>CM060944.1:312776526-314026526 GCA_030765085.1 Allium cepa
TTTATATTACTGATAGACATTATCTACTTAGCGTACATTACTACCTAGTAGATAGTTTAACGGATCCTTGAAAGGTGGAAAATCCCGTAACATCTCTTAAGTTATTGCACGCACGTTGACACTGGATATGAGATGTCAAACCCCGTAAACATCTCTGACGCCGTCACACTCATATTTATTTATGATTGATTTAACTTTCATATGGATATTTTAGTCCTGACTCGAGTGTTTTGTCTTTTCATTACGCTCGGGTCAGTCCTGAGTTTTCAGATTTTTGAAGATCTATTCTGGAGGACGAAGACGAAGATTTGGTATACTATTACTATTATTATCTGTGCATCATGTTGTCTGCTGCATTATTTATTTGTTCTGTTGTATATGTATAACTCTGATAAATGTTGTATAAATAATTATCTACGTATAGTAAACAGCTTCATGAACTGTTTATTTGACTATTATATTTTATCGTTCCGCTGCGAGATTCTGTGTTGTTTCATTTCCTTTATTTCTTTTCTTTTCTTAATTACCCCAATAACCATCTGCCTTTTTTTAATGGTTTGGAACCGGCATGTGTATTTGATCATCGGTTTAAACTATCCAAAAAGGCGGGTCATTACAGTTATACTATGTGATAAGGTATGTTTAATTTAAACCGAGATGATATGATTTTCTATCGACGATGAATTACTGTGACATCCTGTATCTAAAAGTTGAATTGTATTTCACTTGGATAATTTAAGTTAAGATAACTATGGGTTCGAAGAGACCGGAGTCGGGTATTGGTAATATCCGAAACCACTTCGATCCTTTGTAGATTGATATGTGAAATCAATGGACTGGAATGGAATGAATTAAGTGAACTGGACTTTTTTTATCTAAGTTTGGCACTTAGAAATTAATGTGTGAAATAAGCGATATCCATAATAACTTGTGGAGTTGTAAATTGATATAAGTTACCCGGGTTTATATGAGTTGTATACTTTTGTATTACATGTTGGATGGGTTTACTCACGCTGGTTTCTAGCCTGACCCGGGTGTTACTTTGATGTAATGCTTGGGTCAGACCGAGTATTACGGATTTTAAGGTAAGGACGTTCTGGAGCTCAGGAGGCGAGCTTGATGGCAGGGACGTATGGAGAGTTCCACTATGATATTGTATATATCTGAGACATGTTGAAATGTATCCATCCAATGTTGTATAAAATTGTTGTAACTCTGATATATTAAAATGTAAATGTACTGATACAGTTTCTTCTTCGTAAACTGTTATTTTATATGATATTATACTTTGATCCACTGCGAATGTGAGGTTTCGATGTTTTAGTGTTTCTGTTTCTTCTTTTTCTTCTATCTCTTTCTTCTTTTCTCTACTATCTGGAATTTTCGGGATCGAAAATTTCGGGTCGTTACAAATTCGGTTAATTCCGGACTCGTTAATTGAAATATTTGTCGTGGAATTATTGTTTCAAAATTTTGATGATTTTGTTGGGCTTTTAAGCCCCTATGCCTGACCTTCGGGCCAATATCCAGTACTTGGCCTTCGGGTCATTTGTTGGACCTTCGGGTCATTCGTTTGGCGTCAAATATTATGCTGACAGTACTTGGTAGGCTTTGTCCATTTAAGATGCACGTGCGGCATAACTTAGACTTACCATATGCTGGGATCGATCCATTTTATGCTGATTTTTCTAGTTATCTTATTTTCATTTCTAGATTTTTGTGTATTGCTGTTTTGAATTCAATTATGAATTTGGGAGTTTATTTTGATTGCATTTAATGAGATTTCTTCATTTAAAATATGTTGATTATTTATGTTGAATAGTCTCATTCGAGGTTACGATTAATTTGCTTTAGTGTTATTTATTATGCACTTATTTCTGAGTTTAAATTAGACTGCTCCATTTATTATTTCTTTTAAATAATACTCGGGTCAGACCGAGTTATTTCAGGATAATCGCTATCTCTGGTTCAGTTGCTACTTCAGCTTTTGGGATTTCACCTCATCTTTTGTTTTGGCTTCGGGGTGTTACTTTTGGTGTATTGACTTTCATCTCATGTACGATATGATGACTATGTATATGTACATTTGTGTAGTGACATAGAAATTTCGATCTCGAAAATTCCAGATAGTTAGAGAAAAGAAGAAAAAGATAGAAGAAGAACAGAAAAGAAACACAGAATTTCACATTCGCAGCGGATAAAATATAATAGCAAATAATAATAACAGTTATACAAAGAAAACTATATCTGTTAATTTACATTTAAATACATCAGAGTTACACATATACATAAACATTTGACAAAACAATCATGTCCAGATACTACAATATCACAGTGTAAACTCTCTATATGTCCCTGCCATCCAACTCGCCTTTTGAGCTCCAGAACATCCTTACCTGAAAATCTGTAATACTCGGTCTGACCCGAGCATTACATCAAATTAACACCTGGGTCAGGCTGGAAACCAGCATGAGTAAACCCGTCTAACAAAGAAAACCAAAGCACATAACTTATAGAAACCCGAGGTAACTTATCAATTTACAATTTCACAAACTGTTATAGACCCTACTTATTTCATACATCAATTTCTTAGTGCCAAACTTAGATTAAATGGTCAATTTACTTAAAATATTCCATATCAGCCTATTGACTCCACATGTCTTACTATTCGAAGTAGTTTTGGATATTTACTAATACCCGATCCCGGTCTCTTCGAATTCAATACCATTTTACCCTACGTTATTCAAGTGAAACACAATTCAATCTTCAAATACAGGGTGTCTCCTATACACAATTACTCATCATCAATAGACAATCATATTATCTCATTTTAAATCCAATATATAGTATCACATATTTGAGATATCAATCAAATCTAAGGCATATAATATTTTCCAATCACTCATAAGCAAGATAAATTAGTTATACCACTTCTAATTAATTTAAAAAAATTTAATTAATTACTTCAATCACCCTTAATCCTGCTTACCTAACATTAATTAATTACAAACAAGTTAACTATAACTTAATTAATCTTTTATTACTTGGTTAATTAATTATTAATCATTAATTTAAAAAAATCTAATCTTATTTAATTAATTATTCTTAATTACAAGTTAATTATTCTAATAATAATTAATCTTAAACCCTTAAGATTAAACCCTTAATTACTTTAAGTAATTATTTATTTCGTTAATTTATTACATAAATTAATTATTTATTTAATTACCCTAATAATTAAATGTATAACAAATCATTAACTTCTAATTTATCTTTAAAAGTTTTAAAAATTAATTTAAAACTTTAAATAATAAATAATACTTTCCTTATAAAAGAAATTTTACAAGAGTTAAAAACAAATTCTTTTTTTAAAATTTCAAAAACATTCAAATTTTACCTTATCATTCAATATTATTTAAACACTTAAATTTATAAAACTTGAATTTATTTAAACCAAAGATTCAAATTCAGATTTGAATCAGTTTACACTTTGTTTAAAACTTTTCTTTACATTTCAATTTCCAATTCAAATTTCTTTAAAAACATTTTTAAACAATAAAACCCCTTTAAAGTATTTTAAACAAATTTGAATTTAAAAACTCATTCATTTCCATCTTAATATTTAAATTAAACTTGAATTCATAATTTAAATTAGATTTAAACATATTTTAAATCTTTGCTTAACACATTAAAAATTCTGTTTGTATTTTTAAACAAGACAAGTTTTCTAACCTGTACCAAACTAACTCGAGCTATAATATCTTCAGGTCTATCCTAATCTAGCTCGAACAACACCAAAATAAACTAGAGCAAGACTCAAAAAAATAACTCGAGTTACTCGAGTAACACATTCATTTGAATATATATAAACTTAAGTACTGTCAGTTTACAAAAACCTGAAACCATCAATACCCCAGCCCACTCAACATCTACTCCGAGTCCAACACACCCTGACTTAGAGCCAAGCACAAATTTACCCGATACAAAACACGAGCAACCCATCTTTCCCAAATCAACTGACACCACAAGAACGCCGTGCACCTGCACCGTCACTGCCGTCACCTCCGACCTCTTGCGACCTCATGCGCAAGTCAGCGACCACCTTCCATCTAATTCCCGACCCTCAATCAAACTGCAGAAACCCTAAGTCGAAATCGAGCATTCGAGCTTAAAAACTGGAACAAATGGTCGAGCTATAATTCGCCTCAAACTCAAATGCTGATCATCAGAGAAGAACCACCTCTGGATACGAACTCCTCCATACCCCATCCATCATCCACACAAATGCGGGAGCACTCGGTCACTCATAGATGACGAGACTATCGATTCTCTGATCAACAGCGAAAACTAGGTTTAAACTCTTTAATCCTAAATTACAACTGCCAAATTGTATTAATCCAATTTCCAGTAATTTTCCCCATATCTTCGTTAATCACTCTATCACCAGAAACAATTCCGGCCAAATCCAACCCCCTAGATTTACAGTTCTAACCCAAAATAGATTTCTGGTTAAACCAGAAATACTCAATCTTTTTCAAACTATTAATTATAGTTTTAGTTTTAAAATTCATGATTTTGATAATGTAACCTGTTGACAATCTTAAATCAAAGAATTTAGATGACTAAATTCTTATTTTCAAAAGATTACTCTGTTTACTTAGTGTTTACCAGAGACAGTGAAATTTTCATTTTATCTCAAATATTTAATAAAAATAAAACTTTAACTTATGATACATACCATACTTTGTGTAAACTTAAACTATAACAAGGGTTTGAATATGAAATCATGGAATTTGATCAAGAAAAAAACTGAATTTCTAGAACAGCAAAAATAAAATCACAGTAAGCATTGCATTCTAGCATATCTCTATAAAGGAAATTTTATCATATTCTTTCACAAATCTTGACTATCTCAGACACAAATCAAGCAACTATATTAGATTAAATTAGTTTAATATAAAATGTCAATCACCCTTTTTAAAAAAAATACTTAAGCCTAAAGAGATTAGAGTGTGTGAAAGATTAAATTTTTAATCTATGTTTAAATTCCTCGAACTTAAAGCATAAAATAATATCATTCCCAGATATTCACACAGCATCAATAAACATGCTTTCGGAATCATAAAACCATCATGCAAATCACATTACAAGTTTACACTAAGCATATGACACATGCATCTATCTGTAGGTAATTTATGTCTACAGTTTTTTTTTAAAATCAGAGGCATAAACTCAGATCAGAGATGTAAACTCAACAGACACATTTAGGTTTACATATATACAGATATTCAAGCAATATTAACACAGTAAAACTACATGCCACCAATATTGGTTTTAAAGTTTACTCACCTTGATGTTGAACAGAGAGCATTTGTTTGCAGAATAAAATGCTGATGGATACAAAATTTTCTGCTTGATTGATTTTTAATCTGCAGCAGAACTCCATTCTCCTAGTTGTTGTAGATTATTAAAACTGCATGCTGACCCATAACTTCATTTTCTTGAATAAGAATTGATCTTAAATTTATGTTGAAACTTGATTTCATATTTGCAGTTTTGTTTTCAGATTTTTAAATCATGAATTGGTTTTGCAGATTTTATATTGAAGTTGTTTTGTAGAATTGGTTTTGAATTTCTTCTTTTCAGATCTGATTTTAGTTTCTTATTTGAACAAAAATGTTTTGAAAAAAAATGAATCTCTAAGTTTTTCTTACCTACAAAAATTAATTTTCAAAATATATTAACATTGCCACTTGTTATCTTAGTTTGACAAATGTTTACAAGTGTCTTCCCTTATGATTTGAATGCTTAACATATGTTCATTATAATATAAAAAATAATTTTCTTAGTTTATGAATGTATTTAAATTCTTCTAAAACCATTCCTAATTTAATTTAACATGTTAAAAAAACATCTTAGCTTACATAGATAAATTATTGATAGAAACTTTAGAATTGAAATTTCAAAAATGAATCTTTTGAAATAGGTTGAATTTTAACACTCAATAATTTGAAACTGTAATTCATTATTTATTACAATTTTGATCAATTTATATTTTATATTAATATTCATATCATTCTAGTATCTATACAAAAAAAAATTCAGAAGAAAAGATTTTAAAATCTTAATTGTACACTAATTTAATTATTCTTTAATTTATTCATTAATTTAATTAATCTATAATTGCCCAAAATCTTAATTGATTTTAAGCTAAAACATATACTTTTTATTAACCACTTAATTTTATTTTTAACTAAGGCTAAAATAACTTAAGAACGAAACTAAGTAAACACGACATACCACTTTACTTAACTAAGTATTTAAAACATTATCATATAAAGAAATTGATTTAAAATTAGTTTAAAACTTGCTATAGTTACTTCGAGTTCAACCCGGATCCTATTCCGAGATAACCCAAAAAAACTTCCCTTTCCTCTTAAAATTTGGTTATGTTAAGATTAAAAACCAGTAATAGTTTATTTAAAACTTCCCAACCCTGCTATAATATAAACAACCGAGCTAAAAACAACTCCTAAATTCACTATAATATTTATTAAATAACGCAATAATAAGTTATTAGAAAATTATAAAAATCCAAAATTAAATAATTATATAAATATCTTATATATGAATGGTAACAATCATATTTTATTTTTCTTTAAAATATAAATTTATATTATCAGGATTTATTTAGATCAATGGTAAAATCAGTAAATTATCCAATACCATATGTTCAAAAATCCGGGTTATCACATTCCTCCCCCCTTTGAATCTTTTCATCCCCGAAAAGAACGAAACCAGAATTTATTGAATACTTTAAAACCAGTTAAAATATTCTTTGATTATTTTAAAACACTTAAAAACCTATATAATATTTTCAAAATAGTTTTTATAGAAAATATCATTTTATAACTTGATGTCTCAACAAGTCCATCCTTGTTCTCACAGAAATTCGGTCGTACATTGATCAGGCATAGGACTGAAAATCTATAAGTACTTAGTAGACCCGTTTTCAACACCCGGTGAAAATACTTGCCAAATAATTTTATTGAAAATATAGAAAGCAGTTTTTGAAAATAGAGGATATATCTTTGGTGAGAATGCTCTGGAAATCATCACCCCCGTCCATGGTCGCAGTTACATTCCAGGGTTACGTTGCCGTCGCAGCAAAAGTCCATGTAACTGTAGGCTCTCCTCGGCCTCTCGATTACGCCATGGAACCCACAACAGATCACAGTTACATCCAGGGTTACGTTGCCATCGCAGCAAAAGTCCATGTAACTGCAAGCTCTCAGCGGCCTCTGATTTTCGCTGTCAAAATGAAACTTCTCCACTCCTACAGAGGTCGCAGTCCACCGATATAAAATCAAACGCAGACTATTGGCTCTCAGTGGCACACACGACTTTCGCTATGTTATACCATAGGTCGCAGTCTACCGATATAAAATCAAACGTAGACTGTTGGCTCTCAGCGACACACACGACTTTCGCTATGGTACACTCCACTCATAATCCCCAGGAACTAGTTTTGTCTGGACTCCTCACAGGATCAACTTTAGAATCCCCCTTGGGGCTCAAGGCAGCATCACCTGATGGCACTCCTGAGAAGTTCATTTCAAGGGAGCGCCTTTTTCCCCAGAGCCATCATCAAAACATTTTATACTATACACATATAGTATCTTTAAATCATACACCGAGTATGATCTCATACAAAGCTCCTTTACTCAAAATCGATTATTCCAAAATCGATAATTCTCAAAATAGACTTTCCAAATTCTCATATCGATTTTACCCAAAAATCAAAAGCCTTTCCAAATCCCAAGGTTCCCAAAACCCTTTCCCAAAAATCCACATAAGATCTTTTATTCACTTACTCACAATTTCTTAAATCCATTCGGATTATCACCTCAATTCTTACCTCGATTAGGTATTTAAACAATAACAGTTTAAACCCTGTCCAGTTTATTTAGAAAATAGCTTGAAAAATTTTAAAATAGATAAGTAGTAGGAAAATAATTACTAGTTTGTAAAATAGGTGTAAAATAGTTTATAAAATAATTAAAACAATTATATAAATCTTAAATAATTGCAAAATACAGTAAGATAGTAATTAGTTTATAAAATAGTTGAAATATAGTAATTAGTTTATAAAACAGTTGGAAAATTGTTAAACAGTTTTAAAAATAATTGTAAAACAAGTATAAGATAATTTGGCTTTTAAAAGAAAGGTTGTATATATAATGAATAGCTTGGAAAAATAGGTTTATATTAAAACAATTTATATTAAAAATAGTCCAGAGTCATAACTGTTCACTTCCTAATCTTCATTCTCAATCAATTCAATTTAAATTTCCTCTTCCATTTAAATTGACCCAATTTCAATTTAAATAACTTCAATTTCCATTGAAATCTATTTAACCCAATTCAAGTTGAATTCCTCAGTTTCTTTCCAAATTTTACTTTATTCAACCTTGATCTCCAATTATATTAATTCAAACAAATTTTAATTGAACAAGTTCCAATTTCAATTTACTTCATCTCCAGTTTGAATTAGTCCCAAATTCAAACTCCATTTCCAAATCAAGTTGAATTATTCTTTATTTCCTTCTAAGTTCAATTCAAATTCCATTTGAATTTTAAACTATTAAACTTTAATTACAATTCCAAATTATTCAAATAAATCCAATTCAAATTTTCCATTTGAATCTTATACTCATACATCTTCAATCACAATTTCAATTACTTCAAATCAAATTCAATTTGAACTAATTTCAATTCAAATTCCAGATTTAAACCATCTCGAGTTATATAAATTCGAGTTAATACTTCAAATGTTGATTTAATTTCTTTAAATCAATTTTCCTTTTAAAGTTTTCAAACAATTCAATTCCAATCAACCATTTAACTTCTCAAGTTAAATCCTAATTTTATCTTCAAATTTCCAAATCAAGTTGATCATTCCAACTTATTTAACTTCTTCCAAGTTAAATTCAATTCACTTAATTCAGTCAAATTCACACAATTTGAATTCCTATTCAAATTTCAAAATTCTTTCCCATCTATAAGTTCAAAAACTTATCATTTTGGGTTTTTACATCTCATTCCCAATTTAAAACTCAATATTTAGAGTTTATTTCAAATTATCCTTGATATCATGTATATCCATACATATAAACATATTTATTTCTTGGCTTCCTCCCAGCCATGTTTTAAAATTTTAAACCTCCTTTGGTTTTAAAACAAATTCTTTTAAAAATTACAAACAATTTCTTATTCTAAAATAAGATTATATTCAAAATAGTTTGGATAATTATTATTTCCTTTAACACTTTGGAAACAATTTCAAATGGTCAGATTTAGAATTCAGAAATTCACAGTTGGAAACCCACTTTAATTTACAACCTTTCAAATATACAAGTTTATTCTTCTTTTTAAATGATTACTTCCTTTAAACATTTCATCTTGCTTTCCCATTAATACACACTTTATTATTAAATACAACAACTAGTTATGACAATAACCAAGCTTTTCACATCTGGAAACCAATTCATAATTATCTTATTCTAAAACTCCTTCTCTAATTCAAGATTTTGATTTCAGTTTGAATCCATTTCAAACTTATCTTTATGTAATTTCAATTCGGTTGTATTTCTATTACCCTTTAATTTATTTTCTATAATTTGACAACCGATTACCTTAATATTTATTAGAAAGAAATATTGCTTTATATATCAAAATATATTTTATATAAAATCATTATATAAGAAAATCACAAGTACGCTATCTCTCATATATATATACACACACACACACACACACACACTCAACTCATTCTAGGGTACCACTTACCCTATCCTTAATGAGTAATCCCACTAGAGCCAAGGTTCTCCCTTAACCTTATGCTCTGATACCAAATGTAACGACCTGGAAATTTCGATCCCGAAAATTCCAGATAGTTACAGAAAAGAAGAAAAAGATAGAAGAAGAACAGAAAAGAAACACAGAATTTCACATTCGCAGCGGATAAAATATAATAGCAAATAATAATAACAGTTATACAAAGAAAACTATACCTGTTAATTTACATTTAAATACATCAGAGTTACACATATACATAAACATTTGACAAAACAATCATGTCCAGATACTACAATATCACAGTGGAAACTCTCTATACGTGCCTGCCATCCAGCTCGTCTTTTGAGCTCCAGAACGTCCTTACCTGAAAATCTGTAATACTCGGTCTGACCCGAGCATTACATCAAAGTAACACCCGGGTCAGGCTGGAAACCAGCGTGAGTAAACCCATCTAACAAGGAAAACCAAAGCACACAACTTATAGAAACCTGGGTTAACTTATCAATTTACAATTTCACAAACTGTTATAGACCTTACTTATTTCATACATCAATTTCTAAGTGCCAAACTTAGATTAAATGGTCAATTTACTTAAAATATTCCATATCAGCCTATTGACTCCACATGTCTTACTATTCGAAGTAGTATCGGATATTTACTAATACCCGATCCCGGTCTCTTCGAATTCAATACCATTTTACCCTACGTTATTCAAGTGAAACAAAATTCAATCTTCAAATACAGGGTGTCACCTATACACAATTACTCATCATCTATAGACAATCATATTATCTCGTTTTAAATCCAATATATAGTATCACATATCCGAGATATCAATCAAATCTAAGGCATATAATATTTTCAATCACTCATAAGCAAGATAAATTAGTTATACCACTTCTAATTAATTTAAACAAATTTAATTAATTACTTCAATCACCCTCAATCCTGCTTACCTAACATTAATTAATTACAAACAAGTTAACTATAACTTAATTAATCTTTTATTACTTGGTTAATTAATTATTAATCATTAATTTAAAAAAATCTAATCTTATTTAATTAATTATTCTTAATTACAAGTTAATTATTTTAAGAATAATTAATCTTAAACCCTTAAGAATAAACCCTTAATTACTTTAAGTAATTATTTATTTCGTTAATTTATTACATAAATTAATTATTCATTTAATTACCCTAATAATTAAATGTATAACAAATCATTAACTTCTAATTTATCTTAAACAAGTTTTAAAAATTAATTTAAAACTTTAAATAATAAATAATACTTTCCTTATAAAAGAAATTTTTCAAGAGTTAAAAACAAATTCTTTTTTTAAAATTTCAAAAACATTCAAATTTTACCTTATCATTCAAAATTATTTAAACACTTAAATTTATAAAACTTGAATTTATTTAAACCAAAGATTCAAATTCAGATTTGAATCAGTTTACACTTTGTTTAAAACTTTTCTTTACATTTCAATTTCCAATTCAAATTTCTTTAAAAACATTTTTAAATAATAAAACCCCTTTAAAGTATTTTAAACAAATTTGAATTTAAAAACTCATTCATTTCCATCTTAATATTTAAATTAAACTTGAATTCATAATTTAAATTAGATTTAAACATATTTTAAATCTTTGCTTAACACTTTAAAAATTCCGTTTACATTTTGAAACAAGACAAGTTTTCTAACCTGTACCAAACTAACTCGAGCTATAATATCTTCAGGTCTATCCCAATCTAGCTCGAACAACACCAAAATATACTAGAGCAAAACTCAAAAAAATAACTCGAGTTACTCGAGTAACACATTCGTTTGAAAATATATAAACTTAAGTACTGTCAGTTTACAAAAACCTGAAACCATCAATACCCCAGCCCACTCAACATCTACTCCGAGTCCAACACACCATGACTACGAGCCAAGCACAAATTTATCCGATACAAAACACGAGCAACCCATCTTTCCCAAATCAACTGACACCACAAGAACGCCGTGCACCTGGACCGTCACTGCCGTCACCTCCGACCTCTTGCGACCTCATGCGCAAGTCAGCGACCACCTTCCAACTAATTCCCGACCCTCAATCAAACTGCAGAAACCCTAAGTCGAAATCGAGCATTCGAGCTCAAAAACTGGAACAAACGGTCGAACTATAATTCGCCTCAAACTCAAATGCTGATCTCTGAGAAGAACCACCTCGGGACACGAACTCCTCCATGCCCCATCCATCATCCACACAAATCCGGGAGCACTCGGTCACTCATAGATGACGAGACTATCGATTCTCTGATCAACAGCGAAAACTAGGTTTAAACTCTTTAATCCTAAATTACAATTTCCAAATTGTATTAATCCAATTTCCAGTAATTTTCCCCGTATCTTCGTTAATCACTCTATCACCAGAAACAATTCCGGCCAAATCCAACCCCCTAGATTTACAGTTCTAACCCAAAATAGATTTCTGGTTAAACCAGAAATACTCAATCTTTTTCAAACTATTAATTCTAGTTTTAGTTTTAAAATTCATGACTTTGATAATGTAACATGTTGACAATCTTAAATCAAAGAATTTAGATGATTAAATTCTTATTTTCAAAAGATTACTCTGTTTACTTAGTGTTTACCAAAGACAGTGAAATTTTCATTTTATCTTAAATATTTAATAAAAATAAAAATTTAACTTATGATACATACCATACTTTGTGTAAATCTTAAACTATAACGAGGGTTTGAATATGAAATCATGGAATTTGATCAGGAGAAAAACTGAATTTCTAGAACAGCAAAAATAAAATCACAGTAAGCATTGCATTCTAGGATATCTCCATACAGGAAATTTTATCATATTCATTCACAAATCATGACTATCTCAGACACAAATCAAGCAACTATATTAGCTTAAATTAGTTCAATATAAAATGTTAATCGCCCTTTTTAAAAAAAAAAACTTAAGCCTAAAGAGATTAGAGTGTGTGAAAGATTAAATTTTTAATCTATGTTTAAATTCCTGGAACTTAAAGCAGAAAATAATATCATTCCCAGATATTCACACAGCATCAATAAACATGCTTTCGAAATCATAAAACCATCACGCAAATCACATTACAAGTTTACACTAAGCATATGACACATGCATCTATCTGTAGGTAATTTATGTCTACAATTTTTTTTATAAATCAGAGGCATAAACTCATATCAGAGATGTAAACTCAACAGACACATTTAGGTTTGCATATATACAGATATTCAAGCAATATTAACACAGTAAAACTACATGCCACCAATATTGGTTTTAAAGTTTACTCACCTTGATGTTGAACAAAGAGCATTTGTTTCCAGAATAAAATGCTGATGGATACAAAATTTTCTGCTTGATTGATTTTTAATCTGCAGCAGAACTCCATTCTCCTAGTTGTTGTAGATTATTAAAACTGCATGCTGACCCATAACTTCATTTTCTTGAATAAGAGTTGATCTTAAACTTATGTTGAAACTTGATTTCATATTTGCAGTTTTGTTTTCAGATTATTAAATCATGAATTGGTTTTGCAGATTTTATATTGAAGTTGTTTTGTAGAATTGGTTTTGAATTTCTTCTTTTCAGATCTGATTTTAGTTTCTTATTTAAAGAAAAATGTTTTGAACAAAAATGAATCTCTAAGTTTTTCTTTCCTACAAAAATTAATTTTCAGAATATATTAACATTGCCACTTGTTATCTTAGTTTGACAAATGTTTACAAGTGTCTTCCCTTATGATTTAAATGCTTAACACATGTTCATTATAATATAAAAAATAATTTTCTTAGTTTATGAATGTATTTAAATTCTTCTAAAGCCATTCCTAATTTAATTTAACATGTTAAAAAAACATCTTAGCTTACATAGATAAATTGTTGATTGAAACTTTAGACTTGAAATTCCAAAAATGAATCTTTTGAAATAGGTTGAATTTTAACACTCAATAATTTGAAACTGTAATTCATTATTTACTACAATTTTGATCAATTTACATTCTATATTAATATTCATATCTTTCTAGTATCTATACAAAAAAAAATTCAAAAGAAAAGATTTTAAAATCTTAATTATACACTAATTTACTTTAATTTATTCATTAATTAAATTAATCTATAATTGCCCAAAATCTTAATTGATTTTAAGCTAAAACATAAACCTTTTAATTAACCACTTAATTTTATTTTTAACTAAGGCTAAAATAACTTAAGAACGAAACTAATTAAATACGACATACCACTTTACTTAACTAAGTATTTAAAACATTATCATATAAAGAAATTGATTTAAAATTAGTTTAAAACTTGCTATAGTTACTTCGAGTTCAACCCGAAGCCTACTCCGAGATAACCCAAAAAAACTTCCCTTTCCTCTTAAAATTTGGTTAAGTTAAGATTTAAAACCAGTAATAGTTTATTTAAAACTTCCCAACCCTGCTACCATATAAACAACCGAGCTAAAAACAACTCCTAAATTCACTATAATATTTATTAAATAAGGCAATAATAACTTATTAGAAAATTATAAAAATCCCAAATTACATAATTCTATAAATATCTTATATATGAATGGTAACAATCATATTTTATTTTGCTTTAAAATAGAAATTTATATTATCAGGATTTATTTAGATCAATGGTTAAATCAGTAAATTACCCAATTCCATATGTTCAAAAATCCGGGTTATCACATTCCTCCCCCCTTTGAATCTTTTCGTCCCCGAAAAGAACGAAACTAGAATTTATTAAATACTTTAAAACCAGTTAAAATATTCTTTGATTATTTTAAAACACTTAAAAACCTATGTAATATTTTCAAAATAGTTTTTATGGAAAATATCATTTTATAACTTGATGTCTCAACAAGTCCATCCTTGTTCTCATAGAAATTCGGTCGTACGTTGATCAGGTGTAGGCTGAAAATCTATAAGTACTTAGCAGACCCGTTTTCAACACCTAGTGAAAATACTTGCAAAATAATTTTATTGAAAATATAGAAAACAGTTTTTGAAAATAGAGGATATATCTTTGGTGAGAATTCTCTGGAAATCATCACCCCCATCCATGGTCACAGTTACATTCCAGGGTTACGTTGTCGTCGCAGCAAAAGTCCATGTAACTGCAGGCTCTCCTCGGCCTCTCGATTACGCCATGGAACCCACAACAGATCACAGTTAAATCCAGGGTTACGTTGCCATCGCAGCAAAAGTCCATGTAACTGCAGGCTCTCAACGGCCTCTGACTTTCGCTGTCAAAATGAAACTTCTCCACTCCTACATAGGTCGCAGTCCAACGATATAAAATCAAGCGCAGACTGTTGGCTCTCAGCGGCACACACGACTTTCGCTATGTTATACCATAGGTCGCAGTCTACCGATATAAAATCAAACGTAGACTGTTGGCTCTCAGCGACACACACGACTTTCGCTATGGTATACTCCACTCATAATCCCCAGGAACTAGTTTTGTCTCGACTCCTCACAGGATCAACTTTAGAACCCCCCTTGGGGCTCAAGGCAGCACCACCCGATGCCACTCCTGAGAAGTTCATTTCAAGGGAGCGCCTTTTTCTCCAGAGCCATCATCAAAACATTTTATACTATACACATATAGTATCTTTAAATCATACACCAAGTATGATCTCATACAAAGCTCCTTTACTCAAAATCGATTATTCCAAAATCGATAATTCTCAAACTAGACTTTCCAAATTCTCATATCGATTTTACCCAAAAATCAAAAGCCTTTCCAAATCCCAAGGTTCCCAAAACCTTTTTCCAAAAATCCACATAAGATCTTTTATTCACTTACCCTTAATTTCTTAAATCCATTCGGATTATCACCTCTATTCTTATCTCGATTAGGTATTTAAACAATAACAGTTTAAACTCTGTCCAGTTTATTTAGAAAATAGCTTGAAAAATTTAAAAATAGATAAGTAGTTGGAAAATAATTACTAGTTTGTAAAATAGGTGTAAAATAGTTTAGAAAATAGTTAAAACAATTATATAAATCTTAGATAATTGCAAAATATAGTAATATAGTAATTAGTTTATAAAATAGTTTGAATATAGTAATTAGTTTATAAAACAGTTGGAAAATTGTTAAAAAGTTTTAAAAATAATTGTAAAACAAGTATAAGATAATTTGGCTTTTAAAAGAAAGGTTGTATATATAATGAATTGCTTGGAAAAATAGGTTTATATTAAAACAATTTATATTAAAAATAGTCCAGAGTCAAAACTGTTCACTTCCCAATCTTTCAATCAATTCAATATAAATTTCCTCTTCCATTTAAATTGACCCAATTTCAATTTAAATAACTTCAATTTCCATTGAAATCTATTTAACCCAATTCAAGTTGAATTCCTCAGAATCTTTCCAAATTATACTTTATTCAACCTTGATCTCCAATTATATTAATTCAAACAAATTTTAATTGAACTAGTTCCAATTTCAATTTACTTCATCTCCAGTTTGAATTAATCCCAAATTCAAACTCCATTTCCAAATCAAGTTGAATTATTCTTGATTTCCTTCTAAGTTCAATTCAAATTCCATTTGAATTTTAGACTATTAAACTTTAATTACAATTCCAAATTATTCAAATAAATCCAATTCAAATTTTCCATTTGAATCTTATACTCATACATCTCCAATCACAATTTCAATTACTTCAAATCAAATTCAATTTGAACTAATTTCAATTCAAATTCCAGATTTAAACCATCTCGAATTATATAAATTCGAGTTAATACTTCAAATGTTGATTTAATTTCTTTAAATCAATTTACCTTTTAAAGTTTTCAAACAATTCAATTCCAATCAACCATTTAACTTCTCAAGTTAAATCCTAATTTTATCTTCATATTTCCAAATCAAGTTGATCATTCCAACTTATTTAACTTCTTCCAAGTTAAATTCAATTCACTTAATTCAGTCAAATTCACACAATTTGAATTCCTATTCAAATTTCAAAATTCTTTCCCATCTATAAGTTCAAAAACTTATCATTTTGGGTTTTTACATCTCATTCCCAATTTAAAACTCAATATTTAGAGTTTATTTCAAATTATCCTTGATATCATGTATATCCATACATATATACATATTTATTTCTTGGCTTCCTCCCCGCCATGTTTTAAAATTTTAAACCTCCTTTGGTTTTAAAACAAATTCTTTTAAAATTTACAAACAATTTCTTATTCTAAAATAAGATTATATTCAAAATAGTTTGGATAATTATTATTTCCTTTAACACTTTGGAAACAATTTCAAATGTTCAGATTTAGAATTCAGAAATTCACAGTTGGAAACCCACTTTAATTTACAACCTTCCAAATTTACAAGTTTATTCTTCTTTTTAAATGGTTACTTCCTTAAAACATTTCATTTTTCTTTCTCATTAATACACACTTTATTATTAAATACAACAACTATTTATGACGATAACCAAGCTTTTCACATCTGGAAACCAATTCATAATTATCTTATTCTAAAACTCCTTCTCTAATTCAAGATTTTGATTTCAGTTTGAATCCATTTCAAACTTATCTTTATTTAATTTCAATTCGGTTGTATTTCTATTACCCTTTAATTTATTTTCTATAATTTGACAACCGATTACCTTAATATTTATTAGAAAGAAATATTGCTTTATATATCAAAATATATTTTATATAAATTCATTTAAAATCATTATATAAGAAAATCACAAGTACGCTCTCTCTCATACACACACACACACACACACACACACACTCAACTCATTCTAGGGTACCACTTACTCTATCCTTAATGAGTAATCCCACTAGAGCCAAGGTTCTCCCTTAACCTTATGCTCTGATAACAAATGTAACGACCTGGAAATTTCGATCCCGAAAATTCCAGATAGTTAGAGAAAAGAAGAAAAAGATAAAAGAAGAACAGAAAAGAAACACAGAATTTCACATTCGCAGCGGATAAAATATAATAGCAAATAATAATAACAGTTGTACAAAGAAAACTATATCTATTAATTTACATTTAAATACATCAGAGTTACACATATACATAAACATTTGACAAACCAATCATGTCCAGATACTACAATATCACAGTGGAAACTCTCTATACGTCCCTGCCATCCAGCTCGCCTTTTGAGCTCCTGAGCGTCCTTACCTGAAAATCTGTAATACTCGGTCTGACCCGAGCATTACATCAAAGTAACACACTGGTCAGGCTGGAAACCAGCGTGAGTAAACCCATCTAACAAGGAAAACCAAAGCACACAACTTATAGAAACCCGGGGTAACTTATCAATTTACAATTTCACAAACTGTTATAGACCTTACTTATTTCATACATCAATTTCTAAGTGCCAAACTTAGATTAAATGGTCAATTTACTTAAAATATTCCATATCAGCCTATTGACTCCATATGTCTTACTATTCGAAGTGGTTTCGGATATTTACTAATACCTGATCCCGGTCTCTTCGAATTCAATACCATTTTACCCTACGTTATTCAAGTGAAACACAATTCAATCTTCAAATACAGGGTGTCTCCTATACACAATTACTCATCATCTATAGACAATCATATTATCTCGTTTTAAATCCAATATATAGTATCACATATCCGAGATATCAGTCAAATTAAGGCATATAATATTTTCCAATCACTCATAAGCAAGATAAATTAGTTATACCACTTCTGATTAATTTAAACAAATTTAATTAATTACTTCAATCACCCTTAATCCTGCTTACCTAACATTAATTAATTACAAACCAGTTAACTATAACTTTATTAATCTTTTATTACTTGGTTAATTAATTATTAATCATTAATTTAAAAAAATCTAATCTTATTTAATTAATTATTCTTAATTACAAGTTAATTATTCTAAGAATAATTAAGCTCAAACCCTTAAGATTAAACCCTTAATTACTTTAAGTAATTATTTATTTCGTTAATTTATTACATAAATTAATTATTCATTTAATTACCCTAATAATTAAATATATAACAAATCATTAACTTCTAATTTATCTTTAACAAGTTTTAAAAATTAATTTAAAACTTTAAATAATAAATAATACTTTCCTTATAAAAGAAATTTTACAAGAGTAAAAAACAAATTCTTTTTTTAAAATTTCAAAAGCATTTAAATTTTACTTTATCATTCAAAATTATTTAAACGCTTAAATTTATAAAACTTGAATTTATTTAAACCAAAGATTCAAATTCAGATTTGAATCAGTTTACACTTTGTTTAAAACTTATCTTTACATTTCAATTTCCAATTCAAATTTCTTTAAAAACATTTTTAAACAATAAAACCCCTTTAAAGTATTTTGAACAAATTTGAATTTAAAAACTCATTCGTTTCCATCTTAATATTTAAATTAAACTTGAATTCATAATTTAAATTAGATTTAAACATATTTTAAATCTTTGCTTAACACTTTAAAAATTCTGTTTGTATTTTGAAACAAGACAAGTTTTCTAACCTGTACCAAACTAACTCGAGCTATAATTTCTTCAGGTCTATCCTAATCTAGCTCGAACAACACCAAAATAAACAAGAGCAAAACTCAAAAAATAACTCGAGTTACTCGAGTAACACATTCATTTGAATATATATAAACTTAAGTACTATCAATTTACAAAAACCTGAAACCATCAATACCCCAGCCCACTCAACATCTACTCCGAGTCCAATACACCCTGACTTCGAGCCAAACACAAATTTACTCGATACAAAACACGAGCAACCCATCTTTCCCAAATCAACTGGCACCACAAGAACGCCGTGCACCTGCACCATCACTACCGTCACCTCCGACCGCTTGCGACCTCATGCGCAAGTCAGCGACCACCTTCCAACTAATTCCCGACCCTCAATCAAACTGCAGAAACCCTAAGTCGAAATCGAGCATTCGAGCTCAAAAAATGGAACAAATGGTCGAACTATAATTCGCCTCAAACTCAAATGCTGATCATCAGAGAAGAACCACCTCCGGACACGAACTCCTCCATACCCCATCCATCATCCACACAAATCCAGGAGCACTCAGTCACTCATAGATGACGAGACTATCGATCTCTGATCAACAGCGAAAACTAGGTTTAAACTCTTTAATCCTAAATTACAACCACCAAATTGTATTAATCCAATTTCCAGTAATTTTCCCCGTATCTTCGTTAATCACTCTATCACCAGAAACAATTCCGGCCAAATCCAACCCCCAAGATTTACAGTTCTAACCCAAAATAGATTTCTGGTTAAACCAGAAATACTCAATCTTTTTCAAACTATTAATTCTAGTTTTAGTTTTAAAATTCATGACTTTGATAATGTAACCTGTTGACAATCTTAAATCAAAGAATTTAGATGATTAAATTCTTGTTTTCAAAAGATTACTCTGTTTACTTAGTGTTTACCAGAGACAGTGAAATTTTCATTTTATCTTAAATATTTAATAAAAATAAAACTTTAACTTATTATACATACCACACTTTGTGTAAATCTTAAACTATAACGAGGGTTTGAATATGAAATCATGGAATTTGATCAGGAAAAAAACTGAATTTCTAGAACAGCAAAAATAAAATCACAGTAAGCATTGCATTCTAGGATATCTCCATACATGAAATTTTATCATATTCATTCACAAATCATGACTATCTCAGACACAAATCAAGCAACTATATTAGCTTAAATTAGTTTAATATAAAATGTTAATCACCCTTTTTAAAAAAATACTTAAGACTAAAGAGATTAGAGTGCGTGAAAGATTAAATTTTTAATCTATGTTTAAATTCCTGGAACTTAAAGCAGAAAATAATATCATTCCCATATATTCACACAACATCAATAAACATGCTTTCGGAATCATAAAACCATCATGCAAATCACATTACAAGTTTACACTAAGCATATGACACATGCATCTATCTGTAGGTAATTTATGTCTGCAGTTTTTTTTTTAAATCAGAGGCATAAACTCAGATCAAAGATGTAAACTCAACAGACACATTTAGGTTTGCATATATACAGATATTCAAGCAATATTAACATAGTAAAACTACATGCCACCAATATTGGTTTTAAAGTTTACTCACCTTGATGTTGAACAGAGAGCATTTGTTTGCAGAATAAAATGCTGATGGATACAAAATTTTCTGCTTGATTGATTTTTGATCTGCAGCAGAACTCCATTCTCCTAGTTGTTGTAGATTATTAAAACTGCATGCTGACCCATAACTTCATTTTCTTGAATAAGAGTTGATCTTAAATTTATGTTGAAACTTGATTTCATATTTGCAGTTTTGTTTTCAGATTTTTAAATCATGAATTGGTTTTGCAGATTTTATATTGAAGTTGTTTTGTAGAATTGGTTTTGAATTTCTTCTTTTCAGATCTGATTTTAGTTTCTTATTTGAAGAAAAATGTTTTGAACAAAAATGAATCTCTAAGTTTTTCTTACCTACAAAAATTAATTTTCAAAATATATTAACATTGCCACTTGTTATCTTAGTTTGACAAATGTTTACAAGTGTCTTCCCTTATGATTTGAATGCTTAACACATGTTCATTATAATATAAAAATAATTTTCTTAGTTTATGAATGTATTTAAATTCTTCTAAAACCATTCCTAATTTAATTTAACTTGTTAAAAAAAACATCTTAGCTTACATAGATAAATTGTTGATAGAAACATTAGAATTGAAATTTCAAAAATGAATCTTTTGAAATAGGTTGAATTTTAACACTCAATAATTTGAAACTGTAATTCATTATTTATTACAATTTTGATCAATTTATATTTTATATTAATATTCATATCTTTCTAGTATTTATACAAAAAAAATCAAAAGAAAAGATTTTAAAATCTTAGTTATACACTAATTTAATTATTCTTTAATTTATTCATTAATTTAATTAATCTATAGTGCCCAAAATCTTAATTGATTTTAAGCTAAAACATAAACCTTTTAATTAACCACTTAATTTTATTTTTAACTAAGGCTAAAATAACTTAAGAACGAAATTAATTAAACAAGACATACCACTTTACTTAACTAAGTATTTAAAACATTATCATATAAAGAAATTGATTTAAAATTAGTTTAAAACTTTCTATAGTTACTTCGAGTTCAACCCGGAGCCTACTCCGAGATAACCCAAAAAAACTTCCCTTTCCTCTTAAAATTTGGTTAAGTTAAGATTTAAAACCAGTAATAGTTTATTCAAAACTTCCCAACCCTGCTATCATATAAACAACCGAGCTAAAAACAACTCCTAAATTCTCTATAATATTTATTAAATAAGGCAATAATAACTTATTAGAAAATTATAAAAATCCCAAATTACATAATTCTATAAATATCTTATATATGAATGGTAACAATCATATTTTATTTTGCTTTAAAATAGAAATTTATATTATCAGGATTTATTTAGATCAATGGTAAAATCAGTAAATTATCCAATACCATATGTTCAAAAATCCGGGTTATCACAATTTGGTTCATGAGAACCATCGAGTGTTATAGCATGTATCCAGACTTGCCTTCCGCTATATATGATATTTCTGTTTTATGATTATACTTATCTATGTTGTTGCTATTATGAGCTGTTCTGAATTTTTAATTAGCTACCGTGGTTTCGTTTTAGATTTAGACTGAATATTTATCGTTGGGAGTAATTTACAAAACTCCTATCGATCTAATCAATACTCGTCTAAGGCATAACTTACGGATGGTCGCTTCTAACAAGCCTTATTCTTCGCAATAGCAGACGTTATTACCTTATAATAACCTTTGTAGTTGTGAGCATAGAGGTGGGGCGTCACAGCGTCAATGTCAAGAAAGTAAGTGTATTGCCTCCAAATTTCTGAGACGAGGTGTACATACAGTTGAAATCACCCACGAGGATCCATGGGTGTTGGCAGTATTTTGGGATTGTATAAATGAATGAATCGTGTTTCTGGTGTCTTTGTTACACGAAGCGTGTATAAAGGTGATGTTGAATTGAGAGGAGGATGATATATGAGTAACACGAAAGTGGATCTATTGATCAGATGATGAAATAGTGATGGTTTTGTAAGTTTGGGGGCTCTACAACACGAGAATTCTATCGTATTCCGCATGTATCAAGTTATGTTCATAATCCCAAAGGGGATTGATGAAGGAGCATATATTTTTGGTATAATTTTCATTAAGTTTTGTCTCCAAAATGCCAATCATTTGCAATTTGTGTTGAAATATTAGGGTTCACTTCCTGTTGTTTTAAAGGAAGGTGTGCACCCCTAAAATTCCATGCTCCGATGTTGTCAAGCATTAGAACTCATATGTTTCTTCTTCCTACCAGATTTTTTCAGACCGGTGTAGCTTGCCTGCTGTGTATTTCTTCATCATCATCAGTATTCAAGTTGTGTAGCTGTATCTCAGTTATTGGGTAGTCATGACCACTGTCATAGTCTTCATACTCTTTGCCTTTTTGATTTTTGTTATTATTTTTGTTCTTCTTTTTCCTAGTCAGCTATTTAGGTGGAGATAGACATGTTTGGGAGGGCTAAGAAGTGGTAAGATGGTCGTTGTCTGAATTGGCATGCGTAGGAGAAACTTGTTGAAAAAGGAGCTGTAAGCCCATATTCTGATCAACAAAAGTATCATTATGGATGATGTTTTGTTCAATGAGTGGTTTGATGATGGTAAGGGGAAGATGGATATGTGTGTATGGGAGTGTATGAGGCTCAATGGAAGGAACATCAGTAACCTGAGCTGTAGATTGAAGTGGAACAGTGTCAGGTATATCAGGAAGGATAATATCATTAGTGGCATGTGAAGCAATGGTAGAATCTTAAGGAGGAATGGTGTATGGTGTATCAGGATGAATAGAGTCATTGTGCATGGTAAGGTGGCTTGTTCGGTAACAATATCAAAACTAGTAGATAAGTGTATAATGGAAGTAGGTGGTGTTGGGGCCACAGAAAGGTAATGTGAGGGTATGTTGATGTAGGTGTGTATATTTTGGTCAGTGGTTGGAAGTTTAGTTCGAAGTGGTGAGCGTGTAATAGTAGAGGTTGTATTTTGAATAGAAGCATTTGTTTCTTGTGCATGTAGCTTATATACATGTGCAGCAGCATTCACATGATTGGTATTTGTCGAGTATTTTTTATGATCTTGATGTGTAACAGATTTTTTTTTCTTAATCAAGTGTTTGTGTGTTTTAGCTCTCCATGCACCAGCATCATCATTTCTATTGGTAGCACCACATTTCTTTGCTTTATCAGTATCAACAAAATCCTGATGTAGAGGTGTACATTGTGTATCAGGCATCATTGTTCTTTGCATTTTGCATCAGTGTGCATGCACTGTATATTATCAATACATGTAGATACTTCATGGCCAAAACATTTACAGTGCACATATAATTTCGATCTCCAGTCGTACAACAAAAACAACATCATCTACTTCTACAAACTTAATAGGATCAGACAGCTCCTTATTAGGTTTAATTTCTATCACATTTTGCACATTCAAACCACTGCGTTTTTTCAGTAGCTTCGTTTTAACAAACAGTTCAACTAAGTGACAAGCCAGCCAGTTAATGCCTAGTAATATCTAGGCAAGTATTGGAATTTTGTGGAAATGTACCCATAAAGGAACCAATTTTATTTTTGATTGTGCACTTTTGAAAGTGGGTTTCCATGAAGTGATAATAAACATTTTTCCTCTGATAAAAATTAGATCACTTTCAAGAATCTTTTGTCTATCTTCTTTATCAGAAAATTCAAAATAGAAATTCGAGTCGTCGGATTTCACCTTGTATTTTCCTTTAAGTCGCCATACCTTTTGTAGATGGTAGATAACAGCATTGTGTGACAGCTTATCATCCAATAAAAATCCAACCAAATGTTGATTCTAGTATTTAACACATTCATATTGAACTTCGGTTGGCATGAGTATAGCAGAACCCTCATATGATTGATTGAAAGATCACGGAGAGTATCTGCAAGCATTTCTAGGCTTAGTCCTGAAAAGTGAAGATCATGGAAATGTGGTAGCTGATGAATGACCCGAAACAGTAAGTGGATCCTTAGCGGTGGATGGAAGGGCAGATGTGGATGACAGAATAAGAATATGGATGGTAGCATAGGGATGGGGATGGTTATCAGGTGGTTTCGGTGGTTTTGTCAGAGGTGATGGATAAGCAATGGAAATGGTAGGGTCGAGGGGTTGGGGAATGACAGAGTGGTGGTCGGGTATAAGAGGTGGTGGTAGGGTAAAAGGGTAAGGTACATTGATGTGGCCTAACGGAGGGATAGAAGAGTGGGTAAGGTTGGCACAGGATGGCGACGTGATGGGTGAAGAGAATGGAGCTACTATGAAACCATGAAAGCACGTGAAAGCACATTCGAATGTTGATGATAATCAGGCATATCATTATTCGATATATCATAAAACATATTTATTCTTAAATATGAAACCGTATGATGATAAAATCAAAATAGAGATGTAGTAATTATTATTCACCTTAGATTGATATGGAAATCGAAGTTTGGTTGAGACTGATTCCTTCTAACTTGAATCTTAAGCTTTAAATTGATTTTCTCTTCTTTTCTTTCTTCCTAATGGCCGGCCTTTGCTTCCTTACAGTTACGAATTTTTGTTTTGATAAAATGAACGTGTATAACTAAAGGAGATAGTATAAGGGTGGGAAGTATGGTTATTTACCCTAATGCCCTTACATTTAATTTCCTAACCATTTATATAAGTTCATTTGATTTTTATTAAGCACGACACCTAATTTATTAATCAACCTCAATCTCCTTATCCACATTATTCTATTTAATTTTATTCTAATTAAATCTCCTGAATAATGTCAATAAAATTAGGGGTATTACAGGCGTGCCTCCTTAAAGAATTTCGTCCTTGAAATTCAGTAAGGACTAATTAGCAAACATAGCAATCATTTGTAACATATCCTAGCAACCAATATATGTAAATCTACTATAGACATACCATCAAAATAGATCAGGATAAGCCTCTCGAATCATGTCCTACATCTTCGAGTATAATCTTTCTAGTTGTTGCTCCATTGAACGTTCACCAACTTGACTGTCTTGATCCTCAATTTCTTCTCCTCTCTCACTACAACTCGAACCGTTTGTCTAACAAAAGTCAAATCTGGCTCTACTACCAAATCCTCAAAATCTGTCCAGGGAACAGTAGCCTCTAGATCATGCACATACTTACGAAGATGAGACACATGGAATACATTATGGACACCTGCTAAAATGCTTGGCAACTCTACCATATATGCGAGCTTTCCAATTCTTTCTATAATCTGGAAGGGACCAAAATACCTCAGGGACAACTTTCCTGATTTTTTCAAATAGTACAACATCCTTCATTGGTGATACTTTAATAAAAACTCTGTCTCCTACTGAGAACTCTAGGTCTTTACGCCTCTTATCTGCGTAACACTTCTGCTTGGATTAAGCTTCCTTCATCCGTCCTCGGATTACTCAATCTTCTTTTACGCCTCCCTAACTAAATCCGGACCTAAGATTAATCTGCCTCCAGTTTCCAACCAACATGCTGGCGATTTTCATGGCCTTCCATACAAAGCTTCAAAAGGCACCATTCATATACTAGTCTGATAACTATTATTGTAGGAAAACTCAATCAGATGTAGGTGATCTTCCCAAGATCCACCAAAATCTAACACATAAGCTGTCAATAAATCCTTGAGTACCATGTTGACCCTCTCTATCTGCCCATCCATCTGTGGGTGATATGTTATGCTCATCTTGAGCTTGGTACCTATTACCTCTTGTAAACTCCTCCAAAATTCACTAGTGAATAATACATCTCTGTCGTTGACTATGCTATTTGGAATCCCATGAAGTCTAACTATGTTTTTTCATAAACAACTTAGCCAAAAACTCTAGCCACCTTTGCTGCCTCATATTCAACTCCATCTGAGAGAATAAATACTTTAATGGCTTATAATAGATATATAATCAAATCACTCTCCCAAAAGATAATGCCTCCAAATCTTCAAGGTAAAGATCACCGCAGCCAACTCCAAGTCATGAGTAGGATATCTAACTTCGTGCGGTCTAAGCTGCCTAGATGCGTAAGAAATAACTTTTCCCTTCTACATCAATACTTTTCCCAATCCAGTGTCACATGCATCAGTGTATACCACTAACCTTTGGTTACCTCTGAGACTACAAACACTGGCACATTGGTTAACACATGCTTTAACTTAAGGAATGCTTCGTCACATTTATCGAACCAAACAAACTTCATGTTCTTCCTGGTCAACTTAGTCAAAGGTGCTGCTATCCACGAGAAATCCTTGATGAATCTTCGATAATAGCCAGCAAGTCCAAGGAAACTCCTTACTCGATTACTGCCTCTGGTCTTTTCCTATTATTGACAGTTTCGATCTTAACTGGATCGATTGACAATCCTTCTTCTAAAACTACATAACCAAGAAACTTAACTTCTCTCTTCCAGAAATGTCACTTGGAAGACTTCACCTTCAGCTGATTCTGCCTCAGCGTCTCTAACACTACTATAAGATGAATCTCATGCTCTCTTTCATCTTTAAAGTACACCAAAATATCATTTATGAACACTAACACAAACCTACCCAAGTGCACTCTAGAAACCCAGATCATCAAATCAACAAAGAAAGCAAGCGCATTCGTCAATCCGAATGGCATTTCTAACACTCCTACAAACCATACTTAGTCCGAAATGCCGTCAAAGGGATGCTTTCCTCTACCACTCTCAACTGTGGAACCCCGTCGCCAAATCCAACTGGGAAAATACCCTGGTTCCACTCAACTGATCAAACAGATCATCTATCCTCGACAGAGGGTGCGTATTCTTGATCATCCTTTCGTTCAACTTATGATAGTCGATGCACACCCTTAACGACCCATCCAGTTTCTTTACAAACACCACTGCTGCTCCCCAAGGAAAACTACTTGGTTTGATAAAATTTCTTCCCTCAAAATCCACTAACTGCACCTTCAATTCATTCATCTCTATCGGTATCATTCTACTAGGTGGTATACTGACAGGTTCTGCTCCTTGTACAAGGTTTATCTGAAACTCAGCAGCTCGTTTTGGTGGTAATCCTATAACTGGTTCAAAGACATCTGCAAACTCTCTAGCTACACAAACCTAACTAAGCTCTTCTCCAACCTCCATGGTACTTAACAAATAACAAACACTCCTACTGGAATTCTCCACTAGGTTGTCTCAAGATATTTCTCGTTCTTGGCAAAATATCCTAGCTTCCTACTTACTCAACCAATCCATACCTAAGGTGATCTAAAAATTTACGAAATCAAAAACATATAAATTGCATGCAAACTTATAGCCTAACAAATCAAGTTCTAACTGGTCACATCTCATCCGATGAGTTGCATACCCTCCTATTGGATTTGCAGCCCATAAGGAGGTAACAAGGTATGGGGGTTCTATACATAACCTATCAACCAAATACCGTGATATAAATGAATGTGATGCACGGGTATCAAAAAGTACTCTCACTGGTATACTCTGTATCAAAAGCGTACCTTCCATCATGGTTTTCCCTTTCTCCGTTGCAGTGGGTTCAGAAGAAGATGGTGGTACAATAGCAAACAACTTCCCTCTGTCTACGCTGACTGGCTCTGGACACTGGTTCTTATAGTGCCCAACTTGGTTACAGTTGAAGCTTTTCACGTCATTCTTCTCCTTAGGCTTCTTTCCTTTACAAGTTCTGTACTATGGGCATAATGGCCCTTCTTATCACACTTATAACACATCAAGTCAGCCTTCGCCTTCTTAGCGGCCTCCCCTTTCTGAGCTCCTTTATTCTTAAAGAATTTCCTTTTCCTTCCCTGAGAACCCTGGGTCTGAACTAGCTTCTCCCTAGCTGAAACAGCAAGCATTTCCTTATGGCGGATGGTCATCTCCACCATCACATGATAAGGTTCACTAATATGAGTCATAGCCATCTTGCCGGGCTCTAGTCTCAAACCTCTAATGAATCTCTCATTCCTTCTAACATCAGTGTCAATCGAAGCATAACCACATCGAGAGAGCTCATCAAATTTAGCAGCATACTCGACCACAGACATCTATCCTTGAACAAGATCCATGAACTTCCTCATCAATGCCGACTTGGCAACCTTAGACAAGAACCACTGCTCATACCTCCTCCTGAAGTCAGCCCATGTCAACACTTCCTCCTACACTCTGGCCGTCACACTATTCCACTAATGAAGCGCTAACACCTGCAACTATCTGGAGGCTAGTCTTCTTTTCTCTCCATCATTCAAGCCTGAATCTGTAAAGATCCTCTCACAGATCAACAGCCAGCTCTTTACTTCAACAACATCTTCCATTCCAACAAACTGTTTATTCCTAGACTAATATAGACTCTAGCCAGCTTAGCATAAGTATAACCAGCTGGAACTACAGGATCAGCTCCACCAACATTACCAGCCACTCGCGCTTGCAAAAGATTAGCCAACAACTGATACATCATCCCCGCATCTACTGGTGGATTTCCTGCACCTGCATTGGCCTCAGCATTTTGGTTAGCATTAGCATGTCAACATTGGTTTCTTCTAGCAGTAGGTCGAGCATTTCCATTAGTAGTGGTGTTTCGTCCACCTAGATTTTCTCTTCCTTTTCCTGCCTCCATATCCTCTTTCTCGTATATTTACATACAAGCCTTAGTAAGATATAGAATAACGGTCTAAAAGATAGGGGAATACGTACTTATTTATACACCTATATATATCAAATACAAGTACGTCACTATAGCGCTAACCCAAACCTTGATCTTATTTTCAAATTTATTGTATTATGTTAGAAAAATCTTTTAGGTTTTACCTTTCTTTTGAAGTTTTATAAACCTATGCTCTGATACCAACTTTTAACATCCCTTACTTGGAGGCTCAAAACTAACGGCTACGAATGTTGCAGTCATCCATAGTTATTAATCTTCGGCGATAAATACGGCAGTACTATATACATTCACACATTGATCAAAGAAATATGGAAAAAAATTGGCAATTCAAAAAAGCATTTCCATATTCAATTCAAAACATTTCATGTTCATTACATAATCCAAAATTTCGTTAACCACGTTAAGCAAAATATAATTATTACAAATACACCAAGGGCGACATATGAAGATGTCTCCTTGGTTGATCAGAGTATATAGTAAGGCTATAAATTTGCCTTTACAAGTAAAACACACGGCGGAAAATATTTATCTGCCTCCTACATGCCTCCAGAAGCTTTATTCATCTAAGAAGAGAACCAGAAAACCCTAAACCTCAAACTACTCAAAATCAATTGAGTATCTGAGTGTTTAGAGGGAATCAAAATACTTTGAGTTAGACATAAAGCCTAGTATAAATAATAATCTAATATCTCAATCCTTTTTAGATATCTAGTGAGACCATGCTACCAAGCGGAAGGGGTTTTCCCATCACTAGTATCATAAAACCTTTATGAAGCCATATACTGAGCACTTGCATCACAATGGTTGAATCTTACATTTCTAAAATATTATGATGATATGCATAATGGAAAACAATCAGGATTTTCCACTCCCAGTTTAGTTTGACACCCAGTCAAAATTATTGTTCCTAGGGTCACTATTAACCTTTTTAGTTTTCATGGGTTTACTAATAATCTTATTATAACTAATAAACACCCTGTCATAATCGTAGTTTTCATGGGATCACAAGAACCTATAAGCTCCTACCAGTTAACTTAATCAATTCATAGGTCCTCCTGAACCTATTAGTCCTTCCAATAATTAATCACCTTATACTAGTTTTCATGGGTTCACTAGGAACCTATGGATTCATCCAGTAGTTCTAACTCACTTGACATCCTAGTTTTCATTGGTTGACTAGGGACCTACTGATTCTTCCATTTGCCACATTCTTATCTTAGTTTTCATGGGTTTACTAGGAACATATTAACTGATATGAATTCTTAATCTGAATAGAGTTTTCAAGAGTTTACTACAAATTAATTGTCCCATGCCAACTGTCCTTAATACATCGTTTTCATGGGTTAACTATGAACCTGTTGGTTTCCTCGAATAACTACTTAATCATAGTTTTCATGGGTTTACTGTGAACCTTTGGCTTACACAACTAACTACTTTATCATTGTTTTCATGGGTTTACTATGAACCTTTTGGTCACTCCATTAACAACAAAGTTTAGGCATCCTATATTTTTGGTCATCCCGACTCTTTGGATGAAATTCTACTCATTTAGGAGTTTAAGCAATTTATATTCACTATTGAGTTACCCTAGCTAGTTCTTCTACCACTTTCCCCAAAATACAGTAATGGGTTATCATGTGAATATAGTCAAATTTAAAGAAGCAAAACAATAATTTAATAATACCACTCCTGTAGGTTTAAGGTCCTTGAAATATATTACATAAAACATAGTTAAAACCTTTAAAATATATTTTTATCAAGGAAAATTCTTCTTCAAAATTACATACTTAAAGCCATTACAAAGCTCCTTTATATAAGAGGTGGTTTTCCTTAAAAATTTCAAGTATGGGTTTTCAAACCTTTCGACAACGTCGGAAGGTTACAATTTTAACCTCTTCGAAAGGTTTAATCATCTGCTTTTAAAAACAATAGGCTCCAGCCCTTTTAATACTATAAAACTCTTCTTCAAAGCCTTTTCGCCTTGATAAAGGATTACTATGTATAACAGTAGAATCTTTCGAAACCATTTAAAAGAAAACCTTTCAAAACTTCACTGGGTTAAATTTAAAACATGCCAAAAATATACTCTAAATCCTTTCGACTTCACTGGAGGCTACCTTTCAACCCCATTAAAAAGTTTGCCTTAAAGCTTTAAAATATTTCTTAAAAAATAAGCTTAAGACTTTTAAGATACCTTCTTCAAAAGCTTTGGGTTATACTTCAATTATAAAGTGAGGGTAAATCATCCAAGTCGAAAGCTTTGATACCTTTCGAAAGCATTGGAGAAGCAGCTGATTTTAAAACAAGTAAACATTTCAACTTTGTCGAAAGCAATTACTTCGAAAGGTTGGAAAAAGCAGCAATAACCTCTCGACTGTGTCGTAAGGTTCAAAAAAAAGATAACGATGTAGTAACCCTTCGATTGTGCCGGAAGGTTTAAATCCTTTATTTTAAATAATTGGCATGGTTGAAAGCAACCAAGTGGAAAGCTCCTTTTTGAAAGAAAAGTAGGTGATCCTTTGGCTTGTCAAACAAGCTACTTCAACCCCTTTGGCGACCAACCTTTCGACTAAGAACCCTTCGACTCTGTCTAATTCATTACGTACCAAGTTACTTGATACCATATACATTGGTTTGACTTTATCGAAAGCTTTGAACCTCTCGACCTTGCCAGAATGTCTAGGTCGGAAGGTATGATGCATAAAATGGCGAAAACATGTTATAAGTATGATTTTCTTGTTTTTAACTTAAAAATATAACTTTTCAAGTAACCTACCATTATTTATCAAATTCTCATTGGTTGATAATTACTTTTCAGGAAAGTGCTGCCACTAATTTTAAAATTAAATAATCATTTTATTCTATAAAATGCCCCTTCTCCTTAATTAAATATATAAAACATTTAAGTCCCAGGCCTTAAATAATTTTATATATTTATCAAATCGCTTAGAAAAAATTTGGAAAAATTCCAAAACATCCATTTTGATATGTTTTCCAACATATTAAAATTCCAAACCCAAATAATAATTATTTTAGCTGTAAATAATTTATAACCCAATAAATCATTTTCTTCATCACTAGAAAGTTAATATAAAACCACATGAATTCAAAAAATTATGAAAATTAGAACCCATCTCTAGAATCACGTTTTCTACGACATATAATTTTCCCTTGGCATTTAAAAATCATTTTGTTTCAATTTTACCATAATCCACATATATCCCCTTATTAAACAACCTTGTTTAAACATATATAAATCATAATCAAGCATATCATCATTCAACATGTCATAAAACATATTTATTCTTACATCTGAAACCATATAATTATAAAATCAAAATAGAGATGTAGAAATTATTATTCACCTTAGATTAGATAAGGAAATAAAAGTTTGGTTGAGATTGATTCCTTCTAACTTGAATCCTAAGCTTTAAATTGATTTTATATTCTCTTCTTTCCTCCTAATGGTCGGCCTTTGCTTCCTTACGGCTATGAATTTTTGTTTTGGTAAAATGAACATGTATGACTAGAGGAAATATTATAAGAGTGGAAAGTATGGTTATTTACCCTCATGCCCTTATATTTAATTTCCTAACTATTTACATAAGTTCATTTTATTTTTATTAAACATGGCCACCTAATTTATTAATCAACCTCAACCTCCTTATCTAGATTATTCTATTTAATTTATTCTAATTAAATCTCCTGGATAATGTCAATAAAATTAGGGGTGTTACAATACATCTCTAGGCCTCCAACCCGTCTCTTGAAGCTCCAAGCATCCAAATTATCTGTAATATGCTCGATCTGACCCGAGCATTATAATAAAATAACACCCGAGTCTATCTTGAAAATGGACGAGTTTTTACCTTACGATAACCAATGCCTTCTATAGAAAATCCATTTATATTATAATAATGTCTGGGGGTCAATTCAAAATATGAATATAGCTAAAATGCTTACATCTCATATTCCAACATATTTGGTATACTACTAAAAGCGCAAAGCTCGTATTGGAGAATGGATTCCATCTAATGACTGGGCTACTGGGATACCGTCCATCATAGTACACCTCTAGAACAATATACCGAGATCGTGCCTAATGACCATAGCCAAAACAGTACTAACCTACCCCCTTGCTAGATAGTACCAATTATGATCACCTCTCCGTTATGGGACCCAAAGCATACAAATAAGAAATAATAGCGACACTAGATCGGGATGATCACATCCTACATGGGAGCAACCCACTTAGCCTTGCTGGATCTCCCATGTTTTATTCATTCCCGGTTGATGAGGCTTGAGGCTACAATTACCTTCCAAGAACATTTACACTTAGAATGATCATTTCCCTCCAATGACAATGTGCTACTAGCATTCACCCGTACAATTCCATTCTTGGTATGAATGAAACCGAAGTCACTATTCTTATTACGTCCATTTTGAAATCAGCCTCGGGATTAGTAGATATTAGCCCTTACACTTCTCATCTCTATCTTTGATTCCATTCTCTTCACGATGTATTCATTTCGAAATGCATTCGTGGGATCGAAGTAGTTTTCGGATAACATATTTTAGATCGGTCTCTTCGAAACAACGTTCGATAGTTCCTGGTAGACTCAAACCCCATTCTTTAGGAAATAAACAGTCAAAGATAAGATCAGAGATCACCTCCTAACCAGAGATCACCTCCTAACCATTAGTGGACGAATTTTCTTATCATTGTCCTAGAAGAACGAAATGAGATTTATACACACAGTACAACATCATTGGAGATGACTGTGCCATATAACTCACGTGTTTCTCCTAGATATTTCCTAAGTTACATTTGGGTCCAAATTCGATAGTCGGTTATTTAACCATCGAATAACAAGCATTCAATCAGGGATTTATTCCATAGGGAAAACCAACATTGGTTCAGCATGTAAGCAATCACCAGACTCGTTTTATAAATCTTTTATAAATAAAACCAATTTGTAAATTACTTGTACAAAAATACCCTTACCAAGATTTATCCGCTAATTCCTATGTTTTCAGTACTGAAAAGATATCCATATAGTTATCTCAATGGTATAAGTATATCCACAAGATTGAAAAAGATGTCCTTTACATTCAATTATCAAATCATTTATAAATTCCTTTACAATCCTCCAAAACCATTTACAAAGAATTTTATAAATCTTCAAAAAGAATTTTTAACCCCTTTATAAAATTCAATCACTTATAAGCTTCTTGTAAATTTCAAAGATCGCCGATAAACCCTTTATGAATCCATAAACCATTTATAGAACTTCATTTTAAATATATAAACCTGTTTTTAAAACTCGTTTATAAATATTTAACCATTTATAAAAAAATTCACCTTGCAAATAACCCTTCCTTATGTCTTCAAACTATTTTATAACTCCTTTATAAAATCTAAGTCTTTCAGCTCTATTCATGGGTCTCGAAAACATTTATGAATAATTAAAAATCTTTTACTATGAAACACAAATATCTAATAGTAATTTTTAACAATAAATAAAATCTATTAGTTTTAAAATATCTTAAAAATAATAATTTATAATTTTAAAATAATGTATAAGAAACAAAAATAATTAATCTTTACCATTTTTAATATTAATAATAATTTATTTTCAAACCTTATAATAATTCTTATTATTCAAATATCAACCTTTGACCATTTTGAAACCATATTATTATAACAAATACTTTAAAACAATGCTAATATAATTTGAACAACTTTAAAATAATATTACTAAAATTAATTGACCTTAAAACAATATCAACATGATTAAATAACCTTAAAATAATGTTACCATAATTAAATAACCTTAAAATAAAATTACTATAATTAAAAAACCGTAAAATAATATTACTATAATTAAGTAGATAATCCATAATACAAATATTTTCGAAACCGAATTTCACATATAAGAATCGTTTCTCGTCTCAAAACCAAATCCGACTCAAATGGCAATTTGCTGTATTTCTAAAATATTAATTTGAGGCCAATGGGCACCCAACACTTAACCAAAATCAATATTGATTTTCTATCACTATGGGATTTTAGTTTTCAATATATAATAATGTTATAACCATAATGTCCATGATCAGGTTCATTTTTTTAATAATCCATATAAGAAATATTATTGGAAACAATTAAACAATAGCAAGGAATCCTATCAGATCCCTCCAACCTGTTTCCCCCGGCATCACAAATGTTATATAACCATTAAATATAAATCAACCTCTTCGAGGCGGGATTCGTATACAAAATGTCATCCACTCTTACGCGGAAACGTATTAGCATCTTATCTGCTTCAATAGGCGGGAATATTCAATCAAAAGCAAAATAAATAAAGTACTTCATACAAATAATCATCCAACTACTTTTACCAACTATATATATCATGCGGGATAACCAAAAAAGGTGAGTTTAACTCACTGAAATTTTCTATCGTCGTCGGGTCGTTCCGATCTAGAACTAAAATCGAACGACATCCAATTTTAGTCCAAATTTAAATAGTCTTAAAATAATCCAAACCAATTCCATTGTGAAGCTTTCGTATATACGAGGACAACGAAAAAAGTTTCATCTCGATTGGACCTCGTATGAAGCAGTTATCAATTTTATAAGTTATCGATACATTTTAAATTAAATAAATTAAACTAATACAACTTTAAAAAAATTACAGATATACCCTATCCCCTTTCTTCCTCTTCAAAACAACCAAGCATAGTGACACAATGAAAACAAAACAAAATGTGCTAGCAAGGCACTAACGTGGAAAAATACTCAATGAATTCCAAAATCGATCGCATCGTTGGCCTTCTCTATGCAAACTCGACTCGCTGGAACCAAAATCCGCACCCTAGGCCACTACACCCGATTGCGGCCTACTCATGAGCCGTCGTCCAGCTACAGGTCCTGCGACCCAAGTGATCACAGAACATTGCGAAAATTAGCGTCGAGGCAATACTCTTCATCCCGGAAACAAAATTGAGCTTCGTTCCACGAATCGATGCCTAAAATCCTCTAAAACCTCAACCCTAGTTTACTGCTCCTAAAATGTTGATCACCCAAACCATGATCAAGCACCACCTAACCCATATCGGCATGAAAATATTAATTTTTGAAATGTATTAACTTTTCTTCTTCTTACTGACCGAGGAGGGAAGATAGGAAATAACATAGATGAGGGTGTGGGCTTGTATATGGCCTGGCTTGATGGAAATGGAACATGGTAGAGGGGTGGGCTTAGGCTATGAATGGTCAAATCAATAAATATATTATTTAAATTTGAAATATCTAGCTATATAATTTCAAACCCCGATCGAGACGTGTCGCCTGGCATTTTGTATGTTATACCCCTATTCCGAATGCAATAGAACTTCTTTTGAGACCTCTCGATATTATGCGGAAGATAGCTTTTTAAACCCAATTATTAAATTAAATGAAACTCCTTTCGATCTTGCATGGCCAAATGATGCATCCGATCGCCATGAAACATTACAGTGTATTATAATTCATTATTACGGATCCAATGAAACTAGTTCCGTCAAAATCCAAGACTGTGCCCCGGAAGGCTATTTTTATATGCTAACTAAAACGAGTTATTTCCAAATCAGTTAAATCACTTTTAAATCCAAATTAAAAGTTTATTATCTTCATTCTTATTTAACATAATTTAAATAAGCTTTGAAATTATTTTTATCCAGATTAAAACCCAAGATTCAATTATTTAAACAATTTCAATTATTAAACTCAACAATTAAATTATCCACATTATATTTGAAATTCAAGTTATTTAACTTATAAATTAACTTTTAAATATCTAAAATCAATTAAATATTCCAATCTCAAATGATAAAATTCTGGGTCGTTACATTCTTCCCTCCTTAAAAAATTTCGTCCTCGAAATTGCCATGATGGGAAAAATGCCCAAACCCCTTTGTTTTTTTTAAAAACCAATTAGTTGAAATAGCTTACCAAATCCTTTTAAACCATTAACATTCTAGAACCAATTTGTTGAAACTTTTTTATTCCTTTTAATAAGTTTTCAATTTCATTCATAGATTCCAACTAATATAATCACATTCCACCATTTCAGGTTATAACTCAAAATCAAATTTTAGTTATTAAAAATTTTATTCAAAACTTCTAACTCTTTAAATTGTCGAAATATTTCGCCAGCATCTCCTTTACGAAGCAAGATCATAACAACTACAAATTGCCACTGTGGGCCCAAACCAACAAAATAAATAGAAGCCACGTGGCTCAACCCTAAAACCATCGAATAAACAATAATTTAAACATGTATCTTTTAGTTGGCAACCCAATTTCACCTATGAAATCAAAGGCATCAACTAGCATTTGCTTTTATATACCTGCATCTTAATTACCAATGATATTTCATTATATAGTTCATAATCATATTAATTTGCAATTTTAATTTTCAACATTTGCTTTACTAAAGCCCCTACAATGTATAAACATCATCCGTATGCACAACCAAATCTGATTGCTCGCTCGATCACATAATCTCACTTCCAAACTTGTATCATTCACGCGACCACTCTAATGCGGACTCAAATTCGGTTCCTTGATCAGAAACCATCATTCTCCTTGCATAGCCATATTCCATGATAGAGAATTCTTGAATCAATCAAACATCCATATCCAGTATTCGTCGTCGAGAATCAAGTGAAAAATCCTAACTCGGATCGATGTAATCATCTCGAAGTCATGTACTCGTATCTGGACCAAATCGTTATGCGAATAAAATAATATAAGTACAACCCACATATTTATTTCAATTGATTCTTAACTACACCAAATTCTTTTATTCACATTCATCCCGTTGTTATTTATTTTATCCACATTCAGTTGATCTACATTCACTTATTACTTAGTATATTTCTTTCAATTATAATGTTACTTAAGAATTATTCCCTCAAATTTTATATTTAACAACCTTTCACTTTATACTAAATTCATTTATGAATTATTTCATAAAATTTTACTCAAGTTTATACACATTTTATACAAAACTTTCCAAGTTTATTACCATTTCATAACTTAAGTCCTTATCCATTTCTAACTAACTTTAATTTCATTTTCCAATTTCAGTATTCAATTTTTTATCAACCACATTCCAAAACCATATCCAATTCACTAATTATTTTAATTAGCTCATTCATTAACTCATTTCAATCAAAACCAATTAATTTCAAAAATTATTTTATTTAACTTAAGTTAGATTTCATTTCAAATTTGCTTTTATCAACATTCATACTTAGCAAATTAAAACATATTTTTAACTTAGTAATTTTCATAATTTATAAGTTATCAAATTTATATTCTCATATTTTCATAAAATACTTTATTGAAAATTTCCAGAGTTTAAACACCTTATACTTATTCAGCTCAAATCATTTTGAAATAATAAATATACATAATTCCCTTTGGTATATCAAATGATCCTTTTGAATTTTAAAATCAAAACTAGTCTTACCAAAACAAAACTTCAATAGTAGCAATTCCTCTCTTGGAAACCCGAAAATGAACGTTAATGATACTGCAGTCATCATTGAAATTATTCTCCTATGACCATAGTGATTTTAGTGCATTCGTCATTGAAATTATTCTCTAATAACCGGAGTGAGTTTAGTGCTTTCTCCCTCTTTAAAATTCCTTTTAAAATATTTCCACTCAAAATATTTTCCAAATGATATTATTATCATTTTCCAAAACTTTGAATTTTTTTTCCAAAAACAATGAAATTTAAATTCTAAAATTCCCAGTTTTTAAACTCTTTTACTTACAGTTCATATTCATAACATACTTCGAAAATTTCATTTCCTTTAAATTTATAAATCACATTTATAAACTATATATTTATGTAATCTCACTTTATTTATATAAAATCATTTCTTTGTTGTTAATCTTAGTTTACATTATAGTAATGACAACTTTTATTAGAGCATCGCAACAACAATTGATAATAGTCAAATATTACCATTCTCCAACAACCAAATACACCATATGTACCATATTAATTTTTGAAAATTATTCCTTTATATATAAAAATAATCAAGGTAAATTATTTCATTTACCCAATTTCAAAACAATACCCTGTCGAACTGCCCTGTTCAAGTGTTTATAGACTCCTGTCGGTAACATTAATTACTCATATTGATCAGAATCCATAAGCCACTCAATAGATCAACCAACATAATATAAAACATTTTTATATCATTAACAGATACGCGCTCATATATACATATAGTCAAACTCATTCTAGGGTGCTACCGACCATATTTCTAATGAGTTACCCCATCGAAGCCAAGGTTCTTGCTTAACCTTCAACTTTGGTACCAAACCTAACGAATAAGATTTTTCGCCCTCGAAAATAGACACTAATACATCCACTGTATCACATGCCGAGCAATCAAGTGCCAGAAAACCCGATTGTTATGGAAAAAGAAGATGAGAAGAAAACTAAACAACATAGATTCTCACAGTGAAATGAATAATCTATAATATACCACAAATCTTTACACAAAAGCATAAGTGTAATACGTATATATACAAACATTAATAAGAGTATACTAACCTATTTCAGCCTGGAAAGTTGTAACAGCTTGTCCTAGCAATTTCTAATAAATACAATAATGAATACAGTGGAAAATAACCATCTACGTGAATACGTCTCTGGGCCTCCAACTCGTCTCTTGAAGCTCCAAGCATACAAACTAATCTGTAATATGCTCGGTCTGACCCAAGCAATATAATATGATAATACTCGAGTCAGTCTGGAAAACCAGCGTGAGAAAAAAATCCAACTGGATTTTAAAGTCATATAAAAATCATTGAAATCGAAGGTATCTCGTATGACCACGCCGTAATAAACATAGACGGGTTTTTACCTTATGATAACGAAAATGTTTTCTATAAAAAAATCCATTTATATTATAATAATTACTAAGGGTCAAAGTAAAATCTGAATATAGCTAAAATGCTTGCATCTCACATTCTAACATATTTGCTATACAACTAAAACCGTAAAGCTCGTAATGGATTCCAACTAATGATAGGGCTATTGGGGTACCGCTCGTCATAGTACATTTCTAGAACAATGTACTGAGATTGTGCCTAACGACCCCTACCAACACGGGACCGACCTACCCTTTGCTGGATAATACCAACTATGATCACCCCTCCATTAATGGGCCCTAAAGCATACAAATGAGGGATAGTAGCGATTCGAAATATGTATGATCATATCCTACTCGAGAACGACCCACTTAGCCCTACTATATCTCTAATGTTTTAGTTATTCGCGATTGATGAGGCTTGAGGCTACGATTACCTTCCAAGAACATTTACACTTAGAATGCTCATTGCCTTCCAATGATAATTTGGTTATAGCATTCACCCATACAATTCAGTTCTTGGTATGAACGAAACTGAAGGCGCTATTCCTACTACATCCATTTTGGAGTCACCCTCGGGATTAGTTGCAATTAGCCCTTACACTTCACATCTCTATCTTTGATTCCACGCTCTTCACGATGTATTCACTTAGCAATGCATTCGTAGGATCGAAGTGGTTTTCGCATAATATATCTGATCCCCATCTCTTCGAAAAAATAGTTGATAATTCCCGGTAAACTCAACTCGGTTCTTTAGGAAACAAAAAGTTAAAGTTAAGATCAAAGATCACCTCGTAATCATTAGTGGATGGATTTCTTTATCATTGTCCTAGGAGAATAAAACGAGATTTATATGCATAGTACAACATCATTAGAGATGATTGTGCTATATAACTCACGTGTTTCTCCTAGATATTACCAAATTTATGTTTGGGTCCAAATTCGATAGTTAGTTATTTAAATGTCAAATAACAAACATTCAATCAGGGACTTATTCCATAAGGAAAACCAACATCGGTTCAGCATATAATCAATCACCAGCCTCCTCTTATATATCTTTTATAAATAAAATCACTTTGTGAATTACTTAGAAAAAATACTGTTAACTCACCTTTTGGAAAGTCCGTAGCCAGGCGGATTTAACTAAATCGATTGCTCTATTATTATAGGCTGGAGTACGATGGGTTTGAGTCAACTGGATGGACAAATGATCAATCATATATGATAAACATGATTTTGAAGCTGAGATTCGGCATAGTCGATGGACAAAGGGCACGGGATACTTGAAATACGAGTTTTAAAAAAAGTTAAGTCATTTTGAATTGACTAGAGTTTGCTTCGAGTCATCATTGGAGTTGCTTTGGGTCTTCAAGCTGCCTACTTTGAGTCATTTGCAAGGCTGCTTCGAGTCACTCGGTTCGGCATTGAATGAGTAAATGGAATCGAGGTGTTTCGGTTTACTCTGGGATAGTGCCTCTTCTATTTTAGGTTGGTAGCTTGGAAAGGGATCATCATATCGGAAATGGGATCGGTTGTAGTGATTCTTCGGGTCAGTTGAAGGAAGAAGGAGTCGACAAGTATTTTAGAGATCAGTCCGGCATCAAGCAAATGGACGGGATCGGTGTGTTTGCAGGATAACTTCAGCTCAGCACACTTGTAACTTTGAGTCAGGGGCTCGGCCATCCGTTCTTAGGTCAGCAAGTCATGGGATCGGCATGGAAAAAGTACTCGAGTAGGCATCTATTTCAACATCGGTTTGGTGAACTACAAACTTCGGGTTTGCGCCCAATTTCCTTCGGGTCGGCATTATAGTTAGGTCGGTGCATTCAATGGGATCGGCATTAACACTCCGCTTTGAGTCGGCTACATGTTTTCCCTGGGTTGACTACTTATCAGCTACGGGTCGGCATATGAATGAAAAGGGGATCGGGGTGTTTTTTGCTTCGAGTCCCAGCCTCATTTACTTCGAGTCACAGGTAGGCGTACTTCGATTCATCACCTAGGGAAATTCGGATCGGCGTATATGCAACTTAGGATCGGCATCGACGAAGTATCTGGGCTTGGCTATGTGTGTGGTAGGCCCATAGCACTCAGGAAGCCCTGTAATTTGAATTTTGCCTATAAATACAACATGCGAGGTTTCACAAAATGAGATATTCAATCTGTTTCCCTTCATCTTATCCATTAAGGCTACTTTGCCATTGTTGTTTTAAAAACTCTAGATTGTAACTGTAATTGATTCTGATATCAATAAAAAGGAAATTTCTGAAGTGGACGTATGCCGGAGTTACCCGACAAACTATAAACCCCATGTTATTACTGCATTCTTTTAATTTTTTATTGTTCTTCATATTTATACTCTCTACATATACTCTGTCTATTATCAGTGATTGTTAGTTGGTGCTTTCATCAGTATTTGGGTGTTAGTGACCAATTTTGGTGCTAACATTTTGGTGATTTCACTGAGATAGCTAACGCTTCGGGGATTCACAAGGTTGAATCTTGGATTTAACAGCTTAGGAACTCGGATTTTGGAGACTATAGCAAAGCAATCAATAAGGAGACAGAGGAAGAAAAGGAGTTAGCAAGAGGGAAGCCGGGAGGCTTCCTCTAGAGCTAATCAGGCTTCAATCTATATCACTAGAGACGAGATGGAGACGATACTGAAAAGGCAAAAGGATATGATACAGAACCTACTCTGACAGGTTGGAGTGAAAATTCAAGGGAATAGACCAACCGCAACTACTGGCAATGCAGAACCAGGAGTCGGAGCTGCAGAAATTTCTGGAGGTCGGATCCAGAACTAGAATGGAGTGATTAAAGGAAATCAGCAACGGCCTAAGGGCAGAATCACGGGATTGGATATTGGAAGTACTGTGAATGAAGCTCGGCGAGCTGGGGCTAACGTGAATGTGAATGAGCAACAAGAGGAGTACTACCAGGAGTGTCGTCCAGGACACGGGGGGCAGAGTGGAGATGAAAACCGTGGACCACGCCCGGATGGAGACGAGCGGATCGCTGGATTGATAAGAAGGATTATGAGAGGAGGGCTACCGAGCAGAGGCTTGGAGGAAGTTAGTCGGAGTCCATTCACTCCGAATATCAGAAACACAAGGAACCCTCTAGAATTCAAACAGCCAAAACTAGAGGCATACGATGGAAAATCAGACCCCACTATGCATGTAACCAAATACATCAGATGTATAGAAATGTTGGGGGCATTTTAGGAGGTGATTGCAAGATGTTTCCCTTTATGCTTGAAAATTTTGGCTATGCTCTAGCTCAAGAAGCTAGAGAATGGGTCGATCAAGACATGGGACGAGCTAGTGGAATGCTTCATGAAATAGTTAAGGGTCCACATGACGCGACCTAAGAATGTAATGACACTAGCATCGATGAAGAAGGGGACAAGAGAGTCCGTGAGGGGTTTTCTGATGCAATTTAACGTAGTTGTAGCTTCAGTAGATAGCCCAGATCTATCAATGATTTTGATGGCGGTGGCTGTAGGGATTACGGAGGGCACTGGATTCAAGGATTCATTGGCATGGGATCCAACATAGGATCTTGGGGAGTTCTGTCATAAGGTGGAAAGAATCATTCGGTTAGAGGATTCATGCACCAAAAGGTAAGAGATAAACGTCGTGCAAGGCTAAAGAGTGTCTGGAGAAGGACATGGGATGGATAAAGGAAAGCGCAAGCAAGACGATGGATATGGTGGTTCTAACAAACTAAGGAGAGGCCAAGAACCCAAATTCGCAATGTATGTAGACATGATAGATAATCTGGAATGGATTTACTTGGGAACACGGAGGCAACTCCCCTATCAGGAACCACCCAGGAGGGATCCCACAAAACGGGAATGCAAGAGTAGGAAATATTGCCTATTCCATGTGCTAAAGGGCATGCCACGGATTAATGTCGCCACTTTAAGGACGTGGTGGAGGAATATGTTAGAAGTGGTAGGTTTCCATAGTATGTGAGGGATCAAATGAGAGCAATAGAACATGAGAAACTACCGCTTGGTTAAAGCAGCAACGACCTTGGATTGGGGTCATGACTCGTCATTCGCTGATCATGATGGTCGGGGCCGAGTTTAGGATTTGGACTCTGGTCATCAAATAATTTTTCTAATTTTTTTTATAAAAATTAAAATAGCTATGCCACTACACATGTAGGTGGACCAGGGTGATCCCTAGGTATGCTCTGAGATGATAATAGGCTGCTCTACTGGGAGAGGCAGCACTTAGTTTTTTCTGTATTTCTTATCGGACATTTAGAACTTGTATTTATTAAATCAATTTGGATTTTATGAAACGAACCCCTAACCGGAGAGTTACGGGATAGATATTAGAAATCAGTTGAAAAATAACCGCGTTATGCTCAGGGATACTGAACCGAAGTGCAGCGATCGACGTCGCTACGTCGGAGAGCGATTGGATCGGCTCGCCTATCGTTGTTTCCCCTTTACCAAAGAGTGACAGGATGGGATCCAACAAGAGCCCGAAGAGGCTATAATCGGTCTAGGACTTAGGCCATAGCATCACTTAATGTTTAGGGATATGAACCGGAGGGAGTGACGCCGCTTCGCCGAAGAGCTATAGGATCGGCTAACTCAACGTTGTTTCCCCTTCACCGAACAGTGATAGGATGGGATCTTATAAGAACTCGGAGAAGCTGAGATCAGTTTAGGAGGAACATGGCATCGCTTAATGCTCAGAGACACTGAACTGGAGTGCAAGGGAAAGGTTGCTTCACCGAAGCGCGACAGGATCTGCCTATTAAATTGTGAAGTTTGGATCAAGCTTAGCAAGGGTCCAGAGCGGCATTCAACGATACAAAGAGAATGTAGGATTCGATTACTGACTTTCAAGGTGTGAAATGGATTTGGATAGAGGCTTCGAACAGCTACGGATATGGAATATAGGACCCGGCAAGGTCCTGGCTTTGGGTTTGGACCTGGCGAGGTCTCGAATTTGGATTACAGGAACCAGAGAGGTCTCAGACTTAGATGGAATTTCTTCATAATGAATGGAGTAGGAACTTTGGATATCGGATTTAAAGCTATTCAAAACACACCTTCCAATAGCAAGGTATGTTTTGGGGGGCAAATGTTAACCCGCCTTTTGGCAAGACCATAGGTAGGCGAATTTAACTAAATCGATTGCTCGGTTATCGAGGCTGGAATACGATGGGTTTCAGTCAACTTAATGGAAAAACGATCAATCATGAATGATAAACATGGTTATAAAGATGGGATTTGACATAGTCACTGGAAAAGAGGCATGGGATACTTGAAATACGAGTTTCAACAAAGGTCGAGTCGTTTCCGATTACTTGGAGTTTGCTTCAAGTCATCATTGGAGTTGCATCGGGTTTTAAACTTTCTACTTCGAGTCATTTGCAACGCTAATTCGAGTCACTTATGTCGGCATTGAAAGAGTGGATGGGATCGGCATGTTTCGGTTTACCCAGATTTTGTTCCTCTTCTACTTTGGGTCGGCAGCATGGAAAGGGATTAGCATATAGAAATGGGATCGGCTGTAGTGACCTTCGGGTCGGCATAAGGAAGAAGGGGTTGGTAAGTAATTTGGAGATCAGGTTTACATCGAGAAAATGGATGGGATTGGCGTGTTTGGACGAAAATTCTAGGTCGGCACACTTGAAACTTTGAGTCAAGGGGTCAACCTTCCATTCTCGGGTTGGCAGGTCATGGGATCGGCATGGAAAAAGTACTCAGGTCGGCATCTGTTTCTAAATCGGGTCCGTGAGCTACAAACTCTAGGTCGGCGCTCAATTTCTTTTGGGTCAGCGTTATAGTCAGGTAGGTGCATTAAAGGGGATCGGCGATTAACACTCTACTTTTGGTTAGCTACATGTTTTCCTAAGTCGACTACTTATGAGCTCTAGGTTGGCATAAAAAGTAAAGGAGATAAGTGTGTTTTCTACTTCGAGTCCCAGCCTCATTTAATTCAAGTCACAAGCAGGCATGCTTCGTGCCATCACCTAGGGAAATTCGGATCAGCGTATATGCAATTTAGGATCAGCATTAATGAAGTATATGGGCTCGGCTATGTCTGTGGTGGGCCCATATCACTCAGGAAGTCCTGTAACCCAAATTTTGCCTATAAATACAGCATGTGGGGCTTTAGAAAAAGGGAACTTCATTCTTTTTACCTTCAACTTCTCCACTAAGGCTACTTTGCCATTATTGTATTAAAAACTCTGAATTATAACTATAATTTATTCTGATTTCAATAAAAAGAAAATTACTAAAGTGGACGTAGGCCGGAGTTAGCTGAACCACTATAAATCATATGTTATTACTTCTTTCTTTTAATTTTTTATTGTTCTTCATATTTATACTCTCTATATACACTCTATCTGTTATCTATGACTGTTAGTTGGTGCTTTCATCTTCATTTGGGTGTTAGTGACCAATTTTGGCACCAACAAATACCTTTACCAAGGTATATCGCCAATTCCTATGTTTTCAATACTTAAAAATATCCATATACTTATCTCAATGGTATAAATACCACAAGATTGATTAAGATGTTCTTTCCATTCAATTCTCAAATCATTTATAAATTCCCTTATAATCCTCCAAAACTATTTATAAATCATTTTATAAATCTCTGAAAACCATTTATAATCCCTTTATAAAAATTCAATCACTTATAAGCCTCTTGTACATTTCAATGATCACTAATAAATCCTTTATGAATCCACAAACCATTTATAAAAATTCTTTTATAAATCTATAAACCCATTTCAAAAATTTGTTTATAAATATTTAATCATTTATAAAATCTTTCACCTTGCAAATAACTCTTCCTTAAGTCTCCACACCATTTTATAACTCCTTTATAAAATCTGAATCTTTCAGCTCTATTCATGGGTCTTGAAAACATTTATGAATGACTAAAAATCTTTTACTTCAAAACATCATTATCTAATAGTAATTTTTTAAAAATAAATGAAATCTATTAATTTTAAAACATTTTAAAAATAATAATTTATAATTTCAAAATATTATTTAAGAAACAAAAATAATTATTAATCTTTACCATTTTCATAATTAATAATAATTTATTTTCAAACCTTATTAATAATCCTTATTATTCATTCCAAAACATAATTATTCTTAAATAACCAACCTTTTCACATTTTTTAAAAATCATATTATTATAACAAATACTTTAAAACAATACTAGTATAATTTAAAAAATTTAAAGTAATATTAATAAAATTAATTGACCTTGAAATAATATTAATATGATTAAATAACCCTAAATTAACATTACTATAATTAAATAACCTTCAAATGATATTACTATAACTAAATAACCTTTAAATAATATTACTATAATTAAATAGATAATCCTTAAAATAATATTTGTGAAACCTAATTTCGATCAAACGGAAATTTATAGTATTTTTAAAATAGTAATTTGTGGCCAATAGCCACCCAATATTTAACCAAAATCAATATTGATTTTCTATCACTACGGGGTTTTAGTTTCTAACATATAACAATGTTATAACCATAATGTCCACAATCAGGTTCATTTTTTCAATAATCCATATAAGAAATATTATTGGAAACAATTAAACAATAACAAGGATTCCCGTCAATCCCTCTAACCTGTTTCCCCATGCATCATAAATGTTATATAATTATAAAATATAAATCAACCGGTTCGAGATGGAATTCATATACAAAGGGTCATCCACTCTTACAGGGAACGTAATAGGATATCATTAGCTCCAATAGGTGGGAATATTCAATCCAACCAATATAAATATAGTAATTCGTCTACACAATCATCCAATAATTTTTATCAACTATATACATCATACCAGTTAACCAAAAAGGTGAGTTTAACTTTCCGAAATTTTATTTCATCGTCGAGGCATTCCGGTCTAGAACTAAAATCGAATGTCGTTCGATTTTATCCAAATTTCAACAGTTTTCAAATTCTTCCAAACCAGTTCCGTTGCGAAGCTTTTGTCGATACGATCACAATGCAAAATGTTTCATCTCGATCAGACCTCATTTAAAGGAGTTATTAATTTGATAAGTTATCGATATATTTTTAAATTAAATTAAATAAACCAATACAACTTTAACAAAATTACAGATATACCCTATCCCATTTCTTCCTCCTCAACCGTGCACAGTGACATAATGAAATCAAAAAGAAAGCATGAAAGCAAGGCACTGAGACGGCAAAATACTCGAAGAATTCCCAAATAGGTCGCATCGTCAGCCTTCTCTTCGCAAACTCAACTCGCTCGAACCAAAATCCACGCCCTACGGACACTACACCCAATTGCGGCTTGCTCATGAACCGTCATCCAGCAATAGGTCGTGCAAGCCAAACGATCATGGAACATCGTGAAAATCAGCGTCGAGGCAATACTCTCCATCTCGAAACCAAAACCGAGCTCCATTCGACGAATCAATGCCCAAAATCCCCTAAAACCTCAACCCTAGTTTATTGCTCCTAAAATGTTGATCAACCAAACCATGATCGACCACCACCTAACCCACATCAGCATGAAGCTCTAATCGAATCATGATTTTTAAAGCTTGTTTCAAAAAAAATTATTGAGTAAAATTTTAGATATTATTTATTTGAATGTATTAATTTTTTCTTCTTACTGACCATGTTCATATAGTGGTGGGAAGATGGGCGTTATCAAAGAAGTGGATGTTGGCTTATATACGGTTTAGCTTTATGGAGATGGAACTTGGAAGGGGGTGGGCTTAGGTTATGAATGGTCAAATCAATATATATATATATATATATATTATTTAAATTCAAAATATCTAGCTATATAATTTCGAACTTCAATCGAGATGTAATGCCTGGCTTTCTATATGTTATACCCCTATTCTGAACGTAATGGAACTTATTTCGAGACCTAATTCGATCGTATGCTGACGATAGCTTTTGAACCCAATTATTATATTAAATCCTATGCGTTTTTATCTCGCATGGTCAAATGATGCATTTAATCACCATGAAATTTGACGGTGTATTATAATTCATTATTACGGATCCAACGAAACCGGTTTCGTCAAAATCCGATATTGTGCCCCGTAAGGCTATTTCTATATGTTAATTAAAACGAGTTATTTCCAAAATCAGTTAAATCGCTTTTAAATCCAATTTAAAAGTTTATTATCTTCATTCTTATTAAATAGAATTTAAATAAGCTTGTAAATTGTTTTTATCCAGCTTAAAACCCAAGATTCAATTATTTAAACAATTTCAATTATTAAACTCAACAACTAAATTACCTAATAAATCGATGTATTTGAAATTAAGTTATTTAACCAATAAATTAAATTTTCAATATTCAAAAATCAATTAAATATTCTAATTTCAAATGATTGAAAATTCTGGGTCATTACAACACTCCTCAAAGTCATGGACTCCAATCGAGGCACGCTCACTAGCATCCATAGCCAAATACCCCTATTATGAACTCAACGGAACTAGTTTCGGGACCTAGTTCCATCATTTTCTAATGATAGCTTTTATAATAAAATTATATTACTTTAATTTATAAAATTAGCCATTATGCCTTTCGAGCTCACATGATCGCACAGTACGTCTGATCGCCATGAAACTCGTCGACGTACATCACTTTATTATTTCGGTCTCGATAGCACTAGCTTCATCAACATCCAAGACAGTATCTCAGAATGATAATTTCATGCATTTAGTTATCATTTTACATTTTTCGATCACATTATTGATATCTATCCAAACTATTTATTATTGTAAATAAATTTACAAAATGTGTTCACTATTATTATTTATTTATTAAAAGGAGTTAAATAAGGCAATTAAATCCATTTTATTAATATTTAATTCATAATTCAAATATTTAAACATTTAAATAATCATTATATTTGAGTTCAAGTTAATAACCTTTAAAAACCAATTATTTAAATATTTAAATTTAATTAAATATTTAAAATCAAAACTATAAAATTCTAGATGTTACATCCCCCCTACAAAAGAATTTGGTCCCCGAAATTCCCAAAGGAAGAAAATGTCTCCAAACCTTTAAGGTTCAAAAACTATTAATTAAAACGAGTTACTAAGTTATTAGTTAAATCCAAAATATTATGAAAAATTTCGGCAAAGCCTCCTTCGCGGGGGTAGATCCATAAAACTACAACTTGGCATAACTGGCCTAAATCAACTAAAAGAAAACAAAAGCAAGGTGACCTCCCATATATGAGGTATAAAATCATCATCAATTAAAATACCAATCTTTAGATCTCCTATGTTTTCACTTTTGCGCTTGATTTTTATTTTTGCAAGCAACTTATTATCTTGATGCAACTACAGGTGTGCCAGAAATCAAATAGTAATCTCTTGCATCCCTATACCTTTTTTGTACTTACATAATCCAAAATAGATTCATGATGACAAAAGAGCAGCACGTAAGTTATGTCTATCTTAAGTAATAGTAATATAAACAATATAACAACCATATGCAATACAAGTATAGAGAATAGTCTATAATAAAGTATTAAGCATCCAATCATTTCAATAGACAACTTTAGAAATAAATGCCTAGGTTTTTATATTCAAAAATATATTTTCAAATTCCTCCATAGAGGAATAATTCAAAACCAAAATAAATTATGATAAGGAGGGTCTCCTCCTACCGAAGCATGGTATGATTCTAGAATCAAAACAACATGGAGCATCCAATGGTATTCTGGTTCCTTACCAAACAATAACTAGAGTAAACTATTATACCTGGTGAGTCTTCCAAATAGGAAAAACTCCCAATCGCCCACTTTAGTCATAATAAAAATCTGAAAATCACTTCGCAGAACTCTTTTTACATATACTAAAATAACAATACTTCACTAAAGTTTTCATATCAATCAAATCAAATTCCATTAAGGAATAAACTAACATTGTTTAAAATGTTAAATGTCTAACAAACAATATTTAGAATTTTTTTAGGTTCACTACTTTCTTATGTCACATAACAAGTACACAAATAAACTTAAGCCTGTATGGTGCACATAAACCATTCGTATACGATATCTGATTTTACCACTTGTTCAAATAAACAAACTTCACTTCCAAAATAGTATCGCTCACTCAACCTCTCTAGTGCAGACTTCGACCAAATTCCTTGAATGGAGATCTCTGTTCTCCTTACAGAGCTATATACTATGATAGAAAACTGAAAATCATATCAAGAATCATGTGAGAAATCCTTATTGGATTGGTGTGAATCACTTGAAGTTATGTATTTGGACCCTAGATCAAGAACCGTGCGAATAAAATGATTTACGTACAACATACGTATATAATTTATTGGTTTCTTAGCTACATCAATCATTTTTTAAATCACTTTCATTTTCATTTCTAGTATTTCATTCGATACTAAAATTATTTACGAATAATTTCACCAATTTTCACTTAGGTTTATAATCATTTTATAAATACATTTCTTCATAAAACATCAAATTAAAAATTTACTCCACTTTTATTTACTTGTATAGTACTCTTTTATATCCTAAGAGTATATATAAAATGTCAATTTAACTTTTTTTAAGCATAAATGAAGGTGGAGACATAATATGGGTTTTAAAACTAAGGCGACTACTTCAAAATTTTACTTTAGAGTGTCCTAAGGAAAGATGTATATTTAGTCGGCCTAATAACATCAAATAGTTTATGAGACTTAGATGTTTAAACAAAAACTACGATTTTGATAAAACAATGCTTAATAAACCTTCCTATCAAATTTTCCCACTTAAAACTTGGGTTAAATTATTTCATTTCTGTCCAAGAGTTTTAGGTTTTCATGCATCGAATTATTGATTTTTTAAAATTACCTTTTATTTTGAAAACAATACCCTCTCAGGGAATTTTAAAAAACTAAATACCCAGTTTAAATTTCAAAACCCTTTCTGAAATTTTACTATAGATATGTTTACGTATCAGATAACTTGAACAATTTATTTACTAACACATGTTTTGTATTCGGTTGGATTTGAACTCATTTCGATTGTACAATGATAAAGAGGATAATATACTAAGTGCACTATAACATTCGCCTAAGCAAACATTCTATCCTCACTTGGAATATTATTCAGATTACCATAAAACAAATTGAGATGTTTTCCTTGAACTACCAAAAGACAATATATCTTTCTTAAAAATTTCTCTTTGAAATATTTGTACTTACAAATATTTCAAAGTAATACCAATATTACTTTTCTTAAAAATCAATTTGAAATCGGTTCAAGCAATATCGAGATTTAAATTCTCAAAAACCCATTTTAAAACACATTTTTTAACCCAAACTTATATAAATCTCATCTTATAATAATTCTCTTTTATTATAATAAACTTTTTCTTAAATATATATCCTCTAAATATCTTATCTTTCCATTTAGATTATATTAAACTTTTTATTAAAAGATGACGTGTATCTTAACATTTTCTTCGAACATCTTATTGTCGAATTATGAAACTTAATTCACAAGGGTTCGTTTTACTGTACGAACAATTATCAAACAATAAATGCTCACAAATTGGTTAAATGTAAATTAACAATCAACAAACAAAAGTCAACGCTCCTAAAATATTTTGAGCATAACAAATCAAAAAATAATAATAAACCTTATCATTTTCAAACATACACACCATAATTAACTATATAAGTTTGAAATTATTCCTTTATATATGAAATATGTAATCCTAGGTAAAATATTTCATCTACCCAATGGTTAAAAATAAATATCATGTCCATTTTCCTTGTTCGAGCGTGTAGAAATCCCTATCGACACCGTAGCTTCCCACATGTCGGTCAGAATTGATAAATAGCTCAATAGACCAATTAAAACAATTCTTTTTTATAACAATAACAAATATGCTCTCCTATATATAATACTCTCAACTCATTTTAGGGTGTCACTAACCTTATCTCTAATTGGCCATACTCTACCAAAACCAAGGTTCTTGCTTAACCTTCAGCTCTGATACCAGCTGTAACGATCCACCTTTTCGACCATCAAAAGTCGGCACTCAATACATCGCCAGTATTCAAATGTCAAATGTCCAATCATCGGAAAGGAAGATTGTTAGGCTAAAATAAAATGAAAAAGAAAAGGAACAGGAAAAATAGCATCTCACAGCGGAACAACAACATATAATATAATAAAGGCACTAAAAGTTGTAACTCTAAAATATACGGTATATCAAAGTTAAAAAAACTTCATCAGGCTGGACAGTTATAACGTCCTGACCTTATAATTGATGATGGGTATATATAATAATAAAGCAAAAAATAAAAATACTACGACAAATGAACATCTAGATCGACTCCATGAGCTCCATGTCCGATCAACGAAAACCTGAAAAAATACTCAGTCTGATAGGAACATTATAATAAAATAATATTCGGATCGATCTGTAAATACCAGCATGTGAAAATTCAAGTAATATAGTGAACATATAACAATTTTATGAGACCACATCGCTAACCAAGGAATGGATTTTACCTCACAAGATCAACCAACTTCCATAAATAAATGAGTGTCAGCAAATTGAAACAAAAACTGAACTTGGGAGGAGGGGTATGAACAAGTTCAAGATCCAAACTTAAAGGATGGACCCAAATAATTAAACATTAAGAAGAGCTCTAATTGCTTCTTAATACAATTAAGAAAACAATTCAAATATTCGGATCAACAACAAGGAAAAGGAAGTTTCCCAACAACGACTGAGAGGCTGTGCCTCCTTACTGAAAGTATACCTCTAGAAATATACTTGAGAGAGTCATATACTCTGTGACACCTCTCGAGAACTCCAAGCGAACCCCGCTTACCTTATGGAGAATCCGAGTATTTCACAGCTCCAAATGCATACCATCAAAACCAATTTAGAGTAGATGTAAAAATACCCTAATGGGAGCAACCCCACATAGCTTGGCCCCTACTCGCTTTCTAGTTTTAATCATTTCTAACAAAGGATATCAACACTCAAATGAGCAAAAAATCGTTTAAATCGACGATACACAATGAAGAAAGCTAAATCGATAGTCAATAAATCAACTATCAAGAAAAAGTAAAATGATCGTATATCGAAATTAATTCTCCTACCCTTACTGCTACTTGTCAATTTCAAACATGTACTATCCCTCGGTTGAAAATGAAGTAGGGAAAGTTAAGGTAGTATTACCTCTAGACATTTCCTCGACAATAATTTTAACCTTCAAGATGGAAATGAATTTCCATATCTCGAAGTTTAGTGCTAAGAGTATGACTAAATCCTTTCCATATAAGCAATACTTTACGAAAATTAAATCTCTTACCTTTTTCGTAACCGAATCACAACTATTAAACTTTTAAAACCAAACTTGTGCTTGGTTTTCACATCACAAATATTTGTAAAACACTTTAAAAATAATCTTCAAAAATATTCCTTTTAAAACATTTTCTCACTTATAATTTATCATTTATAAATTTCAAACAACATTTATTATCATGGAGGATAATAAATCAATTAAAATACTTCTATAAATTAAAAACTCCATTAATTATTCCGAAAAGAGAATTAATTAACTTTATAACTCCTTTACTAAATAAATCAATTATCTTTAAATATCGTTATTATATTAGATAATTAATTATAAACACTTTTATTTAAACCAATTAATTTTTTTACATCATTTATTAAATGATTAATTAATCTTAAACATCATTATTAAAATGATTAATTAACTTTTAAACACATTTATTAAATCGGTAAATTAACTTTAATCACTTTTATTAAATCATGTGGCTAACTTTAATTACTTTTATTAAACCAGTAATTCACTCTAAACATCATTAATAAATTTATAAATTAACTTTATAAAAATTAAATAATAAATAAGAATATATTTAAATCTCTAATTTTTTTCCAAATATTTATATAATTCTTGCAAGCTCATTTAAGAAGGATTTAAAAAATATTTAGGGTAAAAGACCTTTTTAAATTGAAATAACATTAATTATCCCAAAAGACAATTAAATCCAATTTATAATATTTTATAAGTTCAAAACAACATTAATATCCTGAATGATAATTAATCAAATTTATAATCTTTTTATAAATTTAAAACAACATTAATTAACCCAAAAGATAATTGATCAAATTTATAATCTTTTGTAGATTTAAAACAATATTAGTTATCTTAAAAGATAATTAATCAAATTTATAACTCCTTTCATAAATTTTAACCAATACTTATCATTAATTTCCAAAATTCTCAAATTACTTAAAAAATTATCTAAACTACTTTCAAGGTGCCAAACACGACCAAACATTTATTTTGTGAAAATACAGGCTTAAGTTCAACCCAAAATGAAGGTTTAAGGAGACAATATTTCATAAGTGACGGTACAGCGATAATTATTGTTATGACACTTACCCAATCCAATAGTATGACATAAATATTTTCAAACAAACAACAATATAAGCGACATAAGCATATAAGTAAATTGATATTGGCAAGAAACCCCTTAGGGTTACAAAATTTCCTGTAAATCATACATATGTATGTGTATTTCGAAATATTCTGCAATGACTTATCCGCTACATATGCTCTGATTTCCTTAGGGTTGCAAAATTGACCGTTATGCGTTTCGAGCTTGCACGATCATATGGTGCATCCTATCGCCACGAAACTTGTCATCGTACGTCACCTTATTATTCTACTCTCGGTGGCACAAGTTCCGTTATAATCTTACACAGTATCTCAGAATGATAATTTCATGTATTTATTTATCATTTTATATTTTTCGATCACATTATCAATATTTATCAGAACTATTTATTATTGTTGATATATTTACAAAATGAGTTCACCATTAGCATTTATTAATTAAAAGGAGTTAAATAAGGCTATTAAATACATTTAATTAATATTTAATTCACAATTCAAATATTTAAAAAACTTTTGTATTTGAATTCAAGTTAATAACCTTTCAAAACTAATTATTTAAATATTTAAAATTAATTAAATATTCAAAATCAAAACTATACAACGTTACAGATTTTGATGAGACCTTGCTCATGTAGCTTCATTAGAAGATATTAGAATGACTTGCTTTTGTAAATCATAATAATTTTAAATTATTTCAAGTGGATGTCAAAATTACCTTTTTAAATGGATTTATTAAATTAGATGTTTATGTAGAATAACAGCCAATTTTTGAAGATGAAAAACTTTATAATCATGTTTATAAATTAAAAAAAGCTTTATATGGTCTAAAACAAGCTCCAAGAGCATGGTATGATAGTCTTAAACCTTATTTATTACCATCTAACTTTAAAATAGGAAAAGTAGATGGTACTTTACTTAATAAAAGAAATAATAATGATATTAAATATATACAAATATACGTAAATAATGTTATTTTTGGATCAACAAATGAACAGTTGAATAAATAATTTTCAGATATAATGACTATGGAATTTGAAATGAGTCATACGGGAGAACTAATACTTTTTTTGGGATTACAAATAAGACAATAAAATAATGGAATTTTTATGGATCAAGAAAAACATGTTAAAATTTAGTTAAGAAATTTGGTGTGTTAAAAACTAGTGGTAAGCCAACTCCCATGGCGAAAAATGAGAAATTAAATATAGAAGAAAACTCAAAAGATGTAGATCAAAAATTGTATAGAGGTGTGATAGGATCATGACTCTACATAACTACTAGTAGACCAGACATAATGCATAGTGTTTGTTCTACGCAAGTTATTAGTGTCAATCTAAAGAAACACACCTAGAATCCGTAAAATGAAAACTAAGATATGTAGGTAGCTGAATTATGGACCTTAAGGCTAATTAACCACTAGAGGAGGTGAATAGTGTTTTCAAACTTTTGTATATCTTTTTAAATTTCTTTAAAGTTTAATATTAAATCATAAATTTTCAACACAAAATTATATCAACAATTAACCAAAAATGTTTTCATAGATAAATAAAAGCAGTAAAGTGTAGAGTTAGAGAGATGACTCCTAGGATTTTATACTGATTCAGATTTCTCCTACATCCGGTTTCGTGCAATTGCTTGTACATATTTCTTTTCAAATGCCATTCTTTAATTGGATAGAAAGCAAACCCATTACAAGCTCGATTCTGAGGCTACGAGACATATCCTTCTGCTTTTTTGGGCTCAAGGTACACCCACTTGATTTGGACGGTCTACAAGCACACCCAATTAATTTGAACAGGCTACAATCACACATAAGTAAATACAAATTGAGTTTGATGATTTTTCCAAAGAATTTCTTGAACTTTGGATACAATGGATCATATAAACTCTTGGACAACACTTGATCTTTGATTTGAGAGAAAGATAATTTCATAATTATAAGAAAGTAATATTGAATAAATATAAAGAAGTTTGAATTGATTCTATTTGATTTTGAAGAGAAAAGAGTATAATTTTGATGGAGTTTTCAAGAGAGTAAGAGGAGGGAAGAAAATAAGATAATGACTACTTGAAAATTCGTTTGAAACCTCCAATATATAATATATAAATAGATGCGTATATTCGCAAAGAGTTGCGACAAATAGACAGTTCAATTCAAAATTTGAAAAACTGATCTGTGGTATGTGTGTCCACTACAATCTGCCGATATGTCGACATATGCATGTGTATTTTGAAATCTTGTTTATTTTAAAATATTTTGGAAATCCTATACCTTGTATAATAATTTGATACTTTGTAAAATGTTTGAACATTGTTTATAAACATTTTGAATTTTGAAAACTTATAAAATATTTTTAAAAATATTTTGAAATTTATTTTGCTTGAAAATATAAAAGACAAGAAAAAAGAGATATAGATCAAAGATTTCTACCAGGGACTTTAACAAAAGTCTATGACTCTATCACTCAAAGTCCTAATATCTTCGTATCTTGGTCTTTATACTCATGTGCCTTCATGTCCATTTCTTCAGTCTTTATACTATATAGTCTTGAATTCAACGTGTGTATAATATCTTGCACTAACATAATTTGGCATAATATTTATGTCCATATTTTATATAAATGTATATTGTTATTACCATCAAAATCAATAACTAGGTTATTAACAAGGTTTGTAAACAACACTGACTATGGACTTAATTTCGTATAGTGATGCTGACTATGCTAGACGCAAATCATACTGAAATAGTACAAATAGAACATGTCACTTTTTAAGGCACTCTCTTGTTTTTTAGTTTAGAAAAAAGCAAAATTTTGTATCTCTATCAGCAACAGAAGTAAAATATATTTCAGCTGCATTAGCCTTCTCACAAGTTATTTATATGCAACAAACTTTAAAAGATTTTGGTTTATATTTTACTAAATCACTGATACAATAGGATAACAATAGTCCAATAATTCTATCTAAAAATCCAACATACATGCTAGAATCAAACATATGGATATAAGACATCATTTTCCAAGAGATAACATGAAAAAATAAGTAGTTTCACCTAAATTTATAAATAATGAAAATCAAATAGCCGATATTTTAACAAAATCGTTAACTCAAATATCTTCTATTGAACTTAGAAGAGAGCTAGTTATATGTTCTTTCTTTGAAATGTAGGTATAACAACAACAAAATTATATATCTAAAAGGAAAATAAAATATCAAAATTAACACATGTATGTTTTAACACCCCAGAATTTCAGTCATTTGAAATTGGAATATTTGATTGATTTTAAATATTCAAAAGTAAATTTTATAATTAAATAACTTATATTTCAAATATAGCTATTTATTTGATAATCAAAATTGTTTAATTTAATATTTGAAATTGTTTAAATATTTGAATTTTGAATTTAGTATGAATGAAGATGATTTCTAAAGTTGATTTAAATTCTATTTAAATTAAAACGGAGTTAGCAAACTTTCAAATTGGATTTAGAAGTAATTTAATTGAAATTGAAATTTACTCTATTTAATTAACGTGTAATAATAGTCATTTTAGACACTATCTCATATTTCAACGAAACTAGTTTTGTTGGATCCATAATAGTGAATTATAGTATGCTGTCGAATTTCGTGTCGATTGGATGTATTGTGCAAGCTCGAAACGCATATGAATTTATTAAAGGAATTTTAATTAAAATAAGTCGATTTTGAAAAGCTATCTTCTATATACGATGGAATTGGCTCTCATTACATATTCCATTGTATTCGGAATAGTGGTATAACATATAGAACGCCAGGCGGCACGTTTCGTTTAGAGTTCGGAATTTCCATGGATGAATAGTGCCAAGCGAGATCTTCTACAAAAAGCCCTCACTCTCTCTCATTTGCAAACTCTAGTTATCAGCCTCCATTTCTAAACCTCCATTCGATGACTATTAACGATTGGAGCCACTAGAGACAAACTTAGCCAACGACTTCAACTAGGGAAATTTAAAGGGTAGCCATACGAAGCTAATGTACAGTTGGATCGAGCTATTGTCGCTCGACATGACCAGAAAGGGCCGCGTTTGTCGCTGCAATTGGGTTACACAGCATGGAGTAGACGCGCATATGAGCATGCACTAGTCGCTAGCGCAGGCGGAGGTGGTGGCGCATCTGGTGGAGTGCGTGGTCGGAGTGTGGCGGTCGTTCTAGTGTTCGTGCAGGCGATTTTGACAAAGCAAGATAAAAAAATTTGAATGTGTGAAGGGCTGGAGTGCGACTTGGGAGGGAAATGATAGTAAACGGTGAAAAGGTTTAAAATTTTAAATAAGTTTATTTAAAAATTCTATTTTTAATTATAGAATGTTCATTCATGCACAACTTTCTCGTACGAGCTCCGTTTCAAGCATAACAAGTTGTGTTGCATTCGTATTAGCAAATATTGCGCTATGGAGTTGGATTGGACGAATTTGGAGTTTGTAGAAATTTTGAGTTAAATTGAACGACCGTTCAATTTTAATTCAAACCGGAGCACTTAGGCTATTTCTGGCTTTTTTGGAGTGAACTCACCTCTCTGCCTGCTTATATTTTTATATAAGTGGGAATAAATCTATTTATGATGATTGATGCTTGTTTGGATGATATATTATATATATTAGTTGGTTGGATATGTTCTCCCCTATTGGAGCGGATGAGACCCTATTACGTTCTCATGTAAGAGTGGATGACCCCTTGTATATTAATTCCGCCTCGAAGCGGTTAGTTTTTATTATATGATTGATATGATGTTGGGATACAAGGGGACAGGATGGTGGGATCCAACAGGATTCCCCACCACTGTTGATTTTATTTTCAAATATATGCTGATATATGATGTGATGGATGGCATAATGATGTTTTTGATGTGATTTGATTTATTTAGTGTTATGGTAACACTGGGCCTTATTTTTGATATTTTGAAATATTGAAATGATGATTTTGATTTGAAAAGGATTTCGAAGTATTTTTGGATGTGTATACGTTTTAATAATTTTTAAATTATTAAAGGGATGTATTTTTTTAAAGAAATAAAAGTTAAGATTTTTAATGTTATAAAAATATAGCTTTGAGAAATACTTTGATTTGGGATTTTTGAATAAATTTATATAAAAGGATTTACAGTAGTAATATATATACAAAGTAATAGATTTATAATTGAAATTTATAATTATTTTGTAAAGGGGTTTTAAGTTTTTTGGTGATAAATGGGTTTTATAAATGGATTTTGTTACTAACATTAGTTTTATAAAAGAAATGGATTTATAAATAGAATTTTGTAAATAAAGGAATTTAAATAAACAGAATTTTTATAAAATTGAAAGGAGATTTATAAAAATAGTTTTGTAAGTATGGATTTGTATTTAAGGAATGTTGAAAATGATATTTTAATGGAGTTAAATGTTTTAAAAGTAAATTATTTATGGAAGAAAGGTTTTGGGAAGAATGGTTTTAAATGGATTTAAATTGTTTGAAAAATGTTTTAAAATGTGATAAGTATCACAAACATAGATTTTAACTATTATTGCCGTAATAGATATTTTCAGCAAAGTAAGGAAGGCATGGACTATAACATTATTGTTATAGTAAATGATTTTTGAAAGGAAATGTTTTATTAAATACATTAGATTTATGTATATATTAATTTATCGAATCCTTATACTAGTATTTTGGGTTGTCATAACGATGTTTAACGCAACATTCGTTTTGACTCGATAAATTATATTTTGACCTTCCATTGTGAAATACACGAATCAGTTCTTATGATTGCACTAAAGGCTTGGTGGTGTAGGACCATTACTTCATATACTTAACACTTGCCCTAAGGCATATGAACTCTGGAGTTGTACATTTATAGAAATCTATTTAGGATATCTCTAAATGATTGTGATTTACAATATGCTTATACCGTTGACATAAGTATATTGAAATATTTTCCAAGATTGAAGATGAAGTGATTGGTGAATATGCTTATGCTGTAGATATAATTATATGGAGATGTTTTCAATATAGAAGTTTGGAAATGGTTTTGAGAATATATTTTTTGAAAGATATTTTGAAGTAAATATTTGGATATTTGATTTAATTAATAAAAGATCAATTAAATGGGACTAGTGATTGCTTATGGTGTTTGATATCGTTTGTTTGCTTTGATAGTTAAATAACCGACTATCAAACATACTTGCATCTTTATCGTTGTTGATTTGGAGAGACCAAGGTCGGATTTAACCGACAACATCTTCGGACCAACATATATGTGTTCGAAGCGTAGGTTTGGAAGATACTGATATTTATGATTTTCGTAATGAAGGACTACTTGTTGATACTTTCGAGATAAACTCCCAATATACATATAGCAGCAGTAGTCTCTTTGTTATGAAACATCCAATGCAAGAACTAATCGCTACTAATCCCAGGGGTAATTCCCAAAAGGATGTGATAGGAGAGTGCCTTCGGTTTGTCTTGTTCTTGGGCAACTTGTATGGATGGATGTCTGAAAGTGCATTTTTAAGAATACATTGTCGACTTTTATAAATGTACATTTGTTTCGTGGCAAAGAAGGCAACTTTTCTTAGCTTAACACCCTTCTCTAAGACGTATGATCACGGAGGTTGTATGTCCGTGAAAGTTAATAGTGATCGATGGTGGTAGTGCGGCATTCAAAGAGGGAAGTGATGTGTGCTATGTGAAAGGTAAACACGACCTTAAGCCTCATATCCAAAAATGACGGAAATAGGGTTGGATGCGGCAAGGTTATGTGGTTCGCAACCATTAGGGTATGATTATCCCCTTCTAGAAATATTTCATCCCACTATGACGATGGAGATGTAAATTATTGTGGATGTATGCTATGGGGGCCCTCGGATAGGTCGCTAATGACCGGGATGATGACATATTCAGTACTATCTAGTGAGAAAGGTAGGCCACTCTTGTGTTAATAGAGGTGCTGATGTTCTATTGACATCGGTACATTCCTCTAGAGATGTACTACCGGAAAGTAGTCCCTTCACCTAGTATTGCTGGAATTGCTTATGTGCCTGCCATTTTGTTTATATAACCCGCGTTTGTGACCAGTATTGCTAGAATTTAATCAATGTAACAATTTTGTCTATGATTCTTATTATTTATATAATAGTCACTGTTATAATATAATAGGATTTGATATGAAATGTTTTAGTTATGGTCAATTAAAAACCTGTCACTGTTTATGTATGGGCATGTCTTACGAGATACCTTTTTTTATAAAGAAAAGTTTTTATAAATTTAAAATAAATTCAGTTGATATGTGTTTTCTCACGTTGTCTTACCAGACTAATCTGGGACCGAGTACATTTACAGATGTACATTTGAATGCTATGAAGCTTCAACAGGTGAGCAAGAAGTATTTTGGTCGTATTCCACGTATATGTTTATCACTACATTGTTGTTAAACTATCAGCAATTGTAAGGCCATGTTATTATAACTGCCCAAGCTAATGGTTAGTGATTGATCATCGTACTCTAATGGATGTATATTATATTACAGTTTTTGTTTTGTATAGACCATTGATATGATATTATATGTTTTTCTATTGCGATTGTGAGATTCTATAGTTTTTTTAGTTCCTTCGGTTTTCTCTTGATCTTCTTTTCTCTCTTCTCTCTTCTTTCTTTCTCATGATTATCTATCTTTCCGTTCTGTTTGGGGCTAGACATGTGCGGTTATTGTCGGCTCTAGATGGGATAGATTTGTGGGTCGTCACATATGTTGATATACAACCTGTGTATATGTCGACATATATTGCAAAAATTTATACTATTTTTCCCTCTAAAATTCAAAATTGGAAATGTGATTATGTAACCACCAAAATTTAAATTTTCTCTCATTTCTTTATCTTCTTCCTTCCATAAATTTCAAATAAAATTAGATCAATGGTTTCCTCAAGTTCCAAATGTCCAAGAGAAGACACCGCCTCCTTTTCCTTCGAAAACCCACTCTAGGCCTCTTCCAAACCACCACCATGGACAAATTCATCAACATTGGAGATGATCTGAAGCATGTCCTTAATAAGCTTTCATAAATAGAGGTTGTTCAAGTACGTCTCTTGAAAGAACAAGAGAAGCAAGTGTGCATCCTTTGCAATCTCCAGAAGCATCTATTGAATAATTCAACCAATCCAATAGTAATCGAAAAAGAAACTCATAATCTTATCATTCACAATCCCATCAATGATGAAGAGGATGAAGAGGAAGAAGAGGATGAGAAGGAAGACATTGATGAAGATGATGGTGAAGTCAAATGTTTTGGCGAATTTTGCTTCAATCGGGATGGAAATCTCGTGGAACAAAAAGGAAATTTTTTATCTCCACTATCCCTTTTGCCTCATCCATAAGTTACCCATTATAAATTCAAGTTTAGTTTGTCTTAGTCCAGTTTGTTCGGATTTGGTTTGATTTGGATTATATATATATATCTGTGTGTGTGTGTGTATGTGTGTGTGTGTGGGTGTGTGCTTGGATTGATAGTTTGATATGTATAGCTAATTTGAATAAATGAAATCATATCTTATTTATTTATTAGTCTCCATATATAGTCATCATATAGTCATCATATTTAATGTCATACTACATCATGCTTAATTCGCTTTGATTATTTTAGAGCTTAGTTATTGATTTTGACTCTATAGTTTCTAAATATTTTATTTAAGGGGAGTATTTATTTTTTCACTCATTTCCTTTGATGACTAAAAGGGAGGGAAAATATAAAATATACACATGCATATATTCAAGAGTAGTTATATAACTTAGGAAGGAGTTATATCATATTTTATATACGGGAATATTTAATGGTTGTCATCGTCAAAAAGGGAAAGACTGTTTATACCTCAATTATTGATTTTGATGATAACAATCTCGATAAAAACCCATATAAAATTATAGATATGAATGTTTTACTGAGTTGTATAGTATATAGTGCAGAATATTACACAGATGTTGAATCGAAGATTATATAGTATAAAGACTCAAAAGATGGACATGAAGACTCATGAGTACAAAGACTAAGATATAAAGATTTCAAACCTATAATTTAGCATACAGAGTCATATTGTGTTGTTAAAGTCCCTAGCAGCAATCTTGATCTCTATCTTTTATTTCTATATTTTGTGTTTTTAGGCAAATAAATTTCAAAAAATATTTCAAAATATTTTATAAGAGTTTTCAAAGTTTAAAATGTTTATAAACTATATTCAGACTGTTTTACGAAGTATCAAATTATTTTAAAAAGTACAGGATTTTCAAAACATTTTAAAAGGGACTAATTTTAAGAATTTATAAGCATATGTTGACATATAGGTAGAAGTTATGTCAACATACGTGACACCAAGTGGTTTTTCAAATTTTGAATGGAACTCTCTATTCGTCATAACTCATCATGGGTGGACACATTTATTGATTTACTATATAAAGGGGAGTTCAAACGAATTTTAAAGTTTAGATTTATTTATTTTCTTTCCTCCTCTTACCCTCTTGAATCCATTGAAAATATACTTTAATTCTCTTTAAAATCAAATAGAATCAATTCATACTTCTTTTTATTGATTCAATACTACTTCCTTACTATTTTGGAAACTTCTCTCACTTCAAAGATCGAAGTTCTGTCCACGAGGCTATATTATTGATTGTCCAAAGTTCAAGAAAGTGTCTTTGGAAAAACAATCAAACTGTATTTGTATACGCTTAGGTGTGCTTATAGCATGTTCAAATCATGTGAGTGTGAGTAGTCGGCCAGAAACCTAGTGGGTATGGGTGTAGCCCATTCAAATCAAGTGGTTGTGCTTAGTAGCCTAGAAATTTAGTAGGTATGCTTGTAGCCCGTTCAAGGGCGTACCCTAAGCCTAAATATTCAGGAGGGTGTGTCTCATAGCCTTGGAATTGAGATTGTAATTGGATTTGTCTTCTGCCCATTTAAAGATTGGCATTCAAAAAGAAATCTATATAAGCAATCGTACGAGACTGGATGTAGAAAAAATCCAAACCAGTATAAAATCTCTAATGTCATCTCTCTAACTCTTTACTTTACTTACTGCTTTTATTTTTATCTATGATTACGTCTGTGACTAATTGTTAATATAATTCTGTATGGTTAATCTGTGATTTAAATTTAATTTGAAAGAAATTTAAAAAGGTTTGCATAAGTTAGAAAACACTATTCATCCATCCTCTAGTGTTTAATTAGCCTTAAGATCCATAATTTTGCAATCCACCCACCTCTCCCTACCGTAACTGCACTCCCTCCTCTTCTATAGAAAAAACTTCATCGCAAAACTTCTCCTAAACTCCCCAAGTGATCTCTCCCCCATTAGCCTCTACCTGTACTACATCCCAACAATTCAGGGCCTCTCTCCATAAATGAACAATTTCAACCCATACATACCATAGAAAAATAAGCAATCCTCTAACAGGGTTTGATACAACCACAAGGTCTATAACTACCCTTGTACCTAAGTGTAACTCATCCATAAGTCTATTGGAAATAAAAAAGTATGATGCCCCAATTTCAGATAAGGTACAAATGGATAAATAAGATAGAGTTAACACACCTTCAACCACGACATTCTTCCTTTTATCCGCTACTAGAGGTGCACCCGAGCTAGGAACATCATCTAGTGCATAAGATGAAACTACCCGAGAAGAGGACTTCTGAGGTTCTAGACACTCCCGCCTCATGTGCTTGAATTTATTGCAGTTTTAGCAGTTATTCTTCGGACCGTCTGTCTTGCACTCCCTCGCAAAGTGCCCCTTCTTACTGCACTTCTTACACTGTAGTTGTTGCTTCTTGATCTTTCCCTGAGGTCCCATTCCACCCTTACGCTAGTTTTGTTGGTATGTCTTTCCGCCTGTCTTCTTAGGCTCACTTTTCGCTTCCTCCTTGGAAACAACATTCAACATAGCCATTTCAAACAATCCCTTGAAAGTCGCATACATAGGAATATAACTAAAAGCCAAATCCTTAAGAGGTTAGTTCAGTCTTTTTGCTAACTTCAGAGTCTTCCTGTGAGGGGTATTGATCATCTCCATTCCAAACCTAGCCTACTCATTGAATTGATTAACATACTCTTTCACTCAAATATCTCCTTGCTATAAGTGAATAAACTTCTCTAATTGTACTCCTTCCTTAGCCCTGGACAGAAACTTCAACTCAAAACCCTTCTGAACTCCCCTCAAGTAATCTCTCCCTCATCGATCTTAGCAACAACCACATCCCACCAACTAAGAGCCTCCCCTTATAAATGCCAAGTGGCAAGCTGCCTCCTAATGTCATCTCTAAGACCCATCAAACCAAAAATCATCTCATAAGTCAGAATCCATGTCCTCATATCTACATACTACTTAGCCCTCACATACAGCTTCCCTCCTAGGTATGCAAAGTCCTTACATAGCAAGGCAAAATTGATAGCAAACGGGTGGGTAGGAACTGCACATGGTGTTCCCTCTGTGGTTCTTTTATTAGGGTTAAGCTCAGCTTGTCCGCTTGCTTGCAGATACCGACGAAACCAAATTGACGCATTCACACCCAAAATCTTAGCTGCATTGCCATAGTCAATAGGATTGGTCATCCTTTCTATCATGATTTTAGGAATTAATTAGCAACTTTTCCACATATAGTTTAGCAAGAGCAGGCGAAAGAGTTATTCACATTACACTTATATATAACTTTTGAAATTTTAAATCTATATATACATATATATAAATATATATACATACACACTTTGGAAACCTATCTTGAAAATCTTCTAGAAATAATTTCGGAAAACACTTGAAAAAAACTTTCTTTTCAAAAAATAATTCAAGTAAGTTCTCTCAATACGCCCCTAATCCCAAAGAAATTTCAAACCTAAGCACTAATACCAATTATGACAATCAGTACCTACCCACACACTGATCAAAAGTATAGGGTGGCTTTCGAACTCGTGTCGGTGCCAAGAAGTATGAGTTGTCAGGTTTTTAAACATTTCAAAGATTAAAGATACAAGGATAAAACCTAAGACATACTACACTTTCAGATCTCACAACAGAAAATAGTAAAATATAAATACCAAAAAGTAATCATCTCAAAAAATATCCAAAACACCATCTCAAAATGGTACGTAGTCAAATCCATAATGTACAGAAGTACAACACATAGTATGATACAATGCTAAATATGATAAATGGTACATAGAGAGTAATAGGAAATAAAAATCAACTCTAACGCCAAGCTTACCTTTGTATATACATCTGCTGGGCCATCGCCTACTGCCCTATCCTCCTATGGTAGGGAAAAAGAAATGAAAATGGGTGGATTAGACAAAGGTCTAGTGAATGAGGTACATCATTAATATATGGTGATCACATGTAATTGACTTTAGTAGTACTCTAAGTGACTTAGGATGTCCTACAAATGCCCATGAATTACTTTTTTCTTTATTTAAGGGGTTTACTTAATACTCACCTACATTAATGACTTTTGCAGGTTCATACTTAGGGCTTAATAATTAATGAACCTTAAGACAACTACTGATTGAGTAAAAGCAACTAGAACTATTCCACGTAGGTTTCTCTAAAATTTTCAACCATGGGACTATATCTCCCACAACTACGACTACATGTGACTATTCCAACATAGGATTCCCCACAAGTTCCATAATGGGACTCCATTTCCCACAACTACGACTACATGTATCCTAGTTACACATCGAGGGGGAGCCCGCAATGCCGACTCGTCGAAGTGTCTCATCGTCGCTGCATCTTTGTCCATGTCTCAATAGTAATGTAACGCCTCTTATTGTACCACACTGGGATCCATCAACAACACATCATCACTTCAAGAAACCGTGAGTACCAAGGAACTCCCATTAGTGCCGGACCACACACTCCATCCTGCATCATCATCAGTGTTGCGCGTCCACCATAGAACCTCTTGTAAGTTAAATTCGCGATAGAACCACCCTAATCGAATATCAAATCTATTGGATAAATAGCATTTACCTGGTCCTGTAACGTCCTACCATCGCCACATAGTATAACACCCCTAATTTTAAATAGCATTATTCAGGAGATTTAATTTGATAAATTAAATAGAATAATGTACAGACTAGAAAGATAAGGAGATTGAGGTTTGAAAACTATTTAGAGTCGTACCTCAACTAAATGAATTTATAAATATGGTTTACAAACTAAATACCTTAGAGAATAAGGCAAGGGTAATATGGGAATAGTCGTATACCATAATACGATAACCCTAAATCCTTACCTCATTCTTATTCACGTTTTTCATTAAAAAAACAAAAACAAAGGAGAAGCAAAGCTGTCCATTACCCTAGGCGAAGAAGGGCTTAAAATCAATTAGAATCTAAGATTTAATCTAGGAAGAATAAAGCAAGAATCTCAAATTACTTATCCAAACAAGGTGAATATTGATTTAAACCATCTCATATAAATATTTTTGAATTTTTAACTTTTGGTTTAAGGTTTAAAACTGTTTTGATAGATGAATGATGGCATGCTTTGATTTTATCCCATGTTTTGATTTAAACAAGTATTTTTGGGTAATGCTATAATTCAATTTTAAGCGTAAAATCATGTAAATTGATTTCGAATGCCATGACATTTGAATATGTTATGTAAAACATTATTTTGGAGATGGGTTTAAATTTTTATAATATTCCAAGATATGGATAATTTACTATGAATTTAAAAATGGAAGAAATGGACAATTTTGGGTTCAAATTTTTTTAAGGCGGTTATCTAATGAATTCGGGTCTGAAATTTACATATGTTAGAAAACATATTAAAAATCAATAATGGTGATTTTTGGGGATTTTTCCTAAGTATTTTAATATAGTTATTAGATTAGTTTAGTTGGAGGACTTAAACGTTTAAATTTGAAGGGAATGGCTTATTTTTTAAAATGATTTCGATTACTAGTTATTGAATTCGATGGCTTTTTTAGAAAAGGATTTTGATAAAGTATTCGACAACCAATCATATTTTGACAAATTGGGTAAGTTAGGTAAAAAAGAATTTCTTTAAAAGGCAACAAAACCAATTTTGTTTTGATTTACAACTTCGCCACTTCCTTCTGCTAGCTCTCATCACCATACTTCTGCTAATGAACTCATTCAAAACCAATACACATGGTGTCAAGCCATTGATACGTGGTGGATTAAAGAAAGGCAAAAGGGACTTTGTCGAAGGCATGCTTTCGTAGGGATTGAAGTGATTCTTATAAGCTTTCGAATACATTACTTGCCTTTTTCTAAAAGATGCTTTCAATAGGGTTGAAGCTCCTGAATCAATCAATTTACCTTTGGTCAAAGAGCCGCTTACATTTGTTTTTACAAAGGAGCTTTCGAATGTGAGTTGCCTCATTTTGATCGACACCTAGTTGTTGCTTTCATACCTTTCGAATTGATAAAAGGCCGCTTTTCTTCATAGCCTTATAACAATAAGTTTGAAAGGAAGTTTTACAAATATTGAATCCCCTTCCCAATGGTTTCGAAAGGGTTCCTGTAGCTGCTTTTATCAATAGTTTAGAAATGTTGGTTTCGAAGCTATCCTTTTACCCAATTCTTTTATTTGAAGATTAATGTTTTCGAAAGAGTTACTTTCACATATGTTTTCTTTGACCCAGAAGTTATATTTAATGTTAAATCTAATGACTTCAAAAGAGAAACTTTCTAATTTTACTTTTACTAAGTTCCTTTAAAATACAACCTTTAAGTGTTTCGAAAGGTATATCTTTAATGGTATCAAAAGCAAGGTTTCAATGCTTTCAAAAGGAATGTTTTGAGTATTCTAAAAGGTATATCTTTAAGTGTTTTGAAAGGAAGATTTGTATACTTTCAAAATGTATGTTTTTAATGCTTTCAAAAGAGAAGGCCTAGATTATGAAAGCCTTAGTTTTCGAACAAGAAACCTCTTAGCACCAAAATTGTTAACTAACACCCGTTGAATTTCGTGGACATCAGAGAATTAATGCAATCTAGAGAACAAAGCACAAAAGTAAATTGAAATAAAGATTTTATAGTGGTTCGGCAATCTTGGCCTACCTCCACTTCAAATTGCCTTCATTCTTCATTTGATTATAATTACATGTGTTGTTCGATTAGTTAGAATCCATTAATACAAGTCTATAAGATAAATAGCCATGGTAGAGTATTTGGAGTAGGAAGAAGAAGACGATGAAGTCCCCCTAAAAAGAGAGAGCGAGAGAGATCCTAAAATTGGCCCCCTACCCCTGTATTTATAGACGAAGGTAACCTTCAGCCTAATTGACATCTTCAAGCCTGGACCCCTTTGGCCACTTGGGCCCACCATAAGAAAAGCTCAGCCCAACACACGATACTGACCTCACTTATACACTCTTCAACTTATCAAACATTTATGCCAACAACTATTCCACCAAGCTGACCTTCATCATTCTGACGTCCTATATCACCTATCCGTTGATCTAATTCACCCGGGGTTGGATATATCTGTTCGGATATCATGCTCTAGTCATATTATTATCATCTCATAGCCATCTTTCTTGTCAATAGTCAAGTCTTGTCCTTGTAATCACCTTTTTAGCTGGGCCAAAAGGTCGGATAACATTTTCCTCATAAAGGACGTCTTGTTGCGTACATGACGTGCTTTGAATCGAAACAAGTTGAAGTCTCCATAACAAAATCCATCATGTTCCCTAAATAGTCGATATCCTTCAATTTCATCTTCCCAGTGTGTCGTATCCCTCTTTGGTTTTCTGACGCTTGGTTGATTCTCAATAGTATAAATCCGAGATTACATTCTATCAATAGCCATCCGTGTCTGGTTCTACATGATAGTAAGCCTTAGTTTTCTAATCTAGTCTTTTCTTTAATAACCCTAAGCGAAAAATCAATTTCTATCGACTTCAAGAAATCGAATTTTTTGAATATACACATGCACATTTAGGGTACATGCCCTTTCCTTTGGCTCTCGGATGCGTTCTATATGCTCATAAGTCGTCACCGATTCCATCTAGTTTAATTGCAATTCGATCGCAGTTCCTTGTTCGTCTAGTTTTTAGGAAATAAGTGTTCTAATCAGACACTCGATGAGAGGAGACATCAAGTTCTACATGGATGACGACCTCGGAGCCGTAAGAAAAGTTGAACAGAGTATGGCAAATTGCGGACTCGTAGTGGTTCTTCAAGCCAATAATGCTACTAGTAGCTTATTCACCTATTTACCTCTAGCCTTTTCCAAACCTATTTTCAGAATAGACTTTATGATTTTATTCATATCTTCAACCTATCCACTTGCTTGAGTGTGAGAAAATACCGCAAATTTCTTTTCAATATAATGCCGGTAGTAGAAGTTTTGAAATTTAGCGTTGTCGAATTAGGCTTCATTACCAGTTATAATGGTTTGTGGAAGGTAATAATGGCAGATAACGTTACGGACAATAAAGTTATTTATTTTCTTCTTCTTGGTCGTGGTTAAAAGTACTTCATCTACCGATTTGGTGAAGTAATCAACTGCTATGATAGCGTATCTCGCGTCACCTTTAGGATTGGCAAGAAGACAGTGATATCATCGTCCCCAAGTGGAAAACGGCTATGGACTAGCCATTTGAGTAATTTCCGTCGACGGGGATTCCGGATTTTTTGCAAACATCTTCACTTATCGCATTGTCTAGCATGATCAACCGCATCTTGATTGATAGTTGTCCAGTAATATTCGTAGCATGGGATTTTCTTCGTCAGCGTTTGCTCTTTGGTGCGATCGCTTCATTTTTCATCATGAAATTCTCTAAAGACTTGTTTGATTTAATCATGGGTGATACATCGAGGCATAGGAATGGATGAACTCCTTTCTACACATGACTTCTTCTTGGATGATTTGGAGTGAAGCTTTGAGAAGGATCTGTTGCTTTCCATTCCTATGTTTAATAAGAACTCCTTATTGTAGATGGTCTTTGATAGGAGTCGACCATGACCCCTTTTTAGGATATGTCTCCAAGTTCTAGTCGATCTCCTTTCGTCAATGCTTGGAATATTATGTATTTCAACCGAAACAAAGTATATCTGCTACGCGTCCCTAAAACTGGCCAGCCTGGCCAATGACTTGACTCTTTTCATTTCATTCGCCAAGGATGTGTGTAATGATGTAACATGTGAAGTTGGCTAGTAACTCTTGGAACTGGCCGAGATAAGGAGCAAGACAATGCCCCCTAGAAAGATTAACTTCCTAACTTTGCATTCTACTAATCAGGAATCACAAAAGATATGTAAATTTTCCACTCTAAGTTTTCTAGCAAGTTTGAGGTTGGCGGTCGAGGCTTCATACTAAGCATCATTATTTGTTACACAGGAATTGAGTTTCGGGACGTAGCAGATCGATCGTTCCTCAGGAGTCATTAACACGACTCCTGTGCTATAACACTGATCATTGGATGCTTCATCTGCTTACATTTTCCATCTATTGGTCGGTTCTTCACTACTCTTCGAGTAGTCATCTGATTCAGTGAATTCAAATATGAGATCTACTAACTTCTGTCCATGGATAGCCCTTCGAGGGAAATAAGTGATATCGAATTGTCATAGTTCGATAGTCTATTTAAGTAGTCTTTCAGACGTCTCAGGTCATTTTATGCCATGTCGCAATGGCTGGTAGGCATAGACGTTAATGGGGTGAGACTAAAGTAAGAGTGGAGCTTTCATGATAAAATAAGTAGATATTACGCTAGCTTTCGTAGCTTCGAGTCAACATCCAATGCATGGCTCGCGATAGTCGGTGAAATAACACATGCATGTCAGATGGGTCCAAGGGAACATATCGTCACTTATACAGAAAAATCCGACTTATCCTTTTACCATCATTGCACAGGGCTGTGATCCAATATTCAACACCCAAAAAGGGTCGCCATGGTTGGCTGTAATGTCGACTGTCAGCTTAGCAGGTGCAATCTTGGATTCTTTGAGTTCATATATAACTATTTTGTGTAACATTCAATGTGAATTATGGTTGGGATGGTCAATGTTGATGGTTGCTCTGGTCGAATTATAGAGTCTTGTCATGAGTTATTAAGTCTGATAGTGAAGGGCTTTGAATGCTTTGATCGATTATCTGCAAATGGCCAAAGATCGTGCTTAGAAGCACGTTGAAGAAAATGTCGAGTACTGGTCAGCCTCGAGTTGCATGAAGCTGCATAGTTAGATCTTGCTTTGAGTTTGGAGTTGTTTGTATATTCGAGTAACACACTTTCCATTCAACGCATTCATAATCTTTTATCCAGCCTTTGGGTTGGAGTGATAGTTAGTTGTCAACGAGCTTAGGCATCGATATAAAGATTCTATCACTAGGCATTCTTTCGGCGTAGCCTTGAATAGTTGTAAACACTATATATCAGTTTCAATATTGAGCTATCGTAGCTAGTCTTTGGATGATCACGCTTCTACTCCCAGTCTTTGATAGACAAATGTATTGCGTGGGCGGTTGAGTCTCGTCCTAGCTATGTTTATACTTCCACAAAAACTCTAGAGACATAGAGCTAATCGGTGAATAGTCGGTTCACATTCATCCCGCTTCTCACTCGTGCCCCCAAGTCTGGGGTATATACCGATAAGTGGGAAGGCCATCCATGCCCACTTTTGCTTTACTCTCTTTCCCATTGAATCATAGGCTGAATCTCACCAATCCTGGACTGTATGTTGTTTTCTCCAAGGGGAATATTCCAATGCGTCGTCAGTTTATGGGCGTAAGTTGGGTACTTGATGGTCAGCTACGTCCACTTTGGTTCATGTTCTGTAAACAAGTCTCGGGGTAAAGTTAGCTCAAGAGCAGTCGGGTCACGCTTATCCAGTTTCATACTCCTCCTGACGGATCGAAGGGAGGTGTTGGAGAATTAATGACCAAGTCTTCACGGTTTACTCTTCTTTGCACACTATGATGGTCACAGGTTTTCAAGGGACACTCGGGTCACACTCATATGTGCTTGGTGCAGATCGATATTGACCCCCGATTTGAGGTATGATACCGTAGCTTTGGATGTTGTTTCAATTGGTTCTATATTGAGGCCTCCTTGCGATTGTTGCCTTAAGTTGTAAAGAACGCCAAGCTAGAGCTATAATAAGATGTCGTATTCAGCTTTTTGTCATTTGTTCTCCCGTTCCTAGCATTGATCTGGCCAGGCCCCAAGTCGGATGGTCGAATTCCATCCTTAGCAAGTTAATACTCCTCTTGTCGATTTCAGGCCAAAGTTTATGGAATAGAGAACAGTCCGAATCTGCTCCTCTATTTATCGATGTTTATATGCCACTCTTCATTCTAGTGACTTAGATTTATTCTTCCCTTGGTCGACTTGTGCCCAATTTGTATTCATGCTTTGGCCCACGCTCTAGGGACTTAGAGGTTTTTCAAACGGTTTATACTATAGTCCACGGTTTGGGTCATAAAGATTTTCGTCAAGTCATTTATACTCTAGTCTATGCTCTAGGGATTCAGAGTACTCTAGTCCGCTTCAGGGACATAGAAATTTTTCACAATCGTTTATACTCTAATCTGCATTCCGCGGGTTCATATTACTCTAGTCCACGCTTCGGGGACTTAGAGATTTTTTAAATCATTTATGCTCCGGTCCGCACTCTGGGGACTCAGAGTACTCTAGTCCATGCTCCAGGGACTTAAAGATTTTCATCAACTCATTTATGCTCGAGTCCGCACTCCGGGGGCTCAGAGTACTCTAGCCCGCTTCAGGGACTTAGAGATTTCTCTAAAGTCGTTTATACTCTAGTCCGCTTAAGGGACTCGGAGATTTTTCTCAAGTCGTTTATAATCTGGTCCGTGCTTTGGGGACTTAGAGTACTATAGTCCACTTCATGGACTTAGAAATTTTTCTCAAATCGTTTATACTCTGGTCCACGCTCTTGCCCAGAGTACTTTAGTCCACTTTAGGGACATATAGGTTTTTCTCAAGTCGTTTATACTCTGGTCCACCCTCTGGGGACTAGAGTACTCTAGTCTGCTTCAGGGACCTAGATATTTTCTCAAGTTGTTTATACTCTGGTCCACACTCCGGCGGCTCAGAATACTCTAGCCCATGCTCCGGGGACTTAGAGATTTTTTAAATCATTTATACTTTGGTCCGTGCTCTATGGACTAAGAGTACTCTAGTCCGTGCTCCGAGGACTTAGAAATTATCGTCAATTCATTTATACACTAGTCCGCGCTCTAAGGACTCATAGTACTCTAGTCCGCTTCAGGGATTTAGATATTTTTCTCAAGTCGTTTATACTCTAGTCTGTGCTCTGCGGACTCAGAGTACTCTAGTCCACTTCAAGGACTAAGAGATTTTTCTCAAGTCGTTTATACTTTGGTACACGCTCTAGGGATTTAGAGTAGTCTTGTCCGCTTCAAGGACTTAGAGATATTTCTCAAGTCATTTATACTCTGGTCCGCCCTTTGGAGACTCGGAGTACTCTAGTCCGCTTCAGGGACTTAGATATTTTTCTCAAGTCGTTTATACTCTCGTCCATACTTCGGGGGCTCAGAGTACTCTAGCCTGCGCTCCGAAGACATAGAGATTTTTTAAATCATTTTTAATATGGTCCGCACTCCAGGGACTCAGATTACTTTAGTCCGTGCTTTGGATACTTAGAGATTTTCGTCAATTCATTTATACTCTAGTCCACTCTCTTGGGACATAGATTACTCTAGTCCGCTTCAGTTACTTAGAGATTTTTCTCAAGTCGTTTATACTCTAGTCCGCGCTCTGGGGACTTGGAGTACTCTAGTCCACTTTAGGGACTCGGATATTTTTCTTAAGTCGTTTATACTCTGGTCCACGATCTGGGGACTTAGAGATTTTTCTCAGGTCGTTTATACTCTGGTCCATGCTCTGGGGACTCAGAGTACTCTAGTCTGCTAATGGGACTTAGAGATTTTTGTCAATTTATTTATAATCTAGTCAGTGCTCTGGTGACTCGAAGTACTCTAGCTCGCTTCAGGGACTTGGAGATTTTTATTGAGAGTAGTTGTATATCCACCTGTTTGATTTTTATATCATTTACCATATCGAGGCTAATGTTGTAGAGTGAACGGGCGAACCACATATGCTCATGGAATGGGACTCTGCCCCCAGCATCAAGGACGAAACTTAAAAAATGGATGGTCGATTCTCATCCGCTTGATGATTGTAGCTATTCCAATCAAGTCAGGGAAGGAGGTATATGATAGATGATTGAATTACATCCATGCTGGGATTGGATAATCAAGTCTCGAACAATTTGCTTCGTGTCTCTTTCTAGAAAATGAGGATAATGGTTATTGAGTGGACAAACTAAGTTGCATATGTTTCAAGGTGTAGTCGTGTCCATGTATTGAGAGCGATGATTGACGATTAGGCGGTCCATCACAGCTACTTCAAGTCGGGCTTTCGAACTACCTCTTGTGTTCTAGGTAGGAGCAGATGTATAGATGACCAAATGTCCGCTCTAGTTAGATCTCAGCAACACTGAGCTTCAGGAGAGGCATATGTATTTTATCGAACTTTACTTTATGACCCGAGGAATAGATGATCGGTCCACATACATTCCAAGCCTTACTTAGGCCATCAAATCAAATATGGAGGTCGTTGAATGGATGGTCAATCATGTACGTTTTGTATAGGGCTCTGACCATGATGAGCTTTTCCATCTCTAGTCCATAGCCCCAAATCGAAGGCATATGGTTGATGGTGAGCGGTCGAATCATGCTCGTCTTGATGAAACTCCATAGGTCCGATCATGGTCTGCGTGGATTGGTTGGCGGCCAAATCTAAGAACTTGGTCACCCGCATCATTTTGAAAGTAGTTTAGTTCAAGTTGGTCTTAGTTCATAGAACAACTAAAATAAAAATAGAAATTGATATAATTCAAAGAAGATTGGAATAAATCTCATTGATAAGTGAAGTAGCATCGTGTGCTCGCCATTCAACTTTGCTCCTAGCTACTTTCAAAGGGATGTCGGCCGTCGGCAGTCCAATTGATAATCATAGAACTTTATAGATATGCATCGGATGTTCGATGCTCGCAATTCTACAGGACTTGTATATACTGTTGAAGCTTTACTTTCCAAATCAGAATTTCGATCACATCTCAGAGGTGTTTGTAATCGCCCATGTTAGGATCAATGAGCATCTTGGAATATACAACATTCCCCTGGTTTTCTTTGGACTTCGATGTACTCTCTCGAGGTTGGTTTTCAGTACCACTCTGAGTCGCGAGTCTCCTAGTAGAGGCTATTAATTAAATCTTTCAAAGAGCATATGAGTCGCATTTTGACATCTTGTTTTGTTTACTGGAATCAGAGTCCTTAGCCAATGGGCCTGCATTGTTATTTTTCCTATTTTGCTCCACTCCTCCTCACATTGGTTCAGATTCATTTTGTAATAGAAACAATCCATGGTCGTAGGAGGATTGTAACGAGTCGGATTTTGCCCGCTCGAAAATCGACATCCATACTTCAAATCGTACTCGAATGCCGTAGATTCGACCGTTCAAATTTCGATTCGCTGGAGCTTATAACAATCATTAAGTAAACAACACAGCGGAATAAAAGAACAATACATTGATATACAGCTTTGATACAATATCTGATACAACAGATAATCTAATAGATATCAATATACATCAGAGATATGATACAATAAAATAGCAGCGGAAAGAAAATAGATAACATTTAACAGCGGAACAAATAACTCTAAGATAGTCTTCAACGAAGAACTCCAAATCGGAACTGTAACTCCATTTCCAAGAATCCATCCAGTAATAGCTCGAACTCCCAATAACATATCACAAAGCTCAGCAAGACTGGTGTGGTCCAAAGACTGAACCAACTCCAGATAATCCACTATATCTAACTATCTGTAAAACCCAACTCTAGACTGCTCGTGTAGAAATATAATGAGCACCCAGAGTTTAGGAAAGAAACGATAAACTCCGGATCAGTCGTGGGACTGGTGTGAGCAACAAAACAGTTTATCTATTAAAAACATTCAACAAAAGATTTTCAAAGTCAATTCGCAATGCTTTTGAAAAATGAGACTACCATAAGGCCTCCCGCACACACACACAATGCAAACGCAGAATCGGAGGAGATTTCTCCTTATGATAGTCAAAGATGCTTGATCGCATTAAAAAGAAACACTTGATATTATTACTAGTGCATAGTGTAGGAAAAATTCATTTCGAAAGTATAATATAAATCTTAGCCAGCATAGACATTCCGCACTTATGCCTACTATAGCTACCATGTTCACTAGCAGGTTACCGCCACATTCCATGGCAGGTTATACAACTAAAACCATACAAGTTTCGTATTGGGAATTGGATTTCCAACAAATGGTCAGGCCAAGGAACTTCCCATTGCCACATGAGAATGCCTCTGGAAAGACATCCCCGAGAACCAAACCGGAACTCTGCCAACACAAGGCCGGGTTACCCCTAACTGGGTAACTACTGACACGAGCACGCCATTCCCCGATCGTAAACGACCTTTCTCACGGGATCCCGATAACCAACAACCACAAAGTAATAAATTCGTAGTAACCACATAGGTTAAATATCTGGGCTCCATACCATGATACCACCTCTATCCAGAAGGAAATGTACATACCCTAAAGGGTGCTACCTCTCATAACCTTGCCGCATCTTTCCTGTTTTGACCATTTTCGGGGTGTGAGGCTCGACGAAGTCACGTCCACAAAAACATACTTTATACAAAAGCCATGCTTTGGGTCAACAAATGATCAACACAATGATCACCAAGATAGACGATCAAATAAACGATCCTATCACAATAATCAACACAATGATCATTTCAGCAACACTCAGCATGTCACATTACCAAATTGGGAATATATCGCTGATAACTTCAACTATATAACCTCTGAGCTCGTATGTCTCAGAGAAGGGTGTTAAGCTAAGAGAATAAATTCTCCGCCACCAACAGAAATATATTTGAAAGAAATCGGCTTTATATCTCAATTTGTAATGTCAGACATACAATCCATACAAGTCTGTTCCGGGCTCGAACAGAACCGAAGGCACTTACAAAGAAGTCCTTGCAATCCGGATATTCACAATCCTGATCGGATTTCCCATCACTTAGGGAGTTTCTATACCAGCGCGACTCGGTGCAGAAACAATCGATAGGTCATCCTATGGTTTTCACAAATACCCGGTCTTCATCACCGGTCTTCAAATGCTATCCATAACGACGTATCACATATTCGGAATGGGTTATACGACACAAAGGTCCTTTCCCGGCTAAACCGAATAGTGAGCGAAAATATTTTCAAAACATATGGATATGGGATTTCAATTAAGTCACAACTTAATAATTCAAACTTTCTTTCAAATGGTTTAACAAATTACCATTTTCAATCTTTAAACAAAAAGATTCATTTTCACAACCTTTCACGGTTTAAACAATTTTCACATTTAAATCTTTTAAACAAAAGATTTATTCACATATTTTCCAAATCAATTTTCATTTCAATTTGATTTAACTCGTTAAATCTTTAAATCAAAGATTTAACTTATAGCCTTCAAAACAATTTCATTTCAATTTGATTTAAACAAATCATCAATTTAAATCTGTTAAAAATAAACAGATTTAATTCATAGCTTTCAAAAAGGATTCATTCATAACTTAGGAAAATCATTTCTCTATTCAATCTTGCAATTCCCCTAATTAACTGGAATCTCAGTTCTTATCTAAAAGTGTTTATCATTTGAAAACAACAGTTTTCATTTTGGAAATCTGATTCATTTATACGAGTTGAAATCCTTGAATTAAATTCAAATTCCCAAAAATAATACTTTAAAAATGGTTTAACTCATAATGACTAGTATAATATCATTAATCCCTAATTTCAAATTACAGAATTCAATTTCAAGTATTGAATTTAAATTTAAATCAACTTATTTAAATTCCAAGACTTAATCATGTAATTTAAAAATAATAAATTCTATTTTGAAATTCCATTTTGAAATTCCATTCCAAAAGCTTTTCACATTTATTCCGATTCCATTTCCAAAACATTTGAATTTAAAAATTCAAATTTAACTATTTCAAAAATCTGCGACTTAATCGATTTCCTCGTGAAATCCATATTTGTGTGCGTATAAGTGTGGTCCAGGGGTTATACCCAGTAGTGCACATCATTCAATCATGACAGATCAAATACAACAATATATCTGATAAGCGATATAAATTATAACGCTTATCTTCATTCACAGATCACAGATAATATATAGATGAAAATAAATATACACAGCTCAAAACAAAGCATCACATATCAGATAGGACAATCAATTCAAGGCATTTCATACAATATAACCATTCATAAGTAAGGTCAAGCATTCAATAATCATTTATAAACAGGATTGTTTAATCCTAATTAATTCAATTTATCTCCAATTAAATTAATTACTTGTGAATTTATTATCCAATTCTGATTTATTAATTCCAAATCATTTGATATAAATTAATTTATCAGACACTTTAATTTATTAAATTATTCTTAATTCATCACATTAATTAAATCAACTCTTAAACCAATTTCCTAATTAATTAACTCAAATTAATTAGTTAAATAAATTTAACCTTTAATTACTTATTTAGTTAGTCCAATTCATCAATTAATTAAATAATAAATTATCCATCCTGATTAACATAATTTAATGAATTTCAAATCATTAAATCTTCCTTGACTTTTAAGATAAACCTCATTCTTAGAAATGATTACATTATTATTATAAAAAGGGTTTTAAAACAATTTCCATTTCAAATTTACTTTTAAATTTTCAACTTTGAAAATCATTTTAAAATCTTTAAGTTAATTAGAAATCAAAAATTATTTTGAGATAACCATGTTATCTCAACTGATTACTTAATTTTAATTTATTTAACCTATTAATTTAAACACTTGAAAACATTTCTACATAAGAACATTGATTTGTTAAAGTTTTATACCTCATCATTATTTTTCAAAACATACTTCTTAACAGTTTTAATTTAAATTAAAATTCAATTAGTACTTTTAAAATCATTAGACAATTCGAATTTTTATTTCTAGACTAAACTTAAAACTGGAAATTATATCAAACTTAGGTTTCAAAATTTCTACTTTGAAAACAAAACAGTTTGAAAAATGTAACTGGCAACAGGTTTGTACCTGTCCCCAAACATCTACTGCATCCTTCCCCCTAGTTTACTTCGAGTAAACGCGAGTCTCCCCCCTCAGGAAAACATGATCTGCTTCGAGTCTTCCCCCTACACAAATTCGAACCCCAAAAAAAAAAAAAAAAACACAGCCTCACCATCATTTTCCCCACCGTGCACCTGCACACCCACGTTCGCCGACGCCAACCACCAACGGCCATCTCCACAAGTCACAAACCCAACTCACAACCCATTCCAATCATCTGGACCACCCAGTTATCTCGAAATCAATTTTGAGATGCTCAACCCAAAACCTGGCAACACCGAAATTCTGTTGCCCCTAACCTGTCAACATCGCCTCGTGTGCGGCGCCTCGACCATCTGAAGTCACGCGACTCCGGCCACGTGTTCCCTGACCATCGACGCTCCCCTCCCCCAGATCTCGTACCACTCGATCTCCTAGAGAGGTCGCGGTGGCTTCACAAATCTCAGCGACAAAAAAAACCAATTCAAACCCTAAAGTTGCTTCGATACAACAATATACCCAATTGAAAAATTATTTGATAATTTTCCTAAGATAAATGATGTTCACACTAGCTTCAACACGATTTTCAACATTTATAATTGATTCAATGATTCGAAAATGGGAAAAATGCAACTTCGGTTCGCCTACACACTGCCCTTAAAATCCCACTCTAAAAATCACTTCACCCATCTTAAAAATCATCATTTTCAGCATGGATTCTAGTTAGATATCTGAATCTATGATCAGAGAAGTTCGAAAATTTGCAAATCTTGAGTTTGTTCAGCATATTGGGTTTCTAGAGAAAATCTGTAAGTTGTTTTAATCTGAACTAAATTTTTAGACTTATTTTACAATGATATAAACATCTTTTGTTTGAATCTGAAGTTCAATCATAAATCAGAAAGAGGGTAAATGATTTTTGAATCAAACAGTTTGAACTAAGAACAGATGTGTTTCAAACAACAGCCTGCATACTTATTTTCAATCTTCCTATCTATATATATATATATATATATATATATATATATATATATATATATGCACACACATACATTCCTCAGTTACACTTGCACAAATTCAAGCCCTTAATTTTTTTTGAAAAGGTTGAAACCTGGGAAATGAAACAAACAATGTTCTGCTGAATCTTAAGTCTAACAAAAAAAAATTAAATTAAAGAACTTGGATTTAAATCAAGACATAAATAAAAACACTGTAAACAGGAAAGTTAGAAATATTCACATGCCTGCACATTACATACTTCAGCAATTATAATCATGCAAACATAATTCACAAATACCATATTAATCACAGCAATAATATTCAAACTAACTTATACTTTAAGTTTAATAATGAAGTTACTCACATTGTTTCCCAGAAAAACAGAACTGCTATGTTTAACAGCTTTGAAATTTGCAAGTTGGAACCCCTCTGATCTTCTTGCTCGTTTAATTGAATTGTTGATCTAGTTTAGTTTCAGGTTTGCCATATAATTTTTTTTCTTTTTTATATATGATGCTCAGTTTTCTTTTGATGCACGAAAATGAGATAAGAAAGTTGATATATAAGAATGAAGTTACTGAGTATAAAACTTTGTACAGGGTGTATATTGTTTTGTACACAATAGGTATGGCTGAAGATGTTGTATGTACTTAGGATGTTTGCTTGTACTTGTTTATGTATATTTATATTTTGATTTGTTTGTTCATACTTTATTTTTTTATTTTATTTTTTTTGACAAGGCTTATTTCTGTTGGTGGCTGCAGCTATATTTTTGTGGTTGCATTTATTATCTTGTCTTGCACACTACTGCACATATCACTTGCCTTACTTCAGTCCATACTTACCTGTACTTTGCTGTTGATATTTTATACTTTGTTTATACTTGCCTATATTCTTTTTTTTTTTTTTTAGCTCGGCTGATGATACCCTTGCTTGGTGGCTGGTAGATGATGTTGTCTTGGGCTTGAGATGAAAGCATTTATTACTTTTCTTTGTACTTCTTTACTTCAGCCTGCATATTTATGTATTTGTTTTGTTATTGGTTAAACTTTAACTTACATATGTACAAATATATTTTATTTTGTTTTCTTTCTTTTGTTTTATATTTTGAAATGTACATGAGTTCTAAAATGTTAGTTTTTAGTTAATATGTTTACTTATATTTTACATAATTTTATAAATATGTTGCTTGCCTTCATATTTTATATTTTATCTCCTATATATGTATTCCTATTCCAATTCCTTTTATTTGTTTTGTTTTCTTTAATTTATTTTACTTTTATCTTTAGTTTAAATATTTATCATAAATTTTACTTTAAAAATTATTGTTTTATATTTCTCTATATACACATATATTTTATATAACTCAAATTATCATCATTTATAAATTTTTAAATCAATTTATTTATTTATTCTTCAAAATCATTTATTTAAGAATTTATTTAAAAATCCAATATATACATATATATTCACATATATACAAATTTTCAAATCTATATGACTTTATATATTTTCTATTTGAATCGAGGAAACTCGCTTCCATTTATATTAAATTTTATAATTTTTATTCAAAATTCCTTTTAATTATCAATTTAAATTAAATTAAAATCTAGGGTTGTTACAGACTTCCCCCCTTAAAAGAATTTCGTCCTCGAAATTCGCAGGCACGAAAACAATAAAGATAGATGAAAGATAGAGAAATATCTTTTCAGATCAAACTGGATATCAATTCTGGATTTGGCTCATCAAATCAGAATATCAACAATAGATACAAGAAATTATAATAGAATTTCAAATTCGGTTTTAAACGATGTCGTTTTATCGATACAATTCAATTTATTCTTCATATTCTACTAATCAATTTAACTCAAATTAAAATTTCAATTTATTTAAAATTTTCAATTCCAAATTTCCAATTCATATTCATTAAGGTTTAAAATCAAAAACCGATAAGAAACCGATGAAGATACGAAGTAAAGATTTCCCACAACGATTCGTAGGGCTGCCATTACACCGAAACTTCTTTCTCTGGAGCTGTCACGAAGCAATTCAAAAGAATTTTGGAAACGAATCAAAAGAGATTGAGAAGAAAGTTATTTCAACTGTTGCAGGGTATTGACTATTTATAGTCGTATTCCCATGTCCCCTATCTCGTTCTCTTCTTGCACTCATACTTACTATCAGTGGATAGTAAAAGAATTTACTGAGGCGTTAAAACGGATATCTTAAGGATTACTCATTCTAGGATTTACTTCACCCTATCTCTAATGAGTTACTTAATGTGTTATACTCCTGAGCTAAAGTTTCACCTTAGCTCTGATACCAAATGTAACGAGTCGGATTTTGCCCGCTCGAAAATCGACATCCATACTTCAAATCGTACTCGAATGCCGTAGATTCGACCGTTCAAATTTCGATTCGCCGGAGCTTATAACAATCATTAAGTAAACAACACAGCGGAATAAAAGAACAATACATTGATATACAGCTTTGATACAATATCTGATACAACAGATAATCCAATAGATAATAATATACATCAGAGATATGATACAATAAAATAGCAGCGGAAAGAAAATAGATAACATTTAACAGCGGAACAAATAACTCTAAGATAGTCTTCAACGAAGAACTCCAAATCGGAACTGTAACTCCATTTCCAAGAATCCATCCAGTAATAGCTCGAACTCCCAATAACATATCACCAAGCTCAGCAAGACTGGTGTGGTCCAAAGACTGAACCAACTCCAGATAATCCACTATATCTAACTATCTGTAAAACCCAACTCTAGACTGCTCGTATAGAAATATAATGAGCACCCAGAGTTTAGGAAAGAAACGATAAACTCCGGATCAGTCGTGGGACTGGTGTGAGCAACAAAATAGTTTATCTATTAAAAACATTCAACAAAAGATTTTCAAAGTCAATTCGCAATGCTTTTGAAAAATGAGACTACCATAAGGCCTCCCGCACATACACACAATGCAAACGCAGAATCGGAGGAGATTTCTCCTTATGATAGTCAAAGATGCTTGATACGCATTAAAAAGAAACACTTGATATTATTACTAGTGCATAGTGTAGGAAAAATTCATTTCGAAAGTAGAATATAAATCTTAGCCAGCATAGACATTCCGCACTTATGCCTACTATAGCTACCATGTTCAATAGCAGGTTACCGCCACATTCCATGGCAGGTTATACAACTAAAACCATACAAGTTTCGTATTGGGAATTGGATTTCCAACAAATGGTCAGGCCAAGGAACTTCCCATTGCCACATGAGAATGCCTCTGGAAAGACATCCCCGAGAACCAAACCGGAACTCTGCCAACACAAGGCCGGGTTACCCCTAACTGGGTAACTACTGACACGAGCACGCCATTCCCCGATCGTAAACGACCTTTCTCACGGGATCCCGATAACCAACAACCACAAAGTAATAAATTCGTAGTAACCACATAGGTTAAATATCTGGGCTCCATACCATGATACCACCTCTATCCAGAAGGAAATGTACATACCCTAAAGGGTGCTACCCCTCATAACCTTGCCGCATCTTTCCTGTTTTGACCATTTCCGGGGTGTGAGGCTCGACGAAGTCACGTCCACAAAAACATACTTTATACAAAAGCCATGCTTTGGGTCAACAAATGATCAACACAATGATCACCAAGATAGACGATCAAATAAACGATCCTATCACAATAATCAACACAATGATCATTTCAGCAACACTCAGCATGTCACATTACCAAATTGGGAATATATCGCTGATAACTTCAACTATATAACCTCTGAGCTCGTACGTCTCAGAGAAGGGTGTTAAGCTAAGAGAATAAATTCTCCGCCACCAATAGAAATATATTTGAAAGAAATCGGCTTTATATCTCAATTTGTAATGTCAGACATACAATCCATACAAGTCTGTTCCGGGCTCGAACAGAACCGAAGGCACTTACAAAGAAGTCCTTGCAATCCGGATATTCACAATCCTGATCGGATTTCCCATCACTTAGGGAGTTTCTATACCAGCGCGACTCGGTGCAGAAACAATCGATAGGTCATCCTATCGTTTTCACAAATACCCGGTCTTCATCACCGGTCTTCAAATGCTATCCATAACGACGTATCACATATTCGGAATGGGTTATACGACACAAAGGTCCTTTCCCGGCTAAACCGAATAGTGAGCGAAAATATTTTCAAAACATATGGATATGGGATTTCAATTAAGTCACAACTTAATAATTCAAACTTTCTTTCAAATGGATTAACAAATTACCATTTTCAATCTTTAAACAAAAAGATTCATTTTCACAACCTTTAACGGTTTAAACAATTTTCACATTTAAATCTTTTAAACAAAAGATTTATTCACATATTTTCCAAATCAATTTTCATTTCAATTTGATTTAACTCGTTAAATCTTTAAATCAAAGATTTAACTTATAGCCTTCAAAACAATTTCATTTCAATTTGATTTAAACAAATCATCAATTTAAATCTGTTAAAAATAAACAGATTTAATTCATAGCTTTCAAAAAGGATTCATTCATAACTTAGGAAAATCATTTCTCTATTCAATCTTGCAATTCCCCTAATTAACTGGAATCTCAGTTCTTATCTAAAAGTGTTTATCATTTGAAAACAACAGTTTTCATTTTGGAAATCTGATTCATTTATACGAGTTGAAATCCTTGAATTAAATTCAAATTCCCAAAAATAATACTTTAAAAATGGTTTAACTCATAATGACTAGTATAATATCATTAATCCCTAATTTCAAATTACAGAATTCAATTTCAAGTATTGAATTTAAATTTAAATCAACTTATTTAAATTCCAAGACTTAATCATGTAATTTAAAAATAATAAATTCTATTTTGAAATTCCATTTTGAAATTCCATTCCAAAAGCTTTTCACATTTATTCCGATTCCATTTCCAAAACATTTGAATTTAAAAATTCAAATTTAACTATTTCAAAAATCTGCGACTTAATCGATTTCCTCGTGAAATCCATATTTGTGTGCGTATAAGTGTGGTCCAGGGGTTATACCCAGTAGTGCACATCATTCAATCATGACAGATCAAATACAACAATATATCTGATAAGCGATATAAATTATAACGCTTATCTTCATTCACAAATCACAGATAATATATAGATGAAAATAAATATACACAGCTCAAAACAAAGCATCACATATCAGATAGGACAATCAATTCAAGGCATTTCATACAATATAACCATTCATAAGTAAGGTCAAGCATTCAATAATCATTTATAAACAGGATTGTTTAATCCTAATTAATTCAATTTATCTCCAATTAAATTAATTACTTGTGAATTTATTATCCAATTCTGATTTATTAATTCCAAATCATTTGATATAAATTAATTTATCAGACACTTTAATTTATTAAATTATTCTTAATTCATCACATTAATTAAATCAACTCTTAAACCAATTTCCTAATTAATTAACTCAAATTAATTAGTTAAATAAATTTAACCTTTAATTACTTATTTAATTAGTCCAATTCATCAATTAATTAAATAATAAATTATCCATCCTGATTAACATAATTTAATGAATTTCAAATCATTAAATCTTCCTTGACTTTTAAGATAAACCTCATTCTTAGAAATGATTACATTATTATTATAAAAAGGGTTTTAAAACAATTTCCATTTCAAATTTACTTTTAAATTTTCAACTTTGAAAATCATTTTCCTAAAGTTTTAAACCAATTCAAACCCTAAAGTTGCTTCGATACAACAATATACCCAATTGAAAAATTATTTGATAATTTTCCTAAGATAAATGATGTTCACACTAGCTTCAACACGATTTTCAACATTTATAATTGATTCAATGATTCGAAAATGGGAAAAATGCAACTTCGGTTCGCCTACACACTGCCCTTAAAATCCCACTCTAAAAATCACTTCACCCATCTTAAAAATCATCATTTTCAGCATGGATTCTAGTTAGATATCTGAATCTATGATCAGAGAAGTTCGAAAATTTGCAAATCTTGAGTTTGTTCAGCATATTGGGTTTCTAGAGAAAATCTGTAAGTTGTTTTAATCTGAACTAAATTTTTAGACTTATTTTACAATGATATAAACATCTTTTGTTTGAATCTGAAGTTCAATCATAAATCAGAAAGAGGGTAAATGATTTTTGAATCAAACAGTTTGAGTTTGAACTAAGAACAGATGTGTTTCAAACAACAGCCTGCATATTTATTTTCACTCTTCCTATATATATATATATATATATATATATATATATATGCACACACATACATTCCTCAGTTACACTTGCACAAATTTAAGCCCTTAAATTTTTTTGAAAAGGTTGAAACCTGGGAAATGAAACAAACAATGTTCTGCTGAATCTTAAGTCTAACAAAAAAAATTAAATTAAAGAACTTGGATTTAAATCAAGACATAAATAAAAACACTGTAAACAGGAAAGTTAGAAATATTCACATGCCTGCACGTTACATACTTCAGCAATTATAATCATGCAAACATACTTCACAAATACCATATTAATCACAGCAATAATATTCAGACTAACTTATACTTTAAGTTTAATAATGAAGTTACTCACATTGTTTCCCAGAAAAACAGAACTGCTATGTTTAACAGCTTTGAAATTTGCAAGTTGGAACCCCTCTGATCTTCTTGCTCGTTTAATTGAATTGTTGATCTAGTTTAGTTTCAGGTTTGCCATATAATTTTTTTTTTTTTTATATATATGATGCTCAGTTTTCTTTTGATGCACGAAAATGAGATAAGAAAGTTTATATATAAGAATGAAGTTACTGAGTATAAAACTTTGTACAGGGTGTATATTGTTTTGTACACAATAGGTATGGCTGAAGATGTTGTATGTACTTAGGATGTTTGCTTGTACTTGTTTATGTATATTTATATTTTGATTTGTTTGTTCATACTTTATTTTTTTTATTTTTATTTTTTTGACAAGGCTTATTTCTGTTGGTGGCTGCAGCTATATTTTGGTGGTTGCATTTATTATCTTGTCTTGCACACTACTGCACATATCACTTGCCTTACTTCAGTCCATACTTACCTGTACTTTGCTGTTGATATTTTATACTTTGTTTATACTTGCCTATATTCTTTTTTTTTTTTTAGCTCGGCTGATGATACCCTTGCTTGGTGGCTGGTAGATGATGTTGTCTTGGGCTTGAGATGAAAGCATTTATTACTTTTCTTTGTACTTCTTTACTTCAGCCTGCATATTTATGTATTTGTTTTGTTATTGGTTAAACTTTAACTTATATATGTACAAATATATTTTATTTTGTTTTCTTTCTTTTGTTTTATATTTTGAAATGTACATGAGTTCTAAAATGTTAGTTTTTAGTTAATATGTTTACTTATATTTTACATAATTTTATAAATATGTTGCTTGCCTTCATATTTTATGTTTTATCTCCTATATATGTATTCCTATTCCAATTCCTTTTATTTGTTTTGTTTTCTTTTATTTATTTTACTTTTATCTTTAGTTTAAATATTTATCATAAATTTTACTTTAAAAATTATTGTTTTATATTTCTCTATATACACATATATTTTATATAACTCAAATTATCATCATTTATAAATTTTTAAATCAATTTATTTATTTATTCTTCAAAATCATTTATTTAAGAATTTATTTAAAAATCCAATATATACATATATATTCACATATATACAAATTTTCAAATCTATATGACTTTATATATTTTCTATTTGAATCGAGGAAACTCGCTTCCATTTATATTAAATTTTATAATTTTTATTCAAAATTCCTTTTAATTATCAATTTAAATTAAATTAAAATCTAGGGTCGTTACAAGGATCTCCAGCTAACTAGCTTCCAAAATATATCTAGAGGTCGACTCCCCTCATGCGCGATCTATATGATATCCTTGTTAGCATTTGGAACAAATTGGTTAGAGTCAAACACTGGTTTGCTTGGAGTGACTAAATTCAAAGTGTTGGGTCAGTGAAGAATGGTGCTTGGAGTCATCTTGGTGTTTGCCTAGAGTCATATCATCTATGTTCTCCAACCTTTAGGAGTATCGTTTGAGTAGCGGTTGCTTGTTCCTTTCCTTATTTCCATTCAGAATCTGCCACTTGATCCTCTATGCCCTGGTCGGTCATAGGATCTAAGGAAAGTGGATAGAATGCTCCTTTATTAAGATTGAGTTCTGAATCCAAAATGCAGGGGCACTGCACCTGCGGCACCGGTGCATTGCACCCAAAATTTTTTTTAGAGCATTTTCTTAAATTTGGATCGTACTCGAAATAGTTTTTCTTTAAAATAGGGGTCGTATAAGAGATCAGTGCAACTTAAGTTTGGATCAGTCTATGCACATGGTTCAGTATATTTGATACTGGGTTGGCATTCTTGTAAAGCACATGGATAGAAGCTTTCATTGGAGTGTAGGCATGGTGGATCAGCCAAGAGTGGCTTGCTAAGGTGGTTCGGTGTTGGAGTGTAGACATGGTGGATTTTCCAAGAGTGGCTCGACCAAGGCGGTTCGGCCAATATGGATCGGCCTGAGTGGTTCAGCCAAGGCGGTTCAGCCAAGGTGGATTGGCCTGAGTGCTTCGGCCAAGGCGGTTCGGCCAAGGTGGATCGGATAAGAGTGGCTTGGCCAATGCGGTTCGGTGTTGGATTGTAGACATGGTTAATCGGCCAAGAGTGGCTCGGCCAAGGCGGTTTGGCCAATATGGATCGGCCTACGCGGTTTGGCCAAGGTGGATTGGCCTGATTGGTTCGGCCAAGGCGGTTCGGCCAAGGTAGATCAATATACACGGGACAACATTTGCTCAGTATATATGCTAGAGTGATCGACCGTTACCTTTTGAGTGGGGGATCGGCTATATCAATGAATCCAATCCCATGGCTAATAGCTTCCTTTATGCCTCTTTCAAACGAGTAGAATAGGAAGTTTGCTAGTAAACAACCGGATCTATATCGCGAATATGGAAATCCACTAGTACACAATGAGATCCAATCAAGCTGAGAATTCAATTCTCAGTGAAAGCACCAAAATATTAGCACCAAAATTGATAACTAACACCCGTAGAAATTCATGGACATCGGAGAATTAATGGAATTTAGAGAACAAAGAACAAAAGTAAATTGACATAAAGGTTTAATAGTGGTTCGACAATCTCGGCCTACGTCTACTTCAAATTTCATTCATTATTCATTTGATTACAATTACATGAGTTGGCGAATGGGTAGAATCCATTTATACAAGTTTATAAGAAAAATAGCCATCATAGAGTATTTGGAGTAGGAAGAAGAAGATGATGAAGTCCCTTTAAAAAAGAGAGCGAGAGAGATCCCAAAAATGACCCCCTACCCCTGTATTTAAAGACGAAGGTATCTTTAGCCTAACTAACATCTTTAAGCCTGGACCCCTTTGGCCACTTTGGCACACCATAAGAAAAGCTCAACCCAACACACTATGCTGACCTTATTTATACACTCTTCAACTTATCAAACATCTATGTCGACACCTATTCCACCAAGCTAACCTTCATCATTCTGACATCCTGTATCACTTATCTGTTGATCTTATTTACCCTAGGATGGATATAACTGTTCGGATATCAATCTATGGTCATATTATTATCATATCATGGCCTTTTTTCTCATCAATGGTCAAGTCTGGTCCTCATAATCACCTTTGTGTATAGCCGGGCCAAAAGGCCGGATAACAAAACCCAATCTCATTTTTAAAAGCAAACCCATGGCAATAAGAAAGAGTTTTGAAATAGGTTTTAATTTTGGAGGTTTGAAGAAGCTTTCCTAGCTAAAGATAGCGGGTTAAGGGGATTAACCATGTTTCATTTGAAAAATGATTACAAGGAAATTAAATCATAGATGTATATTTTATTATTTTATGATCAGTTATCAAGTATGCTTCTTCTGTAAACATATTAAATCTGTATGTAATCCATAACTACATTTTGGTGTACTAAGGGTAGAATAACCAGCTATGTTGATACAATAGTGAATATACATTGAGTTAACTCCTGTGTGAGTAGAATTGCATCTAGGAGTTCAGGCACGCTAGAAAAATAGGATGCCGATAGACTGACCAAAATATTATTGATTAGACAGATTCTTAGTAAGCCCATGAAAACTTTATATGGAAATAGTTATTAGCAGAGACCAATAGGTTCTTAGTGATCACCTGAAAAATATGGTCGGATTATGTTATTGAAAGAGATCAATAGGTTCATAGTGATCCCATGAAAACTATGATGTGAGAGAAGTTATTGGAGAATCTAATAGGTTCATAGTATGCCTATGAAAACTATGATTAGAGAAAGTTATTGGTAGATACCAATAGGTTCATAGAGATTCTATGAAAATTATGATTGGATGATAGTATTGGTAGGAACTAATTGGTTCATAATGATCCCATGAAAACTATGAAAGTGGATAGGAATTCTATAAAGAATTACCAGGTTATTAGCCAGCCTATGAAAACTAACAAGTTAATTGTGACCCTAGAAACTATAACTTGAGATAGGTAGTCAAGTAAATGGGGATGAGAAATTTAGAGCATAATGCATGTTTGCATATCATCATAATACCTTTTATTATGCTATGCCTTAACCATTATGGATGTAGGTGCACAATATTAGGTTATTATAAACTGGGTTAAGATACTAGTGATGGTAAAACCTGTTACGCTAAGTGGCATGGTCTCACTAGCTATCTGTATGGTTCGAGATGGTAGATTATTATGCATACCAAACTTTTTGTCTGACTCGAATTTTATGTTTCCCCCTTAACTCTTGGGTGCTCAATTTATTTTTGAGTAGTTTGAGGGTTAATTTTTTCAGATTCTTCTTTAGATGAATAATCTTCTGGAGACATGCAGGAAGCAAGCTAGCTAGTATGAGTTATTTCTATTTGATTCCATATGTTTTGGGTGTTATGGAAAAGTTGATTAATTGCCTATATTAAGGCTCTAATCAACTAAGGGAGGTATCTTCACATGTCGCACTTGCCATATTTCTTAATAAGTATATTTCTCCGAACGTGGTTTACGAATTGGGATTATGCGATGAATTAGGAATGTGATTTGAAGTGGAATGAGAAATTTATTTTACGATTTTAAAAATTTCTAATTCATATGTTTCTATTATACCAATGTATCTGACATTACCATATTTGGTCATCTAGAATTAATAACTATGGACGACTGCAGCACTCATAATAGTTAGTTTTGGGCCTCCAAATGGGGGATGCTACAAGTTGGTATCAGAGCATAGGTTTATGTAAATTTAAAAAAAAAGTTGAACCTAAAAGAATAATCAAATGAATCAGCAAATGAGACTGAGGTTTGGGTCAACGCTGTAGTAACGTACATGCAATTGTTGTATATATACGTATATATATATAAGTACTGATTCCCCTCTCTCTTAGACCATACTTCTATATCTTACTAAGGCTGTAGATTTAAGAGAAAGGAAGATATGGTGGTAGGGAACGAAAGAGGAAATCTAAGTGGAGGAAGCACCATAACTAATAGAAATGCTTGACCAAATACCAGGATGAATCAGGTCCACAGGCGAATGCAAACCCAAATGAAAATGCTAACTTAGGTGTTGGATCCCCGCCAATAGATATGGGTATGGTGTATTAGTTCTTTGTCAATCTGATGCAAGCGGGAGTAGCTGCAGATGTAGTTGGAGGAGTTGATCCTATGGCCTGGGTTGGCAATTTTTATGCTAAGATGAGTAGGGATTATACCATTCTTCGTGGGAAGTCATTTTTGGGAATAGAGGTTGCTATAGAAGTAGAAAATTGGCTTTTGCATTGTTAAAGGATTTTTGCAGACTTGGGATTAGATGATGAGCATAAGAGGAGACTTGCTTCTAGACAGTTACTGGATGCAGTACTTTATTGATGAATAGTGTTAAGCGGGAGTTCCCGAGGAAAGGTTAACTTGGGAAGAATTTCAAAGGAGATTCGAAGAGAGGTTTTTGTATGAAATTGCCAAGTTGGTATTGCTAAAAAATTCATAGACTTAGGGCGAGGTGAGATGTCGATGATTGAGTATGCTACCAAGTTTGATGAGTTGTCTAGATATGGATGCTACCATTGACACTGTCATTGAAAGAAACAAGAAGTTTATTTGAGGGTTAAGACCCGAGATTGCTATGGCAACTATGCCACATCTCCGGGATCCAAGTACAATTGTAGTAGAGATGGCAATCCAAAATGAAGAGACGCTTTCTACTTAAGGGAAGGAGAAATAGGTTGCAACCCAGGATTCTCAAGGCAAGAAGATGAAATTCTTTAAGAAGAAAGGAGCTCAGAAAGAAGGAGCTATCAAGAAGGCAAAAGATGATCAGGTTTGTTTTAAGTGTGATAAGAAGGGATATTATGCTCATGAATATCGAATTGGAAAAGGGAAGAAGGTGCAGATAAGAAAGGAGTGAAATGCTTCAACTCTGACCAGATTGGACACTATAAGAATAATTGTTCTGAACCAGTCAGAGCGGATAGGGGGAAAGTTTTTGCTTTGGAACCGTCTTCTTATATACCAATTACAGCTGAGAAGGGAAAGACTGTGATGGAAGCTACGCTTTTGATTCATATCATACCAGTTAGGGTACTATTTGATACCGTTGCATCACGTTCATTTATATCTCAGTGTTTGGTAGATAGGTTATGTTTAGAACCCTCACACCTTATTACTTCCTTATGGGTTGCGAATCCGATAGGAGGGTGTGGAACTCTAGGGATGAATGTGACCAGTTAGGACTTGAATTGTTGGTCATAAGTTTGCGTGCAGTTTGTATGTTTTTTATTTCGTAGGCTTCGAAATCATTTTGGGTATGGCTTGGTTAGGTAAGTACGATGCTAGGATATTTTGCCAAGATAGGAAAATATCGCTAAGGCACCACAACAATCATAAACGAATTATATACTCAGTGGAGAAGACAGACTCAAGTGCTTGGGCTTTGCTCAATGCAACAAAAGTAGAAGAAGAGTAGAATCAAGTTTTGATGGAAATAGAATTTGCAAATGTTTTTGAGTCAACCATAGGACTACCACCAAAGCAAGCCATTGAGTTTCAGATAGACCTTGTGCAAGGAGCAAAACCTATAAGTAGACCACCTAACAGGATGACACCTATCGAGATGAAGGAATTGAAGGTGCAACTAGTAGATTTAGAAAGAAAGAATTTTTTAGACCAAGTAGTTCACCTTAGGAAGCGGCCACCGTGTTTGTGAAGAAATCAGATGGGTCGTTAAGAATGTGTGTCGGCTATCATAAGTTGAAGGAGAAAACGATCAAGAATAAGTAACCTTTGTTGAGAATCGATGATTTATTTGATCAATTGAGTAGAAGCAAAGTATCTTTTCAATTGGATTTAGCAGCGGGTTTCCATCAGCTAAGAGTGGTAGAGAACAGTATTCCGTTAATGGCATTTTGGACTACGTATGGTTCGTATGAGTGGTTAGCAATGCCATTCGGGTTAATGAATGTTCTAGCTTTCTTCGTGGATTTGAGGAATCGAGTTTTCATAGAGCACTTGGACAGGTTTGTATTAGTATTAATAGATGACATTCTAATATACTCTAAGGATGAAAGAGAGCATGAAGTTCATCTTAGAGTAGTGCTTGAGATGCTGAGGTAGTATAAAATGAAAGGAAGTTTTCAAAGTGTCATTTCTAGAAGAAAGAGGTTAAGTTTCTTGGTCACGTGTTTTCAGAGAAGGGATTTCCAGTTGATCCAAGCAAGATCGAGTCTGTTAACAATTGTAAGAGACTAGAAATAGAGACTGAGATCAGAAGTTTTCTAGGATTCGTTGGCTATAACCGAAGATTCATTTAGGATTTCTCAAGGATAGCAGTGCCTTTGACTAAGCTAATCAGGAAGGATGTGAAATTTATTTGGTTTGACAAATGTGAGGAAGCATTCCTAAAGTTAAAACATTTCTTGACCAACGCGCTTGTGTTAGTTGTCCTAGATAGGACTCAAGGATTAGAGTGTATACAAATGCATGTGGAACTAGATTGATGTGACGACCCGGAAATTTTAACTTTTGAAATTGAAATATTTAATTAATTTTAAATATTTGAATGATAGTTTAACTTGAATTTCAAATATAACTATGAAATTGGAAATTTAATAATTGAATTTAATTTATTGAATTTGGATAAAAATTTAATCTTCAGTTTTAAGCTGATTAAAAATATTTTAAAGGCTTACAAAATTTATATTGATAATACTGAAGATAATGGAAGCTTCAGAATTGAATTTGGAAATGTTTTATTCAGTTTTGAATTTATATCATTTAAATCGATATTTAAAAATAGCTTTCTGAGGCACAGTCTCGAAATTCGACGAAACTAGTTCCATTGGATCTGTAATATTGTATTATTATCGGATTTCAATTTTCATAGCATTCAGAGTGATCGTTTGGCCATACGATAAGCAAACGCGCTGAAATTTAAATTAAAAGTTCTATGTTTTAACTGGTCCGAAAAGCTGTCTTCTCCATATGATCGAATTTGGACTCGAAACCTCTTCCACTGCGTTCGGAATAGGCGTATAACATTATAAACGCCTGGCGGCACGCATCTATTGGAGATCGAAATTTTTTGTTGCGGATATCGAGACGATTTACATTTGAATTTAAATTTGAATATATAATATAATTGAATTACTGCCCAGACATTGACACTTTGAGAAAATTTGATACATGTTTATTTTTCTCTGATGGATGTTTACACGCGTCTTTGAAAATAATAATAAGAGGGAAAAAATAGAAAAGGGAACGAATTTTTTTTCTTTCTCTTTCGTTCAAAAATAAACAGGAGCTTCACAAACAAAAATCATGGCCGATACTAATAAATTCACTCCTCCCTTCGTTCACAATGGAATCGAAGATAATCGAATTTGATTCCAGAAAAAAAAAAAGAGGAGCATCGAGTCGATCGCAACTCGATTTTTAATAGAATAGTGACTCGAGGTTAGAAGCTCGAGCGAGCGGGTAGGAGTTATGGCTGGGTAGGTGAGCGCAAGAGGCTGAGGTGGTGTTCGCGACATCGTAAGGATGCAGGCACGTGCGTGCTCACGCGAAAGGGTGAAAGCCTGGGTTGTCATGCTCGAGCGGATGCGACTTCACGAGTGCGACGGTTCGGATCGAGATTGCGAACGCTAGGGAATGGCTTAGGTTTGTCCTTGCCGTCGATGTCATGGCCTGGGCGAAGTAGTTGAGGCGTCGGCACGAGATGAAGGCAATCATAGAGTGGGTGAGAAACAGTGTTGGGCCTGGTTCGCAGTGTGACAGAAAGTTATATGCAGTTTTTAGTCATATTTATGTGTATACCAAGGAGAAATAATATATATATACACGTATAAATGAACATACCTGATTTAATTCGTTTATAGATGAACAGTGAATATGTATGTATATATATATATATACACAGTAGGAAAATTACTGTTGTTATATATAGAGGAAGAGAAAGTATATTTCAGTAAAATATAGAAACCATTTATGTTTTTGATTTAATAAAATATATACCTATTTTCCACATACATATTTTAGTTAAAACAGTAAATATGCATATGACAAGATTTTAGAATGAAGAGTATATATATAAAATTAGATTTTGAAATCTATGATTATTTTCTAAGCATGCATTTGGTTTCAAAAAGTGAATAAATATATGTATATACCTATTTTCATTTACTAGTTAATTCTAAAATAGTGAAGATGTATTTGTTTATTTAGATCTAAATTATTTAGTTGCTAAGATTTTTTTAAGGAAGATTAGTTTAAATTGAATAATTAAGTTAATTAAATCTATTAAAAAGAAATTTATTGTTCAATTAGTTCAAAGTGTTAATAAAACCTTATAATGTTTATACAAGGTCTAAAATGGAGAAATCAAGTCGGAATGGAAATGGATTACAAAATAAAAGTAAAGGTGAGATCTTCTCACTCAATCCCTGATTTAATTTTAATAGTTAAATTTAAAATTGATTGATTGTGTGTTTGGATAATTAATTTATTATTAGCTGTATTAGTTTAGACCCTATGCGCCGCATAATAGCTCATGATATTATATAAAACCATATACCGCGATGTTCCACCTCGAAGTGGAATTGGCATTATATATTTATTTGGAGTTGTTGATTTCCCGCATTATATAGTGGATGAGACCCTATTGTGCCGCATAATAGCGGATGATATAATATTAATCCCATATACCGTGATATTCCACCTTGAAGTGGAATTGGTATTTAATTGTTGTGCTAACGTCTATGGATGCAGGGAAACAGGTTGGACGGATCCAACTGGATTCCTCAAACATTTTGATTTGTTTTCAAATTTTGTGTTGATTATTTATAATCTATGTGTGGCTATTTGTGATTGAAACCATTGAAGGATAAAATTTAGCCGAATATATTTTTAGTATCGTAGGATACCAGAAATATGAAATTGGATTTTTGGAAATTAAAGTAGAAAGGCCTAGACCACTACAATTAAAGTATTAAAGTTGACTCTTATAATCCGATCTAATTAATTCCAAAAATATGGGAAATATTTTTAATAAAGGAATTTCGAAAATGTTGTTTAATAGTAGAAGAATTTATTTAAGATACAGATTTTAAATATTTGAAAGTGATAAAAGAATTTATTTCAAAAGGAAATAAATTTAGAAATTAAATTTAGAATTAAATTTGGAGTTGAAATTAAGTTTAGAAATCGATTTGGGAATTAATTTGGAGTTAAAATAAATCTTAGGAATCGATTTGGAAATTTGTGTTGGTGTTTTGGAAATCGATTTGAAATTAATTTGGTGTGAAAAATAAACCGTTGGAAAATTGATATGAAAATTTATTTGTTGATTGAAATAATTTAGAAATCAATTTCAAAATTGATTTGGTGTTAAAAGTGAATACGTGGGAATCGATTTGCAAAATCGTAAATTAATGGATATTTAAAATTTAAATTCACAATGGGAATTTTATAAAAGAAAGAGAAATTTGTTTTAAAAATAAAGATTGTTTTATTTTTAAAAGTTGGAAAGGAATTTACAGATTTGGGACGCAAATTTAAAATAAATCCAAAAAGACTTATAAATTGATTTGATTGAACCATTTTAGAATGGAAGGATACTTTCCCTGGAAAGCCGAATATAGTTTTAAAATTAGCTTTTGAAATAAAATTAAAAGATCTAGATTGGTTTCAAAAGAATATTATTGGAGAATATTTTTTTTGGGAATTGCTTTGTATCTTTAAAAGTAAAGATTTATTTAATTAATTATATAAGGAATTATTTTAAAGATTTAAATTGATATTTGATTTAGAAAATAGTTATTTAAATATTTATACTCTATCTACTAATTTTATTTTTAAATTAGTTTTGGACCTGAATTTTTATATGAGATATTAGTATAATATTTTTCATAACCAATATTTAAGCAAATATTCTAAAATAGTTTATTTTAAATGTTTCCAAGTATATTTTGAATAAGTATTTTATATTATTTTAAAATATTTGAAATCAGCAGATTTTCAGTGGAAATGAATAAATATCTGGAAATGTTTTCCGCGTGAGGAAAAATTGATTTGAAATTTATTTCAAAGGATTGGAGTGTGAAAAATTGATTTGAATTTATTTTCAAAGTGTTAAAAAGTGAAATTTTATCTTGCGAAGATATGTTGAAAATAATAATTGGGAGAAAATTATTTGAAATCCACTGACTCTTATGAATGATGATTGATAGTTAAATAACCGATTATCAATATTGGCCTTTTTAAATGGCATTTGAATTTCGATGCGACCGGGAGTCGAATTCCAACTGGATATTCGAAAACCACATCGAACCTTTGTGATTGTGATGGATCTTTTATTTAAAAGATTAAAGTGGAATTTGTTGTGATTTTTTTGAATCTGAATGTAACAATTATTTAAAAAAACAAGCGCTCGTTATTCGGATTAGCCGGGAGAGGACCTTGTGTCATAAAACCCATTTCGAATAATAATATGACGAAATGGGATTGCATTTGAAGATGGTGTTGAAGACAGGGTATTTTCGAAAGCGAAAGGATTACCTATCGAATATCTCTGCACTGGGCTGCTCCGGTATAGAGATTTTATCACCCTTTATGATGGGGATTGCGGACGTGATTAGTGAATATCCGGACTTGCAAGGGTTTCTTTTGAAGTGCCTTCGGCTCCATTTGATTCCGGAACGGACTTGTATAGATGTGTTCTGACGTTACACTTTGAGATGTAAAGCTGATTTCTATCAAACACATTTCTGTTGGTGGCGGAGAATTTATTCTCTTAGCTTAACACCCTTCTCTAAGACGTACGAGCTCAGAGGTTATGTAGTTGATGGTTACTAATGATACATTCCCAATTTGGTAATATGGCATATGAAGTGCTGCTGATCATTGGTTGATTGAAGAATGACTTTTGTGAAAAACATAGATTTGTGGACGAGACTTCGTCGGACCTCACACCCCGGAATGGTCGAAACAGGAAGAATGCGGCAAGGTTATAGGGGGTGGCGTCCCTTAGGGTATGTGCATTTCCTTTTGGATAGAAGTGGTATCATGGTATGGAGCCTAGATAGTTAATTTATATGAATATCACAAATATATATTACTTTGTGATTGTTGTTGTTGAGGATCCTCGGATAAAAGTTGTTTACAACAGAGGGATGGCATATTCGTGTCAGTAGTTACCTATTTTTGGAGAGGTAACCAGGTCTTGTGTTGGCAGAGATCCGGTTAGGTTCTCGGGATGTCCCTCCAGAGGCGTGCCCATGTAGTAGTAGGAAATTGCTTAGCCTGACCATTTGTTGGAAATCCAAAGATACAATACGCGCCCTGTACGGTTTTAGTTGTATAACCTACCATGGAATGTGGCGGCAACCTGCTATTGAACATTGTAGCTATAGTAGGCATAAGTGCGAAATGCCTACGCTGGCTAAGATTGATATTATACTTTCGGAATGTTTTCCACACTATGCACTAAGAATAATAATATCAAAGGATTTTACGTATTAAGCATGTTTGACTATCATAAGGAGAAATCTCCTCCAATTCTGCATTTGCACTGTGTGTGTGGCGGGAGGCCTTATGGTAGTTTCATTTTCCAAAAAAAACATTGCGGATTTTTTTTAAATTCTTTTGTTTTCTTAGTTAAAAATAACTTTTTTTAAGATCTCACACCAGTCCCATGACTGGTCTGGAGTTATTGTTCCCTCTCTAAACTCTGGGTGCCCATAATTTTCCACACAGGCAGCCTAGAGTCAGATTATCAGTTATTCGGGAGCGAAGTCAGAAAAGAGTTGCTGTGGAGATCAGGAGTTGAAGCTGGATGGCGAGACGTATCTCTTTACTATGTTTTGTCCGTTGCGTATGGTTAGTGCAAATCGGTTTTCATATAGTCAAGTTATAATAACTGTCAGTGATGTGTGATGTCGTTGTAAACTCTGATCTTGTATTGTATTAATAGTGATGAGTCTTTGATTTAAGGATTAATCTTTTATCTATTATATATTGTGTCGCTGCGAAATGTGAGATTCTGTTTATTATTTCTATTCTTCTTCTATCTTCTTCTTCTTCTTAAACCCTAACGGTTCGATTTTCCGGCATTCGACTGTGCGGCATTTGATACAGTGGACGTATAAATGTCGACTCTCGGGCTTCGTAAAATTGGGTCGTTACAAAGTGGTATCAAAACATTTGGTTAAGCGACAATCATGGCTCTGTTGGGCGTTACTCATTAGAGATAGAGTCAGTAGTACTCTAGAGTGAGTTTGAGTGTAATAATAGTTATAAGCGCGTATTTGTTAGTGAATATAAAATTGTTTTATATTGTGTTGACTTATCGGTTGATTGTTTATAGATTCTGGTCGGTTCAGTTTGGCCAACTGTATCGATAGATGTTTCTAAACTCTTAAACAAGATAAACCGATAGAGTCTTGTTTTAAAATCGGGTAAATGAAATAATTTTACCCAATTATTTTTGTATAGAAAGGAAATAATTTTCCATTAATTATTACAGTATATGGTTGTTTACATTTTGAGTAGTGATAATATTAAATTATTATCATTGTTATTAAATAGGGAATTGAAATCATAACATAAAGCTGAGAAATAAAATCCATATACAAATGGAATTTGTAAATATAAATTGTAAATGTGATTTCTAATTTGAATGGAATTCCAGAGAAATGTTTTGAAACGAATTTGAAAATTTTGGAGATTTGGAAAAAAAATTAATTCCCTTTTTAGTTTGAAAATGATTTTCAAAGGTTTTAGAAAAGTGTTTTTTTAAGGGATGAAAGCTCTAAACTCTTTTCGGTCGCTGGAAAATAATTTCGGTGATGACTGCAGCATCATCGATGCTCATTTTCGAGTTTCCAAGAGAGGAATTGCTGTCAAATTATTTAAAATTTGAGGTTGGTTGGAAAACTGGGTTTGGTTTTGGAAATTCAAAGGATAATTTGAATTTATTTCAAAAAAATGATTTTTGAAAAGTTGAAAAGACTCTGGAATGTTATATAAAATATTTATGGACAATCATTAGGTTGATAACTTGTAAAGTTTGAAGTTGTTAAAATAAAATCCAACTTAAAGAGAAGTTAGATAAAAGTAGATGTGAAAATAAAATAAGTTGGAAGGAAAAATTTAAATCAAGTGGAATTGAAAATGAAAATTTAATTAAAGAATTGAGATTGAAAAAATTAAGTCAAATAAAATGATGATATGGATTCAAAGTGAAATTGAAATTGAAGATTTGAGTTAATTTGCATGAATGTGAATTTGTGAAGTCTTATAGACTAAATGATTGGAATAAAATTTATTAAGATGGAAAATAAAATTGTGAATGAATGAATAAATTTACAATTACAATTAAATGAAAGTGAAATTGAATGTTGAAATTCATTTGGAATTTATAAGTAAATAGAACTGGAATTGGAATTGAATTCGATTGTGATAAACAAAGCGAAGTGTTGAAATGAAATTAGTAAGTGGAATTAATGGAAGAAATGACAAATTAATATGGGTTGAAATGAATTGAATTCAATATTTATAAATGAAAGGTGAATTAAATTAATATGGAATTTGAAATCCAGTTTGAATATAAGTAGTTGTAAACCAAATGGTGAATTGAAATTGAATTGTGTTTAGGGATGAACAAAAGATTAAAACTGGAATTGAAAACTGAATATCGAAAACCAATTTGAATTGTGTGAAATAAAACGAAGTTGTGAAATTAGTTCGAAGTGAACTAAAGATAATAAAGGTAAAAAAATAGGTTGAAATAAAATGTATTGGAATTTGTAATGAATTAGTAAATGAAATTGATTTAAAATAGTGATATGAATCAGTTGGGAATGAAAGACGATTGATAAAATCCAATATTCAGAAGATAAATTGAATCCAAATAGAATTGAAATTGTGAATTGAATTCAAAAGAGATTGAATGATAATGAATATATAACTTCAATAGTGAAGTAAAAATGGTATAAGAAGTATATATTGAAAATTTTGTAAAGGAATGTGCAAAATGATATTTGAATGTTATAATTGGATATCATAGCTAGTAGGATATACAGGTGTATTAAAGGAAATGGAATTAGGATTTTGATTTCGAAGATAAATTTTGAATTGCTCAACAAAAAAGTATGTATTTGAATTTCAGTATGGAATTTGATGATTTTCTTGTCTGGCCACTTGGCTTTTTGTTTTCTTTTTGAATCTGGGGGCCTGTGGTGCCATTTTGTAGTCGTACCGAGCTAGCCGCGCAAAGGAGACGTTGGAGAAATTTTTCGAAAATTTAGGGAGTTGGAAAATTTTGGAAAATTTGAATTGTGAAGTAAACAATGTTGATTGGAAACTATGGAAAACTATCGAAAGTTATTTGAACTGAATGAGTCTCGAATAAAAAGATATATTCCTAGATCTCGGATAAATGGAAATTTTATTTTTGGCAAATAGATAAAACTGTTTGGTTGGGAAAATAATAAACGGGTTAAGGATTATTCTCCTTAACTAGTAATTTCGGGACGAAATTCTTTTAAGGGGGAAGAATGTGACGACCCAGAAATTTTAACTTTTGAAATTGAAATATTTAATTAATTTTAAATATTGAATGATAGTTTAACTTGAATTTCAAATATAACTATGAAATTGGCAATTTAATTATTGAATTTAATTTATTGAAGTTGGATAAAAATTTGATCTTCAGTTTTAAGCTGATTAAAAATATTTTAAAGGCTTAGAAAATTTAAATTGATAATACTGAAGATAATGGAAGCTTTAGAATTGAATTTGGAAATATTTTATTCTGTTTTGAATTTATATCGTTTAAATCGATATTTAAAAATAGCCTTCCGAGGCACATTCTAAAATTCGACAAAACCAGTTCCATTGGATCCGTAATATTGTGTTATTGTCGGATTTCAATTTTCGTAGCATTCGGAGTGATCGTTTGACGGTACGATAAGCAAATGCGCTGAAATTTAAATTAAAAGTTCAATGTTTTAACTGGTCCGAAAATCTATCTTCTCCATACGATCGAATTTGGACTCGAAATCTCTTCCTTTACGTTCGGAATAGGCGTATAACATTATAAACGTCTGGCGGCACGCATCTATTGGAGATCGAAATTTTGTGTTGCGGATATCGAGACGATTCACATTTGAATTTAATTTGAATTTAAATTTGAATATATAATATAATTGAATTACTGCCCAGACATTGACACTTTGAGAAAATTTGATGCGTATTTATTTTTCTCTGATGGGTGTTTACACGCGTCTTTGAAAATAATAATAAGAGAACAAAAATAGAAAAGGGAACGAATTTTTTTTCTTTCTCTTTCGTTCAAAAATAAACAGGAGCTTCACAAACAAAAATCATGGCCGATACTAATAAATTTGCTCCTCTCTTCTTTCACAATGGAATCGAAGATAATCGAATTTGATTCCAGAAAAAAAAAGAGGAGGATCAAGTCAATCGCAACTCGATTTTTAATAGGATAGAGACTCGAGGTTAGAAGCTCGAGCGAGCGGCTATGAGTTATGGCTGGGTAGGTGAGCGCAAGAGGATGAGGTGGTGTTCGTGGCATCGTAAGGATGTAGGCACGCGTGTGCTCACGCGAAAGGGTGAAAGCCTGGGTCGTCAAGCTCGAGGGGATGCGACTTCACGAGGGCGACGGTTCAGATCTAGATCGCGAGCGCTGGGGAATGGCTCAGGTTTGTCCTTGCCATTGATGTCATGGCCTGGGCAAAGTAGTTGAGGCGTCGGCACGAGATAAAGGCGATCGTAGAGTGGGTGAGAAACAGTGTTGGGCCTGATTCGCAGTGTGACGGAAAGGTATATGCGGTTTTTTGTCATTTTTATGTGTATACCAAGGAGAAAATAATATATATATATATATATATATATATATATACACGTATAAATGCACATACCTGATTTAATTCATTTTTAGATGAACAGTGAATATGTGTGTGTGTGTGTGTATACAGTAGGAAAATTACTGTTGTTATATATAGAGGAAGAGAAAATATATTTCAGTAAAATATAGAAACCAATTATGTTTTTGATTTAATAAGATATATACCTATTTTCCACATACATATTTTAGTTAAAACAGTAAATATGCATATAATAATATTTTAGAATGAAGAGTATATATATATAATTAGATTTTGAAATCTATGATTATTTTATAAGCATGCATTTGGTTTCAAAAAGGGAATAAATATACGTATATACCTATTTTCATTTACTAGTTAATTTTAAAATAGTGAAGATGTAATTGTTTATTTTGATCTAAATTATTTAGTTGCTAAGATTTTTTTTAAGAAAGATTAGTTTAAATTGAATAATTAAGTTAATTAAATATGTTTAAAAGAAATTTATTGTTCAATTAGTTCAAAGTGTTATCGAAGGTCACGAGTTCGAGCCCCGAAACTGACAACCCTGTAACAAGTACCCGAAGTATGTGTTTGGCAGGCACATACTTCCATAGAGTTTACAAGCGAAGCTTGGTTCTCTAGGTAATTCAAAAAAAAACCTTATAATGTTTATACAAGGTCTAAAATGGAGAAATCAAGTCGGAATGGAAATGGATTGCAAAATAAAAGCAAAGGTGAGATCTTCTAACTCAATTGCTGATTTAATTTTAATAGTTAAATTTAAAATTGATTGATTGTGTGTTTGGATAATTAATTTATTATTAGTTATACTAGTTTAGACCCTATGTGCTGCATAATAGCGGATTATATTATATTAAACCCATATACCGCAATATTCCACCTCGAAGTGGAATTAGATTATATATATTCGGAGTTGTTGATTTCCCGCATTATATAGCGGATGAGACCCTATTGCGCCGCATAATAGCGGATGGTATAGTATTAATCCCATATACCGTGATATTCCACCTCGATGTGGAATTGGTATTTAATTATCGTGCTAACATCTGTGGATGCAGAGAAACAAGTTGGAGGGATCCAACTGGATTCCTCAAACATTTTGATTTGTTTTTAGATTTTTGTGTTGATTATTTATAATCTGTGTGTGACTATTTGTGATTGAAACCATTGAAGGCTAAAATTTAGCCGAATATATTTTTGGTATCGTAAGATACCAGAAATATGAAATTGGATTTTTGGAAATTAAAGTAGAAAAGCCTAAACCGTTACAATTAAAGTATAAAAGTTGATTCTTATAATCCGATCGAATTAATTCCAAAAATATGGGAAATATTTTTAATAAAGGAATTTCGAGAATGTTGTTTAATAGTTGAAGAACTTATTTAAGATACGGATTTTAAATATTTGAAAGAGATAAAAGAATTTAATTCGAAAGGAAATAAATTTAGAAATTAAATTTGGAATTTAATTTGGAGTTGAAATTAATTTTATAAATCGATTTGGGAATTAATTTAGAGTTAAAATAAACCTTAGGAATCGATTTGGAAATTTGGGTTGGTGTTTTGGAAAAAATTGGGAAATCGATTTGAAATTAATTTGGTGTGAAAAATAAACCTTTGGAAAATTGATATGAAAAATTTATTTGTTGATTGAAATAATTTAGAAATCAATCTAAAAACGGATTTGGTGTTAAAAGTGAATACGTGGGAATCGATTTGCAAAATCTTAAATTAATGGATATTTAAAACTTAAATTCACAATGCGGCATTTTATAAAAGAAAGATAAAATTTTTTAAAAAATAAAGATTGTTTTATTTTTAAAAGTTGGAAAGGAATTTACAGATTTGGGACGTAAATTTAAAATAAATCCAGAAAGACTTATAAATTGATTTGAATGAACCATTTTAGAATGGAAGGAGTACTTTGCCTAAAAAGCCGAATATAATTTTGAAATTAGCCTTTGAAATAAAATTAAAAATTCTAGATTGGTTGCAAAAGAATATTATTGGAGAAATTATTTTTTATAATTGTTTTGTGTCTTTAAAAGTAAATATTTATTTAATTAATTATATAAGGAATTATTTTAAAGATTTAAATTGGTATTTGATTTAGAAAATAGTTATTTAATATTTATACTCTATCTACAAATTTTATTTTAAAATTAGTTTTGGACTTGAATTTTTATATGAGATATTAGTATAATATTTTGCATAACTAATATCTAAGCAAATATTCTAAAATAGTTTATTTTAAATGTTTCCAAGTAGATTTTGAATAAGTATTTTATATTATTTTAAAATATTTGAAATCGATAGATTTTCAATGGAAATGAATAAATATTTGGAAATGTTTTCCATGTAAGGAAAAATTGATTTGAAATTTATTTCAAAGGATTGAAGTGTGAAAAATTAATTTGAATTTATTTTCAAAGTGTTGAAAAGTGAAATTTTATCTTGCGAAGATATGTTGAAAATAATAATTGTGAGAAAATTATTTGAAATCCAGTGACTGTTGTAAATGATGATTGATAGTTAAATAACCGATTATCAATATTGGTCTTTTTAAATGGCATTTGAATTTCGATGCGACTGGGAGTCGAATTCCAACTGGATATTCGAAACCCACATCGAACCTTCGTGATTGTGATGGATCTTTTATTTAAAAGATCAAAGTGAAATTTGTTGTGATTTGTTTGAATCTGAATGTAACACTTATTTTTTTTTAAAAAACCTTCGTTATTCGGATTAGCCGGGAGAGGACCTTGTGGCATAAAACCCATTCCGAATAACGATACGACGAAATGGGATTGCATTTGAAGATGATGTGGAAAACCGGGTATTTTTTAAAGTGAAAGGATTACCTTTCGAATGTCTCTGCACCGGGTTGCTCTGGTATAGAGATTTTATCACCCTTTGTGATGGGGATTCCAGACGTGATTAGTGAATATCCGGATTTGCAAGGGCTTCTTTTGAAGTGCCTTCGGTTCCGTTCGATTCCGGAATGGACTTGTATGGATGTGTGTCTAACGTTACACTTTGAGATGTAAAGCTGGTTTCTATCAAACACATTTCTATTGGTGGTGGAGAATTTATTCTCTTAGCTTAACACCATTCTCTGAGACGTACGAGCTCAGAGGTTATGTAGTTGATGGTTACTAGTGATACATTCCCAATTTGGTAATGTGGCATACGAAGTGCTGCTGATCATTAGTTGATCGAAGCATGGCTTTTGTGAAAAGCGTAGCTTTGTGGACGAGACTTCGTCGGACCTCACACCCCGGGATGGTCGAAACAGGAAGAATGCGGTAAGGTTATAAAGGGTAGTGTCCCTTAGGGTATGTGCATTTCCTGCTGGATAGAAGTGGTATCATGGTATGGATCCCAGATACTTAACTTATGTGGGTATCGCAAATATATATTACTTTGTGATTGTTGTTGTTGAGGATCCTCGGATAAAGGTTGTTTACAACCGGGGGATGGCATACTCGTGTCATTAGTTACCTATTTTTGGAGAGGTAACCAGGTCTTGTGTTGGCAGAGATCCAGTTAGGCTCTCGGGACGTCCCTCCAGAGGCATACCCATGTGGCAGTAGGAAGTTTCTTAGCCTGACCATTTGTTGGAAATCCAAAGAAACAATACGTGCCATGTACGGTTTTAGTTGTATAACCTGCCATGGAATGTGGCGGTAACCTGCTATTAAACATGGCAGCCGTAGTAGGCATAAGTGTGAAATTCCTTTGCTGGCTAAGATTGATATTATACTTTCGAAATGTTTTCCACACTATGCACTAATAATAATAATATCAAAGGATTTTGCGTATTAAGCATGTTTGACTATCATAAGGAGAAATCTCCTCCAATTCTGCATTTGCACTGTGTGTGTGGCGGGAGGCCTTATGGTTGTTTCATTTTCCAAAAAAAAAACCATTGCGGATTTCTTGTAAATTCTTTTTTTTTTAGTTAAAAATAACTATTTTTAAGATCTCACACCAGTCCCATGACTGACCTGGAGTTTATTGTTCCCTCTCTAAACTCTGGGTGCCCATAATTTTTCACACGGGCAGTCTAGAGTCAGGTTATCAGTTATTCGAGAGCGAAGTCAGAAAAGAGTTTCTATGGAGATCAAGAGTTGAAGGTGGATGGCGAGACGTATCTCTTTACTATGTTGTGTCACTTGCGTATGGTTAGTGCAAATCAATTTTCATATAGTCAAGTTACAATAACTGTTAGTGATTTATGATGTCGTTGTAAACTCTGATGTTGTATTGTATTAATAGTGATGAGTCTTTGATTTAAAGATTATTAATTTATCTATTATATATTTTGCCGCTGCGAAATGTGAGATTCTGTTTATTGTTTCTGTTCTTCTTCTTCTTAAACCCTAACGGTTCGATTTTCCGGCATTCGACTGTGCGGCATTTGATACAGTGGACGTATAAATGTCGACTTTCGGGCTTCGTAAAATCGATTCGTTACAATTAAGAGCTATGTTGATGCGGAAAGGTAAAGTTATTGCATATGCTTCAGGATAGCTTAGGCTTCATGAAGTGAGATATCATATTCATGATCTAGAGTTGGCAGCGGTGATCTTCACCCTAAAAGTATTAAGGCATTATCTCTTAGGGGAGAGATTTGCTACTTATGATTCATCCTAGAGAACCCAAGATGCATCAAGACATGAAGAGGAGTTTCTACTGGAATGGTATGAAGAAGGATGTTAGCTTATGGGTAAGGTAGTGTGTGAACTATCAACGAGTGAAGGCCGAACATCAAAAGTCGAGTGGGTTGCTTCAACCTTTGAAAATACCAGTTTGGAAATAGGATTCGATATCTATTGATTTTATTGACGGGTTGCCAAGGTAAAATTGAGGAAATGAAAGTATATGGGTCATAGTGGGCGGGTTGACCAAGAGTGCCCATTTCATTCCAGTTAAGTCAACCAGGACAGCACCCGATTTTAGCTAAATTGTTTATGAAGAACATAGTTAGACTATATGGAATTCCTAATGGTAAAATAAGTGATAGAGATACATTGTTTTCTAGCGAGTTAAGGAAGAGTCTGCAGAATATGTTAGGTACCAAGCTCAAGATGAGTGTTGCTTATCACCCTCAAATAGATGAGTAGATAGAGAGAGTCAACAAGATACTCGAGGATTTGTTAAGAGCTGGTATGGTAGTTGGGAGATGTTATAGATAATTGCTATAATTAATACTCATTCCTCGCTGAATTTCGAGGACAAAATTCTTTATGGAGGGGAGCCTATAACACCTCTAATTTTAAATAGCATTATTCAGGAGATTTAATTATATAAATTAAATAGAATAATGTAGAGACTACAGTTGTAACGCCCCACCCCGAGACCCACCTTAGCAAAGAGAATTAACAAGTAACTATCTACTAAAGTGGAGAATAGGGCTGGTTAAGGGCGACTATCTATAATTTTGTCTTAAACATCTATTGAATATGTCTATAAATGAAATTTAATTTTTTTCAACTCAAGTGGATGGACATACCCAATAAATGTTTAATCCAAAACTATAAGTGGCTAACTGATCTATAGGAACAAAATACAATAACTGAATGTAAATCACATCACAGAATAGTAATCAACATCATATATACATATACACTAATATACGTTTAGTACAATACAATATGAATACAATAAAGGTGGTACATGACCACACCATATACATCAAATCAAATGTAAAAACATCAGAGTATGCGGAAGAAATAAACTACTCAAGCGAAAGAAGAACTGATATCCAATATCAACTTTAAGCTAAGTCTAATAGATGATACCTGAAACAACTCGGTCCGACCCGAGTGAAAACACATGGGTCAAGCTAGCTAAAATCATCAGTTAAACAGAATAATCCATAAGGATAAGTTGGTGAAAGCTATGGTATCCTTTTTCTTAAAGGATGCCGTGCCCTAAACAGAGTTTCAACATCATAAGAAAGGGCAACATCTCTTCTTGGCAAGTAGAAGGGATAATGATGAAAAAGTCATACTGAAGTGGCATAACTAACACTTAAGCAAATGGAACACAGACGGGCAAAGTTTTAAAGATAAGATTCAATAAACATCGCTTTCTCCACATATCATTGGCGGTATAAAGGAATATGGATAATGACTTCAAATGATTCAACTATCTTCCTAGAAGTGGTTGTCAGTATAAAAATACATCAAAGGTACATATCCTTCATACATAGAATAAAACGCATATGGATGTGCCTCATCTCATTGGCACATCCCAAGGATCATTCAAGGAGATATAAAACCCAATCATAAAAGAAGCATCATACTTATTCATACCTCATCTCATTGGTATGAATATAGATACATGTCAAATCCATCACTAAAACTCATCATAAAAGATTCTTCATAATCATCTATACCTCGTCTCATTGGTATAAATATATAAAAACCTCTCAACTCCATCTTAACATCAAGTAGTGTATCAAATCATCAAATCATCAATCCACAATGCAAATAACCCAATCAAGGAGTAACATCATAAATGATTTCACCATATATGTATACATCTCATCTAGCACTAGGCTATCCATGTAATAATCATCTAAAGACGGTGAAGTCTAAAACATCAAAACTTAAAGAAATCCCGAATTGGCCAGATCCTCGATTGCATGCTGAAGCAATGCTACGCGCGCTTCATCGTAACTAGTACTACTATTTGGTACCATAAACATCGTGATGACGGGAGTAAAATAACATCTTAACATCGTGAACATCATGAACGACTATAGTCTATAACATAATAATGAATCCCAGTCACAGAGACCCGAGTTAATAACATCATGATGATCGGAGTAGCAACTACATCGTGATGACTCCAATCGAGTACTCGTGGTCTATAGTGCAAGTAAACATCATGAATGTGTCTCAACTACTCGGATAGGAACCCAATAGGTGTTAACGTATGTCCCATACCATACGTTCGCACCTAAAGGTTTACTAGCGGTTAGTTGGTACCACACTAGTAAAGCATCATAAACATCATGAAATAATACTCAGCCTCATCTCATTGGCGAGTAAATACAATACCATACTCGTTTCATCTCATTAACGAGTACTAGTGGCATCGTGACTTGTCTCATCTCAACGACAAGTAAAAACTATCATAAAACATCTCAAAATCGTAAAATCATCATAAAGAAGCTTACCTCGTCTTATCGGCAAGTAAAAATAACATCTAGATGGTTATTTATAACCATAATTCCAAATAGAAATTTCTAACTCTTAATTCATCTCATTTCATCGGCGATTAAGAAAAACAACTTAAAATGGTCCTTCATCAAACATACTCCTAAATTGGAGTTCTTAGACCATATAATCTACCCAAAATTTAATAACAACTTAAATCACCTCAAATAGTTCATCGAAAGGGTTTTGATCGTGTAAGTCCGATATTAAGCGATAAAGCAAATCCATGTGTCTCATACCATATGTTATACTTTACCTTTTAATTGTCCTTCATATACATCCAAAATTCACAAAAATAAGTAATTTTATTTATAAAATAATTTTATTAGAGAAATAGAAATTTAAAACGATTTTTCGAAAATGATTATTAAAACCAATATTTGAAATTCCTTTATTATTTGAAATTAATCAATCTTTATTTAGAAAAATAATTAAAAAAATTCTATGTAATAATAATTTGAAATGTCCATGTATTTCGAAAATGGTTTAATGAGAACCGTTTTCGAAAGCAAATGAAAACTAAGAGTGATATCTCAAAACCGATAACTTGAATTCAATACAAATTCAATTCAAATTTAACCCAAAATCAATTCAAGTTCCATTAAAATTTGAATTTCAAATTCTCCATATATAGCTAGCCTACTGGTAGGCATCATAGCTCTCAAAATATCTCAAAAACCATCAAAACCGAAGAGAATGAGACGAGCTAATACAATCTAATGTCAACGATTGTTGTTGCTGTCATTTTGCTCTCAGGACATCAACATACTACCATAATTATGACCAAGAAAACTTCAAAATTCTAGAAATTACAATGAATAAAACATTTAGTACATGACCTAAGCTTTCCAAAACATCCAAAATTATCAAATTTGGTTAAGAAATGAAGAAGTTATGGTCAAATTCGTTTCGGTTTTAAACACAGAGCAAATATTGATTTTGCTCTCGCGTTAGCAGTAGAAAAATTAGATTTTGACATAGCTAACTTGAAAATGACAGAAAACTCAAAACATCAAAGTTGTAACACATGATTTTTTCTTTTCGTAACATCTAAAATTATCAAAATTGGTTAAGAAACGAAAACGTTATGGCCAATTTCGTTTCAGCTTCAAGGACAGAGCAAATATTGGTTTTGCTCTCGGGTTAGCAATAGAAAAATTAGATTTTGAGGTAGATAACCTCAAAACTACCAAAAACTCAAAACATGAAAGTTGTAATGCATGATTTAATATTTTTGAGTCATCCAAAATTTATCAAAATCGGTTAAGAAACGAAAAAGTTATGGTAAATTTCGTTTCAGCTTCAAGGACAGAGCAAATATTTGTTTTGCTCTCGGGTTAGCAGTAGAAAAATTAGATTTTGACATATCTAACATCAAAATCACAGAAAACTAAAGACATAAAAATCGTAGCACATGAATTAAGCTTTCTGGAATATCTAAAATTATCAAAATCGGATCAAAAACGAGAAAGTTATGCCTAAATTTGTTTCAGCTTCAGTAATTCACTGATTATATCATTTTGATCATATAAAGAGCTAGGGTTTGTGAGTTTTACACTCATCTAGCCTTCATGAAGATTGAATTATGATTTAGATCCCAAAGATTGATGCTTTTAGCCAAGAATAGTGCATCCAAACTAGTAAAACTAGGAATAGGTACATGCAAACAAGAAGAGAAGCAAATCAACAATTATCTCTACAAAAATAGATTTTTGATGAAGAGAAGGGTTTTAGATGGATTCTAAGAAAGAATAGGTTGAAGATTACGTTCTTTTATGATTCTAACTTGAATTAGGCTTTTAAATTTGCAAATATTGAGCTTGGAAGATTAAATTTTGAAGGGGGTAGCCATTGTTTTGTACTTTGAAGCTTTTTCTTTTCTGATTTAGGTTTTACTGTAATGAGTTTTGAGAGAAAAGGAACGTACTTCATCAGAAAACTGTAGAATTTGGGTTATTGGATGTTTACTATACCCAATTAGTCCATTCTCATGCTTAGAAAATTATTTAGGCTAATATACATAGGTTTTAAACCATTTTTAACATAAGTTTCTCATATCAACTTCTTTTTACATGAGACAAAATGCATTCTTCATATTTTAACAAGGTGAACATGATTAATAAAATAATATATTTTTTCACACTTAAAAATATTATTTTCCCAATAAACTATTAATTCACACAATATTTGACAATATTGTTATTTTTAGACCAAAAACCCACAATTTTAAACAATCTAAGTCAAATAAAAATTATTTCTTAACCCAAATAAGTGTATTAAATGTTTTAACACTTTTTTAAAGTATTACAACTCTATTTTCAATCATTAATACACTTCGAAAAAATTTCTTCTCATTTTCCCTTTTTATTCACTATAAAAGGCTATTATTGGAATAAAATTCCAATACTTCCCATTTTGACTCAATAAATAACTAACGTCGTTTATTTTCAACCCAATTTCACAAATAAAATATTCTAAGTTTATTTTCACTCATTTATATTTATTCCAACCATCAATATGTTGAAATAACATCTTATGAGATAAATTAACTCACATAAATTAAAAACCCAAGTTTTATTCATCTAAACATTGTTTATATAAAATAAACAATATTAACTCACATTTCATTCCTCGAATTCATTTATAATCAAAATATTAAATTATTATTTGCATTATAATTTAATATTAACGGTAATCTCCAAAATCCGGTTGTTACAGACTCCCCTCCTTTACAAAATCACGTCGTCGCATTTCTAGAGGAAAAGGCTGTAAACAACACTAAAGATACAATCATTGAAGGATAAAGACAATCTCGAATTCCAAACCATTCATACTCTCAGTATAGAATGGTAGAAAGAAATGAGGAAAAACTCACTTCGTTAATTCAATGGCCTATCATATGTGTGACGCCCCACCTCTATACCCACGCTAGCCAAGGACACTAGGGTGTAATGCCGTTAACTAGCACGGAGAATAAGGCTGTTGAGGAGCGACCATCCGTGTAATTGCTTTGCGCGAGCACCGATATGTCAGATAGTACCACATGCATTTGGTTTCAGGAGGAAATCCGACACACCGATGCAAACTCAAAGCTACTACACAGTGGCTATATATATTCTTCGGAAACAAACATAGAGATAAACATAACACAAATCAGTCACAGATATCCATATCACAAAGGCGGAAAAAGATATGAATATAACACATGAAAGTGTACATCAGAGTAGTGGTCAAACAAGATCCACAATATCACAAAAGAATAGCTACAAGTGCTAGACAAAGAATAAGGATACATCAATGAGTCTATATCTCAAATGTATACAACAAAAACTACTAATCTAAGTAGTTAACCAAAAGTCAGGGTAATAATCCCAGATGTGAAGTCAAGCAGAAGCACTTGTAACATCTCAGTCTGACCCGAGTATTATTTAATAAGAAAATAATAAACGGATCAGTCTAGCAATAAATATCAGATGAAATGATATAAAATAAGAGATATGACAAAAACATATTGTAAAGACCCAGGATTTCTAATAATTTAAATTTGAATATTTAATTAATTTTAAATATTAATAAGTGAAATTTATAAGTTGAATAAATTTTATTTCGAATAATTGGATTTAATTGGATAATTAAATCGATAATTTAATAGTTGAAATTCCAGAAATAAATGAAAATTGGGTTAAATATGATTGAAAATGATTTGTAAAATTTTATTTTATCATGTTGGAGTTATAGCAATGTTATAGAACTTTTAAAATCAAATTTAAAGTTTATTTGTGAAAATTGAACATTTTAACATTTAATCGACTAGTGAAATTAGTCAATTTTTGAACAGTCTCAGAATTGGACGAAACTTGTTCCATTGGATCCGTAATAGTTAGTTATTACCGAGTTTCAATTTTCGTAGCAATCGGAGTTATCGTTTGATCGTGGCAACTCGAAACGCATCGAAATTGTTTTTAATATTAATTTGGCGAGTTAAAATAGCCATTTTTCAAAAAGTGTCGGATTTTGACGAAACTAGTTTCATCGGATCCATAATGCGATATTATTATAAGGTTTCAAATTTCGTGTCAATCGGATTTACCGTTTGTCCGGTGCAAGCTAAAACGCCTAGAAAATCGTTTAAATCGGTTTAATTTAAATTGAACGTTTATTGCCATAACTCGCACAGATGACCGAATTAGCTTCCGAAACCTATTCCATTGTGTCCGGAACGTGGGATAAACCCTAGAAACGCTGGTCACCGCGCTTAAATCAGAGTTTGAAAAATCCGAAATGAATAGTGTTCGTTCGATTTCCTATAAATAGACCCTTAACCTTTCACAAATAAAAAAAAAAAAATAGGCTAGGGTTTTGAACTTCAGCCGCCACCCCTATATGAACGGCCAGAAAATTGTTTCGTTCTTCCCCTCCAATCTCCAAATCCGTTCATTAATTCGAGAAACTTTCTACATGAAAGTTGTAGAGGGCAGTGTGATTGATATATCCAACGGCTAAGATGTTGATTGGTGAAGTGGATCGACCTAAAATTGGATGCAAAGCTCGAACGTTCGAACGCGTTTTTCACACGAATCGAGGCAAGAGGGGGGTGCGGTCGGCCAGCATGGGTGGCTCTGGAGGAGGCGCTTCGAATGGTGGCGAGATGATCGTGTTTTCGTCGACGTAGGGTGGCCGTGTCGTTCAAGTTGTGTGCGTGTTCCATGGGTTTCTAAACCCTAATGTCACGCGTATCTGGGTAGAGAAGGAGGATGCAGGGGACGGCAAAGATGTAGGGGAGATTGAAATCAACCGCTGTAAATAATATAGGTTTAAAATTATAGAATAAAGTTGTAAATTTAGTTTAAATAAATTCGTGTAACTTCAAATATTGATATCGTTTTCATACGAGGTCGAAAACCGCGAAACAGGAAGCGTTGGAATCGTATGGATGAGCACTACGCTATGGAATTGGATTGGAGTCATTTGGAGTTAGTGAGAATTTCGGGTAAAATTAAACATTCCGTTTAATTTTATTCGAAATAAATCGCTAAAACGAAATTGAAATCAAGGTGAGAACTTCTCACTCAATCGAATCGGTTTCGATTTTAATTTTAAATAGTTATATTTAAAATATTTGAATGCATGTTTGAATGATGATTGTTATCTATTGATTGTTAAAATAGACATTATGCGCCGTTAGTAAGCGGATGTTATTTATTAAAAACATATACCGCGAATATTTCATAAACAGTGAAATTGGTATTATATATATAATAGCAATATATATATATTGGCATATGTATATATTGCAGTTGATTGATTTCCCGCATTGTATAGCGGATGAGACCCTATTGCGCCGTCTATTAAGCGGATAATATTTTAAATCTCATATACCGCGATAATTTCGTACTGGAGCGAAATTGGTATTGTGCTAATGTTTTTGGATGCAGGGAAACAGGTTGGAGGGATCCAACTGGATTCCTCAACTGTATTGATTTATTTACAGATATTGTGATATTTGTTGATTATCATATCGATATATGATATTTGGATGTCGTGATTGACTATTTGGTGCTGTTGCATCATCGGATCCATTTTTGAAGTTTTAAAATAATGATTTTGGTTTTAAAGGAATTTTTAAAGTGATTTTTGAAAGTATACGTTTTATTAAAATTTTGAATCGATTTATTTTAAATAAATTAACGTTATAAGTTTAATGTTATAAAAGTTATGATTTTTGTAAAATATAACCAAATTAAGATTTTTGAAATAAATAGTGATTAATTTATAAAATGGTTTAATTGGGAATTTTGAATTATTATAAACGGTTTATATAAAAGATTTATAAAATTGATATTTATAAATTAAAAATACTGGAATTATAAAACGAGTTTTTATAAGTAATAAAGTGAAATAAAAATGGATTTCATAAGTAAATTGAGATTTATAAATTTATGAAATATGAATATATAAAATGGATAGATTTTGTAAAATATAAGATTTATAAGTAATCAACTTATAAATCGGATTTTGGCATTTAAAATGAGATATAAAAAGGATTTTTATAAATAGAAGTTTATAAAAATATAAATGGAGTTTATAAACGTTGTTTATAAATCCGAAATAAATTGAATTTGATAAGTTGGATATAGGAATATATGAAAGGAATTATATTCACGATTTTGGACAGTGAATATATTATTAAATGAAATGGACATGTTTTTGGGGAAGGAACATTATGAAATGAAGTTAACGATTTTAAAGACATTTTAAAATGCATTAAGTATCGAATACATACATTTCAACATTCATTGTTGAAATAGACGTTTTCAAGAAAGAAGGAAATGGTGGACTATAACATTGTTGTTATAGTAAATGGTTTCCGAAAGGAAATATTTTGTATAGTATTGGGATTTATATATCTATTTAAACTTTGAATCCCTATACTAGTGATTTTGGGTCGTCGTAACGATGTTTTACGTAACATTCGTTTTGGCCCAAACAAATGTGTTTAAGAGAATGATTTCTTAAAGAATGAAATATATACTTAATTTTCGATTTAAGTATATTGAATATTTTCTAAGTATTGAAAATAAATGGATTTGTGATGTACTTATTTTTTTAAATAAGTATGGAAATATTTTTCCAATGTGAAAATGAACGTTTTAGAATTTATCCTTGTAAAGATAAATTGAAAGTGAATATTTGAAATCGATTGAAAATCGTATATCATAAATATTTTGGGATTATAAATTCACTAAGGAATTTATAAAAGAAAGGGGAAATTGTTTAAAAATAAACGTTGATTTATTTTTAAAGTGTGGGAATAAATTTACGAATTTGGAACGTAAATATATAAAATAAATCGGTAAGGATTTATTAAATTGGTTTAAATGAACCATGTTGAAATGAAAGAAATTCCGCGTAAGGAAAAGTGATTTGAAAATTTGTTTTCAAATGGTTGAAGTGTGGAAAATTATATATCTAGTAAAGATATTTTGGAAAGTAAATAATTTGGGAAATTATTTGGATTTGGTGATGTTGAACACGCCTATTGATAGTTAAATATCCGACTATCAATATTTACCTTTAAATAGGTATTTTTTGTGATTTGTTTGAATTTGAATGCCACACTTATTTTTGAATAAGCGCTCACTATTCGGGTTAGCCGGGAAAGGACCTTGGGGTCGTATAACCCATTCCGAATATGTGATACGTCGAAATGGATTTGCATTCGATGACCGGTGTTGAAGATCGGGTATTTGTGAAAACGGAAGGATTACCGTCGAGTTACTCTACATCGGCTGATCTCCGATATAGAGGTTTTATCACCCTTAGTGACGGGAAGTCCGGTCGTGATTAGTGAATATCCGGATTGCAAGGACTTCTTTGTAAGTGCCTTCGGTTCTGTTCGATCCCGGAACAGACTTGTATGGATTGTATGTCTGACATTACAAATTGAGATATAAAGCTGATTTCTTTCAAATATATTTCTGTTGGTGGCGGAGAATTTATTCTCTTAGCTTAACACCCTTCTCTGAGATGTATGAGCTCAGAGGTTATATAGTTGAAGGTTATTAGTGATATACTCCCAATTTGGTAGTGTGGCATGCTGAGTGTTGCTGTGAAATGATCATTGTGTTGATCATTTGTGATAAGATCATTTATTTGATCATTTATCTTGGTGATCATTTCTATGATCATTTGTTGACCCAAAGCACGGCTTTTGTATAAAGTGTGGCTTTGTGGACGAGACTTCGTCGGACCTCACACCCCGGAAATGGTCAAAACAGGAAGGATGCGGCAAGGTTATTAGGGGTAGCGCCCTTTAGTGTATGTCATTCCTTCTGGATAGAGGTGGTATCATGGTATGGAGCCCAGATATTTAACCTATGTTGTTGCTGCATATTTTGTGGTTGTTGGAAATCGAGGATCCTCGGATAGATAGGTTACGATCGGGGGATGACATATTCGTGTCAGTAGTTACCCAGTTAGGGGTAACCCGGCCTTGTGTTGGCAGAGATCCGTTTTGGTTCTCGGGGCGTCATTGCAGAGGCGTTCTCATGTGGCAATGGGAAGTTCCTTGGCCTGACCATTTGTTGGAAATCCAAAGAAACAATACGATCTTGTACGGTTTTAGTTGTATAACCTGCCATGGAATGTGGCGGTAACCTGCTATTGAACATGGTAGCTATAGTAGGCATAAGTGCGAAATGTCTATGCTGGCTAAGATTTATATCTTTACTTTCGAAATGAAATTTTCCTACACTATGCACTAGTAATAATATCAAATGTTTTTTTTAATGCGTATCAAGCATCTTTGACTATCATAAGGAGAAATCTCCTCCGATTCTGCGTTTGCATTGTGTGTGTGTGCGGGAGGCCTTATGGTAGTCTCATTTTTAAAAGCATTGCGAGTTTACTTTAAAAATATTCCTCTATTTTGATTTTAAAGATAAACTATTTTGAGTTCTCGCACCAGTCACATGACTGACTCGGAGTTTATTGTTTTCCTTCCTAAACTCTAGGTGCCCACCAATTTCCACACGGGCAGTCAAAAGTTAAGGTTTATCAGGATATTCAAGAGTTGCTGGAGGTAAGATGGATGACATGGCTTATTACTAGTATATTATATTTCTTTTCCGCTGCATGTTGTTGTTGTACACTCTGATGATGTAATGTAATGTAATATGATGTAATGTAATAACTGATATAGTTCTTTGTTTAAAGATTATTCATTTATCTATTATATGTTGTTCCGCTGCGATTGTGAGATTCTGATATTGTTCTATTATTTCTTTCTGTTCTGTTCTATCTTTTTCTATCTTCTTCTACTTTTTCTTCTTCTAAAAAACCCTAACGGTACAGTTTTTCGGCTTTCGATTGCTCGGCAGTTGATACAGTAGACGTATTGATGTCGGTTTTCGTCAACGAAAAATCGCGTTCGTTACATTTGGTATCAGAGCTTATGGTTAAGCGAAAACCATGGTTCTGTTGGGTGTTACTCATTAGAGATAGAGTCAGTAGTACTCTAGAATGAGTGTGAGTGTAATAATAGATATGAGCGCGTATTTGTTAGTGAATATAAAATTGTTTTATATTGTGATGATTGATTTATTGAGTGGCATATGAACTTTCATCAGCACGGTCTGCAAAACTATGCCGAAGGAGTTTCTAAACACTTGAATAGAACAATTCGGCACAATATTGATTTTAAATTGGGTAAATGAAATAATTTTACCTTAATTATATTTTTATATATAAAGGAATAATTTTTCAGAATTATTTAAAGTGTATATGAATGATTGTTTGGTTGTTGAATAGAAACAATAAATTTTTAAAGAATAATTGTATAAGCAATTGAATTATAATTGTGAAGTTATAATTAAAATAATTTACACTTGTGAAATAATCTTATATATAAGAAGTGAAATTATATAAGTAAAGGATTTATAAATGTGATTTATAATCTGAAAATAAAATTCCAGGAAAGTGTTTTGAAATGATTTGATATTTGGGAAAATTATTTTGGAGAAATTAAAGCTCTAAACTCTTTTCGGTCGCTGGAAAATAATTTCGATGATGACCGCGGCATCATTGGTGTTCATTTTCGGGTTTCCAAAAGAGGGATTGCTGTCAAATTGTTTTAAATAAAAGTTGTTTGGAAAATTTTGAGTTTGGGTTTTGAAATTCAAAAGATAATTGAATTGATTTCAAAAATGGTTTTGAAAGATTGAAAGGACTCTGGAATCCTATTTAAATATTATGGAAATGATAAATGAGTTGATAACTTATACAAATTTAATTTCGATAGAATAAATTTAACTAAAAGGATGAAGTTAAATTAAAGGAAGTATAAGTAAATCAATAAAATCCAAGTAGTAATTATTGAATATAAGTTGTATAACTTATAAGATGATGAGTATAAATGAAATAAGTTTTGAACTTATGATAGGAGTTAATAAATTTTGCTTGGTAGAAAAGTTAAATAGGATTGGAATTTGAATTGGATTAATAAGTGAAAACTTAAGTTAAATTAAACAAAAGGTGTTTGGAATGAAATATAACTTAAGTGATGTTGAATGAAGTTAAATTTTGGTATCGAAGTAAATTAATAAGTGAATTAATGAAATGAAGTCATTAAGAATGTGAACTTGAGTTATATAAATGAAATTCAACTTTAAATTTTTAAAGGAATTAGCAATTGAGTTGATAAATGGATTGAATGTTAATCAATTAAATGTAAATAATTGGTATGAAATAATGAATGTAAGTGTAAATTCATTAAAAGCTAATGAAGTTGAGAAATTGAATAAATTGAATGGAAGTCAATTTAAATATGATCCAATTGGAATTAAAAGTGTTGAACCAAATTGAATGAAAAGTGAATAAATTTGGTTGTATTGAATAAACATTGGTTGTTATTTGGCAGTTGATTGATTGTATATAAATTCATTATGTGTTAATGAAAGTGAATTAGCGAAATTGGAAGCTATGTAATTAAATTCAAATTGAAAGTAAATAAATTTGAATAGAATTGAATGTGAATTGGATTTAATTAGTGAATGTAAACTAACTGAAAATTGGACATGAATGAATGTTAGTAAAGTCCAATGTTAATGAATCAATTGGGAAACCAATTCAATGAATATTAATGAGAAGTGAATTTATAGTTGGTTGATTGATGCATTCGTTGTTTGTTGCATTTGCTACATTGGCACATGTAGTTGTTACGTTGCTATATGTTGTATATTGATACTATTTTCATATATGCATGATTCTCATGTTGTTGTTGAGTGTTTAGTAGGTGCTGATCGCGTTTGCTTCGCATTTGGAGCTCGCTTTCGTGCTATATTAGCCGTATATGCTCGCTAATAATATAATAAGGTACATATCTCGGATTACATACCGTACTTTTACATTTTTTTCCCTACGGGATGCCTCATCACTTGTAACGACCCGCCTTTTTGGACAGTTTAAACCGCGATCAAATACACATGCCGGTTCCAAATCATTAAAAAAAGGCAGATGGTTATTGGGGTAATTAAGAAAAGAAAAGAAATAAAGGAAATGAAACAACATAGAATCTCGCAGCGGAACGATAAAATATAATAGTCAAATAAACAGTTCATGAAGATGTTTACTATACTTAGACAATTATTTATACAACATTTATCAGAGTTATACATATACAACAGAACAAATAAATAATGCAGCAGACAACATGATGCACAGATAATAATAGTAATAGTATACCAAATCTTCGTCTTCGTCCTCCAGAATAGATCTTCAAAAATCTGAAAACTCAGGACTGACCCGAGCGTAATGAAAAGACAAAACACTCGACTCAGGACTAAAATATCCATATGAAAGTTAAATCAATCGTAAATAAATATGAGTGTGACGGCGTCAGAGATGTTTACGGGGTTTGACATCTCATATCCAGTGTCAACGTGCGTGCAATAACTTAAGAGATGTTACGGGATTTTCCACTTTTCAAGGATCCGTTAAACTATCTACTAGGTAGTAATGTACGCTAAGTAGATAATGTCTATCAGCAATATAAAGTATCAAAATAGCGTTAAGGCGTTACCATAATCCCCCTTAACACATTTTATATTCCCAAAAGCATATACAAGACCGTAGTTTCCCCAAAACCGGAAGTCACCAGAGGGCAATCCATATACTCAAGGTACAAACCAAAACGTAGTGGTCGCGAATAGGATAATCAGTATGACAAGGTACATGAGGCGATACCAACTAGGATACTAGTAGTTGCGTGATCCGGACTGATGTTGAGCATAGCAGCTACTACCTCAACACCGCGAAACAACACTCCCAAATCAAGGGGTGCACCCAAATCAAATCACAAATGTAATAGATATGGTATCGAAGAAGTGTGTCCGCTAGAGGTGGCGAACCTCAATGGCCCGGCGCGGCTCCTGTTTTAGTCATGTCAGGGGTCATCCAATATCGTTCTCTTTCTTCAGTCAACGCGTTCACCAAACCATCCACTTCATTCTGGATCAACACTCCGCGTATAATAGTTATTAAAGTGGTTTTCGGTATCGACAGAGAGTATGTCCATATCCGATCCCGGTCTCTTTAATAACTACGTATTATTACACCGATGGCTCTTTTATATTTCAAATTGATTCATGATTGATAACAAAATATCATATTCGCTTTAAAATCAAATCCATTTCAAAATCATCATATATTCAAAATTATCAATTTTGTCCGATAAATCAATTTCACTTCAAAATTTGATTCGAATTCAATTTAGGATATAATCTCTACTTTAACCAAGTTCGTATTTAAACCAAAGGTTTAAATATAAACATTTCCGTCTCTTTAACCAGTTTGAATTTAAGAAAATAGTTTAAATAGTTTGAAATAGTTAAATAATTCAAAATAGTTTAATAGAAAATATTTAAATAGTTTAATCGAAAATAATTTGAATATAAAATGGTTTATATATAAAATAGTTTGGAAAAAATCAAAAATTATTTGATAAATAATTCCAAAGTCAAACCGGTCAACTTCCCAAATTTCCTATCCAAATCAAATCCAAATTCCATTTTGATTTAATCGATTTATTCCAATTTCAACTTGAATAAATTTATATTCCACGTAAATTTCGATTTCAATTCACAAATTTCTTTAAATTTCAATTCAATTCCAAATTAATTTAAATCTAAATTTCAAATAAACTTTCAATTCCAAACTCAAACTTGAAATATCATTTCATATCAATTTTCTTAGAAATATTCAGAGTTCGATTAAAAGTCCAATCTTTTAAAACAAATCAACTTTCAAAAATTTACACTGTATTTCAATTTTCAATTTAAATCTAAACTTCGATTTTATTTAATAATTTCGTTTACCAAGTTTAAATTCTAACATATCGAGCTCCAATTCAAAATAATTCAATTTCCATAAATTGGATTTTATTCTTAAAATCAATTCATTTAAATAATTTCAAAACAACTTTTAAAATCATTTAATTTATCCAACTCGGTGTCCGTATATAATTTTCTAACCTATGGCCAAGTGATTAGTTATTACAATTAAAGGTCAGGGATGAATATATCATTTAAATCAATCACAGTGTCATATGTATGCATAGCAGGATATATATAAACAAATAAACATCCAAACATTTAAATATCAACCAATAACATCCATCGAAATACATCATCCAATAGGCAATACAATTCACGGCAGTTTCATATTTATCAGTGTCAGGTAATTTAATCGCAATTCAATTTTAATTTAAATTTAACTGTCAATTTAATTTTTTTAACAGTGAATTCAAATGACAATCAATATGATAATTAAATTTTATCAAACAACAACAAATAAAAATCATAACTATGCATAATGTCAAATTTAACTAGCATAAAGATATTCAGTACGTTGTGAGCGTTATAAAACACTCACCTTGATTTTACGATTTTAAATCAAATTGAACGACGTTCGATTTAACATAAAATTTTAATGAGCTCCAAACACTTTTGGATCTGCACTGCAGCGCAGCTCTCATCTCCGTGATTCCGGCGCTTCTTCCCCAACGTGAAATTTACGCATGCAAACCCATTAGCCGCCGATCTTCAAGCAATTTTCATGACCACCTCGTCGACTTCCAGAACGATCAGCTAGCGCCACCACGAAGCCCTTCACCAGAGCCACCTACGCGCCAAGTTTCATCCCGTCATTCGTCGTCGTTTGCACGCAATCCAAGGAAATACGTACACACTTCCAAGTCAGATCTGGACGAATCCATGAATAATTAGCATACATCAACCACATGGATTTGAAGAGCTCGTCGAGATTTACACTTTTCCTTTTAGAATTTTTCGATTTCGTCGAACGGATTGAGAGATATTAAGGAAAGAAGATCGGCAATTTCTAGCCATGGAATAGGTGGCGGCCATGATTTAGAATTAGGGTTTCTAGATTAAAAATAATAATAAAACTGTCTCGGTTTGCGTGCGTATTTATATAGGTAGGTCCAAAATCATCCGAACTCCAATCGAGATGTGCCGGCAGGCGTTTATAAGGTTTTACCCCCATTCCGGACGCAATGGAACTAGTTTCAAGGCCTAATTCGATCATATCTGGAAGATAGCTTTTCGAAGTCGATTATTTTAATTAAATTCGAAATTAAATTTCTACGCGTTTCAAGCTCGCATGGCCAAACGACAAGTCCAATTGCTACGAAAATTGAAATCCTACCATAATTTACTATTACGGATCCGATGAAACAAGTTTCGTCGAAATCCGAGACTGTTTGAAAAATGGCTATTTTAACTCGTCAATTAAATATTAAAAATATTCAATTTTCACAAATTTACTTTTAATTCGATTTTAAAAGTTCTACAACATCATTTTAACTTTAATATGATAAAATAGAATTTTACAAATCATTTTTAATCATATTAAACCCGTTATCCAATTATTCAAATAATTTCAAATATTAAATTATTCAACAAATTACATTAATAATCATTTACCTTCAATAATCACCTTAAATTTTCTAATTAAAATAGCTAAAAATACGGGTCGTTACACTCTCCCCCACTCAAAACTTTTCGTCCCCGAAAAGGAAAAGAAGGGAAAAGGAACTAAGTATAGAATTCAACATTAGATATATTTTATTCAAAGTTATCAACTTATAAAACAATGAAATTCCATTTATAAAGTCATAACTACGCTTCCACAATGTTACTCCGAACGGCTTTCTAAATTTAAAAGTTAGTTATCAAAACAAGTTATAAAATTTAAAAACTTGATAAATTTTCTAACACCCGGATTCACGAAAAATTTCGGCAGGGTCTCCTTTGTGCGGCTCGATCGAAAATTTTTACAATTCAATATATAACACAAATATAACCAATATATATCAAATATACATCTCATCTCAATGATGAGGCATCCCATATCTGGGGAAACAACATATATATATCACCAATACCATATAAAACCATAAGCGTACCTTTTATTTAGCATTTATTAGCAGTTTACTTACATTTTGTATTTAGCACAGAAGCGAGCTCTACAACGAAGCGCAACCCCTTTGATACCTACTAAAATGCTCAATAACTAAGTTAGAACCATGCATATAAAGATAGATCGATATATTTAGCCTACACAACATATATATAACCTATTTAGCTTCAAAACTGAGATTCCAATTTCAAGACAGCAAACAAATCTCAGTTTTAGGTCACCTAAACTATAAAATTTGGCAACAGAATCTAAACAAAAGTTGTTGTATTCATTTCAAGCTTTCCGGAATGTCCAAAATCATCGAATTCGGACCATACATTCAAAAGTTACGGCCGTTTTACTTAGAGGATACGCTTCAGCCTGGGCAATGAATTGCGCAGGTCAGCGACGTTCACCCACGTTTTCGACCTTCTAAACGATATCAAAACACAAAACACTTAAAAAAAAGTTTTACCTTAAGTTCTTAGCTTTTCAGAAAGTGTAAGATCATCAAAATCCGATAAACCATTCAAAAGATATGGCGAAAATACTAAGGGTGTATACTACTGATTTTACTTATTTTTACACAGGACAGCGAGTAACATTCAAGTTTTTTAACCAAGCAGACGAAGGAATTTTCTCAAGATATCTAAACAAAAGTTGTGCTATAGTTTCTAAGCTTTCCGAAAAGTCCAAAATCGTCGAATTCCGTTCAGCCATTTAAAAGTTATGGTTGTTTTCGTTTCAGCATATATTGGACAATGTTGGATTTTTTTTTCTTCCAAAAATTTGCTTTTATTATTTCAAAGTACAAAACATCAAAACTTCAAATTTTCTAAAGAATAATCATAAACACAAAGTCATCTATTTTCTTATTCATCCATGCAATAGGTTTACATTCAATTTGTTTCCGATTTATTCAAGTTTGTTTCATTCACATTTTTAATTCAAGTCAATTTACTCCCAATTTGAATTTAATTATTTAAAATTTTATTCCGTTTATTCAATTCCATTAACACTAATGAATTCTAATTAATCAATTATCATTCATCTAACAACCAATGCATTTCAAACATTAACATCCATCCAAAATCTACACTAAATCAATTATACATTTCCAAGTCAATTTTAATTTCATACACTTCCAAGTTTATTGACATTTAGTTATATTCAAATTTAATTAGTTTCCATTTACCAATTTTATATTTCATTAAGTTTAAATTTTATTCATTCACTTATACATGTATCATTCATTTTACAGCTTAAATTTCTTTTATATTTACAACTATCAATAGATCTTTACATTTTATTTTTCACTCTCACACTGGTATATTATTTCTCTACTTATCTTTATTAGCATTTTAAACCCTTTAAGTATTTGGTAAGTTATAGTTATGAAAATAGAATGTAGTTAAACAACATACAACTTCTTTTCATTTAAAGTTGAATTTTCAATTTATCAATTCTTAAGTCATTACTTAAATTTCACTATAATTTAATTTCACATTTACATTCACATATAGTATTTTCATTTTATATTAACATAATTGTGAATCACCTTTAAATGTTAATTTAAATTCCAATTATTTACTAACAATTTTATTTATATTTGCAAACCATTAATTAAATGCATATTTCATTATTCAAACCTATACTTGTATATTATCCAATTAACAATTCATATAACATTTTTGAACTTCTTAAGTATTTTGGTAAGTTATATCTAAGCTATAGAATGAAATTTAATACTATGCGAGTTTTACAGTTTCAATTTTATTTTAAGTTCATAATTTCCTAATTCTAAGGATTTCTACTTCAATTGATATTTTCACTTAGCTCTTAGGTTCATTTCTCATTTCACAATTCAGAAGTTCCTTAATGATTCAAGTCTAAATTCATTTCAATCATAAAAAAAAATCATTAATTATTAAAGAACTTAAGAATTCCAATCCCGGTTTCATTTCAAATCAAGGTTTGAAATAATATATACTTATATAATTTATATATCAAATCATACTATAGAGAATGCAAAACAAAATAAAATTTGAGTCAAAACAAGGTTTAGACAAGCTATTAAGTGGTCTCCCCCACTCGGACTCTCGAAAATAAACGCCAATGATGCGTGCACACATCATCGAAATCATTTTCTAGCGTCAAGAGAAGGGAATATAACACTTATCATAAAAAAAAATCCTTCGAAAACAATTTCAACTCAATTATACTATCATATAATGCTCATATTATATTTTTCAAATTCTTGTAAGTCAATCTCAAACACCGGAATTTGAATTCCCAAATCCAAGTTAAAATTCATTTATATTCATTATCAATTGTGTTTACAAGATTTCATTTTCCTAAATCCATTGTTATTTAATCAATTGTTGTAAATATTGACTGATCAAACAATAATGATAATAATCTAATATTATCATCTCCTAACAATCAATTCAATCAAAATGAATAAATATTCAAATAATTCTTTTATATAAAATATATTCCAAAATGATATTGTGTTGGTTTGTCCTATTCGAGTGTTTAGAAATTCCTATCGACGCCTTGGCGTCCCAAGTATCGACCAGAATTCATAAATACTCAACGGAACAAATTAACACAATATAAAACCATTTTATATCAAATAACAAGTACGCTCTCTCATATACACTCAACTCATTCGTATAGTTTACCTCTATTTCAATGAGTTATTCCCCACTAGAGCCAAGGTTCATCGCTAAACCAAAGCTCTGATACCAACTGTAACGACCCGCCTTTTTGGACAGTTTAAACCGACGATCAAATACACATGCCGGTTCCAAATCATTAAAAAAAGGCAGATGGTTATTGGGGTAATTAAGAAAAGAAAAGAAATAAAGGAAATGAAACAACACGGAATCTCGCAGCGGAACGATAAAATATAATAGTCAAATAAACAGTTCATGAAGATGTTTACTATACTTAGACAATTATTTATACAACATTTATCAGAGTTATACATATACAACAGAACAAATAAATAATGCAGCAGACAACATGATGCACAGATAATAATAGTAATAGTATACCAAATCTTCGTCTTCGTCCTCCAGAATAGATCTTCAAAAATCTGAAAACTCAGGACTGACCCGAGCGTAATGAAAAGACAAAACACTCGAGTCAGGACTAAAATATCCATATGAAAGTTAAATCAATCGTAAATAAATATGAGTGTGACGGCATCAGAGATGTTTACGGGGTTTGACATCTCATATCCAGTGTCAACGTGCGTGCAATAACTTAAGAGATGTTACGGGATTTTCCACCTTTCAAGGATCCGTTAAACTATCTACTAGGTAGTAATGTACGCTAAGTAGATAATGTCTATCAGTAATATAAAGTATCAAAATAGCGTTAAGGCGTTCCCATAATCCCCCTTAACACATTTTATATTCCCAAAAGCATATACAAGACCGTAGTTTCCCCAAAACCGGAAGTCACCAGAGGGCAATCCATATACTCAAGGTACAAACCAAAACGTAGTGGTCGCGAATAGGATAATCAGTATGATAAGGTACATGAGGCGATACCAACTAGGATACTAGTAGTTGCGTGATCCGGACTGATGTTGAGCATAGCAACTACTACCTCAACACCGCGAAACAACACTCCCAAATCAAGGGGTGCACCCAAATCAAATCACAAATGTAATAGATATGGTATCGAAGAAGTGTGTCCGCTAGAGGTGGCGAACCTCAATGGCCCGACGCGGCTCCTGTTTTAGTCATGTCAGGGGTCATCCAATATCGTTCTCTTTCTTCAGTCAACGCGTTCACCAAACCATCCACTTCATTCTGGATCAACACTCCGCGTATAATAGTTATTAAAGTGGTTTTCGGTATCGACAGAGAGTATGTCCATATCCGATCCCGGTCTCTTTAATAACTACGTATTATTACACTGATGGCTCTTTTATATTTCAAATTGATTCATGATTGATAACAAAATATCATATTCGCTTTAAAATCAAATCCATTTCAAAATCATCATATATTCAAAATTATCAATTTTGTCCGATAAATCAATTTCACTTCAAAATTTGATTCGAATTCAATTTAGGATATAATCTCTACTTTAACCTAGTTCGTATTTAAACCAAAGGTTTAAATATAAACATTTCCGTCTCTTTAACCAGTTTGAATTTAAGAAAATAGTTTAAATAGTTTAAAATAGTTAAATAATTCAAAATAGTTTAATAGAAAATATTTAAATAGTTTAATCGAAAATAATTTGAATATAAAATGGTTTATATATAAAATAGTTTGGAAAAAATCAAAAATTATTTGATAAATAATTCCAAAGTCAAACCGGTCAACTTCCCAAATTTCCTATCCAAATCAAATCCAAATTCCATTTCGATTTAATCGATTTATTCCAATTTCAACTTGAATAAATTTCTATTCCACGTAAATTTCGATTTCAATTCACAAATTTCTTTAAATTTCAATTCAATTCCAAATTAGTTTAAATCTAAATTTCAAATAAATTTTCAATTCCAAACTCAAACTTGAAATATCATTTCATATCAATTTTCTAAGAAATATTCAGAGTTCGATTAAAAGTCCAATCTTTTAAAACAAATCAACTTTCAAAAATTTACACCGTATTTCAATTTTCAATTTAAATCTAAATTTCGATTTTATTTAATAATTTCGTTTACCAAGTTTAAATTCTAACATTTCGAGCTCCAATTCAAAATAATTCAATTTCCATAAATTGGATTTTATTCTTAAAATCAATTCATTTAAATAATTTCAAAACAACTTTTAAAATCATTTAATTTATCCAACTCGGTGTCCGTATATAATTTTCTAACCTATGGCCAAGTGATTAGTTATTACAATTAAATGTCAGAGATGAATATATCATTTAAATCAATCACAGTGTCATATGTATGCATAGCAGGATATATATAAACAAATAAACATGCAAACATTTAAATCTCAACCAATAACATCCATCGAAATACATCATCCAATAGGCAATACAATTCACGGCAATTTCATATTTATCAATGTCAGGTAATTTAATCGCAATTCAATTTTAATTTAAATTTAACTGTCAATTTAATTTTTTTAACGGTGAATTCAAATGACAATCAATATGACAATTAAATTTTATCAAACAACAACAAATAAAAATCATAACTATGCATAATGTCAAATTTAACTAGCATAAAGATATTCAGTACGTTGTGAGCGTTATAAAACACTCACCTTGATTTTACGATTTTAAATCAAATCGAACGACGTTCGATTTAACATAAAAATTTAATGAGCTCCAAACACTTTCGGATCTGCACTGCAGCGCAGCTCTCATCTCCGTGATTCCGGCACTTCTTCCCCAGCGTGAAATTCACGTATGCAAACCTATTAGCCGCCGATCTTCTAGCAATTTTCATGACCATCTCGTCGACTTCCAGAACGATCAGTTAGCGCCACCACGAAGCCCTTCACCAGAGCCACCTACGCGCCAAGTTTCATCCCGTCATTCGCCGTCGTTTGCACGCAATCCAAGGAAATACGTACACACTTCCAAGTCAGATCTGGACGAATCCATGAATAATTAGCATACATCAACCGTATGGATTTGAAGAGCTCGTCGAGATTTACACTTTTGCTTTTGGAATTTTTCGATTTCGTCGAACGGATTGAGAGATATTAAGGAAAGAAGATCGGCAATTTCTGGCCATGGAATAGGTGGCGGCCATGATTTAGAATTAGGGTTTCTGGATTAAAAATAATAATAAAACTGTCGCGGTTTGCGTGCGTATTTATATAGGTAGGTCCAAAATCATCCGAACTCCAATCGAGACGTGCCGCCAGGCGTTTATAAGGTTTTACCCCCATTCCGGACGCAATGGAACTAGTTTCAAGGCCTAATTCGATCATATCTGGAAGATAGCTTTTCGAAGTCGGTTATTTTAATTAAATTCGAAATTAAATTTCTACGCGTTTCAAGCTCGCACGGCCAAACGACAAGTCCAATTGCTACAAAAATTGAAATCCTACCATAATTTACTATTATGGATCCGATGAAACAAGTTTCGTCGAAATCCGAGACTGTTTGAAAAATGGCTATTTTAACTCGTCAATTAAATATTAAAATATTCAATTTTCACAAATTTACTTTTAATTCGATTTTAAAAGTTCTACAACATCATTCTAACTTTAATATGATAAAATAGAATTTTACAAATCATTTGTAATCATATTAAACCCGTTATCCAATTATTCAAATAATTTCAAATATTAAATTATTCAACAAATTACATTAATAATCATTTACCTTCAATAACCACCTTAAATTTTCTAATTAAAATAGCTAAAAATACGGGTCGTTACATCACTTAATGAGATGTATATTTGTGATATATATACTGTCATTTTTTTTTCGGATTGAGCCGCGCAAAGGAGATTATGGCGAATTTTTCCGAAAATTTAAGGCGTTAGAAAAAATTTAAGAAAATTGGGAAATTTTTTGAAAACTATAACTTTGATTTTGGAATTGAAAGTTAAACGATAGTAGTTGTTTTTGAAAAGATAACTAAGTTTGGATTTGAAAACTTAGTAAAGTATGGTAAGAAGTTTAAATTTGTTTTGGAAAGTTAATAAATTCTGTAACGTTTTCTTACTTGGTAATTTCGAGGACGAAATTCTTTTAAGGAGGAAGTCTGTAATGACCCAGGATTTCAAATAATTTAAATTTGAATATTTAATTAATTTTAAATATTAATAAGTGAAATTTATAAGTCCAATAAATTTTATTTCGAATAATTGGATTTAATTGGATAATTAAATCGATAATTTAATAGTTCAAATTCCAGAAATAAATGAAAATTGGGTTAAATATGATTGAAAATGATTTGTAAAATTTTATTTATCATGTTGGAGTTATATCAATGTTATAGAACTTTTAAAATCAAATTTAAAGTTTATTTGTGAAAATTGAATATTTTAATAATTAATCGACTAGTGAAATTAGTCAATTTTTGAACAGTCTCAGAATTGGAAGAAACTTATTTCATTGGATCCATAATAGTTAGTTATTACCGGGTTTCAATTTTCGTAGCAATCGGAGTTATCGTTTGATCGTGGCAACTCGAAACGCATCGAAATTGTTTTTAATATTAATTTGGCGAGTTAAAATAGCCATTTTTCAAAAAGTCTCGGATTTCGACGAAACTAGTTTCATCGGATCCGTTATGCGATATTATTGTAAGGTTTCAAATTTCGTGTCAATCGGATTTACCGTTTGTCCGGTGCAAGCTAAAACGCCTAGAAAATCGTTTAAATCGGTTTAATTTAAATTGAACGTTTATTGCCATAACTCGCACAGATGACCGAATTAGCTTCCGAAACCTATTCCATTGTGTCCGGAACGTGGGATAAACCATAGAAACGCTGGTCACCGCGCTTAAATCGGAGTTTGAAAAATCCAAAATGAATAGTGTTCGTTCGATTTCCTATAAATAGACCCTTAACCTTTCACAAATAAAAAAAAAAATAGGCTAGGGTTTTGAACTGCAGCCTCCACCCCTACATGAATGGCCAAAAAATTGTTCGTTCTTCCCCCCCAATCTCCAAATCCGTTCATTAATTCGAGAAACTTTCTACATGAAAGTTGTAGAGGGCAGTGTGATTGATATATCCAACGGCTAAGATGTTGATTGGTGAAGTGGATCGACCTAAAATTGGATGCAAAGCTCGAACGTTCGAACGCGTTTTTCACACGAATCGAGGCAAGAGGGGGTGCGGTCGGCCAGCGTGGGTGGCTCTGGAGGAGGCGCTTCGAATGGTGGCGAGATGATCGTGTTTTCGTCGACGTAGGGTGGCCGTGTCGTTCAAGTTGTGTGCGTGTTCCATGGGTTTCTAAACCCTAATGTCACGCGTATCTGGGTAAAGAAGGAGGATGCAGGGGACGGCAAAGATGTAGGGGAGATTGAAATCAACCGCTGTAAATAATATAGGTTTAAAATTATAGAATAAAGTCGTAAATTTAGTTTAAATAAATTCGTGTAACTTCAAATATTGATATCTTTTTCATACGAGGTCGAAAACGCGCGAAACAGGAAGTGTTGGAATCGTATGGACGAGCACTACGCTATGGAATTGGATTGGAGTCGTTTGGAGTTAGTGATAATTTCGGGTAAAATTAAACGTCCGTTTAATTTTATTCGAAATAAATCGCTAAAACGAAATTGAAATCATTGTGAGAACTTCTCACTCAATCTAATCGGTTTCGATTTTAATTTTAAATAGTTATATTTAAAATATTTGAATGCATGTTTGAATGATGATTGTTATCTATTGATTGTTAAAATAGACATTATGCGCCGTTAGTAAGCGGATATTATTTATTAAAAACATATACCGCGAATATTTCATAAACAGTGAAATTGGTATTATATATATAATAGCAATATATATATATATATTGGCATATGTATATATTGCAGTTGATTGATTTCCCGCATTGTATAGCAGATGAGACCCTACTGCGCCGTCTATTAAGCGGATAATATTTTAAATCCCGTATATCGCGATAATTTCGTACTGGAGTGAAATTGGTATTGTGCTAATGTTTTTGGATGCAGGGAAACAGGTTGGAGGGATCCAACTGGATTCCTCAACTGTATTGATTTATTTATAGATGTTGTGATATTTGTTGATTATCATATCGATATATGATATTTGGATGTCGTGATTGACTATTTGGTGTTGTTGCATCATCGGATCCATTTTTGAAGTTTTAAAATAATGATTTTGGTTTTAAAGGAATTTTTAAAGTGATTTTTGAAAGTATACGTTTTATTAAAATTTTGAATCGATTTATTTTAAATAAATTAACGTTACAAGTTTAATGTTATAAAATTTATGATTTTTGTAAAATATAACCAAATTAAGATTTTTGAAATAAATAGTGATTAATTTATAAAATTGTTTAATTGGGAATTTTGAATTATTATAAACGGTTTATATAAAAGATTTATAAAATTGATATTTATAAATTAAAAATACTGGAATTATAAAACGAGTTTTTATAAGTAATAAAGTGAAATAAAAATGGATTTCATAAGTAAATTGAGATTTATAAATTTATGAAATATGAATATATAAAATGGATAGATTTTGTAAAATATAAGATTTATAAGTAATCAACTTATAAATCGGATTTTGGCATTTAAAATGAGATATAAAAAGGATTTTTATAAATAGAAGTTTATAAAAATATAAATGGAGTTTATAAACGTTGTTTATAAATCCGAAATAAATTGAATTTGATAAGTTGGATATAGGAATATATGAAAGGAATTATATTCATGATTTTGGATAGTGAATATATTATTAAATGAAATGGATATGTTTTTGGGGAAGGAATATTATGAAATGAAGTTAACGATTTTAAAGACGTTTTAAAATGCATTAAGTATCGAATACATAGATTTCAACATTCATTGTTGAAATAGACGTTTTCGAGAAAGATGGAAATGGTGGACTATAACACTGTTGTTATAGTAAATGGTTTCTGAAAGGAAATGTTTTGTATAGTATTGGGATTTATATATCTATTTAAACTTTAAATCCATATACTAGTGATTTTGGGTCGTCGTAACGATGTTTTACGTAACATTCGTTTTGGCCCAAACAAATGTGTTTAAGAGAATGATTTCTTAAAGAATGAAATATATACTTAATTTTCGATTTAAGTATATTGAATATTTTCTAAGTATTGAAAATAAATGGATTTGTGATGTACTTATTTTTTTAAATAAGTATGGAAATATTTTTCCGATGTGAAAATGAACGTTTTAGAATTTATCCTTGTAAAGATAAACTGAAAGTGAATATTTGAAATCGATTGAAAATCATATATCATAAATATTTTGGGATTATAAATTCACTAAGGAATTTATAAAAGAAAGGGGAAATTGTTTAAAAATAAACGTTGATTTATTTTTAAGGTGTGGGAATGAATTTACGAATTTGGAACGTAAATATATAAAATAAATCGGTAAGGATTTATTAAATTGGTTTAAATGAACCATGTTGAAATGAAAGAAATTCCGCGCAAGGAAAAGTGATTTGAAAATTTGTTTTCAAATGGTTGAAGTGTGGAAAATTATATATCTAGTAAAGATATTTTGGAAAGTAAATAATTTGGGAAATTATTTGGATTTGGTGATGTTGAACACGCCTATTGATAGTTAAATATCCGACTATCAATATTTACCTTTAAATAGGTATTTGTTGTGATTTGTTTGAATTTGAATGCCAGACTTATTTTTGAATAAGCGCTCACTGTTCGGGTTAGCCGGGAAAGGACCTTGGGGTCGTATAACCCATTCCGAATATGTGATACATCGAAATGGATTTGCATTCGATGACCGGTGTTGAAGACCGGATATTTGTGAAAACAGAAGGATTACCGTCGAGTTACTCTACATCGGCTGATCTCCGATATAGAGGTTTTATCACCCTTAGTGACGGGAAGTCCGGTAGTGATTAGTGAATATCCGGATTGCAAGGTCTTCTTTGTAAGTGCCTTCGGTTCTGTTCGATCCCGGAACAGACTTGTGTGGATTGTATGTCTGACATTACAAATTGAGATATAAAACTGATTTCTTTCAAATATATTTATGTTGGTGGCGGAGAATTTATTCTCTTAGCTGAACACCCTTCTCTGAGACATATGAGCTCAGAGGTTATATAGTTGAAGGTTATTAGTGACATACTCCCAATTTGGTAGTGTGGCATGCTGAGTGTTGCTGTGAAATGATCATTGTGTTGATCATTTGTGATAGGATCATTTATTTGATCATTTATCTTGGTGATCATTTCTATGATCATTTGTTGACCCAAAGCACGGCTTTTGTATAAAGTGTGGCTTTGTGGACGAGACTTCGTCGGACCTCACACCCCGGAAATGGTCAAAACAGGAAGGATGCGGCAAGGTTATTAGGGGTAGCGCCCTTTAGTGTATGTCATTCCTTCTGGATAGAGGTGGTATCATGGTATGGAGCCCAGATATTTAACTTATGTTGTTGCTGCATATTTTGTGGTTGTTGGAAATCGAGGATCCTCGGATAGATAGGTTACGATCGGGGGATGACATATTTGTGTCAGTAGTTACCCAGTTAGGGGTAACCCGGCCTTGTGTTGGCAGAGATCCGGTTTGGTTCTCGGGACGTCATTCCAGAGGCGTTCTCATGTGGCAATGAGAAGTTCCTTGGCCTGACCATTTGTTGGAAATCCAAAGAAACAATACGATCTTATACGGTTTTAGTTGTATAACCTGCCATGGAATGTGGCGGTAACCTGCTATTGAACATGGTAGCTATAGTAGGCATAAGTGCGAAATGTCTATGCTGGCTAAGATTTATATCTTTACTTTCGAAATGAAATTTTCCTACACTATGCACTAGTAATAATATCAAATGTTTTTTTTTTAATGCGTATCAAGCATCTTTGATTATCATAAGGAGAAATCTCCTCCGATTCTGCGTTTGCATTGTGTGTGTGTGCGGGAGGCCTTATGGTAGTCTCATTTTTAAAAGCATTGCGAGTTGACTTTAAAAATATTCCTCTATTTTGATTTTAAAGATAAACTGTTTTGAGTTCTCGCACCAGTCACATGACTGACTCGGAGTTTATTGTTTTCCTTCCTAAACTCTGGGTGCCCACCAATTTCCACACGGGCAGTCAAAATTAAGGTTTATCAGGATATTCAGGATATTCAAGAGTTGTTGGAGGCAAGATGGATGACATGGTGTATTACTAGTATATTATATTTCTTTTCCGCTGCATGTTGTTGTTGTACACTCTGATGATGTAATGTAATGTAATATGATGTAATGTAATAACTGATATAGTTCTTTGTTTAAAGATTATTCATTTATCTATTATATGTTGTTCCACTGCGATTGTGAGATTCTAATATTGTTCTGTTATTTCTTTCTGTTCTATTCTATCTTTTTCTATCTTCTTCTACTTTTTCTTCTTCTAAAAAACCCTAACGGTACGGTTTTTCGGCTTTCGATTGCTCGGCAGTTGATACAGTAGACGTATTGATGTCGGTTTTCGTCGACGAAAAATCGCGTTCGTTACACGTATGATAACCATAAAGTCATACTGTGATAAGTATGCAATTGAAAATCAACTAGGGATTAATCAATATCACAAGAATCTTCTCAAAGATCAAAAAGAATGTCGTTCTCTTTATTTTTATTCACCAAACCGTAAATGTTGAAAATAATATCAATGCCAATCACAAAAGTTAATGACACACAAATTCACCAATGCACAAATATTGATAAAACTTATCAATGTAAATCACAAAAGTTGGTGAAACACAAATTCTAGAAATCGTTAATGGAAATCCAAAAATCACAAAAAGGGGAAGGCCTATCATAATACGGGAGCATGAAAACTCACCAATACGTGTATCACAAAATGGAACACTATTCCATGGTTGTTAACCATTAATTTTGAGCCGAAGCTCCATAAAATGGCCCGAAGACCATGGGTCGATACCCCACCAAATTGAGCCGAAGCTCCACAGAAACGGGGTTTAGTCTCCCTCGTAGACAAAGAGACATCGCACATCTGCTAGTCTAAATCATAAAAATGATCATCAACGATCATCAAGAAGTGTCAATTATAGTAAGCTAGTAAATACATAAGCTTAGCTTCATGTCCCATAACCACTAGCTTAATTTAAATATTTACGAACAAATTGTAAGTTTCTACTCGAAAATTGTCAGAAGAGATTCAATCGAACAAGTCCAAGAATTAACCGGCGAAGTAAATGCAAGCGTTTCATACACTAAGCCGCTTAATTGGATTTCTCATACGAGTGAGATGAAGTGTCAAATCACAAAATTATTGTAGAAACAATAAATCACAAAAATTCACATTCGAAGACGTGAATAAAATCCAAATAATTAGATTTCAAATCCATCAAAGTAGAAATACCCTTGCGACTTAGCAGCCATGACTTACGACTTAACATAAGTCAACACAAGAAATCAGCAGCTCAACGCATGCGACTACACGACATACGACCTAAGAGATCAGCGACTTAAGAAATAGCATGCGGCTTAAAGCAGGTGTGACTAAAAGGGTGGCGCGACCTAACTGCAACCGACCTAAGGAATGGCGCGACCCAAAGCATGTGCGACCTAACAGTGCAAGCAGGCCGAGCGACCTAAGGCAGGCCGACCTAACAGTAAGGCAAGCATCCTATGGAGTTGCGACCTAAGAGGTCACGACTTATGACATGGCGCGACCTAAGGGGTAGAGAATAGGCCAAGCGACTTAAGGTAAAGCGCGACCTAACGCACAGGGACAAGTCAAGTGACTTAAGGAGACCAATGGCGCGACCTAAGTGACGCGACCTAGCCGTGCGACCTAAGAGGGTTGCGGCCTAAGGAGCTAGCGGCATAACATGGCCGAGCGACCTAAGGGATGCAACGACCTATGAGACGAGAGTAGGCCGAGCGATCTAAGGATGAAATGACCTAAGAGGTAAAAGGAGGCCGAGCGACTTAATGGGCGAGCGACCTAAGGTAGGCCGACCTAACTGCAGGCCGAGAATCATACGTGCAGACCGAACGACTTAAGCAACAAAAATGCCAAAAACTCACTCAATTTGCAACCGATCGAGCACGGACGCTAGGGGATTATGCCCATCGGCTACCCGGTCCTATTGGCTCCTCGATGCATCACCAAAAACATGTTCTAACATCAAAGTTAGGATTTTCAAAGATTTGAACCCAAAACACTAAAAATTGGAATTTTCACCAATTCAATCCAAACCAAGAGCAAATGCATTTGAAAAAGTGTTAGGAATTCATACACAACAATCAATGATAGTTATAGATAAAGATGTGAGATAAAAATCTCACCTTTTCACAAGATCAATGAACAAGAAGCTTGAAAGCAAAGGAAGAATCAACGGCTTCTCTTTGAATTTGGAGTTGGATGTTCGATTTGCAAATGAACTGGAGCTTGGCGTTTTAATTTCCCATTCCTTCCTCCATTTTTGATGAAGCTTGAGTGTTAGAAAATGAAAGTGAAGTTATGAAGGGAAGGGGGTTGAGCTAGAATTAATAGTTTAGGCTCATGGGCTTAAACCAAACCAAAAGCCCAAAGTGAAAAGTGGCAAAACTCCACCAACTCCAAACATATCAAATTTTATACTCAAAAAGATCGCAAACGGTGTTTTTGACCTAATGGAAATGGTTCCGAGTCCTAATTCGACCGTATGCAAAAAGTAAATTTTAGGACTAAAATATGACTAAGGATAAAATATTTAAATAAAATATTTTAAATATTCAATCGTAAAATATGCAGGTTGTTACAGACTCCCCTCCTTAAAGAAATTGCGTCCTCGCAATATTTAAGAAGAAAATACAAGGTAACAACCATGAAAGCATATCAACACAAAAGGAATTTGAAACAAGAAATTCACCTCAAAGAGCATGGGAAAGTAAGTCCGGATGTTTTCGCTCGATGAACTCTCTAGATTCCCAAGAGCAATCCTTAGGATTTAAGGACCATTGAACTTTAATAAGCGAAACATCTTTATTTTGAAGGCGTTTGACCTCCGAAGCAATAATACGAATAGGATGTTGCTCATAAGTTAAATTAGGCGAAACTTCAATTTCTTCCACAATACCGGGCTCAAGAATAGAATCAGAATCTCGGAGCCATTTCCGTAATTGAGAAATGTGAAACAGGTCATGGATAGCAGAAAACTTAGCCGGTAATAAAAGGCGATAAGCCATGGAACCAATACGTTCGGTGATGGGAAACAGACCAATATATCGAGGTGCTAACTTTCCCGATTGACTGAAACGTACAAAACCCTTCATAGGTGAAACACAAATAAACACAAGATCTCCCACAGAAAATTCTAATTTCCTTCTCGGTTATCGGCATAGGATTTTTGTCTACCCTGGGCTTCTTTCATCCCATGACGAATAAGGTCAATCTTCTCTGTGGAATCATGAATAAAATCTGGACCTAAAACCAGCTTCTCACCGGCCTCAAGCCAACAAGAAGGAGATCAGCATGGTCTTCCATAGAGTGCCTCAAAAGGAGCCATACCAATACTAGGTTGGAAGCTATTATTATAGGAAAACTCAACAAGAGAAATATGATCTTCCCAACTTCCACCAAAATCAAGAACACATGCACGAAGAAGATCTTCAAGAGTTTGATTCACACGCTCAGTTTGTCCATCGGACTGGAGATGATAAGAGGTGCTAAAATTAAGCTTCGTTACCAAAGCTTTTTGAAGACTCTTCCAAAATCCACTTGTAAACAATGGATCTCGATCATTAACAACAGAAGTAGGAACTCCATTGTGACGACCCGCAAATCCGTATTCCTTGAATATACACTAATCTCCATAGATTAATTCAAGATGAACGGAAATACGAATTATCAATGTTTAAGAAAAAGAAAAAGAGAGAGGAGGAGAGAAAGAAGATAGAAAATAGAGAGAAGAAAATAGAAAATAGAACGGAATAGAAAACAACAGAACAATAACAGAATCTCACAATCGCAGCGGAACAACATATAATAATAAATGAATAATCTTTAAACAAAGAACTATATCAGTTATTACATTTTATACATTTCATTACATTACATCATATCATCAGAGTGTACAACAACAACAAACAGCGGAAAAGAAATACTATATACTAGTAATACGCCATGCCATCCAGCTTGCCTCCAGCAACTCCTGAATTCCAGAATATCCTGATAAACCTAATTCTTGACTGTCCGTGTGAAAATTGGTGGGCACCCAGAGTTTAGGAAGGAAAACAATAAACTCCGCGTCAGTCATGTGACTGGTGTGAGAACTCAAACAGTTTTTTTATCTTTAAAATCAAAAATAGAGGAATATTTTTAAAATCAATTCGCAATGCTTTTAAAAATGAGACTACCATAAGACCTCCTGCCACACACACAATGCAAACGCAGACTTGGAGGAGATTTCTTCTTATGTTAGTCAAAGATGCTTGATACGCATTAAAAAGAACATTTGATATTATTACTAGTGCATAGTGTAGAGAAAATCATTTCGAAAGTAGAATATAAATCTTAGCCAGCATAGGTACCATTATAGTATGCTTACTATAGCTACCATATTAGATGGCAGGTTCTACAACTAAAACCGTACAAGTCTCGTATTGTTTCTTTGGATTTCCAACGAATGATCAGGCCAAGGAACTTCCCATTGCCACATGAGAATGCCTCTGGATGGGCATCCCCGAGAACCAAACCAGATCTCTACCAACACAAGGCCGGGTTACCCCTAACTGAGTAACAACTGACCGAATATGCCATCCCCCGGTCCTTTGGGACCTTTTAACCGAGCGCTCGTAATCAATTCACACAATCATAAAATGTTTTCAACATGAGTAAGTATCTGGGCTCCATACCATGATACCACCCTTTTCCAGAAGGAAATGCACACGTCCTAAAGGGCGCTACCCCTCATAACCTTGCTGCATCTTTCCTGTTTTGACCATTCCCGGGGTGTGAGGCTCGACGAAGTCACGTCCACAAAAACATACTTTATACAAAAGCCATGCTTTGGGTCAACAAATGATCATAGAAATGATCACCATGATAGACGATCAAACAAATGATCCTATCACAAATGATCAACACAATGATCATTTCACAGCAACACTCAGCATGTCACATTACCAAATTGGGAATATATCGCTGATAACATTCAACTACATAACCTCTGAGCTCGTACGTCTCAGAGAAGGGTGTTAAGCTAAAAGAATAAATTCTCCGCCACCAACAAAAATATATTTGAATGAAATCGGCTTTATACCTCAATTTGTAATGTCAGACATACAATCCATACAAGTCTGTTCCGGGCTCGAACAAAACCGAAGGCACTTACAAAGAAGTCCTTGCAATCCGGATAATCTCTAATCACGTCCGGACTTCCCATCACATAGGGAGTCTCTATACCGTAGCTACTCGATGCAAAGACAATCGACGAGTTGTCCTTTCGCTTTCAAAAAGATCCGGTCTTCAACACCGGTCTTCAAATGCAATTCATAACGACGTATCACATATTCGAAATGGGTTATACGACCCCATGGTCCTTTCCCGGTTAACCCGAATAGTGAGCGCTTATTCAAAAATAAGTGTGGCATTCAAATTCAAACAAATCACATCAATTACCCATTCAAAGGTAAATATCGATAGTCGGTTATTGAACTATCAATGGATATGCACACTTCACCAGGTTTCAAATAATTTTCCAAATTATTTATTTTCCAAAATATCTTTACAAGATATATTATTTTCTATACTTCAAAAATAAATCAATATTTATTTTTAAACAAGTTCCCCTTTCTTTTATAAATTCCATAGTGAATTTATATTCCAAAATATCTATGAATATACGACTTCAATTATTCATTTCAATTTATCTTCAAAAAGATAAATTCTCAAAATATTCACTTTATATTGGAAAACATTTCCATACTTACTTATTAAGTAATTCTCAATTTTATTTATTTTCAACACTTAGAAAATATCCAATATACTTAAATCGAGATTAAGTATATATTTCATTCTTTAAGGAAATCATTCTCTTAAACATATTTATTTGGGCCAAAACGAATATTACGTAAAACATCGTTACGACAACCCAAAATCACTAGTATAGGGATTCGAAATTAAAATAGATATATAAATCCCAATACTATACAAAATATTTCCTTTCGGAAATCATTTACTATAACAACAGTGTTATAGTCCACCATTTCCTTTTATTTCTCGAAAATATCTATTTCAACAATAAATGTTGAAATCTATGGTTTCGAATCTCAACACATTTTGAAACATCGTTAGATCGTTTTAATTCTATTTAAAACATCGCATTCAAAACAATTTCTTTAACATATTATTCACTATTCAAAAACGTGAATATACTACGTTAACAAATTTCATCACTTCTATTCATTTTATTTCGAAGGATCATTCATAGTCAAAAATGTGAGTATAACTCCATTAATAGGTTTCAACAATTAACTTATCAAAATAAGTCGTTTGCGAATTTTATAAAACAACGTTTATAAATTCCATTTCTATTTATTTTATAACTACTTCCTTTTTATAAATTTTCTTTATTAACCTACTCACTTTATATCTCAATTATGAACCAAAAGTTCATATTATAAGTTAAATGCTTACAATTTATTCGTTTGCAAAAATCGTTCCTTTGAACTTCATAATTATAAATCTTATAACTTATAAGATTCAATTATTTATCCAAAACCATTCTTTTAATAACTTTATAAATTTTATAAACCTACTGCTTATAAAATTCCATTTATAACTTCACCGTTTATAATTCTATAAATTCCATTCACTTATGCAATCCATTTTCACTTCATTCAAACACTTATAAAAACTCGTTTTATAATTTCAAATATTTCAATTTATAAATATCCATTTATAAATCTCTTATATAAATCAATTTATATTATTATTCTTTTAAAACATCTTTAATCCCCTTTATAATTTCACCATTTTGATTTATAAAATAATCAAATTTTATAAATCCTATTTTTAAACTTTTTACAATAAATCCAAAAATCCAATTTAATTATTTTATAAAAACATTAACCCATATTTCTCAAAAATCAATCTTTTAACCGTATTTCTCAAAATCATAATTTTTATAACTTTAAAAATTATAACGTTTATTTATTTAAAACGAATCAATTCCAAACATATAGTATATTTTCAAAAATTACTTTAAAAATCATTTTAAAATTCCAAAGTTTGGTCCAATGATGCTACATACCAAATAACCAATCACGACAACAACGATATCATATATGGATATGATAATCCATCAAATATCAAAATATCTGAAATCAAATAAATACTGTTGAGGAATCCAGTTGGATCCCTCCAACCTGTTTTCCTGCATCCACAAAGCACAATACCAATTCCGCTCTAGTACGGAATTATCGCAGTACATGGGATTTTAAATATTATCCGCTTAATAGACGGCGCAATAGGGTCTCATCCGCTAAACAAAAAATGCGGGAAATCAACAACTGCAATATATACATATGCCAATATATATATATTGCTATTATATATAATACCAATTTCACTGTTTATGAAATATTCACGGTATATGTTTTTAATAAATAACATCCGCTTACTAACGGCGCATAATGTCTATTTTAACAATCAATAGATAACAATCATCATTCAAACATGCATTCAAATATTTTAAATCTAACTATTTAAAAAAAAATCGAAACCGATTTGATTGAGTGAGAAGTTCTCACCTTGATTTTAATTCCGTTTTAGCGATTTATTTCGAATACAATTAAACGGACGTTTAATTTTACCCGAAATTCTCACTAACTCCAAATGACTCCAGTCCAATTCCATCGCGTAGTGCTCGTCCATACGATTCCAACGCAACTAGTTTCGCGCGTTTTCGACCTCGTATGAAAAAGTTATGAATTTATGAAGTTACACGATTTTTATATAAACTAATTACAACATAACTTTTATAATTTTTAACCTAGCCAATCCTAGCCACAAGATCCAGCACCCCACCATCGTGACCGTCCAACATCTTCATCTTCCTCTTGCGTTCCTTCTACAGGTAAGAGCCGAAACATATGAAACCCATAGCATACTTTAGGGTTTGAAAATTCGGCCTCCTTGACGAACTATAGCACGATCAACTACCTCCATTCGAAAGCCCATGGCAAGAGCAACTCACGGCCGCCACCACCTGCAACTCAGCCACCCACAGCCCCTATATTCACGTGCGCAACCTGTAGGTGTCGGCCCCCACTTGCTCCCTCCACGTCGCTCCAAACACGATCATCACCGTATGGATTGAAAGCTCTCGTCGAGCTCTACAAGTTCCATGTTGAACACTTCGCGTAATTCTTGATGGATTGAGAGTGATTGAGGAGAGAAGATGGTGAATTTCTGGCCATTGAATTATAAGTGGCGGCTGCAGTTCAAAACCCTAGGGTTTGGGCCTTTGTTTGCAAATGAGAGAAGAGAGGTGCTTATATAGAAAATCGCCCAATTTACTATTCATCAAAAATTTTCGAACTCCAAACGAAGCATGCCGGTTGGCGTTTCTAAGGTTTACCCCGCGTTTCGGACACAATGGAACAGGTTTCGGAAGCTAATTCGGACATCTATGCGAGTTATGGCAATAAACGTTCAATTTGAATTAAACCGATTTAAACGATTTTCTAGGCGTTTTAATTTGTACCGGACAAACGGTAAATCCAATTGACACGAAATTTGAAACCTTACAATAATATCACATTACGGATCCGATGAAACTGGTTTCGTCGAAATCCGAGACTGTTTGAAAAATGGCTATTTTAACTCGCCAAATTAAAATTAAAAATAATTCGATGCGTTTCGAGCTGCCACGATCAAACGATAATTCCGATTGACACGAAAATTGAAATCCGGTAATAACTAACTATTACGGATCCAATGGAACTAGTTTCGTCCAATTCTGAGACTGTTCAAAAATTGACTATTTTCACTAGTCAATTAAATATTAAAATATTCAATTTTCACAAATAAACTTTTAATTCGATTTTAAAAGTTCTAAAATATCATTCTAACTTCAACATGATAAAATAAAATTTTACAAATCATTTTCAATCATATTTAACTCAATTTTCAATTATTTCTATAATTTCACATATTAAATTATCGATTTAATTATCCAATTAAATCCAATCATTCGAAATAAAGTTTATTCGACTTATAAATTCACTTATTAATATTTAAAATTAATTAAATATTCAAATTTTTATTACTAAAAATCCTGGGTCGTTACAATCTTCCCCCCTTAAAAGAATTTCGTCCTCGAAATTATTAAGTAAGAAAAGTTATAGAATCTATTAATTTTCCAAAAATTCATAATTAAACTTCTTACAATATTTTACTAAGTTTTCAAATCATACTTTGTTATCTTTTCAAAAACAATTACTATTGTTTAACTTTCAATCCCAAATCAAAGTTAAAGTTTTCTCAAATTTTTTTCTAACGCCTTAAATTTTTGGAAAAATTCGCCATAGTCTCCTTTGCGCGGCTCGATCCGAAAAAAATGACAGTATATATATCACAAATATACATCTCATCAAGTAATGAGGCATCCCGAAGGGAAAAAATGTAAAAGTACGGTATGTAATCCGAGATATGTACCTTATATTTTATTAGCGAGCATATACGGCTAATATAGCGCGAAAGCGAGCTCCAAATGCGAAGCAAACGCGATCCGCACCTACTAAACACTCAACAAACAACATGAGAACATGCATATAGATAATACTATCGATATACAACATATAGCAACATAATAACTATATATGCCTACATAGCAAATGTAGTAAAAGCAACAAATGCAACCATCAGCCAACTAGCATTCAACTAACATCCATATAACAATTAATGTATATCAATTACAACCAAATTCCTTTGCTTACAATTGGTTTAATTAATTGATTTTTATTCAACTATTCAACTTTCAATAACATTACATTTTAATGAATTAACACTTACATTCATTACTTCCTATCAACTAAATTTACATTCCATTGATTAACATTCAATTCATTAATTCAATTCAATTTCTAAAGTTGAATTTCATTTACATAACTTAAGTTCATATCTATCACTTCACTTTATTATTTTACTTTGATCTCTTAAGTTATATTCCATTTGACTTTAAATCCATTTTTTTATTTCAACTCATATTTATAAATATGTTCATATAGTTTCACTTCTCATGTATATAAGTTTATTTCACAATTGTAAATCACTTTAATTATAATTCAATTCTTATAATTCTTTTGCTTATACAATTATTCTTCAATTTAGATTATTCAAACAACTAATCAATCAACTTATATACACTTTAATAATTCTGAAAAATTATTTCTTTATATACAAAATATACTCAAGGTAAAATTATTTCATTTACCCAATATAAAACAATATTGTGTCGAATTGTTCTATTCAAATGTTTAGAAACCCCTTCGGCATAGTTGTCGAGACCACGCTGACGAAGGTTCATATGCCACTCAACAAACCAATCATCACAATATAAAACAATTTTATATTCACTAACAAATACGCTCTCATAGCTATTATTACACTCAAACTCATTCTAGAGTACTGCTGACTCTATCTCTAATGAGAAATACCCAACAGAACCATGGTTGTCGCTTAACCATAAGCTCTGATACCACCTGTAACGTCCCGGAAATTTTCGACTTTCGAAAATTCAACATCGATACTCACTTTATCGTGTGCCGAGAAATTGAAGGCCGGAAACCCGAAATGTTATGGTTTAAGAAAAAGAGAAAGACAGAAAAAGAGATAAGAAGATAGGGAGAAGAAAATAGAAAATAGAACGGAATAGAAAACAACAGAACAATAACAGAATCTCACAATCGCAGCGGAACAACATATAATAATAAATGAATAATCTTTAAACAAAGAACTATATCAGTTATTACATTTTATACATTTCATTACATTACATCATATCATCAGAGTGTACAACAACAACAAACAGCGAAAAAGAAATACTATATACTAGTAATACGCCATGCCATCCAGCTTGCCTCCAGCAACTCCTGAATTCCAGAATATCCTGATAAACCTAATTCTTGACTGCCCGTGTGGAAATTGGTGGGCACCCAGAGTTTAGGAAGGAAAACAATAAACTCCGAGTCAGTCATGTGACTGGTGTGAGAACTCAAACAGTTTTTTTATCTTTAAAATCAAAAATAAAGGAATATTTTTAAAATCAATTCGCAATGCTTTTAAAAATGAGACTACCATAAGACCTCCTGCCACACACACAATGCAAACGCAGACTTGGAGGAGATTTCTTCTTATGTTAGTCAAAGATGCTTGATACGCATTAAAAAGAACATTTGATATTATTACTAGTGCATAGTGTAGAGAAAATCATTTCGAAAGTAGAATATAAATCTTAGCCAGCATAGGTACCATTAAAGTATGCTTACTATAGCTACCATATTAGATGGCAGGTTCTACAACTAAAACCGTACAAGTCTCGTATTGTTTCTTTGGATTTCCAACGAATGATCAGGCCAAGGAACTTCCCATTGCCACATGAGAATGCCTCTGGATGGACATCCCCGAGAACCAAACCGGATCTCTACCAACACAAGGCCGGGTTACCCCTAACTGAGTAACAACTGACCGAATATGCCATCCCCCGGTCCTTTGGGACCTTTTAACCGAGCGCTCGTAATCAATTCACACAATCATAAAGTGTTTTCAACATGAGTAAGTATCTGGGCTCCATACCATGATACCACCCTTTTCCAGAAGGAAATGCACACATCCTAAAGGGCGCTACCCCTCATAACCTTGCTGCATCTTTCCTGTTTTGACCATTCCCGGGGTGTGAGGCTCGACGAAGTCATGTCCACAAAAACATACTTTATACAAAAGCCATGCTTTGGGTCAACAAATGATCATAGAAATGATCACCAGGATAGACGATCAAACAAATGATCCTATCACAAATGATCAACACAATGATCATTTCACAGCAACACTCAGCATGTCACATTACCAAATTGGGAATATATCGCTGATAACATTCAACTACATAACCTCTGAGCTCATACGTCTCAGAGAAGGGTGTTAAGCTAAAAGAATAAATTCTCCGCCACCAACAGAAATATATTTGAATGAAATCGGCTTTATACCTCAATTTGTAATGTCAGACATACAATCCATACAAGTCTGTTTCGGGCTCGAACAAAACCGAAGGCACTTACAAAGAAGTCCTTGCAATCCGGATAATCTCTAATCATGTCCGGACTTCCCATCACATAGGGAGTCTCTATACCGTAGCTACTCGGTGCAAAGACAATCGACGAGTTGTCCTTTCGCTTTCAAAAAGATCCGGTCTTCAACACCGGTCTTCAAATGCAATTCATAACGACGTATCACATATTCGGAATGGGTTATACGACCCCATGGTCCTTTCCCGGTTAACCCGAATAGTGAGCGCTTATTCAAAAATAAGTGTGGCATTCAAATTCAAACAAATCACATCAATTACCCATTCAAAGGTAAATATTGATAGTCGGTTATTGAACTATCAATGGATATGCACACATCACCAGTTTCCAAATAATTTTCCAAATTATTTATTTTCCAAAATATTTTTACAAGATATATTATTTTCTATACTTCAAAAATAAATCAATATTTATTTTTAAACAAGTTCCCCTTTCTTTTATAAATTCCATAGTGAATTTATATTCCAAAATATCTATGAATATACGACTTCAATTATTCATTTCAATTTATCTTCAAAAAGATAAATTCTCAAAATATTCACTTTATATTGGAAAACATTTCCATACTTACTTATTAAGTAATTCTCAATTTTATTTATTTTCAACACTTAGAAAATATCCAATATACTTAAATCAAGATTAAGTATATATTTCATTCTTTAAGGAAATCATTCTCTTGAATATATTTATTTGGGCCAAAACGAATGTTACGTAAAACATCGTTACGACAACCCAAAATCACTAGTATAGGGATTCGAAATTAAAATAGATATATAAATCCCAATACTATACAAAACATTTCCTTTCGGAAATCATTTACTATAACAACAGTGTTACAGTCCACCATTTCCTTTTATTTCTCGAAAATATCTATTTCAACAATAAATGTTGAAATCTATGGTTTCGAATCTCAACACATTTTAAAACATCGTTAGATCGTTTTAATTCTATTTAAAACATCACATTCAAAACAATTTCTTTAACATATTATTCACTATTCAAAAACGTGAATATACTACGTTAACAAATTTCATCACTTCTATTCATTTTGTTTCGAAGGATCATTCACAGTCAAAAATGTGAATATAACTCCATTAATAGGTTTCAACAATTAACTTATCAAAATAAGTCGTTTGCGAATTTTATAAAACAACGTTTATAAATTCCATTTCTATTTATTTTATAACTACTACCTTTTTATAAATTTTCTTTATTAACCTATTCACTTTATATCTCAATTATGAACCAAAAGTTCATATTATAAGTTAAATGCTTACAATTTATTCGTTTGCAAAAATCGTTCCTTTGAACTTCATAATTATAAATCTTATAACTTATAAGATTCAATTATTTATCCAAAACCATTCTTTTAATAACTTTATAAATTTTGTAAACCTACTGCTTATAAAATTCCATTCATAACTTCACCGTTTATAATTCTATAAATTCCATTCACTTATGTAATCCATTTTCACTTCATTCAAACACTTATGAAAACTCGTTTTATAATTTCAAATATTTCAATTTATAAATATCCATTTATAAATCTCTTATATAAATCAATTTATATTATTATTATTTTAAAACATCTTTAATCCCCTTTATAATTTCACCATTTTGATTTATAAAATAATCAAATTTTATAAATCCTATTTTTAAACTTTTTACAATAAATCCAAAATCCAATTTAATTATTTTATAAAAACATTAACCCATATTTCTCAAAAATCAATCTTTTAACCGTATTTCTCAAAATCATAATTTTTATAACTTTAAAAATTATAACATTTATTTATTCAAAACGAATCAATTCCAAACATATAGTATATTTTCAAAAATCACTTTAAAAATCATTTTAAAATTCCAAAGTTTGGTCCAATGATGCTACATACCAAATAGCCAATCACGACAACAACGATATCATATATCGATATGATAATCCATCAAATATCAAAATATCTGAAATCAAATAAATACTGTTGAGGAATCCAGTTGGATCCCTCCAACCTATTTTCCTGCATCCACAAACATTAGCACAATACCAATTCCGCTCCAGTACGGAATTATCGCAGTACATGGGATTTTAAATATTATCCGCTTAATAGACGGCGCAATAGGGTCTCATCCGCTAAACAAAAAATGCGGGAAATCAACAACTGCAATATATACATATGCCAATATATATATATATTGCTATTATATATAATACCAATTTCACTGTTTATGAAATATTCGCGGTATATGTTTTTAATAAATAACATCCGCTTACTAACGGCGCATAATGTCTATTTTAACAATCAATAGATAACAATCATCATTCAAACATGCATTCAAATATTTTAAATCTAACTATTTAAAAAAAAATCGAAACCGATTCGATTGAGTGAGAAGTTCTCACCTTGATTTTAATTCCGTTTTAGCGATTTATTTCGAATAAAATTAAACGGACGTTTAATTTTACCTGAAATTCTCACTAACTCCAAACGACTCCAGTCCAATTCCATCGCGTAGTGCTCGTCCATACGATTCCAACGCAACTGGTTTCGCGCGTTTTCGACCTCGTATGAAAAAGTTATGAATTTATGAAGTTACACGATTTTTATATAAACTAATTACAACATAACTTTTATAATTTTTAACCTAGCCAATCCTAGCCACAAGATCCAGCACCCCACCATCGTGACCGTCCAACATCTTCATCTTCCTCTTGCGTTCCTTCTACAGGTAAGAGCCGAAACATATGAAACCCATAGCATACTTTAGGGTTTGAAAATTCGGCCTCCTTGACGAACTATAGCACGATCAACTACCACCATTCGAAAGCCCATGACAAGAGCAACTCACGACCACCACCACCTGCAACTCGGCCACCCACAGCCCCTATATTCACATGCGCAACCTGGAGGTGTCGGCCCCCACTTGCTCCCTCCACGTCGCTCCAAACACGATCATCACCGTATGGATTGAAAGCTCTCGTCGAGCTCTACAAGTTTCATGTTGAACACTTCGCGTAATTCTTGATGGATTGAGAGTGATTGAGGAGAGAAGATGGTGAATTTCTGGCCATTTAATTATAAGTGGCGGCTGCAGTTCAAAACCCTAGGGTTTGGGCCTGTTTGCAAATGAGAGAAGAGAGGTGCTTATATAGAAAATCGCCCAATTTACTATTCATCGAAATTTTTCGAACTCCAAACGAAGCGTGCCAGTTGGCGTTTCTAAGGTTTACCCCGTGTTTTGGACACAATAGAACAGGTTTCGGAAGCTAATTCGGACATCTGTGCGAGTTATGGCAATAAACGTTCAATTTGAATTAAACCGATTTAAACGATTTTCTAGGCGTTTTAATTTGTACCGGACAAACGGTAAATCCAATTGACACGAAATTTGAAACCTTACAATAATATCACATTACGGATCCGATGAAACTAGTTTCGTCGAAATCCGAGACTGTTTGAAAAATGCCTATTTTAACTCGCCAAATTAAAATTAAAAATAATTCGATGCGTTTCGAGCTGCCACGATCAAACGATAATTTCGATTGACACGAAAATTGAAATCCGGTAATAACTAACTATTACGGATCCAATGGAACTAGTTTCGTCCAATTCTGAGACTGTTCAAAAGTTGACTATTTTCACTAGTCGATTAAATATTAAAATATTCAATTTTCACAAATAAACTTTTAATTCGATTTTAAAAGTTCTAAAATATCATTCTAACTTCAACATGATAAAATAAAATTTTACAAATCATTTTCAATCATATTTAACTCAATTTTCAATTATTTCTATAATTTCACATATTAAATTATCGATTTAATTATCCAATTAAATCCAATCATTCGAAATAAAATTTATTCGACTTATAAATTCACTTATTAATATTTAAAATTAATTAAATATTCAAATTTTTATTACTAAAAATCCTGGGTCGTTACATCCATGCAATTTTACAATTTTTTAATAAAGAGTTGGGCCAAGAGAGGAACAGTTCGATTGGACTGAACAGGAATAAAATGTGCGAATTTAGTAAGTCTATCAACTATAACCCATAAGCTATCATGACCCAAACGAGAACGGGGAAGGCCGTCTATAAAATCCATGGAAATTTGGTCCCACTTCCAAATTGGAATTTCTGAAGGTTGCAATAACCCGTCGGGCCTTTGATGTTCGGCCTTGACAGGTTGGCAAGTCATGCAACACTTAACCAAGTTAGCAATATCGGATTGCATTCCCTCCCAATAATAAAGTCTCTTCATATCCACGTACATTTTACTACTACCGGGATGAATGGCAAATTTAGAATGATGATAATCTTCTAAAATGTCTTTACAAAGATTACTAATATTTGGCACGATAAGTCTACCAAATTTTCGAATACCGCCACGAGAATCAATATCAAAGTTTTCAAACCTTCAATATCAATTTTATCCCTAAAATTTTGGCTAAAAAGAGCCAATTCGGGATTTAGCTTTTGAGCTTCAAGAATGCGGTCTAAAAGAGAAGGATGGGCCTCAAGGCTACATAAAACAAGAGATGAACATAAATCAAAAACAGGATCTCGAATCTCACAAGTGGATAAAATCCCGAGATCATTCCATTCGGATATCATCATGGAAACAACCACTTGTTGCTTTCGGCTAAGGGCATCGGCAACACGATTTCCCTTTCTGGGAGTACAAAGAATGTCAAGATCATAAGATGCAAGGAACTCAAGCCAACGTTGTTGACGCAAATTAAGTTCCTTTTGAGAATAGATATTTCAAAGATTTATGATCGGTGTAAAGAATAAATTTTTCTCCCAAAAGATAATGACGCCAAATTCGAAGGGCGAAAACAATAGCCGCGAGCTCTAAATCATGAGTGGCATATCTAATCTCAGCTGGCTTCAATTGCCTAGAAGCATAAGCAATAACACGTTCTCTTTGCATAAAACGGCACCCAAACCAATGCGACTAACATCGGTATAAACAATAAAATCTTAGTTTCCTTCGGGAATCACAAGAATAGGAGCATCGGAAAGGAGTTCTTTTAATCTCTAAAAAGAGTTTTCACATTTGTCCGACCAAATATATTTAACACCTTTCTTTGTTAAGCTAGTAAGAGGAACGGAAATTTTGGAGAAGTCCTTTATGAAACGGCGGTAATAACTTGCCAATCCGAGAAAGCTACGGATCTCCGTCACACTCTCCGGTCTCTTCCAATTTTGAATCGCTTCAATCTTTGAAGGATCCACGAAAATTCCGGACTCGAAAATAATATGACCGAGAAACTTCACACAAGATTGCCAAAAGTGGCATTTAGAAAATTTTGCTTTTAATTGATTACTCCTAAGAGTTTCCAACACAATCCGAAGATGCTTTTCATGTTCCTCCTCAGTTTTTAATACACAAGAATATCATCAATAAAGATGAGAACAAACCGATCGAGGAAGTCTTTGAAAACTCTATTCATAAGGTCAACGAAATCAGCCGGAGCATTCGTTAAACCAAATGGCATAATAAGCCATTCATAAGATCCATAACGAGTACGGAACGATGTCAAAGGAATGCTATCCTCTGCAATACGAAGCTGATGAAAACCGGTAGCTAAGTCTAATTGTGAAAAGACTCTAGCACCACTAAGTTGATCGAATAGATCATCAATCCGAGGTAAAGGATATTTATTTTTGATAGTAAGATCATTAAGCTTGCGGTAGTCAACGCAAAGCCTAGGTGTACCATCGGATTTCTTCACAAAAATAGCCGAAGCTCCCCAAGGCGAGAAACTAGAGCGAATAAATTGCTTCATCTCCAATTCGGATAATTGTTTGCGCATCTCCTCATTTTCCTTATTGGACATGCGATAAGGAGGACGAGTGATAGGTTGAGCTCCAGGGATGAGATTAATTTTAAACTCAATTGCTTGCTTAGGTGGTAATCCTACAACGGGCTCGAATATGTCGGAAAATTCACGAATAATGTGAATAAGAGAAATAATATCTTCCTCATCATCATTATCGTCATCATGAGGATTTAAAGAATATAAAGATGCAACCAAGATGGAATCCGAATCTTTAAGATCAATAGAAATCTGCTTAATAGATTGAGGATGTCGAAGATGAATAGTCCACTTAGGACATAGGATTTGAGCTTCATAGCGGTTAAGCCAATCCATTCCCAAAATCATTCCAAATTCCAAGTAGCGCATAACATGCAAATCGGCTCAGAAAGAAAAATCACACAAAATAATCTCGACATCTTTACAAAGCAAACTAAGTGTTGCGGATCCACCAACCGGATTCGCAATTCTCAAAGAAGTCATTAAACACAAAACATCCAAGGAAAAAGTATCAACAAGTTCTTTTGAAATAAAAGAGTGGGACGCACCCGTATCAAAAAGAACTCGAATAGGATGATCATGAAATAAAATAATGCCATCAAGGATAGAATGAGAAATACCTTGACCAAGAGATGTGTTGCCAGGGGCTTGAGCAACATTAAACTTTCCCTCCTTCTTACCTTGAAGTTTGGGACAAGAAGATAAATAATGATCCGGGCTTTTGCAATAGCGACAAGCATGGGGCTTTGAACATTTATTTGCATAATGGTCCTTAGAACCACAATTGTAGCATTGCCCACGACTAGATGTAGGAGTCCTTTCCACCGAAGTTGCTTGCTTCCCTTTCTTATTGGGATAAGGACTTTTGAACTTATTAGGCCTTTTTCTTGTTTTTGAAGTTTGGTTTGGCACCCATAACTCAACATCACTCTCCCTATCTGCCTCTTCAAGACGAAGAGCGATATCAATGAGTTGATCAAAAGAAACTTCTAACTTTAGAAGTAATGGCTTCTTGAGATTTTTATTCAAGCCATAGACAAATCCTTGGTTTTTCTTCAATGGGGTGTTTATGTACTCAACCCCATATTTAGAAAGTGACTCGAATGATGCGACATAGTCTGCCACAGAAGATTCACCTTGAACAAGGTCTATGAAACGATGAGCCAAAGTCACCTTCTTGGGTTCGGGCACAAATTTTAACTCGAAGTGTTCCCGAAATATCTCCTAAGTAAGATCCGCTTCGTTTTTTTCAGAAATCAGAAGCTCATACCAATCTAATGCTCTTTCTTGGAGAATACTAGACGCCACCTGAACACGGTGAAGATCAATAAGATTCATGCGAGAAAAGATTTGATTGCACGTTCTCAGCTAAGCCTGGACTTCAATAATAGTTTCAAAACCTTTGAATGGCTTCCCACCCAAATTGGTATAATTGTTGTGCAAACGTGCAAATCCAGACTTAGGGTGAGTAGACTCCGGATTAGATCCGGCTGCTTGAGCATACCTTACTAGATTAAGAAGCTACTGGGCAGACATAAATACTCCATCCTGGGGAGTAGCACTAGATTGACCGGCGCTGGGACGGCCGGGTCTAACCATTTCTCTTCCTTTTGAAAGAAAGAAAGAAGAAGGACAAGGTTATTCACCAAATGTATATCAAGCAATCTTTATAGATAAACAAGGAATCATAAAGGAATTAGGATGAATCGGTACGAAGACTCGAATTAAATCCTAAAGCACGACTCCTAAGATGGACTTAGGAAGGTGATCCTTGCTAGATTATTCTAAATTGTTTTGAAGTTTTGCTTTGATACCAAGCTGTGACGCCCCACCTCTATACCCACGCTAGCCAAGGACACTACGGTGTAATGCCGTCAATTAGCGCAGAGAATAAGGCTGTTGAGGAGCGACCATCTGTGTAATTGCTTTGTGCGAGCACCGATATGTCAGATAGTACAACATGCATTTGGTTTCAGGAGGAAATCCGACACAACGATACAAACTCAAAGCTACTACACAGTGGCTATATATATTCTTCGGAAACAAACATAGAGATAAACATAACACAAATCAGTCAGAGATATCCATATCACAAAGGCAGAAAAAGATATGAATATAACACATGAAAGTGTACATCAGAGTAGTGGTCAAACAAGATCCACAATATCACAAAAGAATAGCTACAGGTGCTAGACAAAAGAATAAGCATACATCAATGAGTCTATATCTCAAATGTATACAACAAAACCAACTAATCTAAGTAGTTAACCAAAAGTCAGGGTGATAATCCCAGATGTGAAGTCAAGCAGAAGCACCTGTAACATCTCAGTCTGACCCGAGTATTATTTAATAAAAAAATAATAAACGGATCAGTCTAGCTATAAATATCAGATGAAATGATATAGAATAAGAGATATGACAAAAACATATGATAACCATAAAGTCATACTGTGATAAATATGCAATTGAAAATCAACTAGGGATTAATCAATATCACAAAAATCTTCTCAAAGATCAAAAGGAATGTCATTCTCTTTATTTTTATTCACCAAACCATAAATATTGACAATAATATCAATGCCAATCACAAAAGTTAATGACACACAAATTCACCAATGCACAAATATTGACAAAACTTATCAATGTAAATCACAAAAATTGGTGAAACACAAATTTTAGAAATCATCAATGGAAATCCAGAAATCACAAAAAGGGGGGAGGCCTATCACAAAATGGGAGCATGAAAACTCACCAACACATGTATCACAAAATGGAACGCTATTCCATGGTTGTTAACCATTAAATTTGAGCCGAAGCTCCACAAAACGGCCCGAAGACCATGGGTCGCTACCCCCACCAAATTGAGCCGAAGCTCCACAGAAACGGGGTTTAGTCTCCCTCGTAGACAAAGAGACATCGCACATTTTCTAGTCTAAATCACAAAAATGATCATCAACGATCATCAAGAAGTGTCAATTACAGTAAGCTAGTAAATATATAAGCTTCATGCCCCATAACCATTAGCTTCACTTAAATATTTACGAACAAATTGTAAGTTTCCACTCGAAAATTGCCACAAGAGATTCAATCGAACAAGTCCAAGAATTAACCGGTGAAGTAAATGCAAGTGTTTCATACCATTTGTTTTACTAAGCCGTTTAATTAGATTTCTCGTACGAGTGAGATGAAGGTCAAATCACAAAATGATTGTAAAAACAATAAATCACAAAAATTCACATTCGAAGACGTGAGTAAAATCCAAAGAATTCGATTCCAAATCCATCAAAGTGGAAATACCCTTGCGACTTAACAGCCACGACTTAAGACTTAACATAAGTCAACACAAGAAATCAGCGGCTCCATGCATGCGACTACACGGCATACGACCTAAGAGATCAGCGACTTAAGAAATAGCATGTGGCTTAAAGCAGGTGTGACTTAAAGGGTGGAGCGACCTAACTACAACCGATGTAAGGAATGGCGTGACCCAAAGCATGTGCGACCTAACATTGCAAGCAGGCTGAGCAACCTAAGGCAGGGCGACCTAACAATAAGGCAAGCGGCCTATGGGATTGCGACCTAAGAGGTTGCGACTTATGGCATGGCGCGACCTAAAGGGTAGAGAATAGGCCGAGTGACTTAAGGTAAAGCGCGACCTAATGCACAGGGACAAGCCGAGTGACTTAAGGAGACCAGTGACGCGATCTAGCCAAGCGACCTAAGGAGATTGCGACCTAAGGAGCTAGCGGCATAACATAACCGAGCGACCTAAGGGATGCAACGACCTAAGAGACGAGAGTAGGCCGAGCGACCTAAGGATGAAACGACCTAAGAGGTAAAAGGAGGCCGAGCGACTTAATGGGCGTGCGACCTAAGGTAGGCCGACCTAACTATAGGCTGAGAATCATACGTGCAGACCGAACGACCTAAGCAACAAAAATGCCAAAAACTCACCCAATTTGCAACCAATCGAGCACGGACGCTAGGGGATTATGCCCATCGGCTACCCGGTCCTATTGGCTCCTCGATGCATCACCAAAAACTTGTTCTAACATCAAAGTTAGGATTTTCAAAGATTTGAACCCAAAACACTAAAAATTGGGATTTTCACCAATTCAATCCAAACCAAGAGCAAATGCATTTGGAAAAAGTGTTAGTAATTCATACCCAACAATCAATGATAGTTATAGACAAATATGTGAGATAAAAATCTCACATTTTCACAAGATCAATGAGGAAGAAGCTTGAAAGCAATGGAAGAATCAATGGCTTCTCTTTGAATTCGGAGTTAGATGTTGGATTTGCAAATGAACTAGAGCTCGGAGTTTTAATTTCCCATTCCTTCCTCCATTTTTGATGAAGCTTGAGTGTTAGGAAATGAAAGTGAAGTTATGAAGGGAAGGGGGTTGAGCTAGAAGTAATAGTTTAGGCTAATGGACTTAAACCAAACCCAAAGCCCAAGGTGAAAAAGTGGCAAAATTCCACCAACTCCAAACATATCAAAGTCTATACTCAAAAAGATCGCAAACGACGTTTTGGACCCAATGGAAGTGGTTCCGGGTCCTAATTCGACCATATGCAAAAAGTAATTTTTCAGACAAAATACGACTAACGATAAAATATTTAAATAAAATATTTTATATATTCAATCGTAAAATATGCGTGTTGTTACAATATGCTAATATAATGATTAACAAACCATCGAATTTTCCAAGAAACTCGAAAGAATTTCAAAGATCTCCCATCTTGAATCAAAAATCAATAAGATGCTCAACAAATAATCAATCAAAAATGATTGGTTACTCAAAACTCCATGAATAGATTCGGGATCAAACTCACTCAAACCTGAACTCTAAACAATAATGAAGATCATCAACAAGATTTTCCGCATAATTATACGGAAAGAACATCTTCACAACAAGATAAAAACAATAGACAAGATTGATAGATCACAAGATGGCTTCTCACAAGGCCACCCACTCGAACGACCATGAAAAATGCACGTTGTTAATAATAGCTCGAAGACAGAATATACTCAAGAACAGGAATATAGGCTCGAATTATCTTTTAATCCAAGATATTTAAAAATTTTAAACCTCGACATCTTTTAATTTTAAATCTCAATTTTCAACATTTAAATATTTTCTAACTTTTTACTATATTACTTAGTAGGTTATTTAAAACTCAAATTTAAAGTCCAAATTTCTTCTCTTACTTCAAAATTAATTTCCAAAGAAATTTGTAAATCCATAATAATATTCTTCAAAATAAATTAAGGGTTTTAATTCTCTTTACTAAACCACTTAAATAGTTTAAAAACAATCTTCAAACTTTCTTATAACTCATCTCTTAAAACATCCATTGTACATAATATAGATTCTAAAATCTCAAAATATACTTCCAATAAAGCACAACTCAAAAAAATAATCTCATTTATATTCTCATCTTTATAATTTCAAAGTAAATAAATGGCACTGCCTCGCCATTGAACCTCTAATAAATAGATATATCCATTGCGGAGTCGATCGAACGATCAAAACTGCCTCGCCACTCTATTACTCGCCTCTAAAATCAATGGCTGCAATTACCATTTGAAATAAATTTAATATTTAATCTCAAAATATTATTTTCAAAATCTTAATTTTCAAACACAAACCATCGTGTCTGATTGCCTCATCATACCATTTAGGAGATTCCTAACGATAATGTTGATCAGGCGTATCGATCAGAACTCTTAACTACTTGATGGACAACCCAACACTCTCAAATTATTTCTATAAAAGAAATACCACTGATATAAATATATTCTCAAAATATTCTTTGATTTTTTTTAAATATCTTAAAGCTCAAATTTCTCTTTAAAAATCATATTTATATAGCTTCAAAACTCAAAGAAAATTAAAGAATGCATCGAGATATTCCCAGAATACTCGATTCTCAAAATCAATAGAAGGAGGTAGAGTGTTCGTCAATCTTACAATGTCACGGGCCACCCCTAAAAATCATCAAGATACAGGATAAGCAAGATATTCTTCTCGAAGGATAAGAAACAAACAAACAACAAATCATTACCTCAAACAAAGTAATGCTACAAAGAATAACATCGATTGATTATCCTAAAAGGATAACTCAATGAATCTAAATGATAAACTCAATCAAACTCAAGCAATCCAGAAACTCACTTATTCCTTAGTGGAAGTCCTTATGGAAGGATAGCCGAAGCCTAACAACTAGGATTAAGGTTAATTTAATACTCGTTTGGCCAATTGGATATCAAAATCAAATAGACTCATCAAAATTCAACGAAGTCACCTTCAGTGGAATTTGAGATATGTCATCAACATCTCAATACTCAAGAGTGAATTCAGAAACTTTGGAATCATCACTAACATTCCAAAATGAAAGAAATAATAAACCAATCAAAATAGGAAACCTAAACAAACAATAGGATCTATAAAACAAAGGATTGGACTTAATATCAAAAAGTCAATCCCTCTCAAATCAAATGCATCCAAAAATTGTGAGTAACAAACAAATACTCACAAAAGCAACATCAAATAAAAATCTCAGAGTGCTCACAATGAGCCAATCGTTGTGGATCCCTTCTATAGGATTCACAACTCTCAAAGGAATGCAACAAGAATGCTCAAAGAAATCAATCAGCACCATCGATACGAACTCACTCGTATCAACAAAAATAAGAATAAAATAATCCCAATTAAGATTTTATATAAGATAAGATGACATCAGACTCTATTATAGAATACTACGGAATACAATATATCTATATTCCTACACATATTCCATCTCAACAGTCCCAAAATTCAAAAAAAGAATCAAGGCTCAATTTGAAAACAGCTTGAATAAAGAACAATGATTCACTCGTACTATACTTCGATGTATCATGATATACGTACTGTTCTGTATTTATTCTACTTTGTTCTGACCACAGTTCTGATACCAAGCTGTAACTCCCCACCTCAAGAACCACCTTAACAACGAGAATTAACAAGTAATTCTACCTACTAAAGGGAGAATAAGGCTGGTTAAGGGCGACCATCTATAATTTTGTCTTAAACATTTATTGAATATGTCTATAAATGCAATTTAATTTTTTGCAACTCAAGTGGGTCGACATACCCAATAAATGCTTAATCCAAAACTATAAGTGGCTAATGGATCTATCAGAACAAAATGCAATAACTGAATGAAAATCACATCACAGAATAGGAATCAACATCATATATATAGATATACACTGATACACGTTCAGTACAATACAATATGAATACAATAAAGGTGGTACACGACCACACCATATACATCAAAACAAATGTAAAAACATCAGAGTATGCTGAAGAAATAAACTACTCAAGTGAAAGAAGAGCTGATATCCAACATCAACTTTAAGCTAAGTCCAATAGATGATACCTGAACTAACTCGGTCTGACCCGAGTCAAAACACACGGGTCAGGCTAAATAAAATAATCAGTTAAATAGAATAATCGATAAGGATAATTAGGTGAAAGCCATGGTATCCTTTTTTTTAAAGGATGTCGTGCCCTAAACAGGGTTTCAACATCATAAGAAAGGGCAACATCTCTTCTTGGCAAGTATAAGGGATAATAATGATAAAGTTATATTGAAGTGGCATAACTGACACTTAAGCAAATGGAACACAGACGACCAAAGTTTTAAAGATAAGATTCAATAAACATCGCTTTCTCCACATATCATCGGCGGTATAAAGGAATATGGATAATGACTTCAAATGATGCAACTATCTTCTTAGAAGTTGTTGTCAATATAAAAATACATCAAAGGTACATATCCTTCATATATAGAATAAAACGCATATGGATGTGCCTTATCTCATTGGCACATCCTAAGGATCATTCAAGGAAATATAAAACACAATCATAAAAGAAGCAGCATACTTATTCATACCTCATCTCATTGGTATGAATATAGATACATCTCAAATCCATCACTAAAACTCATCATAATAATCTATACCTCATCTCATTGGTATAAATATACAAAAACATCTCAACTCCATCTTAACATCATGTAGTGTATAAAATCATCAAATCATCAATCCATAATGCAAATAACTCAATCAAAGAGCAACATAATAAATGATTTCACCATATATGTATACATCTCATCTGGCCTAGGCTATCCATGTAATAATCATCAAAAGACGGTGAAGTCTAAAACATCAAAACTCAAAGAAATCTCGGATTGGCCAGATCCTCGATTGCATGCCGAAGCAATGCTACGTGCACTTCATCGTGACTAGTACTACTATTTGGTACCATAAACATCGTGATGACTGGAGTCAAATAACATCTTAACATCGTGAACATCATGAATGACTATAGTCTATAACATCATAATGACTCCCAGTCATAAAGACCCGAGTTAATAACATCATTATGATCGGAGTAGCAACTACATCGTGATGACTTCAATCAAGTACTCGTGGTCTGTAGTACTAGTAAACATCGTGAATGTGTCTCAACTACTCGGATAGGAACCCAATAGGTGTTAACTTATGTCCCATACCATACATTTGCACCTAAATGTTTACTAGCCATTAGTTGATACCACACTAGTAAAACATCATAAACATCATGAAATAATACTCAGCCTCATCTCATTGGCGAGTAAACACAATACCATACTCGTTTCATCTCATTAACAAGTACTAGTGGCATTATGACTTGTCTCATCTCATCGAAAAGTAAAAAAAATCATAAAACATCTCAACATCGTAAAATCATCATAAATAAGCTTACCCTATCTTATCGGCAAGTAAAAATAACATCTAGATGGTTATTTATAACTATAATTCCAAATAGGAATTTCTAGCTCTTAATTCGTCTCATTTCATCGGCGATTAAGAAACACATCTTAAAATGGTCCTTCATCGAATATACTCCTTAATTGGAGTTCTTGGAACATATAATCTGCCAAAAATTTAATAACATCTTAAATCATCTCAAATAGTTCATCAAAAGGGTTTCGATCGTGCAAGTCCGATATTAAGCGATAAAGCAAATCCATGTGTCCCATAACACATGTTATACTTTACCGTTTAATTATCCTTCTTATACATCCAAAATTCATAAAAATAAGTAATTTTATTTATAAAATAATTTTATTAGAGAAATAGAAATTTAAAACGATTTTTCAAAAACGATTATTAAAACCAATATTTGAAATTCCTTTATCATAGGAAATAAATCAATCTTTATTTAGAAAAATAATTAAAAAAATACTATAATAATAATTTGAGATGTCCATGTATTTCAAAAATGGTTTAGTGAGAATCGTTCTCGAAAGCAATGAAAACTAAGAGTGATATCTCAAAACTGGTAACTTGAATTCAATACGAATTCAATTCAAATTTAACCCAAAATCAATTCAAATTCCATTTAAATTTGAATTTCAAATTCTCCAAATATAGCTAGCCTACTAGTAGGCATTATATCTCTCAAAATATCTCAAAAACATCATCAAAACCGAAGAGAATGAGAGCAAAAACGAGCTAATACAATCTAAGGTCAACGATTGTTGTTGCTGTCATTTTACCCTAAGGACAGCAACAACAACCATAATTATGACCAAGCAAACTTCAAAATTCTAGAAAATACAATGAATAAAACATGTATCACATGACTTGAGCTTTCCGAAACATCCAAAATAATCAAATTTGGTTAAGAAACGAATAAGTTATGGTCAAATTCATTTCGGCTTCAAACACAGAGCAAATATTGATTTTGCTCTCGGGTTAGCAATAGAAAAATTAGATTTTGACATAGCTAACCTGAAAATTACAGAAAACACAAAACATGAAAGTTGTAGCACATGATTTATTCTTTCAGGAACATCTAAAATTATCAAAATCGGCTAAGAAACGAAAAAGTTATGGCCAATTTTGTTTCAGCTTCAAGGACAGAGCAAACAGTGGTTTTGCTCTCGGGTTAGCATTAGAAAAATTAGATTTTGGAGTAGTTACCCTCAAAAATACAGAAAATTCAAAACATGAAATTTGTAGTGTATGATTTAAATCATCTAAAATTATCGAAATCAGTTTTGAAATGAAAAAGTTATGGCCAATTTCGTTTCAGCTTCAAGGACAGAGCAAATATTGGTTTTTCTCTCGGGTTAGCAGTAGAGAAATTAGGTTTTGACATAGTTAACATAAAAATCAAAGAAAACTCGTGACATAAAAGTTGTAGCAAATGAATTACACTTTCCGAAACATTCAAAATTATCAAAATCGGATCAAAAACGTGAAAGTTATGCCTAAATTTATTTCAGCTTCAGTAATTCACTGATTATAACATTTTGATCATATAAAGAGCTAGGGTTTGCGATTTTTACGCTCACCTTGCCTTCATGAAGATTGAATTATGATTTATATGCCAAAGATTGACGCTTTTAGCCAAGAACAGAGCATCCAAACCAATAAAACTAAGAACAGGTACATGCAAACAAGGAGAGAAGCAAATCAACAATTATCACTACAAAAATTGATTTTTGATGAAGAGAAGGGTTTTAAATGGATTCTAAGATAGAATAGGTTGGAGATTACTTTCTTTTATGATTCTAACTTGAATTAGGCTTTTAAATTTGCAAAGATTGAGCTTGGAAGATTAAATTTTGAAGAGGGTAGCCATTGTTTTGTAATTTGAAGTTTTTTCTTTTCTGATTTAGGTTTTACTGTAATGAGTTTTGGGAGAAAAGGAACGTACTTCATCAGAAAACTCTGGAATTTGGATTATTGGATGTTTACTATACTCAGTTAGTTCATTCTCATAGTTAGAAAATTATTAGGCTAATATACATAGGTTTTAAACCATTTTTAACATAACTTTCTCATATTAACTTCTTTTTACATGAAACGAAATGCATTCTTCATATTTTAACAAGGTGAACATGATTAACACAATAATATTTTTTTCACTTACAAATATTATTTTCCCAATAAACTATTAATTACAACAATATTTGACAATATTGTTAATTTTAGACCAAAAAAACCACAATTTTAAACAATCTGAGTCAAATTAAAGTTATTTCTTAACTAAATGTTTTAACACATTTTTAAAATATTAGAACACTATTTTCAATCATTAATACACTTCGAAAAAAATTCTTCTCATTTCCCTTTTTATTCACTATAAAAGGCTATTATTGGAATAAAATTCCAATACTTCCCATTTTGACTCAATAAATAAGTAACGTCATTTATTTTCAACCTAATTTCACGAATAAAATATTCTAAGCTTAGTTTCACTCATTCATATTTATTCCAACCATCAATATGTTGAAATAACATCTTATGAGATAAATTAACTCACATAAATTGAAAACCCAAGTTTTATTCATCAAAACATTGTTTACATAAAATAAACAATATTAACTCACATTTCATTCCTCCAATTCATTTATAATCACAATATTAGATTATTATTTGCATTATAATTTAATATTAACGGTAGTCTCCAAAATCCGGGTTGTTACAACAGTAATAAGGGGATTGATATTTGAAAACTATTTAGGGTCATGCCTCAACTAAATGGATTTATAAAAATGGTTTATAAGCTATATACCTAAGAGAATAAGGCAAAGGTAATATGGGAATAGTCGTAAACCATAACCATATAACTCTCAAACCCTTACCTCATTCTCATTCATGATTTTCATAAACAAAAACATAAACAAAGGAGAAGCAAGGTCGGCCATTACCCTAAGGGAAGAAGAGCTTAAAATCAATTAGAAGCTAAGATTCAAGCTAGGAAGAATAAAGCAAGAACAAATATCAAGTTCCTTATCCAAACAAGGTGAATAATGATCTACACCATCTCATATGAATCTTTTCTAATTTTTAAAATCGTTCGGATGGATGAATGATGACATGCTTTGATTTTATGTCTTGTTTTGATTTAACAAGAATTTTTAGGTAATGAAATAACTCGTTTTTAAGGTTAAAACATGTAAATTGATTTCGAATAATATGATATTTAAATATGTTATGTAAAACATTATTTTGAAGATGGATTTAAATTTTCATAATATCACAAGCTATGGATAATTTATCATGAATTTTAAATGGAAGAAATAGACAGCTTTGGATTGAAATTATTTAAGGCAATTATTTAATGATTTTTGGTTTGAAATTTACATATGTTAGAAAACATATTAAAAGTGAATTATGGTGATTTTGAAGGATTTTTTTCTAAGTATTCAAATATGTTTATTAAATTAGTTAAGCTGGAGGACTTAAATGTTTAAATTATTTGGTGAAGGGAATGCTTATTTGTTGAAATGATTTCGATTACTAATTATTGAATTCGGTAGCCTTTTTAGAAAAGGATTTGGACAAAAAAAATTGGCAACCAATCATATTTTGACAAATTGGGTAAGTTAGGTAAAAAGGTGTAACGACCTGGGATTTTTGACATCCCGAGTTGCGAATATTAATTTTTAATATTCAATAATACGATATTTTAATTAATAAAAATCCCCATTAAACAACATCTGATAATAATATACAATTGTTCAAACCAATATGAATTTTGAAATTTCCATATTTTTAATTATAAAACCAGAGATTGATTAAGTAGGAATTGCTTATATATGTTTGTGTGTGTGTATATATATATATATTATGGAAAGGATAGGGAATTGATTAAGTGGAAATTTCTTATGCCTACATTTTTACATATAAGAACAATAGAATTTATATGTACGTGTATATAATTTGGAAAGATATTCATAGCAAAGCAAACATAAATGAAAAGCAAAAGGAAAATATTTTCAAATAGAACGATTTTGAGCTTATAAGCAATATCATACATTTTAAATAAAAGGAGTTTAAAATTTAACTTTTCTAAAATAAATATATGTACACATTAGATAAGTAGAAAGTATATATGCAGATATAAGTTCAAAAGAAAGGATTTATAGTATTTATAAATAAATAAACGCTTTATGCTATAAACTAAAATGGTACATATAAAACCATATAAGTAATGGTAGGAAAATCACATGTATATATATACCAAATAAATTTAGTCTGGTAGAAATGTAATATATTTCTATATGTTAATTGTAAGGAAACTGGATTTTCGTCTCACGAAAGTCGACATTAGTACGTCCACTGTATCAACTACAGAACAATTGAGTGCCGGAAAACCGAACCCTTAGGGTTAAAGAAGAAGAGGTTGAAGAAAAAAGAAAGAAAAAGCAACAGAAACAATATCAGAATCTCACAATAGCAGCGGAACAACATATAATAGATAAATGAATAATCTTTAAATCAAAAGAACTGTACATTTTATACATTACATCATCAGAGTCAATATACAACACAACACAATAATGGACAGTTATATAAACCTATCCTCACAACTGAATACATAGTGGAAAATATAATATCATATACAAGTGATATGTTTCGCCATCCAGCTCGCCTTTTGAGCTCCACAGCACCTCCTGAATTCCAGAATATCCTGATAACCTGACTCTAGGCTACCCGTGTGGAAAATGATGGGCACCTAGAGTTTAGGAAGGGAACAATAAACTCCAGGTCAGTCATGGGACTGGTGTGAGAACTTAAGACAGTTATATCTTTAAAACAAACAAAGAAATATTTTAAAATAGATCCGCAATGCTTTTGGAAAATGAAACTACCATAATGCCTCCCGCACGCACACACACACAATGCAAATGCAGAATCGGAGGAGATTTCTCCTTATGATAGTCAAACATGCTTGATACGTAGAGAAATTTCTTTGATATTATTACTATAAGTGCAAAGTGGAAAACCTTTTGAAAGTATAATATAAATCTTAGCCAACATACGACCATTATCGTATGCCTACTATAGCTACCATTTAAACAGTGGGGCGCCACCATAAGTAAATGGTAGGCTCTACAACTAAAACCGTACAGGTATCGTATTGTTTCTTTGGATTTTCCAACAAATGGTCGGGCTAAGGAACTTCCTATTGCCATATGGGAACGCCTCTGGCGGGACGCCCCGAGAACCTAACCGGATCTCTGCCAACACAAGGCCGGGTTACCTCTGTAAAAGTATGTAAGTACTGACACGAGTATGTCATCCCCCGGTTGTAAACAAACTTTATCCGAGGATCCTCAACCAACAACAATCACAAAGTCATATATATTTACGACATCCACATAAGTAAGTATCTGGGCTCCATAACATGATACTACTTCTATCCAGAGGGAAATGCACATACCCTAAGGGGCGCTACTCCCTATAACCTGGCTCATCTTTCCTGTTTTGACCATTACCGGGGTGTGAGGTCCAACGAAGTCTCGTCCACAAAGCTACGCTTTTCACAAAAGCTATGCTTTGATCAACAAATGATCAGCAGCACTTTGTATGCCACATTACCAAATTGGGAATGTATCACTAGTAACCATCAACTACATAACCTCTGAGCTCATATGTCTCAGAGAAGGGTGTTAAGCTAAAAAAATAAATTCTCCGTCATCAACAGAAATGTATTTGATAGAAACTAGCTTTACATCTCAAATTGTAACGTCAGACACACATCCATACAAGTCCGTTCTAGGATCGAACGGAACTGAAGGCACTTCCAAAGAAGCCCTTGCAATCCGGATATTCACTAATCACGTCCGGAATTCCCATCACAAAGGGTGATAAAATCTCTATATCGGAGATCAGCCGATGTAGAGATATTGGATGGTAATCCTTCCATTTTCAAAAATATCCGGTCTTCAACACCGGTCTTCAAATGCTATCCATTACGACGTATCACTATTCGGAATGGGATTCATGACCCAAAGGTCCTCTCCCGGCTAAACCGAATAACGAGCGCTCATCTTAAAATAAGTGTAGCATTCAAATCAAGCAAATCACAACAAATACCCATTTAAAGGTAAATATTGATAGTTAGTTATTTAACTATCAATAGATATGCACAACATCACCAGATTCCAAATAATTTCCTAAATTATTTATTTTCCAAAAATATCTTTACAAGATATATTTTTCCACACTTTAGCCATTTGAAAACAAATTTCAAATCACTTTTCACCTTTATAACTTTTGAAAACAAATTTCAAATCATATTTCCTTACGTGGAAACACTTCCAAATATTTATTCATTTTCACTGGAAATTTGCCGGGTTCAAATACTTTAAAATAATTTATAACACTTATCCAAAATATATCGGGGAAAACATTTTGAAATAAAACTACTTTTCTTTAAATACTTTGCTTAAAATATTAATATTATACCAATATTACATGTAGCTTAAGTCCAAACTAATTTTCAAAATAAAAATTAGTAGATAGAGTATAACTATTTAAATAACTATTTACTAAAACATTTATTGATTTAATCTTAGAAAAAAATCATTTTTGTATAAACTTAATAAATCTTTACTTAAAGGATTTCAAACAATTTAAGAAGTTAATTTTTCCAAAGTATCCTTTTCAAAACCATTTCTAGAATTATATATATATATATATATATATTTCTAAGCTATTCAGAAATTTTATTCGGCTTTCCAGGGAGAATACACTTTCATTTCAAAATGGTTCATTTAAACCAATTAAATAAATCCTTATAGATTTATTTTAAATTTACGTTCCAAATCCGTAAATTTATTTCCACACTTCAAAAACAAATCAATGTTTATTTTTAAACAAATTTCCCTTTTCTTTATAAATTCCATGTGAATTCACATTTCCAAAATATCTAACGATATACGATCAAATCGATTTCAAATATTCACTTTCAACAACAATTCAATTTTTCAATTGATTTCAAATTCATTTCAAAACACCGAATAAATTTCCAAATGGATTTTCAAAAGATTTATTTTCAATCATTAAAATCAATTCCCAAATGGATTTCTAAATTTATTTCCTTTTTAAAAATAAATTCCTTTTAAAGAAAACAAATTCTTTTATTTTTCAAACTCTTTAAAATCCGTATTTTGAATAAATTCTTCAACCTTTGAATAATATTACCCGAATCCATTTATTTAAGCTTTTCCCATATTTTGAAATTTATTCAATAAGATTAAAAATTGAACTTTATTATTTTAGAATCCCTTCTTTTAAATTTATCCAATTCTCAAAAATAAATTTTAATATAAACTTTCAACCTAAATTTTCAAAAGTCAAATTTTTATTTATTTCCGGTATCTAACGATACCAAAATTATATTCGGCTAAATTTTAGCCTTCAACGATTTCAATCACAAAGATAATCACACAGAGATTATAAATAATCAACACACAACATTGAAACAAATTCAATTATTTGAGGAATCCTGTTGGATCCCTCCAACCTGTTTCCCTGCATCCATAGATGTTAGCACAATACCAATCCCGTTTCAAGACGGGATATTGCGGTACATGGGTTTATATAAAATATTATCCGCTATTATGCGGCGCAAGAGGGTCTCATCCTCTATATAATGCGGGAAATCAACTCCAAGTACATATATAATACCAATTCCACTTCAAGGTGGAATATCGCGGTATATGTGTTTAATAAAATTACCTCCGTTTAATATGCGGCGTATAGGGTCTATTTCAATACAACAGATAGCAATTTATCACCCAAGCATACAATCAACACAATCAAGCAATTTTAAATCTAACTATTTAAAATTTAAATCGAAACAAATTCGATTGAGTGAGAAGTTCTCACCTTGTTTCAAATACAGTTGCAGTGTTTTATTTTGAATAAAATTAAACAGGCATTTAATTTTACCCAAAATTATCACTAGCTCCAATCGATCCCAATCTAGCTCCATTGCATAGTATTCGACAATACGATTCCAACGCAAGTCGTTTCGTCAATTTTCGACCTCGTACGAACAAGTTACGGCCTTTTAAACATTATACTAATTATATAAAATAATAATTTCAATTTTTTTTTTAACATAACTGCATCGTGTCCGTTCGATCTGATACCCTATAATCTCGGCCATTACTAGCTTCTTCTTCCCAACGAAAATGACCAGGTTGAAGAACCCATTGCGCCGCCATTGTGCCCTATGCTTGCGACCACATATGCTCAACCATTCGACGATCGAACAACGGCGTCTCAAAGCTTACCATACGAGCTACCTACAGCCAGAAGCTTGGTGAACTCGGCTCCACAAATCTCGAGAAAAACATGCGTGAACTAAGAATGAACGCGACTGCTTTTTGCCTCCAAACGACGACGATAACGAAAACTCACCGTTGGATGTGAAGATCTCTTGATGCTCTACAATTTACTAGTTGGAAGTTTTCAATGAAAGTCAATGGATTGTGAGAAAATGGAAAAGGAAGAAAATGAATTTTTGGCCATAGAATTGGAGGTGGTAGCTGAAGCTTAGAAACTAGGGTTTAGTGTAAAATGAAGATAAGGGGGTCCTTTTATAGAAAATTGCAAAACATTATTCATCCAGAAAATTTCCGAACTCCAAATGAAGCGTGCCGCCTGGCGTTTATAATATTTTACCCCTATTCCGAACGCAATGGAATATATATTGGGAGCCAATTTGATCGTATTTAGAAGATAGGTTTTCAAATCGACTAATTTAAATTAAAAATTCACTTAAACCGATTTCAGTATGTTTTAGCTTGCCCCGGACAAACCGTAAATCCGATTGACACGAAAATTGAAATATTATAATAATTTAACATTACGGATTTGATGAAACTGGTTTCGTCGAAATCCGAGACTGTTTGAAAAATGGCTATTTTTACTCGTCAATTAAATATTAAAATATTCAGTTCCCACAAATTAACTTTTAATTCAATTTTAAAAGTTCTATAACATCATTCTAACTCCAATGTGATTTAATATAATTTTACAAATCAATTTTAATCAAATTAAACCCAATTTCCAATTATTTCTGTAATTTCAAATATTAAATTATCGATTTAATTATCCAATTAAATTTAGATATTCGAAATATAATTTATTCGACTTACAAATTTTCCTTGTTAATATTTAAAATCAATTAAATACACGAATTTCAAATGACAAAAATTCTGGGTCGTTACATTAATAATAAAGGAAATACATATGCAAGGAGAAGTATACATATATATATAAGGAAATACAAACATGAAGGCTTGAAGTGTTTTTAAAAAAACACTTTAAAGTCCTTGTTTTAAACTACACATTTGTAGACATGTTAACAAAGAAATGTTTTGTAAGAATGTTATTTTATAGCCTTAAAATTTAAATAACAAAGTTTCTTTTTTTACCTTAAATCATATAAAAGATATGTTGATATAAAAATGTAAACATCAATCTAGCAAAAGTAACAATACTAGGCTGTCCAACATCATGTGCATACACACATACTTTGAATTGTGCACGTTCAAAAAAATCAAGTCAATGGCTGAATTAAAAAGGATAAAGCAGCAAAAAGAAACAAGTAGCATAAACATTGTTTGGTCAAAAAGGGGTACGTTAAAGCTGATATAAACATATAAACATATTACAGTAGCTTGCCTGATCAAAAATGGCATGAACAAAAACAATGCTTCAAGTATGTCTCAATTTCTTTTCATCCTTAAAGTAAACATCAACCTCAGCCACCAAGAAATCCTTTCAATCCATCACTTAATCTCATATGTATATATTTGAATTTGTACATATATTGGTTGGTAGGAGTATTAGCTTCAATTGTTAGAAGCCTGACAAAAAAGAAACTAAAGTATACAAGCTCTGTAAAAAAAATATAAGCACACTGAAGAAAAAAGAAGAAGCCTCCATCTCAAAGTGTAGATACAAATTCAAAGCAAGATTTCAAGTTACAACTGAATCCAGATTTGAAGTGAAATAGGTAAAACATGTGGAAGCTGAGAAACTCTAAACTAAAACTGGGAAACATTTAATATGCTACTCTGTTCTATGTAACAGAAAAATATTCATTCCTATTCCACTTTCAAAAATCTATATCTCAAATTCTATTTCAAATCTGTAGATGTTGTAAACAAATCAAATGTTTATTTTTACGTATAGAATTGGCTAAAAGTAGATTGAGGATGATTTATACTATGTATTTCTAAAATGTTAAGTTTTATAGTAAGCAACCGAATTTTGTAAAAATTCAATATTTTTAAAATAGGTATTCGAGCATACAATCAGGAGCATTATATGGAAATAGGATTTTAGCAGGAAAAATGTTGATTTTTAGTAGCCTATAACATGAGTAATTGGAAGATGACCAGAAACCATTTTAAATTTAATTTCTGACAATCTCGTCATCGAGGGGAGGTACGGCCAGGTCCGGAAGGAGCAGGTGGGCAAGGGTAAGGAAGCTGCCGTGGCAAAATCTGGAGTTTGTTTCGATTTTGAGTGAACGAAGGAGTTGTACGATTTTAAGGGAGTGATAGAAGGCCGACGAACGTGATCGGATTGGGGAATGAGGACGCATCGGGACTCTTGGCGTTTGCAGGAAGGAAGTGTCGTGGAAGAGCTTTCGATTGGTGGAGGAGATGTTTTGGTCAGAGGTGTACGGCGAGAGCAGTTCGACGATTTGTGAGGTGAGTGTTTCCTTGGTTTCACACGGAGGGGTTGATTTTCGAATGGGTGGGTGCGGGGCTTCGACGAGGTAGCAATGGTGGCCAGGGGAGGAAGGTGCGTTGGTTCAGCGGTCCGCGGTGTTGGGGTTGGTGTCGGAACGAGTGTGCATGTGCACAGCGTGCACATGGAGCTCGCCATGGCAAGTTAAGAACTGGGGAAGAAGAGGGTTCTGAGAAAATTGATGGGAAGTGGGTATGATTTGAGGACGCCTATTTGTGCTGAGTTGAACCTTTTGGTTCGTCCGGGATATGTATTCATTGTTTCGAACGAAATTGATGAAGGAGGAAAGGGTAGGGGTGGAACTGAGAGAAATAAAAAGGAATGAGAAAAGGAAAAAAAGAGGAAAGAAGTAATGAGAAGAGAGGGATTTGGGAAGTTCATTTTTTTTTTTGACCAGGTTGGGCTTCGACCCAATAAATTTTAAAAGGGATATTCAAAATAAAAAATGTCTTAATACTTATCAATACGTATACTTTAGTAAATTTTGAAAAGGCATAAGAAATGCATACTCAAACTGTTCAATGAAAACAATTTTCGGAAGGTTTCGTATCGACGAGTGTCAAGCTGTCGTACGAACTGTTGCTCGGTTTATATAAGTGGAATTTACCAGTAATTTAAAATGGACCAGATTTTAAATGATAAATTTAAAAGAATATCGACGTGGAGGACTTATATGGCTCGTATATTGACATATTTTGCCTGACAAGTGAATTTTTATGGTCGTTTGAAACGAGTAATATTTCAAACAATCGATTTTGAAATAATATCGTCAATTGAACTTATATGAAGTGAACATTAGAAATGTGTCATTAGATAAAAATAACGACATTTTAAATAAATTTAATTAGGATGATTTAACATCCAGTTAGCAGAATAAAACACCGTTCCGATAGTTATTTTAAATTGAGCTCTGTTGGCAGAATAAGTCATCATTTTGCCAATATTTCTGAATATATCTGTTTATTTGCTTGATAATTATATTGGACAGTATGACGTGCATTGATTGATGAAAGTTGATTAATATGAATATCTATATTTTTTTATTATGGACTGTGATGGGAATTGAATGGTAGCTTGATTAAGTACCATTGGGACTATTAAGCCCTCTTTTCTGATTTGGGTTACTTGAACCATGATTTGTTTTCAAGATGATTATTATTTGTAACGACATGTAATTTTTGACAATTAGAAATAGTAAATTTAATAAGATTTTTGTAATTAAATGTTGGAAGAAATTAAATTTAAGATTTATAACTGGAATAATAGTAAAATGAAATGCAACAATGTTAATTAAAGCTAATTATTAACAATTTGAATGGAATTCCAATTAATTGAAATAGTGTAAGGTTATACTTGGTTATAAGGTGAACATAGGAAAAAGAATGTAAACATTGAATTCATTAATGAAATAATATATTGTTAATGGAAATTGAATAAAATTAGCGTTATGAAAGAAATGGTAACATTTGTTTGTAAGTAATAAACTTATAAATGTAATTAAAATCGAATGGTGACAATTATTATATATATTACCTATTTATTTGGTCTATTAAATTTAATTGGAAATAAACGGAAATTAATTCCCTTAATTAGTGCAATTAATATAGGTTTAATTGATAATGGTAAAAAGCTTTATTCTATACAATGTAACCAACGTAAATTTTTATCATAGTATGAAGATGGAAATCAGTTTACTCAAATTTAATTGAATTGGAATTTTTTAATAACTGAATTTATTATAATTAATGAAATAAAAGGTTATGTAAATGAAAGGTAAAATGAAATGGTAAAATATTGATGTAATGAAAGATATAACAATGTTGACTGTGTATGTAAGATAATAATTGATTTAATAAGAGAATGAAACCAAGGTAAATAAATTAATTGAGGCTTTAATTATAATTAATGTGTGAAATTGAACAAATTCAATAAAATGGAAATATAGTAGTTAGTACAAATAAATGATGGAAATTGGAGTATATTAACATAATGAAATGTAAAACAAATGTTATCTATGTTATTAGATCATAAGTTTGAACCATAAATAATATTCTAAAACAACAAACTGCAATGAAGCAATGAAGTGGAAGGTTCTAATGCGTATTAGAATATAACTTAATAATAGAAATTGTAATAATAAATGTCAGTTTTAATGATGAGTTAAATGAATATTGACTGATAGAGAAAAACATTTATTTAGTACGTAATTTAATGCTTGTTGGACACAGTAATTTTATAAACGTGTTTGCATGACTATAAATAAGGATTACAATGTTCACGTATTTATTTAATTGATTTCATCAATTAGGGTCTGTTTTGAAGTAAAAGATTAATATTAATTGGAAATAAATTTATTGAAATATTTCAATTGAAAAAGGAAAATGAAACAAAGTGCAATTAATAAATTTAATGTAAGAATGTTTTCATTTGGAATGTACATTATTTGGAAATATAAGAATGTTTACATTTATGAATTGCAATTTACGAATAAGCATTTCAAGGAAAATAAAAGAATGTCTGAGGAAAATAGAGTGAACGTTTCCATTCTGAATATAAATATAACGTTGTAAAAAAGAGAAAATTGAATTTTTAAAACAAAATTTTATGGTAGTTAAATAGCAGGCACAGGTTGCACGGAAGTGATTTTACTGCTAACCTTGAAATTTAAAATAAATTAAATATTTGAGTTCATAATTACGTGTCGAGAAAAATGCTGTTTTAAATTTGAATTTTTAAATCATGGTTCATATTTTATTTATGTAGCGGCGGTCCCCGTATGTAAATTGGTGTGTTCAAATTTAGTTATATTGTGGTAATTAAATTTTTAATGAATGTCGAATTTTGTATGTTTAGGATTAAAAAATTAATTGAGTGAACAAATATTTTGAAATTTGAATTCCAAAAATTTGTTTATAGAGTAGAGTTGGTCCATTCATTCCCTTTCTAATTAATAATTCTCATATTTTTTTTCATTGTTTCCTCATTTGTTCCATTACTCGTTTCCATTTACATTGTCTAAAGCCTTTTCATTTCATAAACGTTACCTATTTTTCATATTTTTAATTCTTTCCTTCACCTCTTTTAAGACCTACCATTTTCTCTGGGGATGTTCATATTTTTACTTTATTTCAATTCATACTTTGTTTATATTTCTCTTTATTAGCTTTTCACTAGTTTCAATCTTCATTCTTATAGCTTCATTTCATTTTTTTAAATCTCATCTTCTGTAGCTTCATTTTTTGTCTCTCTTCACCTTTCTCCTTCCTTTTTTCTCATGTTTCTTCTTCAAATCTCCTTTCTCTTCTTTTTTTCCAAAGTTTTTTTTTCTCTTTTCTTCTTCTTATTCTTTAAATCTTCTTCTTCTTTTTAAAAGCTTACTTTTCTTTTTTTCAATTCTTCTTCTTCTTTAATTTTTTTTCTTTTTCAAACCTTCTCTTTTCCATGTCTTTTTATTCAAATCCAGATCTATATTATCTTCTCTCCAAAACTTTCTATAAATAAAGATTAAGTTAGCAAGGAAATAAAAGAAATTGATAAAGTAGTTCCCGATCCAAATCTGGCTAGAAAAGGGAAAGCAAAAAGGTGAGTGATCCAAACCACTCATGCAGTACTAAAAATTCCATTGCAAGTTAAATAAAATATATGATGTGATTTGTAACATTCCTGAAAATTTACCAAGTTTAATTTGGCAATTAAATTAATTTTTGAAATTAAATTGTCAATTAATTAGAAAATTCCAGAATAAATAAAATTTTGATTATAAATGGAAATTTTATTTGAAATTTAAGCAAAAGTATTTTACAAATAAAAATTTTAGATTTTAAGTAGAATTTGGTTTAAATTTTTTAAGGATAAGTATTTTATAAACAAATATTGAATATAAAAATAAATGTATTGGAAATAAATAGGGATTAATAGCTTTGAGATTAATAAAAAGTTAATGAAAGGTTGTTTCTAAATTTTAAGTATATTAATATATGGAAGTTGTAATTTAAAAAAAAATTAATGTACCCATTTTCAACATATTATTTTTAAGTCAAATTCTCTTATAAATAAAAGTGATCATTTATTAATATGTAATCAAAATTTTAAAATCATTTTTTTCTTTTTAAAAATTGTACAGAAATAAATAATAAAAGAATGTATGAATGTAAAATGTATATAAATATGTTGAACTAAATTAAGGTTTGAATGTGAAAAACAATGGAGATAAGATTTTGTTTGTGCAAATATAAATATAAATGAAAACATAAACAATTTTTAAATTAAGACATATGTTAAGATGTGGAAGTTTATTTACATGAAGGGTTAAAAAAATTTACAAAATAATTTGGAGTAAGGATTTAAACACAATTTTCTCTACATGAAACAAGTGTAAAACATGCCAGGGGTTAATAGTACAAGTGTAAGTAAAATGGACAAGTGGCATTCAACTTTTGAACACACACACACACACACACTCACCAGGCCATTCAACTTCTTAACTTGAAATAAGAAACCAGAAAAAAGAGAGTTAAAAGTCATATTGTGTTCATTCCTCTCAAACCTAAAAAGAAGAAACAAATTCATCTTCAACTAAAAAAACGAAAAGATCCTATAATCTACAACCTGAAGATCAAGCTAGATTACAAAACAAAAAAAAATGGAAAACAATAAAACAATAATCTGTTAAAGTAGCAAAGACTTCCAGTTCAAGATTACAACAAGTTTCAAGCATTCCAGTAAGAAAACAACAAACAAAAGATCAAATTAATTCAGCAAGCAAAATAGGATCACAACAGCTCAAAACATCCCAGTATTCAAGCCTCTGTTCTTTTCTGCTTTCAAGTGGATCAGGTGAGCAAATTTAACCTATTATATCTTGATGTTTACAATTGATTCATGAAGTAATGTGGTTGCATGAGTGATAATACTGCCTGTCCATATATAAATATATGTGTGTAAAATTGTATGCATGAATGGTTACAGGTATTTATGTCCCTGTTTAAAAAATCATAAGCAAAGATCTGTACAGATAAATCCACATCTCCCCAAATAGACAGTTTTGGGCTTTGATTTTTTTGAAATTAAAATGTTTGTTTATACATAAATTAAGATGTAAAAATAGGTTCAAGCCTAATAGGTTTGGGAATCATCTAAAATCAAGAAAACAGGTTTAAAACTGATTCTATGTTCAATATATATATATATATATATATATATATATATATATATATAATGTGAGTAAACTCACTCTTGAACCAAATTTTTTTTGAATATTTGATGTGCATGTGATATCTGGGTAGTTCGAATCAAACTATGTTGTATAGCTATAAATTAGATGTCTATGCATATATACGTATACCCTATGTATATCTGGAAAATAGGAAATAAAGATAACTCTGTTAATTAATGAATAGATTTAAATTTTTGACTTCCTCAATCCCTTCTGGCTTGTAATATTAAAACAAAACATGTTTGCAATCATCATAGCTAAATTTTAAAAATATAGTTTCAAGAAAATATAAAATAGTTTGTCTAGAAGATGAATATACAGTGAAATTTCTATTCTATCGAAATTTCAACTTACATGAATTTTTGATTCGATTACCTCACCTAAAACCACTTCGAAACAATGATTTTTAAAACAAAAACTAGAATTTTTAGTGGCATATTAAGGTGGCATTTGCGAGATGAACAGAAAGAGGGTTGTCGCGTTTTTCTGGTGATCGGGCAAGAATTGGACTTCAAGATCGAGGTGGTGGATGCTGGAATGTTCAATAATCATGGGAAAAATACGAAGTGGATTTTTTAGTTCGTTATGAATGATGGTTTGAATCAATTTAGGGTTTAAGCCCTGTGTTTTTAAGGTGGAAGTCGCGCATTGTTTTCATCGTCAACGTCGCGATTCTGGCGATCGCACCGGGGCCGATAGTTTCTCGAATGGTCTGGGTATCTTTGGCCGGAAGCGCGTGGGTTCTGATGGCTTGTCGCCGCGGAGCGAAGTGGATTAAGGTGAACGTGGGGGTTACAAGTAGTATGGGTATCTTTGGCCGGAAGCGCGTGGGTTCTGATGGCTTGTCGCCGCGGAGCGAAGTGGATTAAGGTGAACGTGGGGGTTACAAGTAGTAGTATTGGTTTCGAAATTTTGCTCGACTTTGATTTAATAGCAATCTCGTGTTTTTGGTTGTACGAATCATTTATGGAGATCATTATGGATGATCGGAAGGCTTCAACGTCGATCGCAGGTGGTTAATGTGCTTGTGCACGTATACGTGAGAATGTCGTATATCAGTTTAGGGAAGAAGATGAGAGGCTCGGTGCCAAGCACGAGAAATTCATCATTTTTTCCTGAAGCATATGAATATTTCGTGTGGCCGAAGTTGTTCTCGGCGGAAACCCGAAATAATACTCGGGGAATTTTGAAAAGACTCGGGTCATTTGATTTGGGGCAAAGACAGTTTCAAATTTTAAAAGAAAAATCAAGTTACTTTTAAAACTATTTGTTAAAACAGATTGTTTTTTTTTGTAAATAAGAAAGGTTAACTCAGTTTTAAATTGGTTAAGAAAGTTTTTTTTAATAAATTGTTTTAATTAACCTAGTTTTAAATGGGTTAAAGTAAATTGTTTTAATTAACTAAGTTTAAAATGGTTTTTAACAAACATATCTTTTATTTTTAAAGTTTATTTTAAACAAACTTAAGGACATTTCAAGAAGTTAACATTAAGGGTGCTTTATAATTGTTAATTAACCTTTCAAGGTTAGGCCAAATTTTATTGGTTAAAGAAATTAATTACTTGAAGTAGATTGCTTAATGGAAGTAATTAATATAGGATTAATTGATAATTCAAGTTAATTAATCAAGTAATTAATGAATGATTAAAAAAATTAATAATTACTTAGTGAAAGTAATTAAGAGTGGATAATTATAGATTAAAGATTGATTAATCAAATATTAAGGGTTAATAACTTTGAAAGAATAATTAATTAATGTGGTTAATTATTTAAGGTAATTAAATTAAGAATAATTAATTAAAAGTTAATTAATTTAAAGTGGTTGAGAAATAATTATTAATTAAGGATTGATTAATTTTTGTAATTAATTAAGAATAATTAATTAAGGATTAATTTTTAATTAATGGGTAATTAGTGATGAATTAAAGGATAATTAATTAAATGATTGTAATTAATTAATTATTAATTAACCTTGACTAGGAATTATCCATAGGCAGGCATTTTAATTGGCTTTACTTATTGATTGACATATTTGATATGTGATGTGATGCTATGTAATGCTTTGTACTGAGCTGTTATATTTGTGATGAATATACTGTTGTATGAATATGAAAACCCCTTGGCCCGTAAAACGACGTTTGAATTTCGATGCGACAGGGAGTTGCATTCGAGTTGGTTATCTGAAACCCACATCGAATCGTAATGGTGAATCTTTGTGATTAATTTATTTTATCTATGAATCTATGAATGAAGATAAGCGTTATGGGTCATACCGCTTATCGATATTGATATGATTGAATCTATGATGATTGATGTTGTGCACTATTGTGTAAAACCCCCCGGCCTACACTATACACATACAAATATGGATTGCATGTGGAAATTGGTTAAGTCACAAATTATTAAAATAGTTTTAAAAAACTGAATTTTTGAATCCAATGGTTTTGGAAATGGATTGGGTTTAAAGTGAAAGGTTTCTGAAAAAGGAATTTCAAAGATAAAAGTTATTTTTGAATAACTTATTTTAGTTTTGAATTTGATTTAAATTTCAATTAAAAAAAATTGAAATTGAATTCTATGTTGAGAAATTATGATTTTAGAAAGGTTATATACGTTTATATGGGTTTTAAACCATTTCAGAAAGTGTTGTTTCGGGAATTTGAGTTAACTTAAAGATTTTAAATTGTGTAAATGAAATCGGATTTTTTCGAAATAAAAACTATATGTTTTTAAATAATAAAGGCTTTCATATAAGAAATGAATTTCCAATTTATATTAAAGGAATTCAAGTTGAATTGAAGATGGTTTTTAAGTTATGAATAAATCTTTGGAAACATGTTTTTGAAAGCTATAAGTTAAATCTTTGATTTAAAGATTAAATGAGTTAATCCAATTAAAATGGAAATTGTTTTGAAATCCGTGAATGGATCTTTGTGAAACTGGGTGAACTTTGTGAAACGAATCTTTTTGTTTAAAGATTTGAAATGGTAATTTGTTTAAACCATTTGAAAGAAAGTTTTGGATTTTGAAGTTGTGATTTAACTGAAATCCCATATCCATATCTTTTCAAATTTTACACTCATTATTCGGTTTAGCCGGGAGAGGACCTTTGTGTCATATAACCAATTCCGAATAATGATACGACGTTATGGGTAGCATTTGAAGACCGGTGGTGAAGTCCAGTATTTGCAAGAACGACAGATAACCTATCGATTGTCTCTGCACTGAGTAGCTACGGTATAGAGATTTCCTAAGTGATGGGAAGTCCGATCAAGATTGTGAACACCCGGATTGCAAGGGCTTGCCTTCGGTTCTGTTCGAACCCGGAACAAACTTGTATGGATGTGTGTCTGATGTTACACTTTGAGGTGTAAAGCTGGTTTCTATCAAATACATTTCTTCTTGGTGGCGGAGAAATTATTCTCTTAGCTTAACACCCTTCTCTGAGACATACGAGCTCAGAGGTTATGTAGTTGATGGTTACTAGTGATACATTCCCAATTTGGTAATGTGGCATACGAAGTGCTGCTGATCATTTGTTGATCAAAGTGTGGCTTTGTGAAAAGCGTAGTTTTGTGGATGAGACCTCATTGAACCTCATAATCCGGTAATGGTCGAAACAGGCAAGATGCAGCAAGGTTTCAGGGGTAGCTCCCCTAGGGTATGACCATTCCTTTTGGAAAAGGGTGGTATCATAGTATGGAGCCCAGATACTTGATCATGTGGACACTGTAGTATATTTATTACTGTGTGATGTTGTTGGTGTAGAGGATCCTCGGATAAAGGTTGCTAATGACTGGGGGTGGCATATCTTAGGTTTTACTCCCTGGGAAAGGGGTAACCGGCCTTGTGTTGGCGGAGAGCCGGGTAGGTTCTCGGGGCGTCCCTCCAGAGGCGTCCCCACGTGGCAATAGAAAGTTCCTTAGCCTGACCATTTGTTGGAAATCCATTCATCCAATACGCGTCTTTTACGGTTTTAGTTGTAGAACCTTCCATTTAAAATGGAAGCTATAGTAGGCGTAGTATAATGGTACCTATGCTGGCTAGGATTAATATTATACTTTCGAAATGTTTTCCACTATGCACTAATAATAATATTAAAAGGATTTTGCGTAGTAAGCATGTTTGACTATCATAAGGGGAAATCTCCCCCAAGTGTGTGATTGCATGGTGTGTGTGCCGGAAGGCCTTATGGTAGTTTCATTTTCAAAAAAGCATTGCGGATTTCAAATTTAAAATCTTTTGATTGTTTTTAAAGACAAACCGTTTTTGTTTGCTCATACTAGTTGCACGAATGAATCAAAGTTTATTGTTCCCTTCCTAAACTCTGGGTGCCCATAATTTTTCACACAGTCAGTCTAGAGTTTGGCCTTTTCAGATAGATAGGTAGTAGATATCGTTTTGGTAGCCTTAAGCTTTCTATTTGATACCTTATGGAGTCTTTGGAGTCCACGACTGCACTTGCTCAGCTTGTGCAACCTTGATGGAGATTCAAGCTTGGAGTTTTAGAGCTTCGGCTTTGGAGTTTTGAATTGGAGTTGCAGTATTGGATTCTGTTGAAGACTCACCTCATATTGGGTCATGTTCCACTATATTTTGTGTTGTACATATTCTATGATGTTGATGATTATCATAGTATCAAATTGATGTATCACATATTGTATTCATGTTGTATCAATGATATCACCTTTTGTTTCTGCTGTGTTATTTATCATCTAATGTTGTTGCAAGCTCCGACGATACGAATTTGATGTTGTTGTCGGACATCGAGTTCCGGTCGTCACTTTTGGTATCAGAGCTAAAGGTTGAGTAAGAACTTTAGCTATGGAGTGTAACACATTAGATGGATCATTAGAGATAGGGCGAAGTATACCCTAGAATGATTATAACCAGTGAAACCAAAACCCAAACTACTTAGTCTATTCTCTTTATCTGTTGTTATTCTCTAAGATATTTCGTCCGAATGCCTAAATCGGTTTTCTTACTATTTACAGATAGTAAGAATGAGTTGAAGAAGAGGACGAGATTGGGGACAAGGAAGTACCACCTCAACTGGTCAAAGCCCTACAGCGACAGATATTCCCATTCATTCTCAATGAAATCTGGCTAATTTATATCGAAGCTTTTCTAGACTTGGTGGAAAGCCATTCACTGGAAAAGAATCTGTTATCGAAGCATAAGCCTGGATTCGATTGTGCTAAAGGATTTTCAAAGGACTAAAATTGGGAGATGATCAGATGCGATTGATAGCTTTCTGGCAACTCCAGGAAGAGGCTAGCTTGGTGGGAAACAGTTACATTGGATGAGCCGGCGGATGAATTTACTTGGAGTCGTTTCAAGGAAGTGTTCGAGCAGCGATATATGACGTCTGCTGGTATCTCTAGAATGTACTAGGAGTTTATGGATTTGAAGCAAGGAAGCTTATCATTTGAGGAATACTTGAACAAATTCAATGAATTATCTCGATTTAGTCCAGAATTGGTGAATACACCGTTAAAGAAGAATGAAAAGTTTATTCGGGGAATGAACAAGGAGTTTCAGGGGAGTATGACTACTCACGTTAAGGAATCGTTTTCTGAATTAATTGATATGGGTTATAGATACGATACCCTGGATAAGCAGGAAGTTCCAAAGGAGAATGGAGATACAAGCAATCTGAATTGGAAGAGAAGGAAGTTTGGTGGAAAGAAACCGAGGAAAGATAAAGGAAAGAAGAATACACAGAAGAAAAAGGTGAAAGATGTTACTTGTCTCAATTGCTTGGAGAAAGGTCATTACTCGGATAAATGTTATGATCCTTGGAAGCCAGGAATGAGAGAGCCATTTATGAGAGCAGATCAGGAAGCTAGTGGATGCTATTATTGCCGCAAGCCGGGACATTGGATCAAGGGCTGTCCAGCTCAGAAGCAAGCTCTAGTAGCAAGGGTGCATGCAATCAAAGATGATTCTTCAACCTCAAAGGCTGATAAAGGAAAGAAAATTTTATAAGGTAACCTTTTCGTTTATGATTAAATTTTTCAAGTTTGTTCGACATGAGAACTACCCTTAGTTTTATTTCTCAGCAAATCGTAAATGAGTTAAATCTTGAATCTGAGATCGTAGTCAAATCTATTTCTGTCTGTTTTATTGGGTTTCGATATATTCTACGAACGGTTAATTATCCCTTTGAACTAACCAATACCCCTGTATACTTCGTAGATCAGATAACCCAATTGTTTCTTAATTGATTGAGTTGTTCTCATATCTATTGTTGATATTCTGATTTGGTAAACCGAATGCGGAATAAGTATTTCAATCTGATCTGAGCAATCATTTCTTTATCTATCATCTAGTCTTTCTCGTCTCCCTAGCAAATTTCGGGGAAGAAATTTTTTAAGGGGGAAACCTGTAGCATTCCTGAAAATTTACCAAGTTTAATTTGGCAATTAAATTAATTTTTGAAATTAAATTGTGAATTAAATAGAAAATTCCAGAATAAATAAAATTTTGATTATAAATAGAAATTTAATTTGAAATTTAAGCATAAGTATTTTACAAATAAATTTTTTAGATTTTAAGTAGAATTTGGTCTAAAGAATTTAAGGATAAGTATTTTATAAACAAATATTGAATTTAAAAAAAATGTATTGGAAATAAATTGGGATTAATAGCTTTGAGATTAATAAAAAGTTAATAAAAGTTGTTTTCTAAATATTAAATATATTAATATTTGGAAGTTGTAATTTAAAAAAAATTAATGTACCCATTTTCAAAATATTATTTTTAAGTCAAATTCTCTTATAAATAAAAGTGATCGTTTGTTAATATGTAATCAAAAATTTTAAATCATTCTTTTCTTTTTAAAAATTGTACAAAAATAAATAATAAAAGAATGTATGGATGTAAAATGCATATAAATATGTTGAACTAAATTAAAGTTTGAATGTGAAAAACAACGGAGATAAGATTTTATTTGTGTTAATATAAATGTAAATGAAAACATAAAAAAAATTAAATTAAGACATATGTTAAGATGTGAAAGTTTATTTACATGAAGGGTTAAACAAAAATTTACAAAATAATTTAGAGTAAGGATTTAAACACAATTTTCTCTACATGAAGCAAGTGTAAAACATGCAAGGGGATAATAGTACAAGTGTAAGTAAAATGGACAAGTGGCATTCAACTTTTGAAAAAAAAAAGAAAAATATACTAACTAGGCCATTCAACTTCTCAACCTGAAATAAGAATCCAGAAAAAAAAAGAGTTAAAAGTCAGGTAGTGTTCATTCCTCTCAAATCTGAAAAGAAGAAACAAATTCATCTTCAACTAAAAAAAAGAGCCTTTAATCTTCAACCTGAAGATCAAGCTAGATTACAAAACAAAAAAAAACTTGGAAAACATCAAAGCGATAATCTGTTAAAGTAGCAAAAACTTCCAGTTCAAGGTTACAACAAGTTTCAAGCATTCCAGTAAGCAAACATCAAACAAAAGATTTTTAGCAAGCAAAATAGGATCACAGCAATTCAAAACATCCCAGTATTCAAGCCTCTGTTCTTTTCTGCTTTCAAGTGGACCAGGTGAGCAAATTTAACCTATTATAGCTTGATGTTTGCGATTGATTCATGAAGTAATGTGGTTGCATGAATGATAATATTGCCCGTCTATATATAAATATATGTGTGTAAAATTGTATGCATGAATGGTTATAGGTATTTATGTCCCTGTTTAAACAATCATAAGCAAAGATCTGTACAAATAAATCCACATCTCCCCAAATAGACAGTTTTGGGCTTTGATTTTTTTGAAAGTAAAATGTTTGTTTATACATAAATAAGATGTAAAAATAGGTTCAAGCCTAATAGGTTTGGGAATCTTCTGAAATCAAGAAAACAGGTTTAAAACTGTTTCTCTGTTCAATATATATATATATATATATATATATATATATATATATATATATATATATATGAGTAAACTCACTCTTGAACCAAAATTTATTTTGAATATCTGATGTGCATGTGATATCTGGGTAGTTCGAATCAAACTATGTTGTATGGCTATAAATTAGATGTCTGTGCATATATACATATACTCTATGTATATCTGGAAAACAGGAAATAAAGATGACTCTGTTAATTAATGAACAGGTTTAAATTTTTGACTTCCTCAATCCCTTCTGGCTTGTAATATTAAAACAAAACATGTTTGCAATCATCATAACTAAATTTTAAAAATATAGTTTCAAGAAAATATAAAATAGTTTGTCTAGAAGATGAATATATAGTGAAATTTCAATCCTATCGAAATTTCAAATTACATCAATTATAGATTCGATTACCTCACCTAAAACCACTTCGAAATCAATGATTTTTAAAACAAAAACTAGAATTATTCATGGCGTATTAAGGTGGCATTTGCGAGATAAACGGAAAGAGGGTTGTCGTGTTTTGCTGGTGATCGAGCACGAATTGGACTTCAGGATCGTGGTGGTGGATGCTGGAACATTCAATAATCATAGGAAAAATACGAAGTGAATTTTTTAGTTGGTTATGAATGATGGTTTGAATCAATTTAGGGTTCAAGCCCTGTGTTTTGAAGGTGGAAGTCGCGTGTTGTTTTCGTAGTCGACGTTGCGATTCTAGCGATCGCACTGGGGCCGATAGATTCATGAATGGTCTGGGTATCTTTGGCCGGAAGCGCATGGGTTCTGATGCATTCTCGCGGCGGAGCGAAGTGGATTAAGGTAATCGTGTGGGTTACAGGTAGTAGTACTGGTTTCGAAATTTTGCTCGATTTCGATTTAATAGCAATCTCGCGTTTTTAGTTGTACGAATCATTTCTGGAGATCATTATGGATGATCGGAAGGCTTCAACGTCGATCGCAGGTGGTCAACATGCTTGTGCATGTATACGTGAGAATGTCGTGTATCAGTTTGGGGAAGAAGACGAGAGGCTTGGAACCAAGCACGAGAAATTCGTTCTTTTTTCTCGGTGCAATGAATATTTCGCATGGAAAAAGTTGTTCTCGGGGGAAACCCGAAGCAATACTCGGGGAGATTTTGAAAAGACCCGGGTCGTTTGATTTGGGGCAGAGGCAGTTTCAAATTTTAAAAGAAAAGTCAAGTTACTTTGGAAAAAATTTGTTAAAACAGATTTATTTTTTGTAAATAATAAAGGTTAACTCAGTTTTAAATTGGTTAAGAAAGTTTTTTTTAATAAATTGTTTTAATTAACCTAGTTTTAAATGGGTTAAAGTAAATTGTTTTAATTGACTAAGTTTAAAATGGTTTTTTAATAAACATAGCTTTTATTTTTAAAGTTTATTTTAAACAAACTTAAGGGCATTTCAAGAAGTTAACATTAAGGGTGCTTTATAATTGTTAATTAACCTTTCAAGGTTTGGCTAAATTTTATATGCTAAAAAAAATTAATTACTTGAAGTAAACTACTTAATGGAAGTAATTAATATAGGATTAATTGATAATTCAAGTTAATTAATCAAGTAGTTAATGAATGATTAAACTAAAATAATAATTACTTAGTGAAAGTAATTAAGAGTAGATAATTAAAGATTAAAGATTGAATAATCAAATATTAAGGGTTAATTACTTTAAAAGAATAATTAATTAATGTGGTTAATTAATTAAGGTAATTAAATTAAGAATAATTAATTAAAAGTTAATTAATTTAAAGTGATTGAGAAATAATTATTAATTGAGGATTAATTAGTTTTTGTAATTAATTAAGAATAATTAATTAAGGATTAATTTTTAATTAAAGGGTAATTAATGATGAATTAAAGGATAATTAATTAATGTTTGTAATTAATTAATTATTAATTAACCTCGACTAGGAATTATCCATAGCCAAATGATTCTAGTTTAGATTAATCAGACATTTTAATTGGCTTTACTTATGGATTGATATATTTGATATGTGATGTGATGCTATGCAATGCTTTGTGCTGAGCTATTATATTTGTGATGAATATACTATTGTATGAATATCAAAACCCCTAATCCCGTAACACAGCTTTTGAATTCGATGCGATAGGGAGTCGCATTCCAGTTGGTTATCCGAAACCCACATCGAATCGTAATGGTGAATCTTTGTGATTAATTTATTTTTTCTATGAATCAGTGAATGAAGATAAACGTTATGGGTTATACTGCTTATCGATATTGATATGATTGAATCTATGATGATTGATGTTGTGCACTATTGTGTAAAAACCCCCTGGACTACACTATACACACACTAATATGGATTGCACGTGGAAATTGGTTAAGTCACAAAATTTTAAAATAGTTTTAAAAAATTGAATTTTTGAATCCAATGGTTTTGGAAATGGATTGGGTTTAAAGTGAAAGGTTTTTGAAAAAGGAATTTCAAAGATAAAAGTTATTTTTGAATAACTTAATTTAGTTTTGAATTTGATTTAAAGTTAAATTAAAAAATTTGAAGTTGAATTTTATGTTAAGAACTTATGATTTTAAAAAGGTTATACAAGTTTATATGGGTTTTAAACCATTTTAGAAAGTGTTGTTTTGGGAATTTGAGTTAACTTAAAGATTTTAACTTGTACAAATGAAATCGGATTTTTTCGAATAAAAACTATTTGTTTCTAAATAATATAGGCTTTCATATAAGAAATGAATTTCCAATTTGTATTAAAGGAAGTTCAAGTTGAATTGAAGATGGTTTTTAAGTTATGAATGAATCTTTGGAAATGTGTTTTTGAAAGCTATAAGTTAAACCTTTGATTTAAAGATTAAATGAGTTAATCCAATTAAAATGGAAATTGTTTTAAAATCCGTGAATGGATCTTTATGAAACTGGGTGAACTTTGTGAAACGAATCTTTTTGTTTAAAGATTTGAAATGGTAATTTATTTAAACCATTTGAAAGAAAGTTTTGGATTTTGAAGTTGTAACTTAACTGAAATCTCATATCTATATGTTTTTAAATTTTACGCTCATTATTCGGTTTAGCCGGGAGAGGACCTTTGTGTCATATAACCCATTCCGAATAATGATACGACGTAATGGATAACATTTGAAGACCGGTGGTGAAGACCAGGTATTTGCAAGGATTACAGGATAACCTATCGATTGTCTCTGCACTGAGTAGCTATGCTATAGACATTTCCTAACTGATGGGAAGTCCGATCAAGATTGTGAATACCTGGATTGCAAGGGCTTCTTCGGAAGTGCCTTCGGTTAACGTTCGTACCCGGAACAGACTTGTATGGATGTGTGTCTGACATTACACTTTGAGGTGTAAAGCTGGTTTCTATCAAATACATTTCTGCTTGGTGGCGGAGAAATTATCCTCTTAGCTTAACACCCTTCTATGAGACGTATGAGCTCAGAGGTTATGTGGTTGATGGTTACTAGTGATACATTCCCAATTTGGTAATGTGGCATACGAAGTGCTGCTGATCGTTTGTTGATCAAATCATGGCTTTGTGAAAAGCGTAGCTTTGTGGACGAGACCTCATCGAACCTCACAAACCGGTAATGGTCAAAACAGGAAAGATGCGGCAAGGTTTCAGGGGTAGCTCCCCTAGGGTATGACCATTCCTTCTGGAAAAGGGTGGTATCATGGTATGGATCCTAGATACTTACTCATATGGACACTGAAGTATATTTATTACTGTGTGATGTTGTTGGTGTAGAGGATCCTCGGATAAAGGTCGCAAACGACCGGGGGTGGCATATCTTAAGTTTTACTCCCCGGGAAGGGGGTAACCGGCCTTGTGTTGGCAGTGAGCCGGGTAAGTTCTCAAGGCGTCCCTCCAGAGGCGTTCCCACGTGGCAATAGGAAGTTCCTTAGCCTGACCATTTGTTGGAAATCCATTCATCCAATGCGCGCCTTGTACAATTTTAGTTGTAGAACCTGCCATTTAAAATGGCAGCTATCGTAGGCATAGTATAATGTTACCTATGCTGGCTAGGATTAATATCATACTTTGCTATAGTAGGCATAGTATAATGTTACCTATGCTGGCTAGGATTAATATCATACTTTCGAAATGTTTTCCACTATGCACTAATAATAATATTAAAAGGATTTTGCGTAGTAAGCATGTTTGACTATCATAAGGGGAAATCTCCCTCAAGGGGGAGATTGCATGGTGTGTGTGCTGGGAGGCCTTATGGTAGTTTCATTTTCCAAAAAGCATTGTGGATTTCAAATTTAAAATCTTTTGATTGTTTTTAAAGACAAACCATTTTTGTTTGCTCATACTAGTCCCACGTCTGACTTGGAGTTTATTGTTCCCTTCCGAAACTCTGGGTGCCCATAATTTTTCACACGGGCAGTCTAGAGTTTGGCTTTTTCAGAAAGTTAGGTAGTAAATATCGTTTTGGTAGCCTTCATCTTTCTGTTTGATAACTTCTGGAGTCATTGGATTCCACGACTGCACTTGCTTAGCTTGTGCAACCTTGATGGAGATTCGAGCTTGGAGTCTTAGAGCTTCGGCTTTGGAGTTTTGGATTGGAGTTGCAGTATTGGATTTTTTTTGAAGACTCACCTCATATTGTGTCGTGTTCCGTTGTATTTTGTGTTGTACATATTCTCTGATGTTGATGATTATCATTGTATCAAATTGATGTATCAGAAATTGTATTCATGTTGTATCAATGATATAACATTTTGTTTCCGCTGTATTATTTATCTTCTGATGTTGTTGCAAGCTCCGGCGATACGAATTTGATGTTGTTGTCGGACATCGAGTTTGGGTCGTCATAGGATATATTTTTTTTTGTTTTTTATTTAAGTTGACATTTGAATTGATATTGAATCTGAATTGACATTTAATTTTATATTATAATTTAATTGATAGTTAACCCCGTTATTGATAACTACTATATGTTGAAATATATTGGTTGATTTGGATGTTGTTTGAAATGGATTCTTGTTGATTGATATGTTGGATGTATGGTTGTTTATTTATTTTAATATGTCTCTGTTATCACCTTGTATATTATTGACATCGTTTAAGTGGTCCTCTGAATTATTTTAGAATTGGATAATTAAGACATTTAAATTATGGGTTGAAATTATATATACCCATACAATTTCTTGAATTTGGATTATTAATTGTTAACCTCGTTTCGTCCACGAGTTAAGGAGCTTATGAGTCAAAGAGCCCACGAGTTAAGGAGCTAATGACCTAACAGGTTAAGATCTAAACGACTTAGGGAATGTCACGACTCAACAGCCTTAGCTCGTTTCCAACCTAAAATGAATGACGACTCAACTGATTGCCGACTTAACGACTCAGGAGGGACAGCGACTCACTGGGTTATAACCTTAATGCCTTAAAGGTGTTGGCCGACTCAAGGTACTTCACGACTCAACAAGTTACCGACTCAACAATTGAGGAGTTGCACGAGTTAAAGAATTGTGCGACTTACGACCTACCTTGAATCGTCAGCGACTCAAGCAAGCAAACAAGAAGCTACGACCAGTTAACTCGTGCGCGACCACAGCTCACAACTTGCGACTTAAGAAAGTCCACGACCTAAAGGAGTGACGACTCAAAGCACCAAAAGGAAGAGTCAACAACACTTAAGTCGCTGCTGACTTATAACTGCAGATAAGTCGTTCACGACCTAAGACTTGGAGACAAGTTCAATACCATGCTGTAATGAAATGACTCATTGACGACTTACGACTTATGATGAGTCGTGTACAACTCATGCTAGCATAAAGGAAGTTGCATTTGGTTAACTCAGGAACGACTTAGAACTTGGATCATTCATTCAAATGGGTGCATAACTTTGGACCAAGCCATGAGCTAAATCCAGTAGGTCGGCCGCGACCTACCTTGAGTCGTCTACGAGTTACGACTTATCATGAGTCGTGTACGAGTTACGACCTAACTTCGAGAAATGTCTATAAATACGACCCTAGCTCCAACTAGAAGGGGACTTTTGGCTCATTCTTTTCAAGCATCGATACTCTGCTGCATTCCAAACCGACTCGACACTCAAAGTTTTCAAGACATGTAGAACGCTACCAACAACTTCAAGAAGGAATCTCATACATCCAACATGGATTTGAAGACTTTCACTTACATTGAAGTTTAAGCTACTCGTTCAGAGTGTTTAGTAATTCAAAGTGTATTGTACTTGGGAAGAATTGTATCGACTTGTAACGAAATCATCAATAAAGATATTCAAAGTGGATGTAGGCAAACTATTAAGCCGAACCACTATAAAACTGCTGTTGTTTACTGTTTTTTCTGTGGTTTTCTGCTTATACTATGTTCCCGAATTATCGGGTGGTGCTTTCACAGCTACACTTTACACACCGGGGTGTTAGCGTTCAAATTTTAAGCGTTAACATTTTTGGTGCTTTCATTGAGAGTTGAACTCAGGGAAAACTTCCACCATTGCTCAACAAAAGCTTGTGGAAAAGATTTTTCTCCGAACCAAAAGTCTAACAGAAATCATGACTTCTGAAAGGAAACGTAAATTTTTGAGGTTTGAAGGTACTTGTAGCAATGCCATTGCTTTTCCCACGCTAAGTGAAACAGCTTCTAGTATTGGAGTCACAAGGGCAGAATTAAACGTCGTGGTGTATGGATTATATCAACACATGGAAGTCCAGAGCAATAGGATACTCGACAAGATGAATGCATTGCAAGAGGAGGTTCAACGACTAGAAAGTGATATAAAAACCATCGCCAAAGAGGCTCGTGTTTCGGAGGGATGGAATACTCCTCAACAACTGGCATTACCATTGGAACATTCCCCCAAGCGGAAAGTTCATGTCCACGACCAACTATCCACGAATGTTTGTCAAGGCGAACTTTTGAAAGAATAGTCGACGACTATCCCTGGAGTCCTCACAATGATGAGGAATACATACCGGAGATGATCGAACAGAAAAAGGAGAATGAAGGTAGGAGAAAGCAGAAAGTCTCGAAAAAAGCTCGGCGCTTTAAATCCTCCGACTTCACTCCCTTGACTGACACTCCGGAGAATATCTTCTTGGCAACAAAAGATGTTGTCATGTACACCAAACCACCTCTGATGGGGAGGGGTGCGCCAAGCAATGGAAAATTCTGTCAATTTCACAATCAGCCTGGCCATGATACTAACCAATGTCGCCAGTTAAAGAAAGAGATTGAAGAATTGCTGAAACAGAATGAATTGCAACAATATGTGAAGAAAGATAGAAATGACCTCTCCTCATCCTCTAAGGGGCAGCTGGTTCCCGCTCAACAATGCAGCTCACATAAAAGAACTGTAGCGCAGGGAGATGAAGGGCCTATTATCAGTGTCATCACGGCAAGCCCTCACCCGGCAGGAAAAAATTGGATGAGAAGGGAAGACATGCTCATGCCTCAAGGAATTCCTCAAAGTGAAAGGAAATTTTGAGTCTGAAAGATGCTGCCATCTATTCCTCTCATGCCGAAGATTCGATTCCTAAAAGCCTGGGACAGCAATTGCTTGCATATTTTACTTAAACGCCTTGTTACAAATTTATCAAAGAACGCTGAATGTATCATTCTTGTATCAAAAGTTATTGTAAAAACAGGGCAAATAAATAACAGAAACTATAAGTCTTATTTTCTCTATTATTACCAGTCGCTTATTTTATTTCGATATGTAAAGTACTCTGAAAGTATCACTAAAAATGTCGATCTAAATTTGCAGGCAATACCAAACAACCCTTGGAAGCACTCAAAAGCAAGTTTTAAACAACAAAATTCCAGGGTCGAATCCTAAATAAGAAGTACTCTAAGCAAACAAATAGTGATTTGGCTGGAGTATATTTCTTTGGTTAAAACTACCCGCCAGCAGAAGAAGATGATGCATGCTTAAAGATGGCACCAAGGAGTTGCTGATATAATCAATCAAACTCACAACTGTCAAAAGAGAACCAATTCCAAGAACTTGGAACGGCACCCATTTGCGTTCATATTTTACTTGAAAGCTTTGCTGAAATATTGTAAAAGAATTACAAATATATGATTCTTCTATTGAAAGCAATCGCAAAACAAGCGAATAACAAAAAGCTATAAAGTGGATATAGGCCCAGTTTTTGGCTAAGCCACTATAAATCTTGTGTTCTCTACTATTATAAACTGCTTTGTTTTATTTCGACATATAAAATACATTAATTGTGTTATTGAAATGTCGACTTAATAATGAAGGCAATAAAGACAAAGCTTACCCGTCGTAAGACCAATTGATCTCCAACACCACTCAGCAAGCAAGCACTAAACCATGCAAAATTTCCATACTCAAATCCTACAAAAGAAGTGCTTCAAACAAAAGTGGGCAATGCAGATGGAAGTGGACCATCTCTAACTGACTGCAAAAGTTTGAACAAACAAACAACCAGTTAAATAGCCTGTGTTTACCACCACCAACTTGCTTAACTATGAAGTGTATTTCTTTGGATAAAGGAAATCATTGGCAACTAAAAAGTGTTGACACTTGCAAAAGACAATGGGGATCACCAACGTGAATGAATGGCAAAAGAGACATGGGCGAGCAAGCATCAATCAGCAAAAGACCTCTTCGGAGGCACAAGCCCTCTACGGAGGCACAACTCTTCGGAGGAGAAGGACCTCGAGCGGGCCTAGCCAGAGATCTTTATCGATACAAAGTTGTGGAATGATCGGTCGATACACTTCCGTGAATCCGTCCAACCGAGAGAAAGAAACTCCAAACTTCCAGGCAAAAGCCCTACTCAGAGGCACACGTTTCACCGAGATTGAAATAAAACTTCCAAGTGTTGAAACGTGAAAAGCCCTCTTCGGAGGTCCATTTCACCACAGTTGAAATGCTAAAAGACCTCGAGCGGGCCAAACCAGAAAAAGAGAGATCTTTCTCGATACAAAGTTGCGGAATGATCGGTCGATACACTCCCGTGAATCCGTCCAACCGAGAGAAAGAAACTCCAAACTTCCAGGCAGTAACCCTACTCAGAGGCACACATTTCACTATAATCGGTCGATACACTCCCGTGAGATGAAATGTGAAAAGCCCTCTTCGGAGGCCCGCTTCCCAGCGAATAGGGAAAAATAAAAGCCTCTCACAAGGGGCAGAAACAAAAAGACCTCCTCCCGGAGGCACAATCACACAAGAAGCCTCTCCCCAGAGGTACAATCGGAAGAAAAGCCCTCTTCGGAGGCAAAATGCTTCTCTACGGAGACAAAATGCTTCTCCTCAGAGACCTAAGCCCTCTTCGGAGGCAAAATGCTTCTCTACGGAGACAAAATGCTTCTCCTCAGAGACCAAAGCCCTCTTCGGGGGCAAAATGCTTCTCCTCAGAGACCAAAGCCCTCTTCGGAGGCAAAATGCTTCTCTACGGAGATAAAATGCTTCTCCTCAGAGACCAAAGCCCTCTTCGGAGGCAAAATGCTTCTCTACGGAGACCGAATGCTTCTCCTCAGATACCAAAGCCCTCTTCGGAGGCAAAATGCTTCTCTACGGAGACAAAATGCTTCTCCTCAGAGACCAAAGCCCTCTTCGGAGGCACAAGCCCTCTTCGGAGGCACAACTCTTCGGAGGATAAAGACCTCTAACGAGGCATATGCCGCAAAAAAGAAAGTTCTCTACTCAACAAAAAAGATTGGAGGAGTCATGACCCTCCAACCATGAGAGAGTAACTTCCAGGCAATAAAAGCCCTCTTTGGAGGCACATTTCACCAGGAGTTGAAGTGTAAGAGCCCCTTTTCGGAGGCCCACTTCACCAGAGTTGAAATGCCAAATAAAGTAAAGCCCTCTTCGGAGGCACATTTCACCAAGAGTTGAAGTGCAACAGCTGTTCTTTGGAGTTTCACTTCACCAAAGTTGAAATACAAAACAAAAAAAAAATATAATAGACCTCTTCCCAGAGGCAGAAATGAAAAGACCTCCTCCCGGAGGCACAATCAAGCAGAAAGACCTCTTCGGAGGCACACGTTTCACCGAGATTGAAATAAAACTTCCAGGTGTTGAAACGTGGAAAAGCCTTCCTCAGAGGTGCAACTTTTCAAAGAAACAAAAATCAAAAAGCCCTTTACTATGGCATAAAAAAAATCCTCATCAAAGGCACACTTTAACTTTCAAAGGAAGAATGAGTTACCTATTCTGGAAAATAATCTTCCTCAAAAAGAAGTTAAAGTACCCTTCAGAGGCCTGCTTTACCACATAGAAGAATTCACTTGGTAAAATGTGTATATACACAAAAGAAAAAGTGATTTCTTCGAAGGATGAAGCGTAAAAGCTTATATGGAGGGAGTTTTACTCTGTTTCTTAACGAGATAAAATTTCTCCAAGTATGAAATAATTATTCTCCAGAAAATAAGAGTACAAGTCCCCTCGAAGTATAAAATATTGCAGCGAGCTTATGGTATGGGGGCAGCATGGTATAGTTACATACAACATGGTATAGCTACATTGGTAAAATTACGCTCGAACAACATACCACAAGCTCACTGCAATATCATATAAATAAATTTGTACAAAAATGAATAATAAATGCATTCTCAAATTCAAACAGGAGTTTGTATAGAAAAAGAATCATTTTATTCAACACTATTAACATTTTATACAGGTACAGGTTTCAAAGTAGAAAGTAAAAGAAAAGCAGGGGTCGGTACCCGCACAATCCCCGACCAGCATGTGCAAAAAAAAAACAAAACAAAAAAGCTAAAGACTGGAAGCTTCATTTCTTCTTGCCACCTTTGGACCCTTCACCCGGCCGGATGGTTAGCTTTTGGGGTCGATCTATTGGCATGAGGGAATAAGGAGAGGGAGGTACAACTGGTTCAACTTCCGGTTCCTCTTCAGTAGCAATGATGCTCTTCCTCCTCCTCTTTGACGTTCCGCGCTTCTTTCTCCTCTTTGAAGAAGATTCACTTCCGGGAGTAACAAGTTTAGACAAAATTATGTCATCAGAAGGAGTCCGCTCCGGAGATATCTCACCTCCCTCAAGTCCTTCGTCTTTTTTCTCTTGCGAAGCAGCTGGGTCATCCAAGCCCCGAAGGGCACCTATTATTTCTTCCTGTGATCCCAGATGAGGAGTGGGAGTGATTGGGGGAGGCAGAGAAACAGTAACTGGAGGTGGAAAAGTTTGAATGGCGCTCGGCGCTTTCTCTACAAAGGAAAAGACAAAAGTGTCAGTACTTCCCGCAAGAAGAGGAGACAATGGCTCGTCGAGACTCAAGAGATAATCAAGAAGCTCGCCAAATTCGTAAGAAACCGGCAAGTTGTCTCCCTGATCATTATTAGGGTTACTTGGAGAAGTTGGTGGTATCACATCAATTTCGTAGTCTACAGCTTCAGCACTCTCTTGTGGCTCTTCTACAGCTTGTGTAATTGCAGCTCCGATATCAGCTTTAGTAGGAATCGGTGTATGAGAGCTAGAACCAGCAATGTCAACATCGACTGAAGTTGAAGGAGGGACAAGGGCAGTCAAAGTTGTTTCTTTTCCTTGATACTCTTTCCCCATCGTTTCAGCTCGCGATCTAGCAAGTTGCTCCTTCCCTCTAGCAAGGGCTGCGCGAGCTTCGATGTCTAAATAGTATGCCTCTAGCTCCTCTTCCGTGTACCCGGCGCCTTTAAGCATATTAAGCGCGGCTTCCCATACTTCAGCTAGGGTAACCTCATATTTGGGACCCAGGAATGCAAGACTGCCTCGCCCTAACACACTTTGCAAATAGAATTCGAATAATGTCGAGCCGATGTTAGCTTTGGTAACTTCATGAGCTTCTTCAGCTGCAATTCTACCAGCAATAGCCTCATCTCGCTCTCTTTCGACTTTAGATAGTTGTGCTTTCAATTTTTCAGTTTCTGCAACCTGGAAGCTAGTTTTCTCTCGTAACTGAGTAATATCAGTACGGTAGCCCTCTACAAGTTGCTCTAGCCCATCAGCCTTGGCCTCGGCATCCCTTTGCGCAGCATGAGCATCCCGCACCTGCTGCTGGAGCACACTCTCCCTTTGAGAATAAGAAGAGGAGGAAGTGGCAAGCTCCTCTTTGAGTTTCCCAACTTCCGCTTCAAGTTTTTCATTATAATCGGCAATGCTCCTCGTTTCTGCATCATGCTGCTTAAGGGTCTTTTGCCATTCGGTTTTGTCATTCTCCATGGTCAGCATAGCTTCGAGATTGGCCCGATTCACCGTTTGGAGCTCATCAACAAGTTTTTGCTAATTCGACATCCTCTCAATGTCAGTTTTGACGGCATCGAGGTTCCGTAACATGGCATTTTTATCTATGGGAACCAGGTCAAGGTCGAAGCGAACTCCTTTTAAGCACCAATTTGGAAATCGGCTTTGGAGAGTGGCTGGACCTGGTCCAACTTGGTAAGAAGGCCTGTTGATAATTGCCTGGATATCAGTGCGGGAAGGGGCAGGAGACTGAGAAGAAGTAGGAGCAATAATCTTTTCATAAGTTGCAAGCATTGGCTCCTCACTGATTTTAGCCCGTTTACTCGAGTCATCAGTTATGTGACTCTTCCCTCTATCATCGTGAGATTTGCATTTGTGGGAGTCACCCTCTTTGTGGGAAGAACCGTATCGGTCATCCGGTCTTCCATAACGTTCTTCATGGGCACGTCTCTCCCGAGCCTTCCAAGCGGCCCTCTCTTCATCAGTCTCTCTGTGAACAGGAAGATAGCCCTTATAATCATACTGGCCGCCTCTCCCGTATCGCTGGAAGTCATCATAATACGAGCCACCTCGCTTCATTGAAGAACCTGAAATTGGAAAAAGCGCAACTTTAGAAATTTTTGAAAGTATGAAGAGCTAGGCATATGAGACATCAAAGAATCCTAGTCATGTGTGATGTGTAAACTAAACGCGTCAGACTGGACTACGAACCGCTCGTCGGTTGAGGGGTAACGACAGGTTTTATAGCTAATGGCAACTCTTGGGATAAAGGAGTCTGTTTAAGGACGGATGTCGCTTCAATCGCCGGAGATATAACTTTGACACTGGCAGAATCATCTTTAAATAGTTCTTGAGAGGTAGTCATTATGTCACTTAAACTCCCAAAGATGTCATCACCATCGTGCCTAACCAGGCTCCCTCCATCGACTCCTTCCTCAACATTCTCCCCGGTTTGATGAAGGGGCTCTTCTTCTTCAATCACTGGAGAAAGTGCAGGCTTGTCTGATGGCCCTACAGCATCTTTCGGAGTTGAACACTTCACTAGTGAAGCCTCGGGAGCAGGTCCTTTTGGTATAGATGTGTCGGTAGAAGCTGGGGCATCCGACGATCTAGCCGGAGAGTCTGGGATTTCATGAGGATGTGTAAAACGAGAAGTATGCAAAAGTCCGTACTGATGCAAAAATTCGTCTTTCAACAGAAATTGAATGTCTCTCTCCTCAACTGGCACGGCCTTAAGCCTCTCGAAAGTTGGCTTGTGACTGGGATCCCTAGAAGGAGGAGGGAGCGCTGAAAATAAAAAGAAGCGGAGTTAACACTTAGCAATTCAGTCTCGCAAAAGTCGGATAACAAACGAAGTAAGGATGGATGATCTTACTTCCTTCCCTCCACACAGCATAAAACCCCGGGGAGCAACGAACAAAGAAGAACTGGGTTAGAAACCCATGAGCAGTGTCGGGAAGGCCAACGATTAATTTGCGGTTTCGGGCGCTTCTCACAACAGTAATAGAAGGATGATCTTTGGTCCGGGTAAAGGAACATAAGTAACAGATTTCATCAAAGCTCGGAAGTCGATCAAGCGTTCTCCTAAATAGCACACACAACCCCATTAGAATGGCATAGCCATTGGGGTGTAATTGGGATGGGGCAATGGCCAATTGACGAAGAAGTTGTTGGAAAAAGTCATTGAAAGGAGGAATGCCCCCACTCAGGCACATTTGTCGGTTAACTGTCACAAAGCCAAAGGGTGCTATGTCAGCAGTGTTACTCCTCTCGGGAAGAATGGCATCTGATTCAGCAATGCCAAACTGAGCACACAACTGGCGAAAAACTTTGTATGATAGCGTGGTAGGGGCTCTTTCGGGAGGATTGACTAGTGGAGCCGGAATAACAGTTGCCTCTCCAATCTGAACTATTGTATCTTCTTCCTGAGAAGTCATTCTACACAAGCAACTGGATATTCAAATATGAAGGTGCACGTTTCCTAAAAGCGTGAAGTGTCGTGCAGAACTAATAAAAATAACAAGTAAATATAACTGGAGTTAAACTAGTCGACGATTGATCGACTATGAAAATTTCAGAACTTGTTAATCTAAAGTTCAAGCATAATATTAGTGCAGACTAGTCAGTTTCAATTGACTATTTCAGTGTCGCTTTAATATTTTACTTGAAATCGATGAGTTGAAAGCGCTTCGTTCACATAATTTATTTAAGTTAATTATCTGTTATTAACTAATCTGTCATTTGATGTGGGCAGTCGATGGCAGTATATTCGTCCCAATTTTCTGTAAATGTTGTATTGGACGGATTATTAGCTTGCAAGTTAAAGTGACCGGTGAGTGAATGCAACAAAGTTCAACAGTTCAAAGTCCATGCAACGGTTCAAAGTACGAACAAAATTCATACAAGTCATGACTCGCCAACGACTCAAAGATTTTCCTTTTAATATCTTATGGGTTAAGTCAGGTCATTGGTTTTCTGACTAACTTGCCCACGACTTAAGGATTAAGGGGCGAGTCAGTTTAGGTTGCTTCAATTTTAAGTCAATGATGTTCTAAGTCGGCAGTGCTTGGGTCAAAGGTCGTGAAATAGAGGAAGGACTCCAGTGGAAAAGCAGTGGGAAATTTCCTAAGTGCTAACACGGCCACGACTCAAGATTTCAAGCTTTAACTCGGCTACGACTCAGGGCTCGAGTCATAAAGGTTGCTATGTCGCAGAGAATACTTGGTCGCGTAAGACTGCTGAATCATACTCAAAACAACGATTCACTCCTAACCCGTTAACTTCTTCTCCTAACCCGTTAGTCTTTTCTCCTAACCCACAAGCTTTTTTCTCCTGACCCATTAATCCAGTAACTCCACAGTCCCCAATCTTAATCTTATCACACTACGAAATCGTTATAAATCGCGAGTTATCCTGAATCAAATCAAATAGCCTTAAGTCCACCGATGATCCATGCAGTAGTATTTGCAAGGCTCAAGGATGTAAATCGTGGGCGGAGATCGATGATGGTGATCGGCGATTGGGAAAAAGAGAAAGTTGCTTACGTGGTGTGAAGCTAAAGATGGTTGGAAGTAAAATTGGGTCGAGATCGCCTTTGGAAGCTTGAAGATGTGATAATGGCAGGAATGGCTCAGGGGATAAGTAATGAGAAGAGTGAGATAGGAGGAACGACTCAAGCATTTTATATCTGGAGGCGCTGTAACTCGAATCGGCGCGCCCGGGTTATGATGAGTCGAAGCACACGACTTACGACTTAAGCGTGTGCTTCGAGGGGCAAATGTTAACCCCGTTTCGCCCACGAGTTAAGGAGCTTACGAGTCAAAGAGCCCATGAGTTAAGGAGCTAACGACCTAACAGGTTAAGATCTAAACGACTTAGGGAATGTCACGACTCAACAGCCTTAGCTCGTTGCCAACCTAAAATGAATGACGACTCAACTGATTGCCGACTTAACGACTCAGGAGGGACAGCGACTCACTGGGTTATAACCTTAATGCCTTAAAGGTGTTGGCCGACTCAAGGTACTTCACGACTCAGCAAGTTACCGACTCAACAATTGAGGAGTTGCACGAGTTAAAGAATTGTGCGACTTACGACCTACCTTGAATCGTCAGCGACTCAAGCAAGCAAACAAGAAGCTACGACCAGTTAACTCGTGCGCGACCACAGCTCACAACTTGCGACTTAAGAAAGTCCACGACCTAAAGGAGTGACGACTCAAAGCACTAAAAGGAAGAGTCAACAACACTTAAGTCGCTGCTGACTTATAACTGCAAATAAGTCGTTCACGACCTAAGACTTGGAGACAAGTTCAATACCTTGCTGTAATGAAATGACTCATTGACGACTTACGACTTATGATGAGTCGTGTACGACTCATGCTAGCATAAAGGAAGTTGCATTTGGTTAACTCAGGAACGACTTAGAACTTGGATCATTCATTCAAATGGGTGCATAACTTTGGACCAAGCCATGAGCTAAATCCAGTAGGTCGGCCGCGACCTACCATGAGTCATCTACGAGTTACGACTTATCATGAGTCGTGTACGAGTTACGACCTAACTCCGAGAAATGTCTATAAATACGACCCTAGCTCCAACTAGAAGGGGACTTTTGGCTCATTCTTTTCAAGCATCGATACTCTGCTGCATTCCAAACCGATTCGACACTCAAAGCTTTCAAGACACGTAGAACGCTACCAACAACTTCAAGAAGGAATCTCATACATCCAACATGGATTTGAAGACTTTCACTTACATTGAAGTTTAAGCTACTCGTTCAGAGTGTTTAGTAATTCAAAGTGTATTGTACTTGGAAAGAATTGTATCGACTTGTAACGATATCATCAATAAAGATATTCAAAATGGATATAGGCAAACTATTAAGCCGAACCACTATAAAACTGCTGTTGTTTACTGTTTTTTCTGCGGTTTTCTGCTTATACTCTGTTCTCGAATCATCGGGTGGTGCTTTCATAGCTACACTTTACACACCGGGGTGTAAGCATTCAAATTTTAAGCGTTAACATTAATTGAAACTGAATTATTTAAAAAGTTTAAGTTTTTGATTTAAACTTCGGATTTATTTTAAATAAAGTGGTTAAAATTGGTATTTCAAATTATTTGAAATCTCGTGAATTACTGCACTCATGTTGTACATTTGATAGGAGATGAAAAATCTCATAACATCTTTGAAACTATTACACTCATATTTTTATTTTAGATTGATTTGACTTACATTGGAATTGTTAGTTCTTACTCGAATGTATTGTTTTTCGTTATGGTTGAGTCAGTCTAAGCTTTTTCAGTATATTGAAGACCATTTTATTTTTTGGAGGACGAAGACAATGATTCAGTATATTATTACTATTTATTATTATTATTTCACTACTTTTTGTGTTCCGCTGCATTATTTTTTATTTATTTTCTGATGTATGTATAACTCAGATTTGAATTGTAAAAGTATAATCAAATGTCATTTGTAAAACAGCTTCATGAACTGTTTATTTGATTATTATATTTTGTCATTCCACTGCGAGATTCTGTGTTTAGTTTTTTCCTTTTTTCCTATTATTTTCTTATTTACCCCATTAACAATCCTCCATTTGAATGGTTTGAATTAGACATGTGTGGTTTATTGTCGATTTAAATCGTCCAAAAAGATGGGTCACTACATTTGGTATCAGAGCTTTGGTTTAGAAATACCTTAGCCTGTTGTGGTTAACTCATTAGAGATTGGGTAGTAAAACCTTAGAATGAGTTATCTGAGTGTATATACAAGAACGCGTAATTGTTAATGTTACAAAAAATGCTTTATATAAGTTTTGAAAGGAAAGTATTTTTCCTAATATTATATGATATATATAAAGCAATAGATTTTTATAATTGATATAGTTATTTGTAACGTGTTTGATTTATGAAATGGTAATATTTAGTTATTATATTTATTGTTGTTAAGTTGAGATTTTGTTAGTTTATAAGCATTGGCTAATTATTGTTGATTGAATTAATAGACTAAACACTAGACTAATAATGGTGTATTAAAGAGAATAAAATGAATAATTTGGATATTTGTTTATGGAATTGAAATATCTTGTTGTGAAACTTATTATTTGTTGATTGGTAGGTTCAAGTATTGAAATAAAATGGAATATTTTGATATTTGGATAGTCAAAACTTTTGAATTAATATATGAGTTGAAACTTAATAATTGTGTTGAGTTGTGTAGTTGAATTTGATAACCTTAATTTGAAAGTAAGAGAAACAAGGTTACTTTGTTATAGTCGAGTAGAATTATTGTATACATTATTGGCATGTAATGTAATAATATTTAAAAATTGAAATTGTGAACGTAGCTAACATTTATGAAATGTATCATAAATAAATTGAAAAGTAAAGGTGAACTAAAAATTAAATGAATATAAATAAAGACATGCCTTGTAAAATTGTTTATGAAATAAATGAAAGTTGCAATAAATAGTTATAACTAAAGCTGTGATAACTTTAATCCCGAATAATGTTTATAAAAGAATTTAAGCTTTTACAAATTGGTTATGAACTTAAGAAAATTCCTTATGAAATTATTTGCAAATAAATTTAGTATTAAATGAGAAATATTACATGAGAGATGAATGTAATTAAAATTAAAGAGAAATAAGCAATATTGTGAGAATGAATATGTTAATATTTTTACATTAAATGGAGAAATTCTATGAAACAAATATTAAAGTATGAAGTGATATTTGTGTTAACCAATGAGATTAAAAAATAAATTTAATTGAAATGTAATTTTGATGAATCAAATTGGATAAATATGGAAGTTGTACGTATATTATTTATTCGCAAAATTATTTTGATCCGGATTTCAGTACATAAGTTCAAGGTGAATTACAACATTTCGCATTAGGATTTTTCATTCGATTCTTGATGGCAAATATTTGATATGGATTTTGGTTTGATTCTACAATTCACTATCATTGTATATCGATATGCAAGAAGAATGATGCTTTCTAGTTAAGAAACCATATCGAAGTCTACAATAGGGAAGTTGAATGGACAATACTAGTTCGAAAGCGAACTTGTGTGATCGAGCAAGCGGTCGAATGTGATTTTGCGAAATGATGACATATGCACATCTTATGTTCTAATATTATTGATGTGCTTTGGCGCTAAAATTGAAAGTTATTGGGTTGGATATCTTTGTAATTTAAATTGGAATTTTTCTTGTACGCAAAACTACTATTAATTTAAAACCATTTTTCAAAAACTATTTTCTTTTATTTTTCTTATACAAACTATTTTCATTTATTTTTCTTATACAAACTATTTATTCTATTTTATTTACAAAACTATTTTACAAACTATTCTATTTACAAAAGTCTTTTATTTAAAAATTATTTTACAAAACTATTTTATATTTAAAAATATTTCACAAAATGATTTATATACGAAACCATTCTAAATTTGTAACAGCCCGAAATTTCCGATCCCAAAAATTCTAGATAGTTAGAAAGAAAGAAAAGAGAAAGAAGGAAAAAAACAGAAATGAAACACATAATACCAAATTCGCAGTGGATAAAATATAATATCAAATAATATTCTTTACACAAAGAAAGCTGTATTAGTCAATTATAGCATTTCCCAATCACTGGACAGTTTAAAATAACCTGTCCAAGATATAAAACAATATATATACTATAGCGGAATATACTCCATACGTTTATGCCATCTAGCTCGCCTCCTGGGCTCTAGAACGTCCTTACTTGAAAATCTGTAATACTTGGTTAATTATCTAATTTAACTATTGAAAATACTGATTTATGGATTAAACAAATAAATATGATAATCTCCTTTTAAAATTATTTAAAATCTGGCAAAATTGTTAATTTCAAACCAATAATATTAATATGTTTTTTTAAATATAGATAAATAAATTAAAAAAAAGAATTATTAATTTCAAATTGATTTTGGTTTTGTTTAACTATATGTATTTATTTTGAATTGATTTTGAATTGGAATTTTAACTGAGTTTAAAGTAGAATTTGAATTTAAATTTAATAGAAGTATATCTTATGTATATATGCATATATATTTTGGTTTAAAAAATATATTATATATGATTTTATTTTGAATATAGTTGGTTTTTATTTTATTTTATTTTATTTGAAAGAATTTTATTTATATAGATTTAGAAAATACTAATTAATTAGTAAATAAATTCAAAGGCTTTCTATTAACATTTAAAAAAATAATTAAAATTACTTAATAACAAGTGTTAATAGATTAAAGTATTATGGTAACATGTATAATATAATTAAATGATGAAATGGACAAATGTTGAGTAAATTAACAAGTGTCACATTTTTCATTTTTATTTTCTTTAATTTCAGTAAACTAAAATAATTCTATATTAACATACATCTTCTTCTTCATTCCTTTTCCCCTATCTCAATTTCAAAAGCTTTAAATATAAGCCAGTAAATTTACAAACCTGAAATTGTATCAATTTCCACTCTTTCAACTTAAAATTAAGACAAAGAATCAAATTCTTTTCAAATTCTCATATCTGTAAAAAAAATTCAAAACCTGGATTATCAAGCAAGCCATCTTCTTAGATTTTAAAGCTACATTAATTCAGTTTCAAAAAGAGCTTGATTATTTCAACAATAAGTATTTTCCAGTTAAAAGAAATCAAGGCAACAACTTTAATAAAGTCAAGATCATTTCTATTTCAAGGGGTTTCCTGTAACAAGCTTTCCAGTTTTAAAAAATCTCAAATTTCAAAGCTCTGTTCTACTTCATTATCAAGTGAGTAAGCATATATTTTAAAAAGCTTAAATAGATCTGAATCTGTGCATGTGATTATGGATTAGATTTGTGCTTTGCATGTGTATTTTTAAGTATGAATCTCTGTATATATATGCATTTGTTCTATGCATGTTGAATTTTCCCGTTCTTCTCTGTTTTTCTTGGTTACAGAGTTTGAAATTAAGCCAAAATTCAATAAATCTTTATCTAGTCACCGTTAGTCTTTGAGTTTCAAATGCATTGTGTACGTTTAAACATAATTTAAAGTTTAAAACTTTATTTAAGCAAGGTAAATTCGAAAATCTTTTGGAATCTGGATAGAACAGTAGAAAATTTAAATTCATGTTAAAATCAAATATCATAAATTGTGGATCAAATTATATAACTTAAATCTCCTTTGAAAATTATGATTTTTAAATCAAAAATCATGGATTTTAGTTTGGGTTTGAGTTTGCATTTCTATGACGACCAAAAATGTGTTTACGGGCAAAATCTAGTGACTGGGCGATCTTGGATCGTCGGGGTTTTGGTCAGAGCTAGCTTGGTGTTTAGGAACGTGGGGAAAAATGGTGGAAGTGTCGATCATAGGTCGTGGAGCCAGCTATGGTCGAAACTAGGGTTTAAGGATGGTTGTTAGTCGAGCTTGGATTTTGGGTTAGTATGTGACGACCCGCCCTTCTACTCCCAGAAAAACGTATCATCATTTAAGAAAGAAAGGGATAGAAATAGAAAAGAAAAGAAAGAAAGAACAACAACATCAGAATCTCACAGCAGAACGGAACAAAATATAATATATCACATAACTATCACATAGTTTTACATATATCAGAGTTATACTGCATCATACACACGACAGTCATATATACATCTGTCAATACATACATCAGAGATACAACATACATCAACTAACACAGCGGAACTAGATAGATACATACGTCTGGACTCCTGCTCCAAGCTCCTCATGAAATCAAAATCCAGAACCTATCACTTGGCTACTCATAAAAATTTGAGTACCCAAGAGTTTATGAAAAACATAATATAAACTCAGGGTCAGACATGGGTCTGGTATGAGCAAACAGTTTAAAGTTATTTAACTTTGAAAAAAAAATTGAAAATAAAGGTATCACGTAAGACTTCCCACAAATAAATACGGGTAAGTTTTTACCTTACGCGAACCAAAACATTTTATAGGAAATCCAGTGATACTATAATAGTGTCTAGGGTTTTCAAGTAAAATACAGAAATAGCTGAAATGCTTGCATCTCACATTCCAACATAGTTGGGCACAATCAAAATGTATGGCAGGGCTACTGGGGTACCACCCATCACAGTACGTGGCCGGGATCACCGTACCGAGGAGCCACCCTAACTCCCCTGCAACACAAGGCCGGAACCATTCCTTACTGAACAATCCCGAACAAGATAACCCCGAAAGTTGTAGCAATCAACTGCCCACACAGCCGAAATATAAAGGGACATCTAGACAAGGGTATACCTCGTCCTACTTGGGCATGACCCACCTAACCTTGCTGCACAACCCCTGTTTTATCCATTCCCAGTTGATGAGGCTTGAGGCTGCGATTACCGTTATAGAACATATCTCTTAGAATGCTCATCATCCGCCTGACGATGTGCTGAAAGCATTCAATCCACACAAGTTCGTTCCGGGTTCGAACGAAACCGAAGGCATTATCTCGTTACACTCGTTTTGGAATCACCCTTAGAGTTAACGACGATAACCCTTGCATTCTGAAACACCATCTCGATCTTCACTTGAGATATCATAACCTAACGTTTAATTTGGATCGATGTGGTTTTTGGAATATCATAAATGGCACCCGATCCCGGTCTCATCGAAGTCCAAACGCCATTTTAAAGGCCAAGTTGTTTATGTAATTTAAACAGTTTGAACTCAACAATTGAATTCACATAGCATATAACAGACAAATCATACACAATCAACATCGATATATCAAAGCATACAATAGATCATCATGGAATATCATCAAATAAATGTCACAAATAAGACATTCTACATACACAATTATCCATAAGCAATCGTCTTTAATTATTATTGTAATTAATACAATTGTAATCAATTACTTAATTAATTACTTTATTTCAATCATTTAATTAATTACTTCTTAATCAATTTATTTAACCTTAATTACTTGAGAGTTAATCACTTAAGCCTGTTCAGTTAATCATTAATTATCAATTAATCACTTATTCCATCTCAATTTATTTAACTAATAAATCATTTCTTAATCATTATATCAAATCTTAATTTCTTAATTAATTACCCTTAATTATTAATTCATAACCTTAATTATTAACTAATATAACTTAATTACCCATTTATTAATTACTAATTACTTAGTTAATCATTTATTTATTCTTAATTAAATTACGTAATTAGTTAACCACTCATCATACACAAATTAACTTAAGTAGTTGATTACAAACTTATTAATCACTTAAGCATTAATTTATCCATCTTTAATTACAATCATAAATAATTATTCTTAATTACTTCCTAGAAATAATTAATTTAATTTTAATTATTCAACTTAGTTAACATTTAAAAGTCCCCTTTAAACTTTGGAAATCAAGTTATTATTAACTACAAACTTAAGTGTTAATTAACTTTTTACTTAACTTTAATTAATTACTTAATTAAAATAATAATTAAGTGTTTAAAAACATTGTTAAGTATTAACTAAGAAAATTAAAATGTGTGTTAAAGTCCTAACTTAAATTGTTAAACCTTTTTTAGGTATAAAATGCTTGAACTGGTCGGAAACAAGTTACTTACTTGACTTTATAACACTGCAGATTTTAAACAAAACATACCCGAGTACTTCCTTAATTAACTCGAGTAACCACACGCGTAACCTAACATTTTCCTTGAGTCACCTTCCTACTCCTTCTTCTTCTCCCCTTTTCTTTTTATTTCCAGTAAGTATTATATTTAAACTAAGTATAGAATCAGGGAACAAACTTACGCACACGCTTAAACCTGAAAAAATCACCTAACTCTCTCGAGCGCGACTCGAGACACACACCACATCGACACTGACACAACTCCTCCACGCCGTACATGTGCACGGCAACGCCACTGGGCTCCGACGAACCCCAATGCCATCAGCATGTCACAAATCACCCGCAAACATGAAAACCCAACTCGAACTGCCACCGAACATTCAGATCGAAAATTTAGCATACCGTATGAAACCTGAAGCTCAAACCACGCCACAAATTCACCTCGCCACCGCCGCACCGACCACCGGAGTCGCCCAAAATTCGTCCACACCTCGATAACACTCTAAGCAACCCACCGCCAGAGCCTCGAGCAACTCGATCGCGTGAAGAGGGCGAGCACACCACATTTACTGACAAGTGCAAAAGCTCGGCAAAAACCCTAATTCGGCCTCGTTTCTCAAATTCACACAATAGAAAAATTATTTCACATTTTTCTCAATATCAAAGATGAGCGTACTATCTTCATACCAAATTTCAACCTTTAAAATTGATTCGATTGTTTAAAATGAAAAAAATTCAAACTTTGTTCAATTGCAAACTGCTTATTGATTATGAAATTAAAAATCTTTGTTTTTGTTTTAAAAATCATGATTTGTAGTATGGATTCAAACAATGAACTTGAATTTGCTTTTTATGACAATCGAATTCATCAAAGTATATTTGATTACCTGTAACCAAAGTTTTGCAGTAGAAATATTTCACTAACATATTAACTAAGCTTTGAAAAATCTTGTTTGAAGTTTTAACATCTTGTTTGATTGAAAAAAATGAAAACTTTACAATGATTCAGTTGAAACAAACTTGAATTTGAATGAAAACCAACCCAGATCCATACAGTGAAGAGCAATATGCAGAGCAACGGAATTATATTCAAAGATAATGAATATACAATACCACATGATCAATAAATATCCTAAACTGATTTTAATTAAACTTAAAATTTTAAACTTGATGTTTACTCACCTACAAAATCTCTAAACAAAGAACACTTCTTGTTTTCTTTTGCAAACCTGAAGCATGAAACTGTCTTTGATCCCTGTTTGAATTCAATTTGATTTTACTTCTTTCTCTTGTTTTTGTTTTCTCTGGTTTTGCTAATTTGTTCCATAACGAACTAAATAGAAGATGTATGCACATATATATATAAGAGAAAACATTATACTTAAGGGAGGTTTTAACTGGTTAAGTTGCTTTCCTTATCTCTGTTTTAATTAGACCAGATTTTGTAAATATTTTGAATAGACCAAAAAGTTGGTTGAGCTGATGGCAATAAATGCCTAGGCATCTTAATATGTTTACAAAATTATTATTTTTGGCTGTGCACATACATTTGTATGTAAAATTACACTTTGCGGTTAACCAATGGCTTGTATATGAAGATATTTATTTCTAAATATTTGTTGTGTTACCTATTACTTTGCAGGTAGGCATGAGTATGAAGATACTTGTATTCATTTTCAGGTATACTTGGGTCTTGTAGAAGAAGATATTTTGTTTTAAAGATGTTTGGCTTGTAAACGAAGATATTTTTGTATGTAAACATTTTTTTTTATTACTTCTAGCTTAAATAATTTATACACATATGTTTTGTCACGTTTATTTTATTAACTTTTAGCTTGAACTTCATATACATGTGTTTGTGTCAGGTCTTATTCTCTTGTGCTTTAATTTATACTTTGTTCTTACAATTTAAATCTATATTGTGTGCATACCAAACCCATTTAATTCTTGTTTTCAGTTTAATTCTATTTGTATGTTAACTGTTAAAAATTAAGTTATATTCATAAGTTTACTTACTTATATCTATATTTTAGCCATCAGCATTTAAATTATATTCATGCTTACTTATTCATGTTTATATCTTATATTTTAACTATCAATATTTCAATTATATTCTTATGGTTTACTTATATTTTATATTGATAGAATTTGATTTCATTTTAAACATTATTATCCATATGTATATTTACAAATGTAAACAAGACAAAGTATTTTAATTTAATTATATAAGATAAATTTTTATTGTAAATATTATTAAGAGATTTATTTTAAATTTTCAAATCAATTTCCTTTCAAAATACAAATTCATATAAACAAAGGGAAAATATTCCCAATAATCCTATTCACTTTGAAACGATCAGTTTACATTTTATTTGATTAGATTAACTATTTATTAAAATAAATAGGGCCAAAATCTAGGGTCGTTACATTCCTCCCCCCTTAAAAGAATTTCATCCCCGAAATTTAAAACAAAGATAATTCAAAAGCTGTTATACCAACCATTCAAACATACATTTCATTCATACATTAGCAAACAACCAAACAATCTATCCTAACAAACATCACTAGCTGTCCGAACACAAATCCGGATAAGCTTTTCCTAAAACTATCCAGAGTTTCCCAGGTGCAATCTCTGGGATCCTCAATCCACTGCACTTTGACACGCTTGCTTCACTATCTTACTCCTGAGTTGTCTCTCGTCTTGATCAACAATTCGAACTAGATTCCTGACCACAGTCAAATTCGACTCGACCTCCAAATCTTCCTGGACTATTGGTTCTACATCTAACGATGAATCATGAACAAACTTCCTTAGATGGGATACATGGAATACATTATGAATTCTAGACATCCGTTCTGGCAATTCAACTCTATTATCTACAGCACTAATCTTTTCCAATATCCGAAATGGACCAATATATCTCGGGCAAGTTTTCCCGTCTCTCTGAATCTAATAGCTCCTTTGATCAGGGAACTTTGACAAAAACTAAATCACCAATCCTGAGCAGCTCTCATCCTTTTCTTGACAAGCTCAACTTTAACAGAAGCTTCTTGAATCAAATCTGGCCTAAACACAAGACGATCTTCAAACTTTTTCCAACAAGATGGGTATCTACACAGTTTTCCATATAGAGCTTCATAAGGAGCCATCTTAATATTAGCTTGGCAACCATTATTATAGGAGAATTCTACCAGATGAAGATGGTCTTTCCAAGATCCACCCAAAATTCAAAACACAAGCTCGCAACATCTTCTAGAATTCGGTTCAATCTCTCCGTCTGTCCGTATGTCTGAGGATGAGAGACTGTACTCAATCTCAAACTTGTTCCCATAGCTGATTGTAGAGTCTCCTAGAATTTGCTGGTAAAAATATGATCACGATCACTTACTATACTAATAAGAACACCATGCAATCTACCTATCTCTCTCAAGAAAATCTTTGCCAGAGAAATTGCAGTACGAGTTGCTTTAACCAGTATAAAATGGGCACTCTTACCTAATCGATCCATAATAACCCATATTCCATCATTTCCTTTCTTGGTTCTTGGCAAACCATCAATGAACTCCATCGAAATCCTCTCCCATTTGCATTCTGGGATTTCCCAAAGGCTGCAACAAACCAGCTGACTTCTGTTGATCTCCTTTCACTTGCTGACAGATAACACAACTGTTAACGAAAACAGCTACATCCTCTTCATGCGCGGCCACCAGAAAATTCTTCTCATATCTTTATGCATCTTAGAGATTCCTGGATGAATATTCAGTCTTAAGCGATGACACTCAATTAAGACTTCTTGCCTCAATCCATCTATATTAGGCACACCCGAAGGACCGTTAATCCTTAAAGCACCTTGATCATCCTTCTTGAAATCCGATTATCGACCATCCTTGGTTCCAAGAATTAGTTCCTCAAAAGATCTATCTTCCATTTTCTTACTTATGATTCTGTCCTGGAGAGATGGAACAATTTCCAATAGAGACAAAACTGCAATCCTGCTAAGAGCATCAGCCCCAACATTCGCCTTTCCCGGGGTATACAGAATAGCCAAATCATGGGATGTTAGAAACTCGACCCATCGCTGCTGCCCCAGATTAAGATTCTTTCGAGAGAAAAGATACTTCAATGGTTTGTGATCCGTGAATAACTCAAACTTCTCTCCCAAGAGATAATGTCTCCAAATCTTCAAAGCAAAAATAATGGCTAATAACTCAACATCGTGCGTAGCGTAATTCTTTTCATGTGGATTTAATTGCCAACTCGCATATGCAATTACTCTTCCATTCTACATCAGAAATGCTTCCAAACCAACTATACAAGCATCTGTATAAACTTCAAATTTGCTCTTCCCATCCGGAATAGCTAGTGCTGGTGCACTGGTTAGCCTTGTCTTCAGTTCTCGAAAAGCTTCTTCACACTGGATATCCGTTTGAATTTAGCTCCTTTCCTCGTCAACTTGGTCAGATGTGAAGAAATCTTGGAATAGTCCTTGATAAACTTCCTGTAGTAGCCAGCTAATCCCAGAAAATACGAATTTGCTTCGGTGACTTCGATTGCTTCCATTCTAGAATTGTCTCGACCTTTACTGGAACAACAGATATACCTTCACCCGAAACAATGTGCCCCAAAATTTTGACTTTCAATTTAGTGAAAAACACTGCAGTAGAACCCCAAAAAGAAAAACTGGGCCTAATCAATCCCTTCTCCCAAAGATCCTGAGTCAGCTCAACTAACTCTTCTCTCTCTAGGAGTCATCCTCTTACTAGGCTGAATCACCGGCACTACTCCTGTAATCAAATCAATACGAAACTCTGTCTCTCGATGGGGAGGCAAACACTTAACTTCCTCGAATACATCAGGAAAAATCTTAGACCACATCGATATCTTCAACCCTCTCTTGAGAAGTCTAAATTCCAAGTAAAAGACTGCTCAAGTGAATTCCAGAATTATCATACAACACTTTGGCAATTCTACCCAATTCAGTTCTCAAAGAAACTGTTCTCTCATCACAATACAGAACTGCCTTACTTATCAAGCCAATCCATCGAAGAAATGGATCCACTCTGCTACTCCTGAAATTACCTCAAGAAAAACTGCTAACTAGAAAATCGCCTCAACGGCACACATAACACTTTGAGCTGCACTGCTGACTCAGATGCCCAAAGACGTCCTATCCAAAGCTCTTCAAGAAACTCGAACCTCGAACCAAACAAAAACACCGTACTAAACTAAGCCACAACACCGAAGCAGGCATACTTCCTTACTTGCTCCAAAGAAACATCTTCGGAGACATCCATAGTCACTGTGTCTCATCACATAGCTACTACATCGTGAGGTATCAAGATATCATGACTTGCTTCCGCCCAATCGACAGAACCAAACTCTAGCTCATCCAAACTTACCTTCAAAGATGAACTCCGAACCTTAACCGGTTTCCTTACACCACCTAAAGCTCACTCGAGACGGTAATAGAACTATAGTCTCGACAGATAGACTTCCAACCTCAACATTCAAACTCCAACCATTGGTAGTCATGTTACACACACCACTACCCTATCTACCGTTATAACTTATATTGGAATACCACAATAGGTAACCCAACAAATAGGTAGATATAGATATATATATATATATATAAAAAAATTATAGATATGCTCTCTCAAGAAAGAAATCACTCAAGAGCCTAGTTATTCGCTCAACCTAGCGCTCTGATACCAACTGTGACGACCCGCCTTTCGACTCCCAGAAAGACGTATCATCATTTAAGAAAGAAAGGGATAGAAACAGAAAAGAAAAGAAAGAAAGAACAATAACATCGGAATCTCACAGCGAAACGGAACAAAATATAATATATCACATAACTATTACATAGTTTTACATATATCAGAGTTATACATCATCATACACATGACAGTCATATATATATCTGTCAATACATACATCAGAGATACAACATACACCAACGAACAAAGCGGAACTAGATAGATACATACGTGTGGACTCCTGCTCCAGGCTCCTCAAGAAATCAAAATCCAGAACCTATCACTTGGCTACTCATAAAAATTTGAGTACCCAAGAGTTTATGAAAAACATAATATAAACTCCGGGTCAGACATGGGCCTGGTATGAGTAAACGGTTTAAAGTTGTTTAACTTTGAAAAAACATTTGAAAATAAAGGTATCACGTAAGACTCCCCATAAATAAATACGGGTAAGTTTTTACCTTATGCTAACCAAAACATTTTATAGGAAATCCAGTGATATTATAATAGAGTCTAGGGTTTTCAAGTAAAATACAAAAATAGCTGAAATGCTTACATCTCACATTCCAACATAGTTGGGCACAATCAAAACGTACGACACTTATTGGAGATTGGATTCCATACAATGGCAGGGCTACTTGGGTACCGCCCGTCACAGTACGTGGCCTAGATCACTATAGCGAGCAGCCACCCTAACGCCCCTGCAACACAAGACCGAAACCATTCCTTACTGAACTGTCCCGAACAAGATAACCCTGGCAGTTGTTGCAATCAACTGCCCACACAGCTGAAATAAAAAGGGACATCTTGACAGGGGTATACCTCGTCCTGCTTAGGCATGACCTACCTAACCTTGCTGCACATACCCTGTTTTAGCCATTCCCGGTTGATGAGGCTTGAGGCTGCAATTACCTTTACAGAACATATTTCTTGGAATGCTCATTGTCCGCCTAACGATGTGCTGAAAGCATTTAATCCATACAAGTTCGTTTCGGGTTCGAATGAAACCGAAGGCATTATCTCATTACACTTATTTTGGAATCACCCTCAGAGTTAACGACGATAACCCTTGCATTCTAATTCACCATCTCGATCTTCACTTGAGATATCACGACATAACGTTTAATTTGGATCGATGTGGTTTTCGGAATATCATAAATGACACCCGATCCCGGTTTCATCGAAATCCAAACGCCATTTTAAAGGCCAAGTTGTTTATTTAATTTAAACAGTTTGAATTCAACAATTGAATTCACATAGCATATCACAGATAAATCATACACAATCAACATAGATATATCAAAGCATATAATAGATAATCATAGAATATCATCAAATAAATGTCAGAAATAAAATATTCTACATAAACAATTATCCATAAGCAATCATCTTTAATTATTATTTTAATTAATACAATTGAAATCAATTACCTGAGAATTAATTACTTAATTAATTACTTTATTTCAATCATTTAATTAATTACTTCTTAATCAATTTATTTAACCTTAATTACTTGAGAGTTAATCACTTAACCCTGTTCGGTTAATCGTTAATTATCAATAATCATTTATTCCATTTCAATTTATTTAATTAATAAATCATTTCTTAATCATTTTATCAAATCTTAATTTATTAATTAATTACCCTTAATTATTAATTCATAACCTTAATTATTAACTAATATAACTTAATTACCCATTTATTAATTACTATTACTTAGTTAACCATTTATTTGTTCTTAATTAAATTACGTAATTGGTTAACCACTCATCATACACAAATTAACTTAAGTAGTTGATTACAAACTTATTAATCACTTAAGCATTAACTTATCCATCTTTAATTACAATCATAAAGTAATTATTCTTAATTATTTCCTAGAAATAATTAATTTAATTTTAATTATTTAACTTGGTTGACATTTAAAAGTCCTCTTTAAACTTTGGAAAACAAGTTATTATTAATTACAAACTTAAGTGTTAATTAACTTTATACTTAACTTTAATTAATTACTTAATTAAAATAATAATTAAGTGTTTAAAAACATTGTTAAGTATTAACTAAGAAAATTAAAATGTGTGTTAAAGTCCTAACACTGCAGATTTTAAATAAAACACACCCGAGTACTTCCTTAATTAACTCGAGTAACCACGCACGTAACCTAACATTTTCCTCGAGTCACCTTCCTACTCCTTCTTCTTCTCCCGTTTTCTTTTTATTTCCAATAAGTATTAAATTTAAACTAAGTATAGAATTAGGAAACAAACTTACGCACACACTTAAACCCGAAGAAATCACCTAACTCTCCCGAGCATGACTCGAGACACACACCAAATCGACACTGACACATCTCCTCCATGTCGTACACGTGCACGGCGACGCCACTGGGCTCCGGCGAACCCCAACGCCATCGACATGTCACAAATCACCCGCAAACACGAAAACCCAACTCGATTCGCCACCGAACATTCAGATCGAAAATTTAGCATACCGTAAGAAACCTGAAGCTCAAACCACGCCATAAATTCACCTCGCCACCGCCGCACCGACCTCCATAGTCACCCAAAATTCGTCCACACCTCGAAAACACTCTAAGCAACCCTCTACCAGAGCCTCGAGCAACTCGATCGCGTGAAGAGGACGAGCACACCACATTTACTGACAAGTGCAAAAGCTCGGCAAAAACCCTAATTCGGCCTCGTTTCTCAAATTCACACAATAGAAAAATTATTTCACATTTTTCTCAATATCACATATGAGCGTACTATCTTCATACCAAATTTCAACCTTTAAAGTTGATTCGATTGTTTGAAAATTAAAAAAAAATTCAAACTTTGTTCAATTGCAAACTGCTCTTTGATTATGAAATTAAAAATCTTCGTTTTTGTTTTAAAAATCATGATTTGCAGTATGGATTCAAACTATGAACTTGAATTTTCTTTTTATGACAATCAAATTCATCTAAGTATATTTGATTACCTGTAACCAAAGTTTTGCAGTAGAAGTATTTCACTAACATATTAAATAAGCTTTGAAAAATCTTGTTTGAAGTTTTAACATCTTGTTTGATTGAAAAAAATGAAAACTTTACAATGATTCCGTTGAAACAAACTTGAATTTGAATGAAAACCAACCCTGATCCATACAGTGAAGAGCAATATGCAGAGCAACGGAATTATATTCAAAGATAATGAATATACAATACCACGTGATCAATAAATATCCTAAACTGATTTTAGTTAAACTTAAAATTTTAAGCTTGATGTTTACTCACCTACAAAATCTCTGAACAAAGAACACTTCTTGTTTTCTTTTGCAAACCTGAAGCATGAAACTGTCTTTGATCCCTGTTTGAATTCAATTTGATTTTACTTCTTTCTCTTGTTTTTGTTTTCTCTGGTTTTGCTAATTTGTTCCAGAACGAACTAAATACAAGATGTATACACACATATATATAAGAGAAAACAGGATACTGAAGGGAGGTTATAACTGGTTAAGTTTCTTTCCTTATCTCTATTTTATTTAGACCAGATTTTATAAATATTTTGAATAGACAAAAAAGTTGGCTGAGTTGATGGCAATAAATGCCTAGGATTCTTAATATGTTTGCAAAATTATTATGTTTGGCTGTGTACATATATTTGTATGTAAAAGTACACTTTGCAGTTAACATATGGCTTGTATATGAAGATATTTATTCATAAATATTTGTTTTGTTACCTATTACTTTGCAGGTAGGCATGAGTATGAAGATACTTGTATTCATTTTCAGGTAGACTTGAGTCTTGTAGAAGAAGATATTTTGTTTTAAAGATGTTTGGCTTGTTAACGAAGATAATTTCGTATGTAAACATTTTGTTTTATTACTTCTAGTTTAAATAGTTCATACACATATGTTTTGTCAGGTTTATTCTATTAACTTTTAGCTTGAACTTCATATACATGTGTTTGTGTCAGGTCTTATTCTCTTGTGCTTTAATTTATACTTTGTTCTTACAATTTAAATCTATATTGTATGCATACCAAACCCTCTTAATTCTTGTTTTCATTTTAATTCTATCTGTATGTTAACTGTTAAAAATTAAGTTATATTCATAAGTTTACTTACTTATATCTATATTTTAGCCATCAACATTTAAATTATATTCATGCTTACTTATTCTTGTTTATATTTTATATTTTAACTATCAATATTTCAATTATATTCTTATGGTTTACTTATATTTTATACTGATAGAATTTGATTTCATTTTAAACATTATTATCCATATGTATATTTACCAAATGTAAACAAGACAAAGTATTTTAATTTAATTATATAAGATAAATTTTTATTGTAAATATTATTAAGAGATTTATTTTAAATTTTCAAATCAATTTCCTTTCAAAATACAAATTCATACAAATAAATGGCAGATATTTCCAATAATCCTATTCACTTTGAAATGATAGTTTACATTTTTATTTGATTAGATTAACTATTTATTAAAATATATAGGGCCAAAATCCAGGGTCGTTACATTCCTCCCCCTTAAAAGAATTTCATCGCCGAAATTTAAAACAAAGATAATTCAAAAGCTGTTATACCAACTATTCAAACATACATATGATTCATATATTAGCAAACAACCAAACAATCTGTCCTAACAAACATCACTAGCTGTCCGAACACAAATCCGGATAAGCTTTTCCTAAAACTATCCAGAGTTTCTCCAGCGCAATCTCTGGGATCCTCACTCCACTGCACTTTGATACGCTTCACTATCTAACTCCTGAGTTGCCTCTCGTCTTGATTAACAATTCGAACTGGATTCCTGACCAAAGTCAAATTCGGCTCGACCTCCAAATCTTCCTGGACTACTGGTTCTACATCTAATGATGAATCATGAACAAATTTCCTAAGATGGGATACATGGAATACATTATGAATTCTAGACATCCATTCTGGCAATTCAACTCTATAAGCTACATCACCAATATTTTCCAATATCCGAAATGGACCAATATATCTCGGGCAAGTTTTCCCGTCTCTCCGAATCTAATAGCTCCTTTGATCAGGGAAACTTTGACAAAAACGAAATCACCAATCCTAAGTAGCTCTCATCCTTTTCTTGAAAATCTCAACTTTAAAAGAAGCTTCTTGAATCAAATCTGGCCTAAGAACAAGACGATCTTCAGACTCTATCCAACAGGATGGGAATCTACACGGTCTTCCATACAGAGCTTCATAAGGAGCCATCTTAATATTAGCTTGGTAACCATTATTATAGGAGAATTCTACCAAATGAATATGGTCTTTCCAAGATCCACACAAAATTCAAAACACAAGTTCGCAACATCTTCTAGAATTCGGTTCAGTCTCTCCGTCTGTCTGTCTGTCTGAGGATGATAGGCTGTACTCAATCTCAAACTTGTTCCCATAGCTGATTGTAGAGTCTCCTAGAATTTGTTTGTAAAAATAGGATCACGATCACTTACTATACTAACAGGAACACCATGCAATCTAAATATCTCCCTCAAGAAAATCTCTGCCAGAGAAACTGCAGTACGAGTTGCTTTAACCAATATAAAATGGGCACTCTTAGTTAACCGATCCATAATAACCCATATTCCATCATTTCCTTTCTTGGTTCTTGGCAAACCATCAATGAACTCCCTCGAAATCCTCTCCCATATCCATTCTGGGATTTCCCAAAGGCTGCAACAAACCGGCTGACTTCTGTTGATCTCCTTTCACTTGCTGACAGATAACACAACTATTAACGAAAACAGCTACATCCCTCTTCATGCTCGGCCACCAGAAAATTCTTCTCATATTTTTATGCATCTTAGAGATTCCTGGATGAATATTCAGTCTGGAGCGATGTCACTCAGCTAAGATTTCTTGCCTCAATCCATCTATATTCGGCACACCTGAACGACCATTAATACTTAAAGCACCTTGATCGTCCTTCTTGAAATCCAAATATTGACCATCCTTGGTTCCAAGAATTAGTTCCTCAAAAGATCTATCTTCTAATTGCTTACTTATAATTCTGTCCTGGAGAGATGGAACAATTTCCAATAGAGACAAAACTGCAATCCTGCTAAGAGCATCAGCCCTAACATTCGCCTTTCCCGAGGTTTGCAGAATATCCAAATCATAGGATGTCAGAAACTCGACCCATCGCTGCTGCCTCAGATTAAGATCCTTTTGAGAGAAAAGATACTTCAACGGTTTGTGATCCATGAATAACTCAAACTTCTCTCCCAAGAGATAATGTCTCCAAATCTTCAAAGCAAAAATAATGGCTAAAAACTCAAGATCGTGCGTAGCGTAATTCTTTTCATGTGGATTTAATTACCGACTCGCATATGCAATTACTCTTCCATTCTACATCAGAACTGCTTCCAAACCAACTATACAAGCATCTGTATAAACTTCAAATTTGCTCTTCCCATCCGGAATAGCTAGTGCTGGTGCACTGGTTAGCCTCATCTTCAATTCTCGAAAGGCTTCTTCACACTGGGTGTCCGTTTGAATTTAGCTCCTTTCCTTGTCAACTTGGTCAGATGTGAAGAAATCTTGGAATAGTCCTTGATAAACTTCCTGTAGTAGCCAGCTAATCCCAGAAAATACGAACTTCCGTCGGTGACTTCGATTGCTTCCATTCCAGAATAGTCTCGACCTTTACTGGATCTACAGATATCCCTTCACCCGAAACAATATTCCCCTAAATTTTGACTTCTGATTTAGTGACAAACACTGCAGCAGAACCCCAACAAGATAAACTGGGCCTAATCAATCCCTTCTCCAAAAGATCCTGAGTCATCTCAACTAACTCTTCTCTCTCTAGGAGTCATCCTCCTACTAGGCTGAATCACCAACACTACTCCTGGAATCAAATCAATACGAAACTCTATCTCTCGATGGGGAGACAAACACTTAACTTTCTCGAATACATCAGGAAAATTCTTATACCATATCGATATCTTCAACCCTCTCTTGAGAAGTCTCGATTCCAAGTAAAAGACTGCTCAAGCGAATTCCAGAATTATCATACAACACTCTGCCAATTCTACCCAATTCAGTTCTCAAAGAAAATGTTCTCTCATCACAATCCAAAACAGCCCTATTTATCAAGCCAATCCATCGAAGTAATGGATCCACACTGCTGCTCCTGAAATTACCTCAAGAAAAACTGCTAACCAGAAAATCTCCTCGACGGCACACAGAACACTTCGAGCTGCACCGCTGACTCAGGCGCCCAAAGACTTCCTATCCAAAGCTCTTCGAGAAACTCGAACCTCGAACCAAACAAAAACACCCTACTGAACTAAGCCACAACACCAAAGCAGACATACTTCCTTACTTGTTCCAAAGAAACATCTTCAGAGACATCCATAGTCACTATGTCTCATCACATAGCTACTACATCCTGAGGAATCAAGATATCATGAATTGCTTCCGCCCAACCGACAGAACCAAACTCTAGCTCATCCAAACTTACCTTCAAAGATGAACTCCGAACCTTAACAGGTTTCCTTACACTACCCAAAGCTCACTCGAGACGGTAATAGGTCTATAGTCTTGACAGATACACTTCCAACCTCAACATTCAAACTCCAACCATTGGTAGTCGTGTTGCACAAACCACTACCCTATCTACCTTTATAACTTATATTGGAATACCAGAACAGGTAAACCAACAAATAGGTAGAAATATATATATATATATATATATATATATATATATATATTACAAATACGCTCTCTCAAGAAAGAAATCACTCAAGAGCCTAGGTACTCGCTCAACCTAGCGCTCTGATACCAAGTGTGACGACACGCCCTTCTACTCCCAGAAAGACGTATCATCATTTATGAAAGAAAGGGATAGAAATAGAAAAAAAAATAAAGAAAAAACAACAACATCAGAATCTCACAGCGAAATGGACCAAATATAATATATCACATAACTATTACATAGTTTTACATATATCAGAGTTATACAGCATCATACACATGACAGTCATATATACATCTGTCAATACATACATCTGAGATACAGCATACATCAACTAACACAGCGGAACTAGATGGATACATACGTCTGGACTCCTGCTTCAAGCTCCTCAAGAAATCAAAATCCAAAACCTATCACTTGGTTACTCATAAAAATTTGAGTACCCAAGAGTTTATGAAAAACATAATATAAACTCCGGGTCAGACATGGGTCTGGTATGAGTAAACAGTTTAAAGTTGTTTAACTTTGAAAAACATTTGAAAATAAAGGTATCACGTAAGACTCCCTACAATTAAGTACGGGTAAGTTTTTACCTTACGCTAACCAAAACATTTTATAGGAAAACCAGTGATATTATAATAATGTCTAGGGTTTTCATGTAAAATACAGAAATAGCTGAAATGCTTACATCTCACATTCCAACATAGTTGGGTATAATCAAAATGTACGGCACTTATTGGAGATTGGATTCCATACAATGGCAGGGCTACTGGGGTACCGCCCATCACAGTACGTGGCCTAGATCACCGTACCGAGTAGCCACCCTAACTCCTCTGCAACATAAGGCCGAAACCATTCCTTACTGAACAGTCCCGAACAAGATAACCCCAGCAGTTGTTGCAATCAACTGCCCACATAGCCGAAATAAAAAGGGACATCTAGACAGGGGTATACCTCGTCCTGCTTGGGCATGACCCACCTAATCATGCTGCACATCCCCTGTTTTATCCATTCCTGGTCGATGAGGCTTGAGGCTGCAATTACATTTACGGAACATATCTCTTAGAATGCTCATCACCCGCCTGACGATGTGCTGAAAGCATTCAATCCATACAAGTTCATTGCGGGTACGGATGAAACCGAAGGCATTATCTCATTACACTTATTTTGGAATCACCCTCAGAGTTAACGACGATAACCCTTGCATTCTAAATCACCATCTCAATCTTAACTTGAGATATCACGACATAACTTTTAATTTGGATCGATGTGGTTTTTGGAATATCATAAATGACACCCGATCCCGGTCTCATCGAAATCCAAACGCCATTTTAAAGGCCAAGTTGTTTATTTAATTTAAACAGTTTGAATTCAACAATTGAATTCACATAGCATATCACAGATAAATCATACACAATCAACATAGATATATCAAAGCATATAATAGATAATCATAGAATATCATCAAATAAATGTCACAAATAAGATATTCAACGTACACAATTATCCATAAGCAATCATCTTTAATTATTATTGTAATTAATACAATTGAAATCAATTACTTGAGAATTAATTACTTAATTAATTACTTTATTTCAATCATTTAATTAATTACTTCTTAATCAATTTATTTAACCTTAATTACTTGAGAGTTAATCACTTAACCATGTTCAATTAATCATTAATTATCAATTAACCACAAATTCCATTTCAATTTATTTAATTAATAAATCATATCTTAATCATTTTACCAAATCTTAATTTCTTAATTAATTACCCTTAATTATTAATTCGTAACCATAATTATTAACTAATATAACTTAATTACCCATTTGTTAATTACTAATTATTTAGTTAATCATTTATTTATTCTTAGTTAAATTACGTAATTAGTTAACCACTCATCATACACAAATTAACTTAAGTAGTTGATTACAAACTTATTTATCACTTAAGCATTAACTTATCCATCTTTAGTTACAATCATAAAGTAATTATTCTTAATTACTTCCTAGAAATAATTAATTTAATTTTAATTATTCAACTTAGTTAACATTTAAAAGTCCTCTTTAAACTTTGGAAATCAAGTTATTATTAACTATACTTAAGTGTTAATTAACTTTATACATAACTTTAATTAATTGCTTAATTAAAATAATAATTAAGTGTTTAAAAAAATTGTTAAGTATTAACTAAGATAATTAAAACGTGTGTTAAAGGCCTAACTTAAATTGTTAAACCTTTATTAAGTATAAAATGCTTGAACTGGTCGGAAACAAGTTACTTACTTGACTTTATAACACTGCAGATTTTAAACAAAGCACACCCGAGTACTTCCTTGATTAACTCGAGTAACCACACACGTAACCTAACATTTTCCCCGAGTCACCTTCCTACCCCTTCTTCTCCCCTTTTCCTTTTATTTCCAATAAGTATAAAATTTAAACTAAGTATAGAATTAGGAAACAAACTTACGCACACACTTAAACCCGAACAAATCACCTAACTCTCCCGAGCACGACTCGAGACACACACCACATCGACCCTGACACATCTCCTCATTGTCGTACACGTGCACAGCGACGCCACGGGGCTCCGGCGAACCCCAATGCCATCGGCATGTCACAAATCACCCGCAAACACGAAAACCCAACACGAATCGCCACCGAACATTCAGATCGAAAATTTAGCATACCGTATGAAACCTGAAGCTCGAACCACGCCACAAATTCACCTCGTCACCGCCGCACCGACCACCAGAGTCGTCCAATATTCGTCCACTCCTTGACAACACTCTAAGCAACCCGTGACATCCCAGAAATTCTTAGCTCAAATTCGACAAATTATTTGAACTTTTTAAAATTAAATTGTGAGAATTTTAAAAGAAATAAGATATTGTAGTAAAATCACATAAATTATTAAATGTTAATAACAAAAATATCTTTTCTTTTCAACAAAGTAAAATAAGAAATAAGTTAATTAAAACAAACATTTTCATTTAATAAAACAAAGGTAAAATAATACTTGCTAAAAAATAAAACAAAAGCCTGTAAAGTAAATAAGATAGTAAGTACCTTAATAGAAAAATAAAAGAAATTATAAGTAAACAAAACATATTTGGTGTAAGTAAATGTAAACAAAACCTTGCTGTGAGTATATTTTTATGTAAACAAAAACTTGATGTAATAAAATGTACTTGTAATAATCCAATGTAAACATAACATGCTGAAAGTATGCAAAGTAACAAGCTTCATTTAATGCTTGTATTAAATGCTATTTACTCCTTTGCATGTACAAAATCCTATCAGCCGAAAAGAGTATGGGTTTAGTCAATAAAAAGAATAAATTTATTTAAAAACAATTGTACCAGTGGATGCCTACTTTCCCTACCCTGTACAAACTATCTCCCTTAAATATACATGCATATTTACTTTATTCCATTCGAACAAGAAAAAGAAACACAACAAAGATCAGAAATAAAATGAAATAAAAGCAAACATCACCTTATTCAACAAACTGGAGCAAAATTTATTCAACTAAACAAAACAAGGTTCAAGAGTAGATCCAGGAAGATCAAAACTGCAACTTTTAAATACAAAAGTATTCTCTGTTTTCAAATATTTGCCAGGTGAGTAAACCTCTTTAGATTTGGATTTTTAAACTTGTTGTTTGAAGTTATGTCTGGAAAAGAAAAATGCTTGTATAAGTAGATATTGTATGTGAATGTGTTATGTACAGATCTAGAAGATGTGAGTTTTAGGCTCTGTCTCAAAACTTGTATTCATTGTGAGTAAGCTTAATTTTGTAAAGAATTTTAAGTTTATTTTAAACTAGTTCAAACTTCATCTTTAAACTGTTTGCATATACTTCAGTAGGCATATGATTTTAACATGCTCTGTTCTTTGAAAAGTTGTTACAGACTTCATCCTTATGTTCAAACATTCAAACCATGTTGTTTAAAATATTTTGTAAGCTTTGATTCTCAACTAAACCCGTTGTTAAACTTAAAAGTAAGATTTTTAAAGGTTGATTTAAGATCTTCTTTATCAAGCATCACTGTAATCTTGTTTTACAGGTTCCAGGTAAAAATTTGATAAAAATAAAATGTTGTAAAATATTAATTCAAGATTATAATCTGAATCTATACTTCAATCTATGATTTTTAAGACAAAATTTTAGATTTTTAGTTTAATATACACAGAGTAGTTAGTTTTTGAACAAAAAATCACATTTTTCGAATTACCAGTGATTGAGTTAATGATAAATGTTGAAATTTGAATCGAAGCTAGTTTGAACTTCTATAATAACGAGAAAAATACTCAATAATTTTCGAATGGATGGATTTGCCGTTCGAACCCAAAGTAGGGTTTAAGATGGAGTTTTGCAGTGGGTAGAAAGCAAGGTGATTTCATCACCTACGAGTGACCGAGTAGCACGCGATTCCAGGTGAGGGTAGGGGAGGGTGTGGTCGACGTGTGGCTGGAGTTTCATGGTGTCAGGTGGTCGTCGTTGGGGGTGGCGAGGCGTTTTTGCAAGGGGGGTTCGTTCCAGTTTCTTTTCGAGCTACTGGTTTTTTTTTGATTTCGTGAATTTTGCATCGAATTGGAGATCGCACTCGAGTGTGGGGAAGAATCATGACATGCCGGAGGTCGCGGCGGCCACTGGAGCGGAGGCGCAGTGGTGTACACGTGCACAGGGGGTCGCGTGTCAGGGTGCTCATGTTTAAATAAAATGCTTCAGTAGTTTGTAACTTGAGGGGAAAAAAAAGAAGAAAACTGGGACGGGAAGAAAAGAGGATGGGCTCGATTTAATCCTGATGTTGTGCACGAGACACTCGAGTGAATTGTTAGTTAACAGTTTAAATTTTTACCCAAACTGTTTTTTTTTTAAAAGACACTGGGAAGAGAAGAGAACACGGGGGAGGAAGAGAAGAAGACGTGAGTTGGCTCGAGCAGGAAGCATGGTTTACTCGAGTTTTAGTTAATGCTGAAGGTTAACGTTTTTGAATATCAACAGTTTTGTTCAAAATACAAGATACACGCTTTGATTTGAATAAATGGCAAGATGGTTGAAAATCTGTAAAGTAGTTTAAAATTTGAAATTGGAAACCAAATAAATTAGCAGTTGATTTTTTTATTTATAATTAAATGGTTAATAGGTTTGTAATTAAGAAATATTAACTAATGGGTTAAGTAATAAATTAAGAAATTAACTTAAGTTAAACAAATAAATCTAATTTACATTTAAAATTCCAATGTAACAATAAATTAATTTTAAAGTATAAAGAAGATTTAAAATGATAGTTAAGGAAGATAATTGTTTTAATCAATGATTTTGAAAAGAAATTAAGAATGATTTACAAACTTTTAATTAAATTGATTTATAAACAATCAAGTATTTAAATAAATTTAAGTAAGTAAGAATTTGTTAATTTGGAAACAATTAATCGAGCTAATTTAGATTTAAATTATTTATTCAAATTCTTATCATTGGTTTAAAAATAATTTTTGTGGTAAATTTATTTAAACCGCATTTGAAAATAAATTAACTAGTGTTGTGCACTGTATTGATATATCTGTTCTGATAATGATGCCGTGTTATGTGGATTGCCATATGATGTGCAATAACTGTAATTTGTTCTGTATTGATGTGAAAACCCTGTTGCCCGTAAAACGGCATATAAACTTGATGCGATAGGGAATCGGATTTCAGTTTGTTATCCGAAACCCACATCGAATCTATGAATTGTTGGGAATGACATCCACACGTTTTAAAATTTGGCACTCACTATTCGGTTTAGCCGGGAAAGGACCTTTGTGTCGTATAACCCATTACAAATATGTGATACGACATTATGAATAAAATTTGAAGACCGGTGTTGAAGACCAGGTATTTGCGAGAGCGATAGGATGACCTGTCGAATGACTCTGCACCGAATTGCTCCGGTATGTAGGATCTAGATTAACCCTAGAGGGGGGTTGAATAGGGTTATAGCAAATTTTCTCGATTTAAACGTAAAAACAAACTGCGGAAATAAATATGCTGAAAATTAAATCACACACAAAATTTACCCAGCTTCGGCAACCCCTGCCTACTGCTGCATTCCCATATTTCTATTAGAATTAAACAGTATCCCGCTTACAAACACTCTACTAGACTCGCAAACCCTTTTGCTCCCGCTCACAAACACTCTCATAGACTCACACACCCTGCTCCGTCTATAGAGTTTCGCTCACTCGCAAACTCTGCTCCGCCTATAGAGTTTTGCAAACTCGCACACCCTGCTCACTGAACTAATTCTAACTAGACAATCTGACACTACCTACAACCTAGGAGGTGATTTACAAATTCTTTGACTCGAAAAGAAAAACAAACTTCAAAAATAAAAACAGAAGCAAAAATTAAAATACAAACTTGAATGCTTAATTTTTGCTCAAATAAAAAATAAAAAACCCCCTTTTAATAAAACCCTAAATAAAAACTAAAGCCTTTTTATTATAATAATGTCGCCCTTTTATTTTTAACCCGATCCACTTCTTTTAGCCGTTCCTCTTTGTCGAATTAGGGCTTCGGTCCTTTTTTTCTTTCTTCTGAAACAATTGCGGCCGACGTTATATTCTTTGTTCGTTCTGAAATTAGGGCTTCCGCTCGCGATCCAAATTTGGGGCTTTTCGGGAGCACGCCTATGTTGATTCTCTGGTTAATGTGTTGCTCCTCTGTTGATCGATTCTCGTTCCTTGGCTTTCTCGTTCTCTGATGATCGAGTTGTTGATTCGGTATGTAATTTCTCTGTTTGTTGATTTGATTGTTTGCCTTTTACTCGATGCCGATGATGAGTGCTTTGGGTTTGGTATTTATATGAATTCGAATACACTTGCATTTGCTCATATCAATTCGATACTTTCCAAATTTTTCTATTGCTTGATGCGCACGGTTTTCCTGATATAACTTCAACCTTGATGCTCACGGCTTTGATTTTCAAATGTTTGATTTATCTTTGGTTCATACGGCAGAAACTTACCCTTTTTAATTTTCTTTGACTTGTTCAAAGATACGAATTTGAGTTGAATTCTGACTTCGGCCATCTCTGTAATGTTGAACTTCGTCCATCTTGTAGTCTTCGTCTCTGGCCATCTTCCCTTGTTTCCACTTGAACATTGCATTGTTGTTCACTTGTTTATATCACTGGACTTGGTATCATTGATCTGCATTACTTTATTTCTTACAGCTTCACTGTTGCACTCGAGTGGTTTCAAACATGTGAGTTGTTCACCATGTTGCATACAGATTTTATTCACTTGAGTCTGCCTTGTTGAGTTCCTATAGTTGCATTCATGTCATGTAGTTGCACACTTTAACTTCACTGAGTCTCTAGATGGTGCATTGCCACTGTGTTGCATTGTTATTGATACATGGTTGTTCTGTGCTTTGATATTGTGACACTATTGGTTCAACTTGTCACTTGAAATTGTTGACTGATGTTCACTTCACTGTTGACTTGAGTATGTACAACTCCTTCTGGAATAGTTCGAACTTGAATCTGTATCATGTTACTGTTAGGATTGGCTTGAATCTGTATTCATGTTGCTGTTAGGATTGGCTTGTGGTCTTTGCTGTGTTCACATGTTTCTGGTACATTCATTGGACTGTTGCATGCAGTCCATTATGTTTGATCTGACTTGAACTGTCATTGTTGTACCTGTTTCTGTGTTGCTTCATGAATTGTGCATTTGTGGTAGGGTTTCACTTGGGCTTGTTGTTGTGTTGACTTGATTGTGTATACTGTGTTATTTGGATTGCTGAATTTTTCTGCAATCTTCATTGAGCTTGTACACCATGTTGCATGCATTGAGTAACTGGTTTTGGTCGAGACTTTATTCTTTGTTGGCACTGGCTGTTTTCTTTGTGGTCTTCTCATTCATGTTGATGTTGGTGGCAATCTTGTTCTGCACTGTGTTGATTTGTTCTTCACTTGTGAACTTTGGCTTTACTGAGTTTGTTTGTTTGTATTTGCACTTGCTTTTGGGTTGCTGCACATGTGGTTTTGCGTTTGATTAATATGGAGACCTGTAGTCTTCATTTGCAGCCTTGACTTTGGTTGATGTTGTTTTATTGTGTTGTTGTGTGGACACATGTTTTATCACTTGAGCTTGCAGTCTTCATTTTTTCTGTGACATTTGTGATATTCATGTTGATTGCTTCATGACTTCGACTGTTTGCATACACTTCACGCAGTCTTCAGTTTGTACTTCTGGTCTTTGCATCCTTTCATGTTGATTTTTGAAATTTTACTTGAGTTGAATCCAATTTCAAAAACTCGGGTTTGACCTTGTGCTCGTGTCGTGATTTTAAATATATTGCACGTGAGTTGAACTCGGCTTTTCATTTGGGTTTGACCTGTGCTCACCTGTCCCTGTAGCATTATCAAGTGTATATTGATGTCCACGGCCTTGTGGCATGTACAGTGATACACTGTGCATGTCACACTGTTCGTGTGTGATGAATTCAAATATGAATGATGACGAACAACCCAAATAACTGAGGCAAATCATATTTTCAAAAATCATATTTTATTTTATATTGCAAAAATATTTCTTTTTCAATTATACCGCGTTAGTGAATATTTTTGCAGATTGCTCAGATGCTGGATTCAAACTGGAATGCAGTTGAAGACAAAATACGAGTGTGAGTGATATGTAGTGAGGTTATTAATGTAAATTGAATTGTGATGTATTCAAAAATGTATATGTATAGTGAGAGCTTGAATTTGTACTATTCAAGATTGTAATAAATATTTGTTTGAATAAAATTTCTGCTTGAATTCAAATTCTGTGTAACTTGTTCTGTTTGAATTCAAATTCTGTGTAATTTATTTTATTCAACAAATATTTATTTAATCTATGAAAAACAAAATAGTACATTACCAAATACATTTAAATGAATATATATGTTTATTATCATCAAACAAAAACATATTAGCGCATATTCATACATTCTCCCCCTTTTGATGATTACAAACATATATTTAAGATTTTGACCGTGTTAAATGTATTTGATCAATGATATACTCTAATTGCTCCCCCTATTTGAATGCTTCCTCTCTACATGATGCTCCCCCTTCATATATGCATGCAAATAGAAATATTCAAATAAGCCTAGATGCAAATGGAAAATTATTTGACATTTGCTTGATTCTATTTGACAAAATCTTGACTTTTCTCTCCCCCTTTTGTTATCAGCAAAAGAATAATAGTGTTAGAGAAAAATAGCGATTAAGTGATCAATATTAATCCAACATTAAAACTCAAATTGAATATAAATATTAAACTCCAATAAGAATCAAACAAAAACCATAACTACCCTTGTTAGGCGCATATTCCACTTTTAGAATGATGGAAATGGTATTCTCATATAAAATCATATAGATGTATCAACTTGTGTTACATTTATATCAGGAATTTGAATATCTACTAATCATGCATAACCGTTAGGACTTTTAAATGAGAATAGTAGTATTCCAATGAAATCAAGTATCTTCTAACCATGCATGACCGTGAGGACTTTTAAATGGGATTAGAATCAACTTGTCTATTAAATCAATTAATTTTGATATGCGTTCCATACATGCATAACCGTAAGGACTTTTAAATGAGCATGGAAGCACATAATCAAAAATCCAAGTAATTCACCCACGCATAACCGTGAGGACTTTTAAATGAGAGTGAATACTTTGGATATTTATTTATTTTTACAAAAAAATGTTACATGAAAAACAAATGATTCCTGATTACAGTACCACATATCGACAAACTATATTTAATATTTGATAAACAATGGTCGATAGAAATATGATAGATATAGAAATGGTCATGGAATCTTTACCCAACAAAAAGTTTTATAAGTCTTGTTTGAATTCCTAAAGAAATTTTCCAAATATACTCTCTTGAGTAATGTATGTTAACTATCAACACTTATCACCTTTTCAATCACTATTTATCTTGTTGATAATTAGTAGGGAGTCAGATTAGTCAAAATTTGTCATTTAAAATCAAATAAAAATGACTAATCTGAAAATATGGTCAAAAATGATTTTCTCGAGGGGGTTATATGAGAGAATTTTCTGCTATTTGAAAATTATGAAAAATACGCAAATATTTTCTATGAAAAACGATGCAGTTACTAAATGTCTCAAAAATCACGTTCAACTAGTAATTTTTCTATCAACTAGATTACTAGTGTAATCTGCATCTGAGTTTCTCTTTCAATCCAAAATATCACTAACTAAAATTGATAAACCAGACCATGAAGTGCATCAAAAATTTCAAACTCAATTTTAACAACAATTTAAATGACATTTTTTGAATTTGAATTGAAGCCGTGTAAATAATCAGAAGACCGTGAATATAGAGTTAGCCAATATTATCATCCAACAAAACACTATGTTTAATCCAAACAAATATGTATGAAGTAATTCAAAGAATAGTGATTTTGGCATAAATGTAATTAGCCAACTATGTTGAACAAGTCAGAATCAAAAAAACATCATCTTTACAACATCTCAATATTGGCTGATTTCATTCAGAATATGGTGCAGATTATCACATTTAATTTATCGATCAAATAAATATACCTTCACCTATTTTACCTTTACGATAATTTCTCATGATTTCCCATTGTGATTCTGTCACCTTTGTATTAGGCTAAGGAACTTTGCTTTATTGCCCGTTGTGTTTCTAGAACATCCAAAATCCAGCGAACACCGTTGTTGTTCCTTAGCCTGCCACCATACCTACACGATGAAAGATTTTTGTGACCTATCTATAGGTCCATGATTGTTAGTGGCAGAAGCATTATGAATAAACAAACCCTTTGGAACCCAAACTTGTTTAGTCCTTTTATTCTTGTTCCAATAGACATGAAATTTGTTTGTAGAATTCTTAGGAACCCAAACTTGTATAAATTTTGTGTTCTTGTTCCTATGACTACAACTTTCAACACGATGTCCAATTATTTCACATCTATCAATGACACTCTTACTTTTTGCATTACCATCAACTTGTCTTTTCCCAAAACCTAGTCCTTTTCTGTTGTTAGCAAAAATTTGATTTCCCAATAGCATGTTGAAAGATTTTTCGCCTCTTGAAAAGTTATTCAAAGATTTCTCAAGATTTTGGACTTTGGTTTTTAGGGTTGTGTTTTCAGTGACAAGTGAGGTGCATCAATTTATAAAATCCTTTTTCCTAGTGTCGATGGTTTCCTTAAGATTCAAGTTTTCTTTTTCAAGATTCTCAAAGTTATTCCTAAGTTTTGATAATTCTGAATCTAAAATCTTACAATATTTACAGTCTAGATTTTGAATGTTTTCAAGTTCAGTTTCTAACCTAAAATTTTCACGAGCAAGTTCTCTCCTATCAAATTTCAGTTTTTCAATTTTAGATTCAAGAGTATCAACTACTTTAGTAAGATCAAGACACGTAAAAACAAGTTCTTTATAAGTATAGTTACCTCCCTCATTAGATTCCTCTGAGCTTGCTTCTGAATCTGATTTTGCCATAAGACACAAGTTAGGCTCCTCTGAGCTGCTATCCGAAACTTCCTCTTCTTCTTCATCATCCCAAGTCGCTGCAAAAGCCTTCTTCTTCTTTTTCTTTCCTTTGTTGTATTTGAGAAGTGGGCATTCTTGTTTGAAGTGGCCAGGCTTGTTGTAGTTATAGCACGTCAGTTCATTATCGGAATTGTCAGAATCTTTTGGCCTATTACCCTTTGTTTTCTTCTTGCGTGGCTTGAATCTTGACCATTTTCTAAGATTATTGACAGCCATTGCAAGCTCTTCAATTGGATCTTCTTCTATATCGCTTTCTTCTTTGCTCTTTAAGGCAATTGTCTTCTTCTTTAGTTCGGAGTTGTTGCGTTCCTCCTTTGCTTTTAGCTCAAGCTCATATGTCATCAAGTTTCCAATCAACTCCTCCACGCTTAGTTTACTCAAATCTTTCGATTCTTGTATTGCCGTGACTTTTGCCTCAAAGTTCATCGGTAAGACTCGTAGTATCTTCCGCACAAGCTCTACCTCAGTGAAGACCTTCCCAAGCGCTCTAGCATTGTACACCAAAGTTGAAAAACGTCCAAACATATCCTTTATGCTCTCGCCTTTGTCCATCACAAAGTTTTCATATTCATTGCTGAATAGCGCTAGACGAGACTCCTTGACTTGAGAAGTTCCTTCATGTGTCACCTCCAAGGTGTGCCAAATTTCCTGTGCAGTTTTACAATGAGAAATTCTATTAAATTCATTCTTATCAAGAGCACAGATCAAAGCATAGCATTTGTAGTATTTAATCTCTTATCGTTAGCATCCCACTTATCCCTAGGTTTAGGAATCTCAGTATCACCAACGGTTATAGTGGGAGATTTATAGCCAGTTTCAATAATATCCCAAACATCATAATCAACAGAACTAAGATAAATGCCCATCCTAACCTTCCAATAAGCATAATCACTCCCATTAAACATGGGTGGCCTAACAATAGATTGCCCCTCAGAAAAAGCATTATTTGATGAATTCATGACTCTAGAGTTAAAGAAAAATACCGTGCTTTAATACCACTTGTAGGATCTAGATTAACCCTAGAGGGGGGTGAATAGGGTTATAGCAAATTTTCTCGATTTAAACGTAAAAACAAACTGCAGAAATAAATATGCTGAAAAGTAAATCACACACAAAATTTACCCAGCTTCGCAACCCCTGCCTATTGCTGCATTCCTAGATTTCTATTAGAATTAAACAGTATCCCGCTTACAAACACTCTACTAGACAAGAAAACCCTTTTGCTCCCGCTCACAAACACTCTCATAGACTCCCACACCCTGCTCTGCCTATAGAGTTTCGCTCACTCGCAAACTTTGCTCGGCCAATAGAGTTTTGCAAAGTCGCACACCCTGCTCACTGAACTAATTCTAACTAGACAATCTGACACTACCTACAACCTAGGTGGTGATTTACAAATTCTTTGACTCGAAAAGAAAAACAGACTTCAAAAATAAAAACAGGAGCAAAAATTAAAATACAAACTTGAATGCTTAACTTTTGCTCAAATAAAAAACAAAAAACCCCATTTTAATAAAACCCTAAATAAAAACTAAAGCCCTTTTATTATAATAATGTCGACCCTTTTATTTTTAACCCGATCCACTTCTTTTAGCCGTTCCTCTTTGTCAAATTAGGGCTTCGGTCCTTTTTTCTTTCTTCTGAAACAATTGCGGCCGACTTTGTATTCTTTGTTCGTTCTGAAATCAGGGCTTCGGCACGCGATCCAAATTTGGGGCTTTTCTGGAGCACGCTTATGTTGATTCTCTGGTTAACATGTTGCTCCTCTGTTGATCGATTCTCGTTCCTTGGCTAGCTCGTTCTCTGATGATCAAGTTGTTGATTCGGTATGTAATTTCTCTGTTTGTTGATTTGATTGTTTGCCTTTTACTCGATGTAGATGATCAGTGCTTTGGGTTTGGTATTTATATGAATTCGAATACACTTGCATTTGCTCGTATCAATTCGATACTTTCCAAAATTTTCTATTGCTTGATGCGCACGGTTTTCCTGATATAACTTCAACCTTGATGCTCACGACTTTGATTTTCAAATGTTTGATTTATCTTTGGTTCATACAGCAGAAACTTTCCCTTTTTAATTTTCTTTGACTTTTTCAAAGATACGAATTTGAGTTGAATTCTGACTTCGGCCATCTCTGTAATGTTGAACTTCGTCCATCTTGTAGTCTTCGTCTCTGGCCATCTTCTCTTGTCTCCACTTGAACATTGCATTGTTGTTCACTTGTTTATATCACTGGACTTGGTATCATTGATCTGCATTTCTTTATTTCTTATAGCTTCACTGTTGCACTCGAGTGGTTTCAAACATGTGAGTTGTTCACCATGTTGCATACAGATTTTATTCACTTGAGTCTGCCTTGTTGAGTTCCTGTAGTTGCATTCATGTCATGTAGTTGCACACTTTGACTTCACTGAGTCTCTAGATGGTGCATTGCCACTGTGTTGCATTGTTATTGATACATGGTTGTTCTGTGCTTTGATATTGTGACACTATTGCTTCAACTTCACTTGAAATTGTTGACTGATGTTCACTTCACTGTTGACTTGAGTATGTACAACTCCTTCTGGAAAAGTTTGAACTTGAATCTGTATCATGTTACTGTTAGGATTGACTTGAATTTGTATTCATGTTGGTGTTAGGATTGGCTTGTGGTCTTTGCTGTGTTCACATGTTTCTGGTACAATCATTGGACTGTTGCATGCAGTCCATTATGTTTGATCTGACTTGAACTTTCATTGTTGTACCTGTTTCTGTGTTGCTTCATGAATTGTGCATTTGTGGTATGGTTTCACTTGGGCTTGTTGTTGTGTTGACTTGATTGTGTATACTGTGTTATTTGGATTGCTGAATTTTGCTGCAATCTTCATTGAGCTTATACACCATGTTGCATGATGAGTAACTGGTTTTGGTCGAGACTTGATTCTTTGTTGGCACTGGCTGTTTTCTTTGTGGTCTTCTCATTCATGTTGATGTTGGTAGCAATCTTGTTCTGCACTGTGTTGATTTGTTCTTCACTTATGAACTTTGGCTTTACTGAGTTTGTTTGTTTGTATTTGCACTTACTTTTGGGTTGCTGCACATGTGGTTTTGCATTAGATTAATATGGAGACCTGTAGTCTTCATTTGCAGCCTTGACTTTGGTTGATGTTGTTTTATTGTGTTGTTGTCTGGACACATGTTTTATCACCTGAGCTTGCAGTCTTCATTTTTGCTGTGATACTTGTGATATTCATGTTGATTGCTTCATGACTTCGACTGTTTGCATACACTTCATGCAGTCTTCAGTTTGTACTTCTGGTCTTTGCATCCTTTCATGTTGATTTTTTGAAATTTTACATGAGTTGAATCCAGTTTCAAAAACTCGGGTTTGACCTTGTGCTCGTGTCGTGATTTTAAATATATTGCACGTGAGTTGAACCCGGCTTTTCATTTGGGTTTGACCTGTGCTCACCTGTCCCTGTAGCATTATCAAGTGTATATTGATGTCCACGACCTTGTGGCATGTACAGTGATACACTGTGCATGTCACACTGTTTGTGTGTGATGAATTCAAATATGAATGATGACGAACAACCCAAATAACCGAGGCAAATCATATTTTCAAAAATCATATTTTATTTTATATTGCAAAAATATTTCTTTTTCAATTATACTGCGTTGGTGAATATTTTTGCAGATTGCTCAGATGCTGGATTCAAACTGGAATGCAGTTGAAGACAAAATACGAGTGTGAGTGATATGTAGTGAGGTTATTAATGTAAATTGAATTGTGATGTATTCAAAAATGTATATGTATAGTGAGAGCTTGAATTTGTACTATTCAAGATTGTAATAAATATTTGTTTGAATAAAATTTCTGCTTGAATTCAAATTCTGTGTAACTTGTTCTGTTTGAATTCAAATTCTGTGTAATTTATTTTATTCAACAAATATTTATTAAATCTATGAAAAATAAAATAGTACATTACCAAATACATTTAAATGAATATATATGTTTATTATCATCAAACAAAAACATATAAGCGCATATTCATACAAGGTATAGAATTCTCCGTATGTGATGGGGAATCCGATCGGGATTATGGATATCCAGATTGCAAGGACTTCTTTGAAAGTGCCTTCGGTTCTGTTCAAACCCAGAACAGACTTGTATGGATTGTGTGTCTGACATTACAAATTGAGATATAAAGCAGATTTCTTTCAAATACATTTCTGTTAGTGGCGGAGAATTTATCCTCTTAGCTTAACACCCTTCTTTGAGACGTACGAGCTCAGAGGTTATGTAATTGATGGTTATCAGCGATATATTCCCAATTTAGTAATGTGACATGCTGAGTGTTGCTGTGAAATGATCATTGTTTGATCATTTGTGATATGATCATTTGTTTGATCATTTATCTTTGTGATCATTACTTTGATCATTGGTTGACCCAAAGCATGGCTTTGTACCAAAGCGTGGCTTTATGGACATGACTTCGTCGGACCTCACACCCCGGAATGGTCAAAACAGGAAAGATGCAGCAAGGTTATTGGGGGTAGCACCCCTTAGGGTATGTGCATTTCCTTCTAGATAGAAGTGGTATCAAGGTATGGAGCCCAGATACTTAACTTATGTTGATATCGCAGATATATATATATATATATATATATATATATATATATATATATATATATATTACTTTGTGATTTGTTGCTGGGGCCCCGGTTAAAGGTTGGTTACAACCGGGAGGTGGCATACTCGTGTCAGTAGTTACCCAGTTATGGGTAACACGGCCTTGTGTTGGCTGAGATCCGGTTTGGTTCTCGGGAACGTCCTTCCAGAGGCATTCTCATGTGGCAATGGGAAGTTCCTTGGCCTGACCATTTGTTGGAAATCCAATTCCCAATACGAAACCCTGTACGGTTTTAGTTGTAGAACCTGCCATTTACTTATGGTGGCGCCCCACCGTTTAGATGGTAGCTATAGCAGGCATACGATAACGGTCGTATGTTGGCTAAGATTAATATTCTATTTTCGAAATGATTTATATCAATATGCACTAGTAATAATATCAAAGAATTTCTTTTCTCGTACCAAGCATATTTAACTATCATAAGAAGAAATCTTCTCCAATTCTGCGTTTGCATTGTGTGTGTGGCGGGAGGTCTTATGGTAGTTCCATTTTTAAAAGCATACCGAAAATTCTTTTATAAATCTTGTTCTTTAAAAGTAACTGTGTTTTTTTTGTTTACTCATACCAGCCCCATGACTGATCTGGAGTTTATTGTTTTCTTTCCTAAACTCTATGTGCCCATTATTTCTACACGGGCAGCCTAGTAGCAGGTTTCTGTATTTTGGAGGAGCAGTATTTTGGAGCACTTATCTTGGAGATATCTTTGGAGCTTTTAGAGGTTTTAGGTGTTTAGCTTTTGGGAGTTCGTTATCACCTCTTTCATTTGAGGATTTTTGGATATATGATCACTGTTGTATTATCATGATGTTGTATTAAGAGTTGTGGTGTATGTATTATATACTCTGTTGTAGTATGGATGTTATGTTGATGTTGTAACGGTGATGATATTTATGATATTGATTCTGTTCTGCTGTTTTATATTCATCTAATTGTTGTTATAAGCTCCGACGATGCGAATTTGATGTCGTTTATTGGACATCGAGTTTGGGTCGTCACAAGTGGTATCAGAGCTGTTGGTTGAGTAAGAACTTTAGCTACGGAGTATAACACATTAGTTGGCTCATTAGAGATAGGGTGAAGTATACCCTAGAATGAGTATAACCGAGACATAAACTCTAAATTTATTAGTCTATTTCTTTTACTGCTGATATTCCTTTAGATATTTTGTTCGTGTATTTAAATCAATTTTCTTACTAATTACAGATAGTAAGAAATGAGCGGACGAAGGGGAAGAGTTAGGGGTCAAGGAGGTGCCACAGCACCTGATCAAGGTCCCCCAACGGCAATAGCGGCAGCTCAGCAATAGCTGAATCTGGCTGATTTTCATAAAAGTTTCTCGAGACTTGGTGGTAAGCCGTTCAACGGCAAAGAGTCGATTGTTGAGGCTCAAGCCTGGATACGATCATGTGAGAAAATCTTCAAAGGGCTAAAATTGGAGGACGATCAGAAGCGACTCATAGCTTCTTGGCAACTGCAAGATGAAGCTTCATCTTGGTGGGAGACAATCATGGTAGATAAACCAGAAGATGACTTTTCATGGGAAAATTTTAAAGAAGTGTTCAAGAAGCGATATTTGCCATCAGCCGAGATTTCTCGAATGTATCGGGAATTCATGGACCTGAAGCAGGGAAGTTTATCATTTGAAGAGTATCTGAACAGATTTAATGAATTATCTCGTTTTGGTCCCGAATTGGTGAATACGCCTTTAAAGAAGAACGAAAGATTCATTCGCGGGATGAATAAAAAAATTCATGAAAGAATGACGGCCACGTTAAGGAATCTTTTTCAGATTTAGTTGATATGGGTTACAGATACGCTACCCTTGATGTGCAAGAAGCCCCGGAAGAGAAAGGTAATTCAGGCAATCAAAATTGGAAAAAACGGAAATTTGGAGGCAAGAAACCTTGGCAAGGTAACGAGAAGAAGAAGAGCATTCAGGGAAGCGCGGCAGAAAAAGTCACTTGTTACAACTGCAAAGAGAAGGGCCATTATTCAAATAACTGCCCAAAAACGAAGAAGCAAGCTAAAGAATATTATAATTGTCACAAGCCGGGACATGTTGTTAAAGACTTCCCAGTGATGAAGCCAGCGCAGGTGGCAAAAGTTTATACGATAAAGAAGGACCCCTCATCTTCAAAAGCTGATAAAGGAAAAAGTGTTTTGGAAGGTAACCTTACTATTTATAATAGAACTATTAGAGTTTTATTTGACACAGGAGCTTCACATAGCTTTATCTCTCAACAAACCGTAAATGAATTAGGACTTAAAACTAAATTTGTTGACGATCCTATTTGTGTGAAAAATCCGGTTGGAGGTCCCGCAAATCTTTGCTCATATTGTAAGAGAGTTCCTATTTCATATGATGGCTATCAATTTCCTATCAACCTTTTTGTCCTCGAATTTAATGAATTTGAAATCTTACTCGGTATGAACTGGTTATCGAGATACGAAGCTATATTGGATTGTAATAATCGGACAGTTTGAGTCCAAACGAACCTTGGAAATTTTATTGAAATCTCTTGTGAGGATCCAAGTCCAAGGTGAGATAGATTGATGTATACCTTGGGATATCTTGAACCCACTTTGCAATCTATACCTGTTGTTCGGGATTTTTCCAACTTATTTGAAGAAGTGAAATCTTTACCTCCTCACCGAGAAATAGAATTCCGAATTGATCTTGTACCTAATGCTCGTCCTGTTGTTCACGCAAGTCGCAGGATGGCACCCAGGGAAAAGATTGAATTGGTTCATCAAACTGATGAACTACGAGAAAAAGGATTAATTCGACCCAGTGCTTCTGAATGAGGATCGGCCGTCGTATTTGTTGCCAAATCAGACGGATCTTTGAGATTGTGTGTAGATTACCACGATCTAAATAAACAAACTCTCAAAAATAAATTTCCACTGTCCAGAATTGATGATTTATTTGATAAGTTGCACGGCGCTCGTTTCTTTTCAAAAATGGATCTTGCCCAAGGATTCCATCAACTACGAATCGCCGAAGATTGTGTACATTTGACCGCTTTCAGATGTCCTGATATGTTCTACGAATGGTTAGTCATGCCTTTCGGGCTAACCAATGCTCCAGCATACTTCGTAAATCTTATGACTCGTGTGTTTCAGGAAGTTTTGAATAAATTTGTGCTCGTATTCATTGATGATATTTTGATCTATTCCAAGACTAAAGAAGAGCATGCCGAACATCTTAAAATCGTATTGGAAATATTGAGGAGAAATGTTCTATATGCAAAAATTTTCAAATGCCACTCCTGGGTCAATGAAGTCAAATTCCTTGGCCATATTGTTAATGAAGAAGGAATTTCGGTAGATCCTAGCAAAATTTCCGCTATTCTTGATTGGAAACAACCCACTACTCCAAAAGAAGTTCGAAGCTTTTTGGGTTTAGCAGGCTATTACCGAAAATTCGTTCAAGATTTTTCTAAGTTGGCTAGCCCATTGACTAAGCTAACAATGAAAAATGCAAAGTTCATTTGGGCTCCAGAATGTGAAGAAGTTTTTCAGGAGTTGAAAAAGAGATTGACCGCTGCTCCTGTTCTCACTATTGTTAACGGGAACCAAGGCTTATCTGTCTATACTGATGCATGTGGTGAAGGGGTAGGTGTAGTATTAATGCAAAATGGAAAGGTAGTTGCCTACGCGAGTAGACAATTACGTCCGCATGAGAATAACTACCCGACGCACGATTTGGAACTTTTGGCTGTTGTTTTCGCCTTAAAAATCTGGCGATATTATCTTCTGGGTAAGAATCTTTTCAGCTTTCTTAAACAATTTATGAATTTAACTTAAACAATCTACTTAATAAATTCTCTTTGTCTTAGGTGAAAAATTCGAATTATTCACCAACCATAAATCTTTGAAATATCTTTTCTCCCAGAAGGATCTAAATTTGCGACAACAACGTTGGTTGGAATTTCTAGTATCGTATGACCTGGATATTCTGCATACGTCGGGGAAGGCCAATGTGGTTGCCGATGCTTTGAGCAGAAGACATGCTGTTCTCGCATATCTTGTAATCACTTCTACTCTTCTTAAGAAGATCGCGAGCAAGCAAACTGAAGACAAGTTTCTTCGAGAAATGCGTGGAAGAAAAGATCGAGGAGAGGATACTACTTTTGAGATAGATAATAAAGAAGTTATAAGGATGAAGGGAAGAATTTGTGTCCCTGACATCCCAGAACTGAAACGTGAAGTATTGGACGAATGCCATAAGTCCAAATTCAGCATCCATCCAGGAGTCAACAAAATGTATCGAGATATTAAAGAACATTTTGTTGGAAAACGATGAAGAGAGACATATCTATTTATGTGAGTCGCTGTGCTACTTGTCAACAAATCAAGAGTGACCAGTTGAAAATGGCCGGTTTACTTCAACCTTTAGAAGTACCGAAATGGTATCGATGGATTTCACCGACGGATTGCCACGAACCAAGAAGGGTAATGAAGCGATTTGGGTTATAGTGGATCGTTTAACCAAAACTGCTCACTTTATTCCAGTGAAATCCACTCGAACTGCAGCCAGCTTAGCAAGTATGTATATAAAGGAAATTGTTCGCCTCCATGGTATTCCCAGCAGTATAGTGAGTGATCGTGACCCGATCTTCACTAGTAGATTTTGGGAAGCATTCCAGGACGCATTGGGAACGAAATTAAATTTCAGTACTGCTTATCACCCACAATCTGATGGGCAGACTGAGAGGGTCAACCGAATTTTAGAAGACCTACTGCGTGCTTGTGTTCATGATTTTGGTGGTTCTTGGGAGGACCATTTGCATTTGGTTGAATTCTCATATAATAACAGTTATTAGGCCAGTATAAAAATGGCTCCTTTCGAAGCTTTATATGGTCATCCGTGTCGATCACCTACATGCTGGATCGAATCAGGTGATAGACTTGTTCTTGGACCGGATATGATAAAAGAAGCCACTGAGAAGGTAGACTTTATTCGAAAGAAGTTATTAACTGCCCAAAGCCGTCAAAAGAGCTATTATGACCGCCGAAGGAGAAATTTGGAATTTCAAGTTGGAGATTCTGTATTTCTGAAAGTATCTCCGATGCGAGGTGTATTGAGATTCGGGAAAACTGGAAAGTTAGCACCATGTTATATTGGTCCTTTTCCTATTCTGGAAAGGATTGGTTCTCTAGCATATCGAGTACAGCTACCCAGCTGGTTGTCTGGCGTGCATGATGTGTTTCACATTTCTAATCTTCGAAAGTATGTGCACGACCCAGATGATGTTATTGAAGAAGCTGCTCAGCAGGATCTAGAGATCACTCCTAACTTGGCCGTTAAAAGAGAGCCGATAAAGATTGTAGATCGTGATGAGAAGCGATTAAGGAACAAAGTTGTGAAATTGGTCAAAGTTCAATGGAGTGGCGATCCAAAGTACTGTACTTGGGAGACTGAAGATAATATGAAGAAATCATATCCCAATTGCAGAATAGACATCCCGGCTTAAACGGTAAGTCATTTCCTTATTATTTCTAAATTCGTCTATTCTTTGTTTGCATTCCTCTCTCGTTCAATTTTGAGGACGAAATTTTCTTAAGGAGGGGATATTGTGACATCCCAGAAATTCTTAGCTTAAATTCGGCAAATTATTTGAACTTTTTAAAATTAAATTGTGAGAATTTTAAAAGAAATAAGATATTGTAGTAAAATCACATAAATTATTAAATGTTAATAACTAAAATAACCTTTCTTTGCAACAAAGTAAAATAAGAAATAAGTTAATTAAAACAAACATTTTCATTTAGTAAAACAAAAGTAAAATAATACTTGCTAAAAGAATAAAACAACAGCCTGTAAAGTAAATAAGAAAGTAAGTACCGTAATAGAAAAATAAAAGAAATTATAAGTAAACAAAACATACTTGTTGTAAGTAAATGTAAACAAAACCTTGTTGTGACTATATTTATATGTAAACAAAAACTTGATGTAATAAAATGTACTTGTAATAATCCAATGTAAAGATAACATGCTGAAAGTATGCAAAGTAACATGCTTCATTTAATGCTTGTATTAAATGCTATTTACTCCTTTGCATGTACAAAATCCTATCAGCCGAAAAGAGTATGGGTTTAGTCAATAAAAGAATAAATTTATTTAAAAATAGTTGTACCAGTGGATGCCTACTTTCCCTACCCTGTACAAACTATCTCCCTTAAATATACATGCATATTTATTTTATTCCATTCGAATAAGAAAAAGAAACACAACAAAGATCAGAAATAAAAAGAAATAAAAGCAAACATCACCTTATTCAACAAACTGGAGCAAAATTTATTCAACTAAACAAAACAGGGTTCAAAAGTAGATCCAGGAAGATCAAAACTGCAACTTTTAAATACAACAGTATTCTCTGTTTTCAAATATTTGCCAGGTGAGTAAACCTCTTTGGATTTGGATTTTTAAACTTGTTGTTTGAAGTTTTGTCTGGAAAAGAAAAATGCTTGTATAAGTAGATATTGTATGTGAATGTGTTATGTACAGATCTGGAAAATGTGAGTTTTAGGCTCTATCTCAAAACTTGTATTCATTGTGAGTAAGCATAATTTTGTAAAGAATTTTAAGTTTATTTTAAACTAGTTCAAACTTCATCTTTAAACTGTTTGCATATACTTCAGTAGGCATATGATTTTAACATGCTCTGTTCTTTGTAAAGTTGTTACAGACTACATCTTTCTGTTCAAACATTCAAACCATGTTGTTTAAAATATTTTGTAAGCTTTGATTCTCAACTAAACCAGTTGTTAAACTTAAAAGTAAGATTTTTAAAGGTTGATTTAAGATCTTCTTTATCAAGAATCACTGTAATCTTGTTTTACAGGTTCCAGGTAAAAATTTGATAAAACTAAAATGTTGTAAAATATTAATTCAAGATTATAATCTGAATCTATACTTCAATCTATGCTTTTTAAAACAAAATTTTAGATTTTTAGTTTAATATACACAGAGTAGTTAGTTTTTGAACAAAAAAATCACATTTTTCGAATTACGAGTGATTGAGTTAATGATAAACGTTGAAATTTGAATTGAAGCTAGTTTGAACTTCTATAATGACGAGAAAAATACTCAATAATTTTTCGAATGGATGGATTTGCCGTTCGAACCCAAAGTAGGGTTTAAGATGGAGTTTTGCAGTGGGTCGAAAGCAAGGTGATTTCATCACCTACGAGTGACCGAGTAGCACGCGATTCCAGGTGAGGGTAGGGGAGGGTGTGGTCGACGTGTGGCCGGAGTTTCATGGTGTCAGGTTGTAACGACCCGCTATTTTGGACCATTCAAATCGACAATAAAACCATACATATCCGACTTGAATAATTCAAAATACCGAGTTGTTAATTAAAATTTTGCAAAACTTAAAATATACGGCAAATAAATCAATCACAGATCACAGAGTAATATAATGCAGCGGAATAGATAAAGAATAGTAGTTCATGAAGCTACTATACACATTAGAGTTAGAAATAGAATACATCAGAATATCCCAGATGCGGTGAAGTCTCCAATACGAGCAGATGACTTCTCTGAACCAATCAACTGGATGACTGATAGGATAGATAGCTGGATCTTCAAGCAAAGCTCCAACTTCGAAGGCGAGTCTCAATTGCTGTATCACTCAGTCTGACCCGAGCGTAAAGCAAAACACAAACAATCGAGTCATGATTAACATTCTAATATCAATAAATCCAACTCAAGTGAAATATCAACTAAAATACAAATAACTTAAAGGATGTTTGGGATACTCTAAGGGTCCATGGAACTATCTACAAGGTAGAAATATACACTATAACACCGTGGTCCTTCAATTTTATTTATACTTCAAAATCAAACATCATTCCCTTCCTAATATATCTATTTTCCAAAATAGTATATATATTAAATAATTCATAAAGTAAAGTATTTGCAATTTCCTCAAATTTCACAAATCGCTTCAAAAATCAACTCGACTTTCCCATCAAATTTAATTCAATCTCAATTTATGAATTTCCATTCAATTCAGTTAGATTCCAGTATATTTCAAGCTTTATATTCAACATTTCAAAGTTAAATTTAACAGTTTGTTATAGATCTCGATTTAACCTCATTATTATTTAGCCTTGAGATATTCACTTAATAAATTCAGTATTATTTAAATAACTTTAATTTACCTTTAAACCAAATATTCCATTCGATTTGTTTAAGCTTGAAACATCCATTTAATCACTTTAAATTAAAAATCAAGTTATCAAATCAAACCTTAAACTTCAACTTAAATAGTTCAAATTGATTTAATTCAGTAGAATTCTTAATTAAATACCATTCAATTAATTCGACTTTATCTTCTCAACCTTAACTTATTCAAAGTATTACACAAACTATTTTGAAATACAGATTTACATAACTACTTAAACATATTATGATTTAAATCAATCTCAATAATATTATTATTAAATCTATATATATTCATAAAATTACCATTATATGTATAATATTTAAGAACCCATATTTATTAAAAACCATATATTTCTTTTCAAAACCATAGAAATTATTTTCAAAGCATTTTTATATGGACCAGCGGTGTCTATATATATTTCATATCCTATGGTCGAATGATACGGATATTTATCATTTCAATCCGTACACTAAATATATATACAAGTGGATATCATTTCAACCCGTAATCTCAAATTTAATTAATGAAAATCGCTTGGGTCTATCATTTCAACCCATAATGAAATTCTCCTATTCTAAAGTCCGTTCAGGTATGTATCATTTCAACCCATAATGAATTCTAAACTACAGGAACTTGCAGAGTGCTGATAGATAATACAATAAAATAACAGGCATATATCATCAATAATTTAAATAAAATATAAACAACAAGATATGGTGCCATATCCCACAGGTGTACAATTTCAGATAACAACATATATAGCAAATTTAAATAACTACAGCAGCATATTTCAATTGTCGTTTCAATTGCAATCAAATTTAATGAATAAAAGAATGTTAATCGTGAGTGATTGCACACCTTCCGAGGCTAAAGATGAACGAAAATGAGATGGGTTACAAAATCCAGGCATGAAATCTCAAAACAAGACAAGATCAAACTCGAATCGAGGAACAGAGCTGATAAATAGGAATGGACGAAAACAATTAGAACTGGATTGACAAAGATAATAGGTATAAGCGAATTTGTTAAGAATCAATATCCATTTAAAACAAAATAAATATATTATATTTTAATATCTCATATTTTCGGAACCAAGTATACATAGACAAATAAATAATAAAATTTTAAAAGTGCATGTATTCTCATTCGAGCATACATAATATTACAGCTATTATGAACTATCAAAGTAATTTAACTGTTGACATACATAAACTTGTATATATTAGATACGAATGACTTACGTACACAAAAGTAAACCTTGATATATAACCACATATTATACTAGATATTTCAGGCATAAACTTTAGCTAATATTATATACTACACAATGTATAATTACTTAAGACATGTGATGAAATAAATCGCGATATACAATTCAAACCAAACACGACCTGGAACATATAGTGGAAATATAACCCGCATGAGTATGTAGATGTGCTGGAACACGTGTCATATATGTTATTATAAATTAGTAAACACACTATATATGTAACTACTATATTTGTCTACAGTATTTTCTTTCTCAGGCAACTCTATATTTCAAACATAGCACCCAGTCTTTAAATAAGTTTAAATATGGGTTCGACAGCTACTACTGCCTACATTAGTAATGTATATGTTATACACCTATACCTGTAACAATCTTTTTATCACAACTATGACCTACACGCAACCCCATATATATTCGATCAACCCATTACTTATTTAAAATTGTTAATTACATACTTTTAAAGAAAATTGGACTCATGCTTATTAAAACAAGTATATATAAACTAACTAATATAAATCATATGTTAGGTTACAATACTTACATATTTTAGCTGTGATTTTGACGAAGACAATTACGTACTATTATATGCCATAAAGTTAATTAGAGGATATATGCTATAATAGCACGTAATTGTTTGTACAAATATCCATATATCCTCTAATTGTTTTCCCACTTGCTAGTTTAGTCTAAGGATGACTATATATATACTTCTAATTAACTTTATGCCATGCAAAGTTTCCCACATATTTATAATGTAGCTCTGTATTTTATAACTTCTTGATATGTATTCCTTTGCTAGCGTTACTCCATATATCTCTACTAATTGGTCTCATCTGTTGCAAAGCAGTTCACATACCTCATAAACTATTATAAATATACTTTATGTCTGCAGTTCACGAAATCATATTCTAAAACAAATATCCACTATGCGAATACCTTGCATTATTTCACTATATAGAACACAACTACACAGTTCTCGAAAACTGTTTGCATATTAACATAATAGCTAAGAAAACATATATATACATAACTAATCATACAATAACTACACATAAGTAATATAGAAAAAATACCTTAGCGAGAAGAGGCGGATGAGTCGGCAAGCACGGAAATGATGGGAAGGAGGTTGAGTGATTTTTTTTTTTTGGCCAAGAAGTGGTGGATGGTAGGAAAAGAGGGGAGGAGGCGTAGGATTTTGTTGGAGGTGATAGCTTCGGCTGGGCTAAAGGTTCATGCGTGGAGATGCGCTCGGGTGGTGGAGTGCGGCTGATGTAGTGAGTTCGGCCGGTTGTGGTGGCGGCTATGCCGAGTGGAGGTGGAAGGCGGAGGTGGTTGTTTAGGCGGAGATGAGGTCGGGTCTAAGGTGGGTGGACACGGGCGGTGTGTAGGGGAGGTGGCGAAAGAAAAGGAGGAGAGGAAGGAGTGGTTTCACGTGAAAAATGGGGATGCAGACGTAAGTGGAGAGGTAAGAAAAATAAAGAGGGGAGAAGGAAGGCTGATTGCGGAGAGAAAAGTGAACAGGAAGGGTATAAATTAGATTGAAATGGAAACTTACAGGAATTTAGAAGGAAATAAATGAATGGAATGAAACGTATAGGAAATTAGAAAGGAAATAAATGAAGGAAATGAAACGTATAGGAAATTAAAAAGGAAATAAATGAATGGAAATGAAATGTATAGGAAATTAGAAAGGAAATAAATGAATGGAATGAAACGTACAGGAACATATAAAGGAAATAAATGAATGGAATGAAACGTACAGGAACATATAAAGGAAACAAATGCATAGGCGTATAGCATTTTATATGTTTCAAACTTTTGAAATGGCATGGGATGGCAATAGCTGTACGCTGATTGAGAAGTTATTAAAGCAATTTATTTTACTGTTTGGGATTTACGTTGAAGTTTGAAAAGCAAAGCAAAGTTAACGGTCAACATTTAAAGGTACCGTTACAACGAATATTTTATTGGTTCCGTCGCGTACCGGACCTCAAAACACAGAAACGAATACACGTAGAGATCAGCGTGACGAGACGATCAAAATGATATACAGATATTAGTGGCACGATTGAATTATAAAAATTCGAATTTTCTACTAGCAGAAAAGTGCAGCAAAACGTAGAAAAATAAGATCGACGGAGCTAAATAAGTCCGAATTTGGAAAACGAACAATGACATCCGGTCAGAAGATGGTTTGGAATTTTTCTATGTAAAAATATTCAGATTTGAAAAATATTTTATTATCAACAATATTAGCTAGCTTGAATTTAATAGACTTTCACAATGAAATAAACTTTGATAAAATTAGTTGAAAATTTTCAATCTGCTATGTTTAATTGGACCTAATCCAAATATTATAACTTTATTTCAAAATATTATCATTTAAATTTCTAAAAAATTCAATTAAATACGTTATAAAACCAATCAAAAATTTATAAAATTTTATTGGCCGTTACACAAGTGGTCGTCGTTGGGGGTGGTGAGGCGTTTTTGCAAGGGGGTTCGTTCCAGTTTCTTTTCGAGCTACAGGTTTTTTTTGATTTTGTGAATTTTGCGTCGAATTGGAGATCGCACTCGAGTGTGGGGAATAATCGTGACGTGTTGGAGGTCGCGGCGGTCACTGGAGGGGAGGCGCGGTGGTGTACACGTGCATAGGGGGTCGCGTGTCAGGGTGCTCATGTTTAAATAAAATGCTTCAGTAGTTTGTAGCTTGAGGGAAAAAAAAGAAGAAGAAGAAAACTGGAACGGGAAGAAAAGAGGATGGGCTCGATTTAATCCTGATATTGTGCACGAGACACTCGAGTGAATTGTTAGTTAACAGTTTAAATTTTTACCCAAACTGTTTTTTTTTTAAAAAAAAGACACTGGGAGGAGAAGAGAAGACGGAGGAGGAAGAGAAGAGGACGCGAGTTGGCTCGAGCAGGAAGCATGGTTTACTCGAGTTTTAGTTAATTCTGAAGGTTAACGTTTTTGAATATAAACAGTTTTGTTCAAAATACAAGATACCCGCTTTGATTTGAATAAATGGCAAAATGGTTGAAAACCTGTAAAGTAGTTTAAAATTTGAAATTGGAAACCAAATAAATTAGCAGTTAAATTTTTTATTTATAATTAAATGGTTAATAGGTTTGTAATTAAGAAATATTAACTAATGGGTTAAGTAATAAATTAAGAAATTAACTTAACTTAAAAAAATAAATCTAATTTACATTTAAAATTCCAATGTAACAATAAATTGATTTTAAAGTATAAAGAAGATTTAAAATGATAGTTAAGGTAGATAATTGTTATTAATCAATGATTTTGAAAAGAAATTAAGAATGATTTACAAACTTTTAATTAAATTGATTAATTAACAATCAAGTATTTAAATAAATTTAAGTAAGTAAGAATTTGTTAATTTGGAGACAACTAATTGAGTTAATTTAGATTTAAATTATTTATTCAAATTCTTAACATTGGTTTAAAAATAATTTTTGTGGTAAATTTATTTAAACCGCATTTGAAAATAAATTAACTATTGCTGTGCACTATATTGATATTTCTGTTCTGCTTGTGATGCCGTGTTATGTGGATTGCCATGTGATGCGCTATAATTGTAATTTTTTATGTATTGATGTGAAAACCCTGTTGCCCGTAAAACAGCATTTTAACTTCGATGCGACAGGGAATCAGATTTCAGTTTGTTATCCGAAACCCACATCGAATCTATGAATTGTTGGGAATGACATCCACACGTTTTAAAATTTGACACTCACTATTCGGTTTAGCCGGGAAAGGACCTTTGTGTCGTATAACCCATTCCGAATATGTGATACGACATTATGAATAGCATTTGACGACCGGTGTTGAAGATCGGGTATTTGCGAGAGCGATAGGATGACCTGTCGATTGACTCTGCACCGAGTTGCTCCGGTATAGAGTTCTCCATGTGTGATGGGGAATCCGATCGGGATTGTGGATATCCGAATTGCAAGGACTTCTTTGAAAGTGCCTTCGGTTCTGTTCGAACCCAGAACAGACTTGTATGGATTGTGTGTCTGACATTACAAATTGAGATATAAAGTAGATTTCTTTCAAATACATTTCTGTTGGTGGCGGAGAATTTATCCTCTTAGCTTAACACCCTTCTCTGAGACGTACGATCTCAGAGGTTATGTAATTGATGGTTATCAGCGATATATTCCCAATTTTGTAATGTGACATGCTGAGTGTTGCTGTGAAATGATCATTGTTTGATCATTTGTGATATGATCATTTGTTTGATCATTTATCTTTGTGATCATTACTTTGATCATTGGTTGACCCAAAGCATGACTTTGTACCAAAGCGTGGCTTTGTGGACGAGACTTCGTCGGACCTCACACCCCGGAATGGTCAAAACAGGAAAGATGCAGCAAGGTTATTGGGGGTAGCACCCCTTAGGGTATGTGCATTTCCTTCTGGATAGAAGTGGTACCATGGTATGGAGCCCAGATACTTAACTTATGTTGATATCGCAGATATATATATATATATATATATATATATTACTTTGTGATTTATTGCTGGGGCCCCGGTTAAAGGTTGGTTACAACCGGGAGATGGCATACTCGTGTCAGTAGTTACCCAGTTAGGGGTAACCCGGCCTTGTGTTGGCAGAGATCCGGTTTGGTTCTCGGGAACGTCCATCCAGAGGCGTTCTCATGTGGCAATAGAAGTTCCTTGGCCTGACCATTTGTTGGAAATCCAATTCCCAATACGAAACCCTGTACGGTTTAGTTGTAGAACCTGCCATTTACTTATGGTGGCGCCCCACCGTTTAGATAGTATCTATATTAGGCATACGATAATGGTCGTATGTTGGTTAAGATTAATATTCTATTTTTGAAATGATTTATATCACTATGCACTAGTAATAATATCAAAGAATTTCTTTTCTCGTACCAAGCATATTTAACTATCATAAGAAGAAATCTCCTCCAATTCTGCGTTTGCATTATGTGTGTGGCGGGAGGTCTTATGGTAGTTCCATTTTTAAAAGCATACCGAAAATTCTTTTATAAATCTTGTTCTTTAAAAGTAACTGTGATTTTTTTGTTTACTCATACCAGTCCCATGACTGATCTGGAGTTTATTGTTTTCTTTCCTAAACTCTGGGTGCCCATTATTCACGGGCAGCCTAGTAGCAGGTTTCTGTATTTTGGAGGAGTAGTATTTTGGAGCTCTTATCTTGGAGATATCTTAGGAGCTTTTGGAGATTTCAGGTGTTTAGCTTTTGGGAGTTCGTTATCACCTCTTTCATTTGAGGATTTTTGGATATATGATCACAGTTGTATTATCATGATGTTGTATTAGGAGTTGTGGTGTATGTATTATATACTTTGTTGTAGTATGGATATTATGTTGATGTTGTAACGGTGATGATATTTATGATATTGATTCTGTTCCGCTATTTTATATTCATCTAATTGTTGTTATAAGCTCCGGCGATGCGAATTTGATGTCGTTTATCGGACATCGAGTTTGGGTCGTCACACAACCCTCCACCAAAGCCTCGAGCAACTCGATCGCGTGAAGAGAACGAGCACACCACATTTACTGACAAGTGCAAAAGCTCAGCAAAAACCCTAATTCGGCCTCGTTTCTCAAATTCACACAATAAAAAAAATTATTTCACATTTTTCTCAATATCATAGATGAGCATACTATCTTCGTACCAAATTTCAACCTTTAAAATTGATTCGATTGTTTGAAAATGAAAAAAATTCAAACTTTGTTCAATTGCAAACTGCTCTTTGAATATGAAATTAAAAAGCTTCGTTTTTGTTTTAAAAATCTTGATTTGCAGTATGGATTCAAACTATGAACTTGAATTTGCTTTTTATGACAATCGAATTCATCAAAGTATATTTGATTACTCGTAACCAAAGTTTTCCGGTAGAAGTATTTCACTAACATATTAAATAAGCTTTGAAAAATCTTATTTGAAGTTTTAACATCTTGTTTGATTGAAAAAAAATGACAACTTTACAATGATTCAGTTGAAACAAACTTGAATTTGAATGAAAACCAACCCTGATCCGTATAGTGAAGAGCAATATGCAGAGCAACAGGATTATATTCAAAGATAATGAATATACAATACCACATGATTAATAAATATCCTAAACTGATTTTAATTAAACTTCAAATTTTAAACTTGATGTTTACTCACCTACAAAATCCCTAAACAAAGAACACTTCTTGTTTTCTTTTGCAAACCTGAAGCATGAAACTGTCTTTGATCCCTGCTTGAATTCAATTTGATTTTACTTCTTTCTCTTGTTTTTGTTTTCTCTGGTTTTGCTAATTTGTTCCTAACTAAATACAAGATGTATACACATATATATAAGAGAAAACAGGATACTTAAGGGAGGTTATAACTGGTTAAGTTGCTTTCCTTATCTCTGTTTTATTTAGACCAGATTTTATAAATATTTTGAATAGACAAAAAAGTTGGCTGAGCTGATGGCAATAAATGCCTAGGCTTCTTAATATGTTTACAAAATTATTATGTTTGGCTATGTACATATATTTGTATGTAAAAGTACACTTTGCAGTTAACCTATAGCTTGTATATGAAGATATTTATAAATAAATATTTGTTTTGTTACCAATTACTTTGCAGGTAGGCATGAGAATGAAGATACTTGTATTGATTTTCAGGTAGACTTAGGTCTTGTAGAAGAAGATATTTTGTTTTAAAGATGTTTGGCTTGTAAACGAAGATAATTTTGTATGTAAACATTTTGTTTTATTGCTTCTAGTTTAAATAGTTTATACACATATGTTTTGTCAGGTTTATTTTGTTAACTTTTAGCTTGAACTTCATATACATGTGTTTGTGTCGGGTCTTATTCTCTTATGATTTAATTTATACTTTGTTCTTACAATTTAAATCTATATTGTATGCATACCAAACCCACTTAATTCTTGTTTTCATTTTAATTCTATTTGTATGTTAACTGTTAAAATTAAGTTATATTCATAAGTTTACTTACTTATATCTATATTTTAGCCATCAACATTTAAATTATATTCATGCTTACTTATTCATGTTTATGTTTTATATTTTAACTATCAATATTTCAATTATATTCTTTTGGTTTACTTATATTTTATACTGATAGAATTTGATTTCATTTTAAACATTATTATCCATATGTATATTTACCAAATGTAAACAAGACAAAGTATTTTAATTTAATTATATAAGATAAATTTTTATTGTAAATATTATTAAGAGATTTATTTTTAATTTTCAAATCAATTTCCTTTCAAAATACAAATTCATATAGAAAAATGGCAAATATTTACAATAATCCTATTCACTATGAAATGATCAGTTTACATTTTATTTGATTAGATAAACTATTTATTAAAATAAATTGGGCCAAAATCCAGGGTCGTTACATAGTACTACAACGTCGGAACATCGAGTTAAGCCAAACATGGGGTAAAGATGCTTGGGAAATGGACGGAAGTATGTCCGGAGCTCCAAAGCTTCCGGTGGTCGAAACGTCCTTGTCAAGGTAGGTTTCAGATGAGGTTGGGTTTTCAAGTTTCGACTAGAAGGCTTGATTTTGATTTGGGTTTTGTGGTATCGAACCGATAGTTAGAATGGATTGTCATGACGATCGTTATCTTGTTGAGGATGGTCAAGGGTTGCCAGAGTATCGACGGCGATGGTGTGCATGCACCTGGTTTCTGTGTGCATTGATGTTTGGGAACGAAGGAGTTTTACTCGGGTTGAAGCTCGTGTTCAAGGGTCGTTTTCTCGAGTTTATTCTTGAGTTGCTCGCAACAGAGAAGTTTGGCCCAGTTTTTAAAATTTAAACCAAATGTAAGTTTTAAATTTAGCAAAGATTTTTTCAAGTGGAAGAAACTCAAGTATGGACTCGAGCTAAATTAGGGTAGAACATGAAGCAGGAGAAAATGCAGTTTTTAAAAGTTTTATAAAACAAGTTTCTAAATATAAATTGAATCTAATTTTAAAACTATTATATAAAATAAATGTTTTCTTAAAACATTTGATTTGAAAGATTTGTAATTTGTTTACTTAAAATTTGTTAAGTTAAATTGAAGTTATTTTAATCTTAAGTTTAAGATTAAAAGTTAATTTAAAAAGTGGAATGATTTAAAATGTATTTAAATTATGATAAGTGAGTCATAAATAAAGATAAAGATTTATCTTTAAAGTTAACTAATATTTGATAATTAATGACTAATTAATTAAATGAATTAATTAAGAGTAATTAAGTTGTAATTAATGATTAATTAATTACTTAATGGAAGTAATTAAGGATTAATTACTTAGTGTAATTCATTAAGGATTGATTGATGAAGGAAACTAATCAATGATTAGTTAAATAATGAGTATGATTAATTAAGGGATAATTGATCAATGAAGTGGTTATAAGATAATTAATTTGAGTAATTAATTAAGGATCAATGTAATTAATATGGATGGGTAAAGGATAATTAATTTGTGTAATTAATTAAGAGTTAATTACTTATTGTAATTAAAGGATAATTAATCAACAATTATTAATTAAGTTGGATAATTAAAAGATGATTAATTAATTGGTTTGTAATTAATTAATGTTAAGTAAGGATAATCTAAGTGATTAAGTAATTAATTTAATTAGAGATAAAGTAAATTAATTTTGGAAGTGATCAATCTTGCTTATGAATGATTGAATGATCTTAAATGCCTTGAATTGGTTGATATCTCTGATATGAAATGTTTTATGATATGATATGTTTGGGTAGACAGTGATAATGTGGTTATTTATCGATGGTGACTTCCTATGCAAGAGTGACATCTAGTATTTAAATTTAAATTATATTCACTTGAATAACTTAGGTTAAGATGCCATTGAATTCGAAGAGACTGGAGTCGGGTGTTAGTAAATAGCCGAAACCACTTCGATTCTTTATAGATTGATATGTGAAATCAATAGACGGTAATGGAATGATTTAAGTGAATTGGACCATTTAATCTAAGTTTTGGTACTTAGAAATTGATGTGTGAAATAAGTGATGTCTGTGTTAAATTGTGAATTTGTAAATTGATGCGAGTTACCTCTGGCTTTATTTAAGTTTTATGCTTTTGTATTCTATGTTAGATGGGTTTACTCACACTGGTTTCCAGCCTGACCCGAGTGTTACTTTGATGTAATGCTCGGGTCAGACCGAGTATTACAGATTTTTAGGTAAGGACGTTCTGGAGCCCAGGAGGCAAGCTGGATGGCAAAAACGTATGGAGTATATTCCGCTATAATATATATATATATATATATATTGTTTTATATCTGGGACAAGTTATTTTAAACTGTCCAGTCATTGGAAAATGTTGTAACTCTGATGTATTAAAATGTAATTGACTAATACAGCTTTCTTTGTGTAAAGAATATTATTTGATATTATATTTTATCCGTTGCGAATGTGGGATTATGTGTTCCATTTCTATTTTCCTTCCTTCTTTCTCTTTGCTTCTTTATCTAATTATCTAGAATTTTCGGTATCGAAAATTTCGAGTCGTTAAAAAATTCAAAACCTTTTATAAAGAATAGATATTGAATCTCATATGGCTTTCCATACAGCGAAATTGATTTTGGAAAATTTTGATTCTTGTATAAGACGGACTTTATATAAGAATAAGGTGATTTTCAAAATTGTTGATTTTGGAAGGTATTCGATATGAAGAGATAAATCTTATATATAATGGAATTTGTATAAGAATGATTTGATATATTTGAGATTATTGATTTTGGAAATTACTTTATTGGAAAATGAAATCTTATATATAATGGAATTTATATAAGTGCGATATTTGAAGTTATGATTTTGAAAGGATACTACATATGATATATTATATTTTAAAGTAAGAGGTATGGGGAAGTACCCTCCATGAAGAAGTATAGTATGATATGCTTCGACCCAGATGGACTTGGGGAATCCAGGAATGGATTTGACGGATAAACCCTAATAGACTTGGTGAATACAAACATGGATTCGAACTGATATGGTTGTCTGGACTTAAACTCATGAGTTCCTCGATTTTTTTCAAAGTAGATGGTTATTTAGTTTCCCAATGGAGGTGCTTTCGATCCTGGGATCTGTTGTTTATGGATCTTCAGGGAAGGAAGTGCATTCATTGCGCAAATCATTGAATCAATAGCGTATCACTGCAGCAGGGGTCGATGATCCCTTGTTTACGAACTAGCTATGATTTTTTTCTGGAATCCAGAAAGTAGAAGGATCTTCTGGAAAGTTTTATGTCCATTGCGTAAATATTGGATCAGTAGTGGGCCACTGCTATGGTATTATCATTATTTGACATTGGATTTTGAGCGGTACTTCTCATACCTATTTTTCAGTATTTTTCACTGGGTGTTGAAATAGGTCTACTAAGTACTTGGAGAATTCTAGCCTTGCGCCTGATCAATGCACGGCCAGAGCCTGCAAGAACTGGATAAACCTGTTAAGACATCAAGTTATAAAAGTATTTTGATAAAGTATTATATAAATGATATTTTGATCGTTTTTGCCAATTCTAATACTTTAAAATGTTTAAAATATTTTTTATTCATGTACAACATGGTTTAATAGTAAATTATTATGTTGTAAATATTTGAGAAGTTATTTATCAAATAAAACATATTTAAAGTGAATGATTACTGATTCATTAATAATGTTTGAAAATTATCTTGAGATAAAACAAACAAATTTATAAATCATGGATTTAAGGTTTTCAATAGCTTCTTTGTAAATATAAGTAATGATGTAAATAATTATTTTCAAATAGTTTACATATATTTATAAAGATGTTATTTAAATATTTAAATGGTACTTATACATGAAGCAAGGAATTTTGCAAAAGATTTTTTTTGAAAAGTATTAAAGTATTAAAGATGGTTGATTTGCAAATGAAGCTTTCAAATGAATATTTCAATTAAAATTTATATAAGTTTCTTTGAATGTATAATTTAAAGATATTATAAAAATGGAAAAAAATTGATTTGCAAAGTTAATTTATATATACTTGACAAATAAATGTGAATCTTTATTTTGGAAGTATAATTTGGAACATTTACTTGATTTCAAAGTACTAATAGTAAATTTATTGATTTGTTTACTATTTCAATTTTTGTATTAAGCCATAATAAATGCTTTTCCATGATTTGAATAATTTTTTTTTTAAAAATGTGTAAAATTAATTATGAAGATATGAAATTTTACACTTTGATTTAGAAATTTAACGTAAGATTTGAGTATACTATTAGTTTTATTTTAATAATCTTGAGGTTATACTTATTTTAAAAATAATGAGTTTAATAAATCTTCGAATTTAAAGAACTTTATTTTAAAAGCTTATTATAATGTTTTGACATAAATTTCTAACATTGTTTTAAACTTTTGAAAAACCTTTATATAATGCTATGAGGATGTTTTAAATATATCTTATATTTTTACTAAGTGAATAAGGTTAAATGTTTTAATTGAATTTTTTTAGATATTGAAATATTTCCTTTCTCTTCAAGGGCGAATACCAAAAACTTAAATTTTTATTCACTAACAGAATTAAGCTATAAACTTAAGTAAGGCGGTAGAAGCTTAAGTTATATTTTTGAAATGATTCATTAATGACTTAAATCCTTAATGGAAAACAAATTATGTAAGTGATTGATCTCTATATAAATAAATAAACCTAGTAGAATAAACTAAAGTAAATTTAAGTTAGAATTTCAATTATTGTAATATAATAAAATTGTAACTATTTAGTAATTGGAACTTTTAAAGTTGAAAGTAAGAAATTAAATGCTAAGTTATAAATAAAATATAGAAGAAATTTGAAATTTTTAACTTGTAAACAAAATGGATATGAAAATAAGAAATGATAACTATTGAACGTTTATTTACTAAAATAAAATAAGATAAACTTGTTTAACTTTCAATTACATTGTTAGAAACATATAAATGTAACTTGCCAGAATATTAAAAGTTGTAATGTTAAATAAGGATATGTAAGGGAATATTATACAAGAAAAACTTAAATAATGAAAGTGTTCAATGAAATTTACTTTTATAAATAAGAAATTGGATTGAAATAGTTATAAACCTGAGTTATAATTGTAGTTCTACTTAATAAAATGAAATTGAAAGTGAATATTGTATGCAAAGAATTATGAACTTAAGTTAATGTTTGAAGCTATTGATAACTAAAGTAAATAATTAAATGAATACTATATTAAGTTTAATGATTGTAACTTCAAAAATGGTTGATTATTTTGATCCCTTGTGAAGATTTTATGCTTATTTGCAAATATTGTTGTTAAGTCATATTGATTTATTTTGATTTTATGTGATGATGGTATGCTTTTGGTTGAAAGTGATTGTCGTTATGTTAAGTTGATTGTTTGTTATTAATTTAAAACAATATAATCATTTCAATTCTATATAATTATTAACCTCTTTAGATTATATAAGTGGAATAAGTGGAATACAGGTTATGAAAGCAATTTCTACTGTTTTTGCTTTCATAAAATAAACATTATTTGCCCGACAAATAGGTACGTTATCAGATTACGGTTTTCTAGCATTATTATATTGTTTCTCCCGTTGTTGGGATATATTATTTGAAAATATATGACATATTTTGCTATTTTGATATTATGATTTCTCCCGAGCCTCTCCGTACAAAGGAGACTCTACCGAAATTTTTCATAAATTTTGGACTTAGAAATTTTTATGAAATGTTTTACAAACTTTTTCTAATTTGAATATAAAAGTATTTAATTATTTATAAATTAATTTATTTTATTTAAATTATTTATTATGTAAATAAATTTTTTACAAATTTAATATTTTGAATTAGATATATTGATTACTTAATTCCTTCTTTTCTTTTTTTCTTTTCGGGGACGGAAAGTTTTAAGTGGGGGAGAGTGTAACGACCCGTAATTTTCGACAATTAAAAATAGTAAATTAATAAGTATTTTCTAATTAAATGTTGGAAGAAATTAAAATTTAAGATTTATAACTGGAATAGTACTAATATGAAATGCAACAATGTTAATTAAAGCTAATTATTAACAATTTGAATGGAATTCCAATTAATGAAATAGTGTATGGTTATACTTGGTTATAAAGTGAACATAGGAAAAAGAATGTAAATATTGAATTCATTAATGAAATAATATTGTTAATAGAAATAGAATAAAATTAGCGTTATGAAAGAAATGGTAACATTTGTTTGTAAGTAATAAATTTATATATGTAATTAAAGTCTAATGGTGACAATTATTATATATATTACCTATTTATTTGGTCTATTAAATTTAATTGGAAATAAATGGCAATTGATTCCCTTAATTAGTGCAGTTAATATAGGTTTAATTGATAATGGTAAAAAGTTGATTCTATACGATGTAACCAATGTAAATTTTTATCATAATATGACCTTTGATTTGAATAAAAGGATGGATATCATTTTACTCAAATTTATTGGAATTGAAAATTTTAGTAAGTGAAATTATTATAATCAATGAAATAAAAGGTTACGTAAATGAAAGGTAAGATGAAATGGTAAAATATTGTTGTAATGGAAGATATAACAATGTTGACTTTGTATGTAAGGTAATAATTGATATAATAAGAGAATGAAACCAAGGTGAATAAATTAATTGAGACTTTAATTATAATTAATGTTTGAAATTGACCAAAATTCAATAAAATGGAAATACAGTAGTTAACACAAACAAATGATGGAAATTGGAGTATATTAATGTAATGAAATGTAAAACAAATGTTAACTATGTTATTAGATCATAAGTTTGGACCATAAATAAAATTCTAAAACAACAAACTACAATGAAGCTTTGAATTGGAAGGTTCAATTGTGTATTAGAATATAATTTAATAACACGAATTGGAATAATAAATGTCAGTTTTAATGATGAGTTAAATGAATATTGATTGATATAGAAAACATTTATTTAGTATGTAATTTAATTCTTGTTGGATACTGTAATTTTATAAACGCGTTCGCATGACTATAAATAAGGATTACAATGTTCACACATCTATTTAATTGATTTCATTAATTAGGGTCTGTTTTGAAGTGGAAGATTAAAATTAATTGGAAGTAAATTTATTGAAATCTTTCAATTGAAAAAGGAAAATGAAACAAAGTGCGATTAATAAATTTAATGTAAGAATGTTTTCATTTGGAATGTACATTGTTTAGAAATATAAGAATGGATTTAATATTGCATAAGTTGATCATTTTAGAATATAAGAATGCTTACATTTATGAATTGCAAATAACGAATAAGCATTTTAAGGAAAATAAAAGAATGTTTGAGGAAAATAGAGTGAACATTTCCATTCAGAATATAAATATAACCTTGTAAAAAAAGAAAATTGAATATTTAAAACAACATTTTACGGTACTTAAATAGCAGGCATAGGTTGCACGGAAGTGATTTTATAGCTAACCATGAAATTTAAAATAAATTAAATATTTGAGTTCATAATTAGGTGTCGAGAAAAATGTTGTTTTAAATTTGAATTTTTAAATCATGGTTCATATTTTATTTTATGTTGTGGCGGTCACCGTTATGTAAATTGGTATTTTAAATTTAGTTATGTTGTGGTAATTAAATCTTTAATAAATGTCAAATTTTTTATATTTGGGGTTAACAAAATTAATTGAGTGAACAAATGTTTAAAATTTGAATTCCAAAAGTTTGTTTATAGAGTAGAGTTGGTCCATTCATTCCCTTTCTAATTAATAATTCTCATACTTTTTTTTCATTCTTTCCTCATTTGTTCCATTACTCATTTCCATTTACATTGTCTAAAGCCTTTTCATTTCACGAACGTTGCCTGCTTTTCATATTTTTAATTCTTTCCTTCACCTCTTTTAATACCTACATTTTTTTTAGGGTTATTCATATTTTTACTTTATTTCAATTCCTACTTTGTTTATATTTAGCTTTATTAGCTTTTCACTAGTTTCAATCTTTATTCTTGTAGCTTCATTTTTTTTTTAAATCGCATCTTCTATAGCTTCAATTTTTGTCTCTCTTCACGTTCTTCCTTCCTTTTTTTCATGTTTATTCCTCAAATCTCCTTTCTCCTTTTTTTTTCCAAAGTTTATTTTCTCTTTTCTTCTTCTTATTCTTCAAATCTTCTTCTTCTTCTTTTTCAAATCTTTCTTTTCTTTTTTTCAATTCTTATTCTTCTTTAATTTTTTCTTTTTCAAACCTTCTATTCTTTCCATGTCTTTTTCTTCAAATCCAGATCTATATAATCTTCTCTTTAAAATTTTCTATAAAAAAAGAATAAGATAGCAAGGAAATAAAACAAAATGAGAAAGTAGTTGCAGATCCAAATTTGGCTAGAAAAGAAAATGCAAAATGGTGAGTTATTTAATCCACTCACGCAATATTAAAAATTCCATTGCAAGTTAAATAAAATATATGATGTGATATATAATTTTTTTTGTTGTTGTTTGTTGATTTAAGTTGATATTTGAATTGATATTGAATCTGAATTAACATTTAATTTTATATTGGAATTTAATTTATAGTTAAACCCCGATGTTGATAACTATTATATATTGAAATATATTGGTTGATTTGGATGTTGTTTAAAATGGATGCTTATTGATTGTTATGTTGGATGTATGGTTGCTTATTTATTTTAATATGTACCTGTTATCACCTTGTATATTATTGACATCATTTAAGTGGTCCTCTAAATCACTTTAGAATTGGATAATTAAGACATTTAAATTATGGGTTGAAATGATATATACCTATACAATTTCATTAATTTAAATTATTTACTAAAACTGAATTATTCAAAAAGTTTAAGTTTTTAAATCAAACTTCGGATTTATTTTAAATAAAGTGGTTAAAATTGGTATTTCGAATTATTTGAAATCTTGTAATTTACTGCACTCACGTCGTACACTTGATAGGAGATGAAAAATCCCATAATGTATCTGAAGCCGTTGCGCTCATATTTTTATTTGAGATTGATTTGACTCACATAGAAATTTTTAGTATCGACTCAAGTGTATTGTTTTTCATTGTGCTCGGGTCGGTCTGAGCTTTTTCAATGTATTGAAGACCATTTTATTTTCTAGAGGACGAAAATGAAGGTTCAGTATATTATTGCTATTTATTATTATTATTCCACTACTTATTGTGTTCCGCTGCATTATTTTTTATTTATTTTTGATGTACGTGTAACTCTTATTTGAATTGTAAAAGTATAATCAAATGTCATTTGGAAAACAGCTTCATAAAGTGTTTATTTGATTATTATATTTTGTTATTCCACTGCAAGATTTTGCGTTTTGTTTTTTCTTTCTTTTCTATTATTTTCTTATTTACCCTATTAATAGTCCTCCCTTTGGAATGATTTGAATTAGGCATGTATGGTTTATTGAGGATTTAAATCGTCCAAAAAGGTGGGTCATTACATTATTATTAAATGGTGTTTTAAAGTTAAGTGGCAAATATTTTGGAAATGACTTAAAGTACTGAATTTATTATTCTTAAAAAATCTTTATAAGTATAGGTTTTCTATTTAAAGTTATTAATTATCTGAATTATTTCAAGTATAAAACTACTGATTAAAAATTAATTTTAGTGATTATTTTATAGTTAATTTTTACTCTAGTACAATTAGTAATAAAGTATATTTACTTCAAGATAAATCTGTTAAATATTAATGGTGCTTTAAGATAATATATCATATAATAACTTTTATAAAAAGAGTATTTTGCTTAAATTAGAACTTGGAAAATTTATATTGAAACTTCATAAGTGTTATTTTGGAAAGTTATTAAATAAAGATTATGGGAGGTAATGGGATGCTATGACCATGGTTAAATTACCGCAGTAGTGCAGCCAAATTTATATTTTGGGAAAGGTTTTCTTTCAAATATTTGGAAAGAATGGTTTGGTGAATATACTTATCCAGTGAGATAAGCATATGCTGTTCGATTAAGTAATTTTCAGTTTATTGGGATTTTAAATTAAGTGAGGCTTAATGATTGCAATGGGAAATGAAACTTTGGATGAATTGATTGTATATTTGATAGTTACATAACCAACTATCAGATTTGGACCCAATATAACATTGGGAATATCTAGAGGAAACTCGTGGTTTGTATGGTATAGTTACCGTTTGTGGTGCTATACTGTATGTATAAACTCGTTCATTCTCTAGGACGATCATAAAGAAATATGTCCACTAATGGTTAGAAGGTGATCTCCGATCTTATTTTCGTCGGTTATTTCCTAAAGAATCGGGGCTGAGTTTACTAAAAATAGCAAATGTTATTTCGAAGAGACTAGGATCGAATAAGTTATCTGAAACCATTTCGATCCAACGAGCACGTTTTCGTGATGAAGACAAGAGCTTGGAGTCGAAGATGGAGCAGTGAAGTGCAAGGGATAATTGCTACTAGTCCTGATGGTAATTCCAAATGGATGTAGTAGGAAGAGTGCCATCGGCTACGTTCGGACCGAGAACGGACTTGTACGAACGAATGCTATTAGACCATCGTCAATGGAAGACGGTGAGCATTCTAAGTGAATGTGTGCTAAAACAGGTAACACTTTGCCTCAAGCCTCATCAATCGGGAATGGCTAAAACAGGTGAGGTGTAGCAAGGCTAAGTCGGTAGCACCCAATTAGGGTAAGGTCATCCCTATTTAGAGTCCCTTGATCTCGGCTGTGTGGGCGGTTGTTGATCCCAACCGTGGGGTGATCTTATTCAGACTATCAAGTAAAGGGTAGCTCTGGTCTTGTGTTGCAGGGGATCGAGAGTGGTCCTCGGTATGCTAATCTAGACCAGGTACTTTGACCGACGGTTCTCCAGTATCCCTGCCATTGTATGGAATCCAATCTCCAATAAGCGCCCATACGGTTTTGGATTGTGCCCAACTATGCTAAATCATGAGATGCAAGCATTTCAGCTATTTGAATAAGTATTTGTACTTAGACACTATCATAATAGCAGAGGATTTTAATATAAATGTTTTGGTTACCATAAGGGAAAAACCTGGCATGTTTATTTGTGGCGTGATCTTACGAGATACCTTTGATTGTCAAAGGATTTTGGAAGCTTTAATAATTAAAATTGAGTGTGTTTCTCATGCTGGTTTTACCAGACTGACCCGGGTATGGTTTTTCTTATATGCTCGGGTCAGTCCAAGCATATTTCCAGGTTTAGCTAGAAGACTGGAAGCTTCAGGAGAGGAGCTAGGATGTCAGAGACATATCTGTGTGGATGATTATATTCCGTTGCATTTAGTTGTATTTATCAGCAAAATGTAAGGGCGGAATTATTATAACTGTCTATGTTGAATGGGTGTATACTCTGATTTAAGTCTGTATATATTTTTAAAGCTACAGTTTTGTTTTATGTAAAGACTTGTTTACATTATAGATTATTCGTTCCGCTGTGAGATTATATGTTGTTCTATTTTCTTTCTATCTTCTACCTTCTTTCTTTCTTTTACTATCTGCCTTCATGCATGATCTGGCTGACGAGTGTTGTTAAGGTATGTTTAAATCCATATGGAAAAGTGGGTCGTGACAAAAGGAATTTCTTTAAAAGGCAAAAAAAATAGTTTTGTTTTGATTTACAACTTCAAACTTCCATCTGCTAGCTTTCATCACCATACTTCAACTAATGAACTCATTCAAAACCAATACGCATGTGTCAAGGCATTGATACGTGGTGGATTGGAGAAATGCGGAAGGGACTGTGTAGAAGGCATGTTTGCATATCATTGTAATACCTTTTATTATGTTATGTCTTAACCATTGTGGATGTAGGTGCACAGTATATGGTTATTATAAATTGGGTTAAGATACTAACCAGTGAGGGGAAAACCCGTTCCGCTAAGTAGCATGGTCTCACTAGATATATGTATGGTTCGAGATAGTAGGTTATTATTCATACCGGACTTTTTGTCTGACTCAAAGTTTATGTTTTCCCCTTAAACTCTTGGGTTCTCAACTGATTTTTAAGTAGTTTGAGAGTTAAGGTTTTCAGGTTCTCCTTTAGACGAATAAGCTTCTAGAGACGTGCTGGAGGCAAGCTAGCTAGTTGGAGTTTTTTCTATTTGATTCCGTTGTGTTTTGGATGTAAAGGAAAGGTTGCTTAATTGCCAATAATTAGACTCTGATCAACCAAGGGGCATCTTCATATGTCGCTCCTGGTGTATGTTGTAATAATTATATTTCTCCAAACTTGGTTTACGAATTGGGATTATGTAATGAATTTGAATTGTGATTGGAAGTGGAATGAGAAAATTATTTTATGATTTTAAATTTTTTCGTATTCATGTGTTTATGTTATATCAATGTATCTGACATCATCGCATTTGGTTATCGAGAATTGATAACTATGGATGACTGCACCATCCATAGCAGTAAGTTTTGTCCCTCCAAATAGGGGATGTTACACATAGGGAACTAGCTTCCCTACTTGTTCTGACATCCATATACACACACACACCACTATTTTTAGTTATAACATGGACCTTAGGCCGAGGTTCAAGTCGCACCCTTTTTTAGGTAACCAGACCGCTTCCTCCGAGAGCGATTAGCCGCTTATTATCAATCTGTTCCAATGTGTGGTCGATCAGTCATCGTTTGTTTATGGTATTATTTACAATTATTTTTCCTTCTGTTTGTTAATTACTATAGTTCCCAAACTCCATTATAGTCGCTTAAGTTTTAGTTTGTTATACAATGATTTTATTCAATCAACTAAATTTGTGATTCTATGAATTACAATTGTTAAAACTTCCTATTCAATTTCAATTTATCTAAATCAATTTAACCTAGATTTATCATCAATAGGTTATATCAACTCTTATCAAATTTCTTGATTTTCATATTTTCATTAATTAATATAATTGCTGTTAAATTTCCAATTTGATTTAACAACATTAAAACAATTCTAGATCAAAATAAGATACACAAAATTAATTGTATATAATCATCAAATTAACAATGAACCCACTCACCTCGAACCAAAGCTATTCCCTTTGAGATACGTCTCGAATTTCCTCTACTCATTAGATCTCCACTTGATTTAATCTTCTACAATTCCTCTAATTTTATTTTTAATGTAATTTGAAGAAATTTGTGATTTGAGGAGAAAGATGATTTAGTTTTCAAAGGAGCAGAGTTTGGATGTACTGATTCTAATTTTTATGAATTAGAGTTCGAGCCAAAGTTCTATTTATAGCAGCTCAAAGCGTTATCGACCGTTGATAAATTTTTATTTAAATCCAGGTTGTTGGCCGCTTAAAACTCTCGTGGTTATAACATGACTGATCGACCACTACAGATGGGGGCAGTCGACCAATTGCAGTCAACTAATCCCAATTCATCTGTCGCCTGGTTGGTTTCCTTATTGATTAACATTTATTTCGAAATTTTGTTTACTTAATTATTTTTGACTACGAATTTTCAAACATTTATAACTTTTTCGTACTAGCTCCAATTTCAAAAAGTTCTATATGAAAATTATCTAGAAAATCATTTGCAACGCCCCACTCCGAGACCCATTGTAACAAAGAGTACTACGGAGTAATACCGTCTGCTGTAACGGAGAATAGAGTATAATGGAAGCGACCATATGTAATCAAGCTATAACTATCTACTGAGTACGTCGAAATGTGGTATCGCTTTTTTTTTTCAAGTGGTTCGACATATCCAATAGATATATAACGAAATTACAATGGCTAAGGGAAATAGGTACAGAACAAACATAATACTAAATGATAACATCATCATCACAGAACAGTCACATAACAGTAACAGAACATAGGTACAATATATCGTCAATACCGATCCAAATACCAAAAGGTGGGTACAAAGCCACCGCTCACACATGTGAGTCAAAAATATGTACATAAGAGACTGAATAATCAGAGTATAAAAATAGTGGACAAATATAAAGAGCTATCTATCAGCATAGCAGATAATGTCCAAGCGGAAGCACAGAAAGCTAAGTCCAGAGGCCTAACCTGAAACAACTCGGTCTGACCCGAGCGAAAAACACTCGGGTCAGGCTAGCTAAACAATCAAATAATAAACTGAGATAAACATAATAATGCGGTACATAAATAGAACAGTACTTCTCCAAAGAGAAGAGTATTATGGACTACATGAATATAATGACGATCCCCAATCATCAATAAATAGTAAAAATCTCCAAAGAGAATATCAACACCAAAGTGTTAACTAAATAAAATCGCCTCATATCATCGACGTAGCCAAAGCTATATAATGTTTCCCATAGGCAATAATCCCAAGAGTGACCAGAGTCTGTAATCAATGCCCAAGCAAAGATCGATGCTCCAAAGAGTAATAGGGGAATACTGAAAAGTCAATGAAATCGAATACTGAAAAGCAGTGTCCAGAGAAACTGTGAATCCAAAAGGTAATCGCACTTACATCGTATGGTTCCATAAAACCAACACCGAAGGGCGGTACTCGAATGGATATAAAAATCATCAGATAATACAAGTATAGCACGTGCACCGACCAGAGTCGTTATTGCCAAGTACTGTAGAGTTGTGATCGATCACTCGCAAAGATGCGGAACGCGCGAGACGACGAGATCCTTCCCATAAGGATAAAGGCCCAGAGGCATATGCCGAAAAACTGCTCCATAGAGCAGGTGCCCAAAGATGGTTGCCCAGAGGCGTGGTGACCCAGAGGTCTAGTACTGGCCGCCCAGAGGCCAATGTGTCACAAACTTCTTGGAGAGGAATAATGAGTCCCATACCCCACGTTCGCACTAAATGGTTTACTAACCAATAGCAAGATCACACTCCAAACAATAAAAAGTCCACCTCGTATCATCGGTAAACTAGACCCAAAGGTCAAAACGATCAATCGAATAGGTCGTGAATTAACCGAAAATAAAACACACACGGTTCCATAGGCCGGAGATTTCCTAACCGTTTAAGCACCTTCCCACATCGCTCGACGTGCAAAAAAGTAAGTGTGAGATTTTTATTATAGAAAATAATGGTGCGAAACGGATTTATAATTGGTTTTGAAATAACTTTAAAACGGCTTTTGAAAAACTCTCCTATTATGGAGTAAATAGTTTAATAATTTAAAAATAACATTATAAAATAATTTCGAAAGCCATTTAGGAGTGAAAAATCCTTTTAAAAAAGTTCATAAAACCCGTATACAAAATCTAGAGAAAAATCTCAAAGAAATCGATAAATCAGAAAAATCACTTAAAACCAATATTCATGTTGGAAAAATATTCCGAATGGTTGTGAATCAAAGTTCGATAAAGAAACAATCAATTTGAAGCGGTTGCACCAAAATGGTGCAACCGGTGGGTCGGAACCCGGCTGCACCAAATGGGTGTAGCCCATTTTTATTTTTATTTTATTTTTTTACTTTCTTTTAGCCCCCAGCCCGCTTGGGCTAGGGAGTGGCAAGGCCCACCCCGCCTCCCCCCCCCCCCTCGCCTCCGCCCGCTCGGGTTGGGGAGTGGCAAGCCCGGCCCCCCGGCCCACTTGGGCTGGGGGAATTGCCCCCCTCCCCCCCACCCCCCCCGCCCGCGCGGGCTGGGGAGGCGGTGCGCGCCAGCCCATGCGGGCTGGCCTACTTCCGGCTATCCCAACTGGGCTAGCCTGCTGTGCCTGGGTGCAGCCCAGGCCTGCCCTGGTGCACCTAGAGCCATGTTTTCAACCTGTTTTCAGGCTGAAGCATTTCCAACCAGCTTAATATGCAGTTTTTGATGGTTTTGGGGTGGTTTTTTCAAGTTTTTGGCATCAAATTTCACCAATAACAATCGCTAACTAGCATATAATGATTACTACACTATATTAAGGAGACAAAGGGCCAAAGCTTAGCATTACCTTATGAAGCAATATCACACACACCTTATGTGCACACCCAAAATGAAAGCAAAGATGATCAAAGAGCTATGATTCACATGTTACATAATATAACATGTGTTACTAAATGATTTCTGAAATCAAAAGAGGATTAAACACATATTAGAAGAGGTTTTTAGCAATATACCTCTCAAGAAAGTAATAAAGACCACTATAGCATCAACCCAATTTAGCAAAAGTTGTTTAGGAGGCTATAAGATCAAAAAAACACATAAAACATGTGTTATCAAACTAATTTCAGAAATTAGAAAGATATAAAAATGGATTTGAGGTGAGTATTTGCATTACCTTTGCATAGAATGACTTGCATAAGCTAAAACTAGAAGGAGATGAAGATAGAGGCCATTTTTGTTAAGAAAGCTTTAGAAAATGATTACGGTTCTGATTAGGGATGAATGAATGAGGTTAGGAGAGTTTGAGATAATTTATAGAGGGGGTTTAGGGTGGGTTATTGGGTTAAGTTTGGTAACCCAATAAGAAGAGGGTTATTTACATGTTTCTAAAAATTAGTCTAAGTGTTCATGTAAGTTTATAAAACTCATTTTTCTTACCCAAACCCGTTTTAAAATCTCTCCTACAATATTTAACTTTCCAAAATAACATTTTATTCTCATTTTAAAATCCCATATTTCCCATTTAATTAAAATAGCCTTTTTCAAATAAATTTTTGTTATTCCAAATCCTTTTACGCTTCATTAAAACAAATAAAAATTCTAACTTTTATTTATTAATTGGTAATGCAAATCCCAGGTTGTTACAGACTCCCCCTTAAGAAAATTGTGTCCCCGCAATTCCTTAAGATACATGTCGTCTATAACGTCAAATCCACAAAAGAAGTGATAGAGATAAAATAGTGAATTCTTACCCACAGAAGAAGATGGGAGAAAGCCAGGATAAGAGTGCTCGATAGATTCTCTGGTCTCCCAAGTGCAGTCCTTAGGATTTGGTGACCATTGAATCTTCACGAGTGGAACCTCTTTGTTGCGAAGGCGTCTAACCTCCGAATCAAGCACACGAAGAGGTTTCTGCTCCAAAGATAAATAAGGTAAGATCTCTAAATCAGGCACAATATGCGGCTCAATGATAGAATCAGGATCGCGAACACACTTGCGAAGCTGAGAAACATGGAACACGTCATGCATTCCGGAAAAATGAGTAGGTAGAGCCACACGATAAGCAGCGGGGCCGATGCGTTCCGTGATAGGAAATGGTCCAACATAGCGAGGAGCCAACTTCCCTGTAGAGCTGAAACGCACAATCCCCTTCATGGGAGAAATCCAAATGAAGACAAAATCACCAATAGAGAACTCAAGAGGCTTCCTACGGTTGTCCGCTTAGGATTTCTGGCGGTCCTGTGCCTCTTTCATTCTTTGACGGATAAGAACAATCTTTTCAGAAGATTCCCGAACTGAATCTGGACCAAGAATAAGCTCCTCGCCAGATTCTAACCAACAAGCAGGAGAGCGACATGGCCTTCCTTAGAGAGCCTCGAAAAGTGCCATGCCGATACTAGACTGAAAGTTGTTGTTGTAGGAGAACTCTACAAGCGGTAAGTGATCCTCCCAACTACCTCCGAAATCCAGAATACAACAGCGTAAAAGATCCTCCAAAACACGATTCACCCTCTCAGTCTGACCGTCGGTCCGAGGGTGATAAGCAGTAGATAGATTCAGCTTTGTGCCCAAAGCTGACTGTAGGCACTTCCAGAAGTGACTTGTAAAGGTAGTGTCTCGATCACACACGATAGAGCTAGGAATGCCATGAAGTCGAACGACTTCCTTCACATAGAGCTTGGCCAACTGAGGTGCAGTCTGAGTGGACTTAATCGGAATGAAATGAGCCGATTTGGTCAAGCGATCAACAATAACCCAGATAGAAGTACGGCCTGACCTCGATCGAGGCAGACCGTCAATGAAATCCATGGATATCTGATCCCATTTCCATAATGGAATCTCTAGAGGCTGAAGAAGACCAGACGGACGCTGATGCTCGGCCTTGATCTGTTGACAAGTCATGCAACCGCTCAAATAACTTGCCACATCTCTCTTCAAACCCTCCCAATAATATAGCCGGCACATATCGGCATACATCTTACTCGAACCGGGATGAATAGTGTACTTAGTGAGATGGCACTCGTCCAGAATGTCACACCTAAGTGATAAATCAGATGGTACAACAATACGGTTCTTCCTACGAAGACACCGATGAAAATCAAGAGAATAATCCAGCAATGTCTCATCATTGGATCCCGACTCAAGAAGGTGAATAAGATGCAATAAGTCTGGATCCTGCCGCTGAGCATGGGCAATGCGATCCAATAAGATAGGACGAGCTTCTAAGCTGAGTAGTAAGACCGGAGAATCAGAAGATGGAGCTCGATCTCTAATATCACACAAAGATAGGGTCTCAAGAATATCCCACTCGGCAATCATCATAGAAACTACCGCCGAGTGCTTGCGACTGAGCGCATCTACAACACGGTTACCCTTGCCAGGGGTATACTGAATATCTAAATCATATGAGGTGAGAAACTCAAGCCATCGCTGCTGCCTCATGTTGAGATCTCTCTGGCTGAAAAGATACTTCAGAGGCTTGTGATCGGTGTAAAGAGTGAAGCGTTCGCCTAATAGAAAGTGACGCCACGTCTTCAAGGCAAAGACGATAGCTGCTAACTCAAGATCATGAGTAGGATAGCAAACCTCATTCGGACGCAGTTGCCTGGAAGCATAAGCAACTACCCGATCCTTCTGCTTTAGCACAGCACCGAGCCTGCTACCACAAGCATCGGTGTAAACAACCAGATCCTGGTTACTCTCAGAAACCACAAGAATAGAAGCATGAGTGAGAAGTTCCTTCGGTCGCTGAAAGGAAGCTTCACACTTATCAGAGCAAATAAAGCGAACACCCTTACGAGTCAATGTCGTAAGGGGAAGTGCAACTCGAGAGAAATCCTTGACAAACCGACGGTAATAACCCGCCAGACCAAGGAAGCTGCGAATATCATGAACGTTCTCGGGCTGCTTCCAATTCTGAATAGCTTCGATCTTGGCAGGATCGACAGAAATACCATCAGATGATACAATATGGCCCAAGAACTTGACCTTGCTCTCCCAAAAATGGCACTTGGAGAGCTTGGCCTTAAGCTGATGCTAACGAAGAGTATCCAAGACGATCTGCAAATGATGAGCATGCTCTGTCTCGGATCTAGAATAAATAAGAATATCGTCGATGAAAACCAGAGCGAATCTATCGATGTATTCCCGGAATACTCGATTCATAAGATTGACGAAGAAAGCCGGTACGTTCGTCAAGCCGAATGGCATGACCAACCACTCAAAAGAACCATAACGAGTGCGGAAAGTGGTAAGAGGAATGCTATGCTTCCGCAACTCGGAGCTGATGAAATCCGGTGGCATGGTCGAGCTGGGAAAAGACCTTCGCACCGCTCAATTGGTCAAACATGTCGTCTATCCGAGGAAGTGGGTAGCGATTTCTGATGGTCAACTCATTGAGCTTGCGATAGTCAATGCAAAGCCTAAGAGAGCCATCAGCCTTCTTAACGAAGACCACAGCAGCACCCCATGGCGAAGAACTGGATCGAATGAACTGCTTCGCTTCAAGCTCAACTAACTGCTTCCTGAGTTCCTCATTTTCCTTAGTAGACATTCTTGTAGGAGGACGCCCAACTGGATGAGAGCCTGGAATGAGATCGATGCGGAACTCAATGGCCCGCTTTGGCGGCAGGCCTGATACTGGCTCGAATATATCGGAGAAATCCCGAACAATAGGAATACGAGATAAGTCCAAATCCTCATCTCGTGAATCAAGAGAAAATAAAGTAATATCAGAAATCCCAACATCTTGAAGAGCAATAGCTAACGGAGCAGACGAGTCAGGATGACGAAGAAATAATATCCGCTCCGAACAAATGATTTTTCCGTCGTACTGAGCGAGCCAATCCATGCCAAGAATCATGTCAAATCCCAAATACTCCATAACGTGCAGATTCGCACGGAAAGAAAATCCACAAAGATCAATATCTATATCCTCACAAAGCAAGCTAAGGGTCGTGGATCCGCCGATGGGATTCACAATCCTTAGTGAAGAAACCAACCAAGTAACATCCAAAGATAAAGTATCAACTAGTTCCTTTGATACGAATGAGTGAGAGGCACCCATATCAAAGAGAACCCTACAAGATCTACCATGAAATAAAATAGAACCTTCGAGAATGGAAGGATGTGTGCCTCGAGGCTGAGCTGAAGATGTAGGAGCCTTGGCAGCATTAAGCTTGCCAGATCTAGGAGGTGCAGTAGGACAAGTGGAGATCCTGTGTCCCTCCTTCTTGCAAAAGGTGCAATAGAGAGGTTTGGGACACTCTCGAATAAAGTGATCTGGAGAATCGCAGTTGAAGCATTTCTTCGGGGGACATGTCCCACTAGGCTGAGCAGGAGTCTGGGACTGAGGGACGAGTCTGAGGCTGAGTCTGAAAAGTAGAACTGACAGTCTTCTTCTTCTTGTTCCAAGGCTTGGTCTTCTAAAATGGACCCCGCTTCTGATTGGGGTTTTTGGAACCCTCACCATCCCCATTGCTGTCTCTCTCACGCTCCACCACTTCAAGGTGAAGCACTGCGTCAACTAGCTCATCAAAAGGGAGCTTAAGCTGGAACATAAGCTGTTTCTTCAAATATTTCTTACCGCCTTCTACAAACTTGAGATTCTTCTTATAAGGAGAGCTAATGAACTCGAGGCCATACTTGGACAGGGCCTCGAAAGATGATGAATAGTCAGCAACAGAGGTCTTCCCTTGCTTAGGGTCAATAAAGCGGCGTGCAAGGGCTTCTTCTCGGACTCGGGGACAAACTTGAGCAAGAAGCGCTCTCGGAACTGATCCCAAGTGAGAGTGGCCTCATCGATCTCAGAAATAAGGAGCTCGTACCAATCCAAGGCACGACCCTCAAGATGGCTAGAAGCAACAAGAACTCTGTCATGGTCAGGAAGGGTCATGCGAGTGAAATTACGCTCGCAAACTCTGATCCAAGCCTAGACCTCAAGAACAGTCTTGGAGCCATTGAACGGCTTCACTCCAAGATGAATAAAGTCGTTGCAGAGGCGCGCAAAAGCAGACTTGCGCGGAGCATCGGGAACCGGTGTAGGAGGCTGAGAGTTACGAACCAGCTCCATAAGCTGATCCGTGGTCATAAAAATACCCTATGGATGACGGTTGCCGGACTGACCAGCATCATCAGAACGAAGAGTGTCAGCAGAACGAAGATTCCTACCTCTACCAGCCATACTGAAAGATAAAGTAAGAAGGAGTTAAGCACAATTCATGGATCGATAATTCATTTAGGAATACTACGGAATATAACAGATTCCTACAACTATTCCTAACTTATCTATCTAAAGGTGGTGATGTTTCATTTGGATTGTATCCCAACATATTATACTACGCGTCTATTCTGTGCTTATTACAATTTGTTCTGAACCTGGCTCTGATACCAAGTTGTAACGCCCCACTCCGAGACCCATTCTAACAAAGAGTATTACGGAGTAATATCGTCTGCTGGAACGGAGAATACAGTATAATGGAAGCGACCATATATAATCAAGCTATAACTATCTACTGAGTACGTCGAAATGTGGTATCGCTTTTTTTTTCAAGTGGTTCGACATATCCAATAGATATTTATAACGAAATTACAATGGCTAAGGAAAATAGGTTCAGAACAAACTTAATACTAAATGATAACATCATCATCACAGAACAGTCACAAACCATAGGTACAATATATCGCCAATACCGATCCAAATATCAAAAGGTGGGTACAAAGCCACCGCTCACACATGTGAGTCAAAAATATTACATAAGAGACTGAATAATCAGAGTATCAAAATAGTGGACAAATATAAAGAGCTATCTATCAGCATAGCAGATAATGTCCAAGCGGAAGAACAGAAAGCTAAGTCCAGAGACCTAACCTGAAACAACTCGGTCTGACCCGAGCGAAAAACACTCGGGTCAGGCTAGCTAAACAATCAGTTAATAAACTGAGGTAAACATAATAATGCGGTACATAAATAGAATAGTACTTCTCCAAAGAGAAGAGTATTATGGACTACCTGAATATAATGACGATCCCCAATCATCAATAAACAGTAAAAATCTCCAAAGAGAATATCAACACCAAAGTGTTAACTAAATAAAATCGCCTCATATCATCGACGTAGCCAAAGCTACATAATGTTGCCCATAGGCAATAATCCCAAGAGTGACCAGAGTCTGTAATCAACGCCCAAGCAAAGATCGATGCTCCAAAGAGCAATAGGGACATACTGAAAAGTCAATGAAATCGAATACTGAAAAGCAGTGTCCAGAGACACTGTGAATCCACAAGGTAATCGCACTTACATCGTATGGTTCCATAGAACCAACACAGAAGGGAGGTACTCAAATGGATATAAAAATCATCAGATAATACAAGTATAGCACGTGCACCGACCAGAGTCGTTATTGCCAAGTACTGTAGAGTTGTGATCGATCACTCGCACAGATGCGGAACGCGCGAGATGACGAGATCCTTCCCAGAAGGATAAAGTCCCAGCGGCACATGCTGAAAAACTGCTCCATAGAGCAGGTGTCCAGAGACGGTTGCCCAGAGGCGTGGTGACTCAGAGGTCCAGTACTGGCCGCCCAGAGGCTAATGTGTCACAAACTTCTTGGAAATGAACCCGTAAAGTGTTAACAACGAGTTCCATACCCCACGTTCGCACTAAATGGTTTACTAACCAATAGCAAGCTCACACTCCAAACAATAAGAAGTCCACCTCGTATCATCGGTAAACTAGACCCTAAGGTCAAAACGATCAAGGAATAGGTCGGGGATTAACCGAAAAGAAAATACACACGGTTCCATAGGCCGGAGATTTCCTAACCGTTTAAGCACCTTCCCACTTCGCTTGACGTGCTAAAAAGTGAGTGTGAGATTTTTATTATAGAAAATAATGGTGCGAAACGGATTTATAATTGGTTTTGAAATCACTTTAAAACGGCTTTTGAAAACTCTCCTATTATGGAGTAAATAGTTTAATAATTTAAAAATAACATTATAAAATAATTTCGAAAGCCATTTAGGAGTGAAAAATCCTTTTAAAATAGTTCATAAAACCCGTGTACGAAATCTAGAGACAAATCTCAAAAAAATCGATAAATCGGAAAAATCACTTAAAACCAATATTCACGCTGGAAAAATATTCCGAATGGTTGTGAACCAAAGTTCGACAAAGAAACAATCAATTTGAAGCGGTTGCACCAAAATGGTGCCACCCGGACTCGGTTGCACCAAAATGGTGCAACCGGTGGGTCGGAACCCGGCTGCACCAAATGGGTGCAGCCCATTTTTATTTTTATTTTTCCTTTCTTTCAGCCCCCAGCCCGCTTGGGCCGGGGAGTGGCAAGCGTCCCCCCCCCCCCCCCCAGCCCGCTCGGGCTAGGGAGTGGCAAGCCCGGCCCCCTAACCCGCTTGGTCTGGGGGAATTGGCCCGCCCCCCAGCACGCGCGGAGTTCGGCCCAAGCCCCAGCCCGCGCGGGCTGGGGAGGGCGGCCCAAGCCTTAGCCCACGCGGGCTGGGGAGGGCGGGCCAAGCCCCAGCCCGCGCGGGCAGGGGAGGCGGTGCGCGCCAGCCCATGCGGGCTTCCCTACTTCCAGCTAGCCCAACTGGGTTAGCCTGCTGTGCTTGGGTGCAGCCCAGGCCTGCCCTGGTGCACCCAGAGCCATGTTTTCAGCCTGTTTTCAGGCTGAAGCATTTCCAGCCAGCTTAATATGCAGTTTTTGATGGTTTTGGGGTGGTTTTTTCAAGTTTTTTGCATCAAATTTCACCAACAACAATCGCTAACTAGCATATAATGATTACTACACTATATTAAGGAGACAAAGGGCCAAAGCTTAGCTTTACCTTATGAAGCAATATCACAAACACCTTATGTGCACACCCAAAATGAAAGCAAAGATGATCAAAGAGCTATGATTCACATGTTACATAATAAAACATGAGTTACTAAATGACTTCTGAAATCGAAAGAGGATTAAACACATATTAGAAGAGGTTTTTAGCAATATACCTCTCAAGAAAGTAACAAAGACCACTATAGCATCAACCCAAGTTAGCAAAAGATGATTAGGAGGCTATAAGATCAAAAAAACACATAAAACATGTGTTATCAAACTAATTTCAGAAATTAGAAAGATATAAAAATGGATTTGAGGTGGGTATTTGCATTACCTTTGCATAGAATGACTTGCATAAGCTAAAACTAGAAGGAGATGAAGATAGAGGCCATTTTTGTTAAGAAAGCTTTAGAAAATGATTAGGGTTTTGATTAGGGATGAATGAATGAGGTTAGGAGAGTTTGAGATAATTTATAGAGGAGTTTTAGGGTGGGTTATTGGGTTAAGTTTGGTAACCCAATAAGAAGAGGGTTATTTACATGTTTCTAAAAATTAGTCTAAGTGTTCATGTAAGTTTATAAAACTCATTTTTCTTACCCAAACTCGTTTTAAAATCTCTCCTACAATATTTAACTTTCCAAAAATAACATTTTATTCTCATTTTAAAATCCCATATTTCCCATTTAATTAAAATAGCCTTTTTCAAATAAATTTTTGCTATTCCAAATCCTTTTACGCTTCATTAAAATAAATAAAAATTCTAACTTCTATTTATTAATTGGTAATGCAAATCCCGGGTTGTTACATCATTACAAACACAACTATGCAAGTTTCTTAGCTAAATTTGGATGTTTGTGAAAATTTCATTTTTTTTCCTTTTATATTTAAATTTAATTCTTGTATTAAATTTTCCGCTTAAATTTTAGGAGTGTTACAATTTATCACTATGGAGCAGAGCCCGAAATCTAAAATAAGGGACTTGGTGCTCCAATGAGTCTACCCACTACTTGAAGCACTTGGTCTAAATTAGGAAGGACACTATGATATTAAGAGATTGCTTGGTGATGAAACATATAAACTCGTCATGTTGATGGAGACTCGATTCCCCTAGCATGGAACAAGAAGATTTAGTAAAAAAAATTAACTAATGTCATCTGCTTGGATTAGTTTATATATACATGATGTAAAAAGGCGATTTTGATAAACAATAAGAGGATAAAATGGCCTAAAACCATGACTTTTGCCTTCTTTCCATTGAATGTAACTAAAAAAGGCTTATAGGTTTGCAAGGATGCTTAAAATTAGATAATATCCATCGATAGACCTATGTCAATCTCAATGAGTTTCCAGGCTTTACCAAGTTGAGATCACACACAAAGTTCGACCAAGTTTAGCCGTAACGTGGATTTCTCACGTATGAATGAACTCTACCATGAGTGGATCCCTAACGTTGAGCCCCATAAGGATCGAGTATAAAATGCTATATAGAAGCAAAATAATTAGCTTTATTTTGCAATTCCGTATATGCAGTCACTGTGTTGCACTTATGGGTTAATGAACCCAAGCGCATTCATTGGTGCGATCACTCAACTTGAAATAGTGGTAAGTGTCAAATGGGCTGGGTTGGTTATAAATGGTTTAGGTTAAAAATAAGCCCAGTCCATTAAAAAAATATCTAACCCATTGGACTCATTTATTAAATGGATAAATCCAACCCAACCCGCAATTTCATTTGGTAAAACCAGTCCGACGATATAACCCATTTAAAGATTTAAATTTCATTTGACTAATAAAAAAACATATATAAAATAATTCTAGTTCTAACTTTTAAGTTTTTAATTTTGATAAAAATCAAAATTTCAAAATTTAAAATTTTAATTTTGAAGTTCATCAAAATTCAAATATGAGAATGTAGTCTGTTATTTGTTAAGTACAACCATTGGTCACCATCAAGAACTACAAAATGGGTTCATAAGATAAAGTATGCAAGTGTTCCATTCGTAACTTAGGTAGAAGTTCATCGGTCGATGTCTCGTCTGATTCCGAGTTATATGAAGAAGTTATTGCAGTCTGAAAAAAAAGCGGCTTCTGCCTAGATGAAGTTCAAATATCGAGATGTAGCATGTTGTTTCCTAAGTACAACTGTTACTCACATGGAGTATTATAGTGTGAGTTCACTAGGTGAAGTATCTAATTGTTTCATATTGTTCGTAACTTAGGTGTAACATTTATAGTGTATGCTATATCCTTTATAGTGTAACACACATATATCATATATATGTGTACTTTATTTAATGAATTAATCTTTAATTAATTTATTCAATTCAACATTTTTTATTAAAATTTATTAATTTCAAAATTTATCTTGTATACTTATGTTATCTTAAACATTTTAAAATAACATAACATATATCAACATATATAATACATACATATATACATTAATTAATTAACATATTTATTTTATTTATTTTATTAATCTTATTAATAAATTTAAAATTTAAAATTATTATATAAATATTTTCAAACATTTTGAAAATATCGTTATCCTCTCAAGCATTTTGAAATCTTATGTAGTATTATAATTTTTATAATAAACATGTTTTATTTTAAATTTAAACATTAAATTTAAAATATTTAAGATTAGTTTTCAAAATGATTTCTAAAATTAGCCCAAGGTCCAAATTAAGTTGGGCCTTTTCTATTAAGAGCAACCTTTGGGCTCACTTCACCTTTCAGGCCAAGCTGGTAACTAGGTAGGACATGGTACTTGGTTACCAAATTTCAATCCTAGACATTACCTTTCTGAACACTGTACTAAGTGGGCAAGTTTAATTAGTTAGTCTTAACATGACTAATTTAGACTGCATAGGCTATTGGACTCTGATACCGTTGTTGGAGCTGGACTAGCCCGCGGCGGAAGTTATGGGTGAATTTCAAAAAAATTACCCTGTTAGATCTTTTATTGGGCCTATGAAGTCTAATTGAAATTGGAACATTTCCAAATTTCACTTAAATAAAATCATTTATTTTATTTAAATGAAAAATATATTAAGATATGAATTTAATTTTATTTGATTTAGTTTATACATAAATGTATCATATACATATATGTGTGAGTGCATGTGTAACATAATAATCCGTGAAAGGTATAATATGTCTATATGTAGATGTTGGAATTTACATCGCAACAAACATATTAGCTTATTTTATATGTCATGTATGTTATCCAAATATGTGCATGTATATGTGTTACAAAATACACACACACATATGTATGTATAAATATTTTATATATAATATATGAACGTAAAACATTTATATAGATAAATAAATAAATATATATATATATAAAGAGAGAGAACATTTATTAAAAATTATTTACAATTCGAAATAAATATAGTTTTGCAAACATAATAATTTTAATATTTTAATTTGTATATATTATGAATAAAATAATGCTTTCATCCGTAAATAATTAACATAAAATTACTTATTAGTGAAAATTCAAATTTAAAATTTTCAAAAATCAATGATCCTAAAATAGAGCTTAGGAAAAATCTAGAGATTTTTCAAAGTTGAAATATTTTTTTTAAAAACAAATACATTGATTTCGGCAATAATAGTTTAATATAAAATAATATATTAATAAAAATTAAAATTTTAAAATTCCAGAAATTATAGAATCATGAATGCAAGGACAAGAAAATTTTTGAATTTTTTTATATTAAATTATTATTTTTGATAAATAATAAACAGTTCTTCCGAAATAATATTAATTATTAAAAATAATAAAGTTTATTGAAAAATTCCTAAATTTGTTCTATACGTTTTTTAAATGATACAATAGTTTTAAAAAGAGTAAAGTTGAATTTTTAATGTAATAATTAATTCAAAAATTCTATAAATGTTAATTTAAAAATATGAATTATGTATGATAATTAATTTTCGAATTTATAAATTCATATTATACAAATGTAAGTGTACTAAAAAATTTAAATCACACATATATATATATATATATCTTATGTATGCATATATATTATTTAAGAGAGAAATATACACTAATATATATATATATGTGAATTTATTAATTAATATATAAAACAATTATCAATGACAAAAATTGATTTTGTACGGTAAACAACATTTTTCTATACATAAATCAAATAGCGTAATAAACAAATTATGCATATAACCAAACTGATTTGTGACAACCACATCTACTCATAAAATCTCACCTAACTAAACATATAGTAGCAATATATTTAAACAGATATGAAATTTCTCATTATAGGATCATGGAATATAATTTAATTATAGTAGTATGAATTAAAGTTACCAATTTAATGATTCCTTTGAATCCATGTTGAAGCAATGACTTCCCTTCCTTTTACTGTTCTTGATTCGTCAAATTACAAGTATGGAACTCTGACCTCTAACTATCGAATGGTATTACTTTAATTTGAAATATATTTGAGAATTTTGAAGTGGATTGAGAACTATGTTTTAATCAGAAATGTAGAAGGTAATGTAGGCCAAAAAAGTTTTTTATTTACTTTTAGAGATACATATATACATATATCCATGCATGCATACATACATACATACATACATATATATAGGATTGTATTAGAGACAAACGAGGGAAACTTTTTTACCCATTCTCACTAGATCTTAACCCATTATCTCCAAGCCAATTTCCTATGTTTTAGCCACCCCTATAGCTTCCCAAAACCAAAATTTTGCATCCCAAATGATGGGTCTTAAACTCATCTAAGTCCAATCCAAAATACTATGCAATTAAATCTAATTTAATCACCTGTCGATTCAATTGATACATTTATAACTGTTATAAATGTATATAACATTATTTATTTCTCAAATCATATTCAAATTTTATAATTAATATTTCATAAATGTTACTTAATTTATAACAATTATAAACTAATTAAATCGTTCAGTCTTAAGGGAATTCATCATTTCGGTTGTGTAACTCTTAGGTGTAAATTTGGTCAGCGATTAACGTCGAACTATTCTAATTTTAATGTTCACACATCACTTAGAGTGGTGTGACATTATGGCCAAATTTATCACTTAATCATTTTCGGTAAAAATATAATTTTTGTTTAATAAGCGTTACCCGATAGTGACATTTGTTCACACCGATTCTCTTCATCAAAACTATATCACTTTGGACTTATGGAATTTGGTAGTGATCAAAATTCCAACCTCATCCACATTCAACTTACAGTCCAAATACAAAGTCCTTGGTTCAATAATAACAGTTATTATTAAACGAAATGCTCTAGCCAAAGACTTTGACTTTGAGTTTACTGTGATACTAACCGCATATAATTGAGGAGATGAATCCTCTCTTGAATAGTGCTTCACTTCCAATACATTCTGGCACAGCGGATAATAACAAAACGATATAGATCGGTGAAAGGGGTAAATGGTGGATTGAAGATACTGAAATGCCCAAATTCGTTGATCACAAAGATACCGAATTCTAGCTATCTTCGACACGTTGATTGCGCACGATACCGTGAAAGAAGACCTACAATTCTTCAAACGTTGATCAAGCGCAGTTGATACCGTGAATTGGCTTCAACGATCGTTGATTCGAGCGCACTCGAATAACCGAAAGTGGAGATAGGAGATCGCACTCAACTACCAATTTAGATGAAAGCACATAGCAATCAAACAAAGTTTTTATTCAACAATCAACCTCCTCAAATGTACAACACACTCCCTATTTATAGCATTTTACAACCGGCTCCTTAAGTCGTACACGACTTACGACTCATCACGACTCATGACTCGTGACTCACGACTCCTTACAACATAGCACACCGTCGGCCGACTTATCTACATGCCGACTTACGACTTATCACAACACAAGTTACAACGACTTAAAGAAATTTCAACACATACGAATTAATCAAGCCCCAACGACATAACGACTTAAAATGACACGACTTAACACATTACAATACTTATACACAGACGACTTACGACTTAAGAAACTTGGACGACTTACTGCAGCAAACTCGGTAGCGACTTAGAACTTTCTACGACTTAAGAAGCGGCATGTGAAGGAATTAGGTTGTTAACCCGTGAAACCCCACTAAGTCGTTGCTTGTTAAGTCGTGAGCGACCTTCCTTGCCTTCCGTGATGCCATCTCCCCTTTCTAGCTTGTTACCCTTCACCCTGTTAAGTCGTGAATGACTTAAAGCCTCTTCATTAGATCGTGAACAACCTTTGCCAAAACCGCGACCTGAACTCGTGGCCTTCGTCAAACGACCTATAGCTTCCATCTTAAGTCGTGTACGACTTAACTCTCCCTTAAGTCGTGTACGACTTATTCCTTGGAGAATTATTGGTCGCGTATTTCCTTCTCTAGCCTGAGCTCCATCATCCTCTCCAGGTTGAGAAAAATTCGTCCTCGAATTTGTAAATTCTTCCACATCGGATTGTTCATTCCCATAATATGGCACGAGATGTTTAACATTGAACACGTCAGAAGTGTACACATCTTCCGGTAGCTTCAACTCATAAGCATTTTCATTAATCCGTTTCACGACTTCTACAGGACCAGTTTTCCTGGCTTTCAACTTGTTATAAGTGCCCACTGGAAAACGATCCTTTGTTAACACAGCATACACCAAATCTCCTTCATTAAACTCAACACTTCTTCGCTTCATATCTGCGGATCTTTTATACTTCTTATTTGCTTCCTCCAATCGCTCCTGAACGATTTTATGACATTCCGTTAATTCATCAACAAAATCAACAGCCCGTTTAACCGTCCCCTTCGGTTGTGGTACTACCGCCAAATCCAACGGTCCCCTTGGCAAACTTGAATATACAATCTGAAATGGACTGTATGCTGTGCTTCTATTAACCGCATGATTATGTGCAAACTCTGCTTTGCATAACTTCATGTCCCAACTTCTCAGATTGTCCTTCACAAGACATCACAATAAATTTTCCAACGATCTGTTGACAACTTCTTTCTGTCCATCTGTTTGCGGATGATAAGAGCTGCTAAAGTTTAACTTCGTTCCCACCATCTTCCACAAACTTAGCCAAAAGTGACTCAGAAAACGAGTATCCCTATCTAACACAATAGATTCTGGCAATCCATGAAGTCGATAGATCTCCTTGAAAAATAACTGAGCAACATGAACAGCATCCGCCGTCTTCTTACAAGCAATAAAATGTACCATCTTCGAGAAAGATCCACCACAACATATATAGAGTCATTCCCTCTTTGAGTTCTCGGCAAACCCAACACGAAATCCATGCTAATGTCTACCCATGGTTTGGTAGGAACAGGTAATGGCATATACAATCCCGCATTTGTAGCGGTCCCTTTCGAAACCTGACAAACATGACATCTGCGCACAAACCTTTCAACTTCCCTTCTCATTGACGGCCAATAATAAGACTGAGAAATCAACTGAAATGTTCAATCTCTGCCCACATGGCCTTCTTCGTGTAGCTCCTTTATAATCTTCATTCTCAAACTACAATCTGGTACGCATAAATGATTTCCTTTAAACAGAAAACCATCCACCAATACAAACTCATCAGCATTCCCCTACTTGACTTTCTCAACAAATATCTTAAAGTAAGGATCTTCTTCAATCAATTCTGGCAACAATTCAAACCCTTTCACCCAACCTTCATTGTAGTCAACAAGTGATTCCTTCTACTCAATGCATCTGCTACACGATTCGTAATTCCCGATTTATGTTTCACAACAAAGGTAAATTGCTGCAGATAAGCAATCCACGATGCATGCCTTGCTGAAATCTTATCCTGCCCTTGTAAGTGCTTCAACGCTTCATGATCTGTGTAAAGAACAAACTCTTTCTGAAACAGATAATGTCTCCAGTGCTTCACAGCTTGAACTATTGCGTAAAACTCAACATCATACGTGCTATATCTCAACTTAGCTCCAGACAACTTCTCACTGAAATAAGCAACTGGTCTTCCTTTCTGACTCAAAACTCCACCAACCCCAACCTTCGATGCATCAGTATGTAATTCAAACAACAACTGAAAATCCGGTAAAACTAGAATTGGTGCTGTCGTCAATAGTGTCTTGATCTTCGCAAAAGCAACCCTTTCTTCCTCTGACCATGAAAATTGCTTCCACTTCATGCAATCGATTATAGGTGCCATCACACTGCTAAAGTGTGGAATGAATCTTCGATAGAAAGATACCAATCCATGAAAACTCCTCACTTCAGTAATTGTCTTGGGTTGTGGCCAACTTCTGACAGCCTCTACTTTACTTTCATCCACTTGAATTCCTTCCTTCGATTGAACATATCCCAGAAATAAAACACTGTCCGTCATAAACACGCACTTCTTTGCTGCTGCATAGAACTGCTCTTGTCGTAGAATCAATAGTACTTTACGCAAATGCTAGACATGCTTTTCCATACTCCCACTGTAGATCAAAATATCATCAAAGTAAACTACCACAAACTTTCCAATGTATGGTCTGAAAATCTGGTTCATCAATCTCATAAAAGTATTTGGTGCGTTTGATAAACCAAACGGCATAACCAACCATTCGTATAAACCTTCCCTGGTTTTGAAAGCAGTTTTCCACTCATCACCTGGTCTAATACGAATCTGATGGTATCCACTCTTCAAATCAATCTTCGAGAACACAACAGCTCCACTCAACTGGTCAATCAAATCATCAAACCGCGGTATAGGAAATCTGTATCTCACAGTGATCTCATTCAGCGCCCGACTATCAGTGCACATCCTTCACGTTCCATGCTTCTTGGGTACCAATAAGGCTGGTACGGCACAAGGACTCAAGCTCTCCTGAACACGCCTCTGTTCTATCATCACCTCCACCTGGCTTCGCAACTCCTCATGTTCCTTTGGACTCATTCGATAATGTGGCCTGTGTGGTAATACTGCCCTTGGCACAAGATCAATCTGATGTTGAATATCCCTCAACGGTGGTAACTCCGTTGGTAACTCCTCAGGAAACACATCACTGAATTCTTCCAATACCGGCTTCACTTCCTCTGGAACTCCTACAGATTCAGTGGCTTCATGTCCAATTAACAAAAATACCTCTGGACTCTCCTCTACTTCTTCAATAAATTCCTTCAAAGTCAATAAAGTCTTCAGCTCCTCAATCTCTTCTGACTTGCTTTCTCCTTGTTGTCTCTTCTTTGGAACCAAAATGATCTTAACACCTTCAAACATAAAATTATAGCTATTGGTCCGACCGTCATGCTACACTGCTCGATCATACTGCCATGGTCTTCCCAAAAGTAAGTGACAAACATCCATCTCCACAACATCACACCAAATCTCGTCTTTATACTTCTTTCCAATGGAGAATGGAACTCGAACTCGTCTGTCCACCTTCACCTCTCCTGCTTTTCTCAACCACGCTAACTTGTAAGGATTGGATGCTTCTCCGTTTTCAGCTTCAACTTTCTCACAGCTTCGGTAGAAATAATATTGTCACAACTTCCTGCGTCAATCACAAATTTACAAACCTTTCCCAGAATAGTGGATGTTGACTGAAAGATGTTACTTCTCAACCAACTAGTTTCTTCTTCTTGCTTCGGTATTAAACAAGACCACCTCATCATTAGATTACATCCTTCATGTCCTGACGCAACATCCTGTTCATCCTCCTCAACTGGACTAGAATAACCTTCCCCAACATCCTCACCTTCAACTTCAGCAATCATAGTTCGTTTCTTTTGCTTTGGACATTCATTACCCTTGTGACCCACTTCCTGGCAATTATAACATTTGAAACTGTTGTTGACCCTTTCTTTCGCAACTTCATTCACAACTGGTTTATTGACAGTTTTAGGAACATTGGAACTCCCACTAACACCCTTCACTTGATTGTTGGAATTAGGAAACACACCACCTCCTCGTCTTCCCTGCTTCTCCCAAGCCAACGCTTTCTGATGTGCTTCTGCTACAGATCTAGGATCAAACATATTTACCATGTCTTGAATCTGCATTCTCAACCCTCCAACAAATCTAGCAATCAGCTGTTCCTCTGTCTCCATAATGTCGTTTCGAGAAATCAGTTGATAAAATTCATCAGCATAATCATTAACAGTCTTTGTCCCTTGTCTCAGATTCTGCAACCTCTAATACATAAGTGATTGATAATTGTAAGGTAAAAATGTAGCTTTCATCAGTTTCTTCATCTTCTCCCATGATTCAATCTTCGACTTACCCATCCGTTCTCGTTTAAGTTTGGTTTTCTGCTACCACGCCATAGCTCTCCCCCTCAACCTAGTAGCAACCAACTTCACTCGACGTTTTTCCGGAACTTCTCTGAAATCAAAGATCTCTTCAACATTAGACAACCAATCCAAAAATTCTTCTGCTACCATTCCACCCTTGAATTCTGGAATTTCCATCTTCATACCCGATTCCCAACGACGATCATCATCTACCTCCCTATATAAATTTCGAACTTGGTCTCAATCTCGATAATGAAAACTAACTCTATCACCTTCTTCATCAAAATCAAATGTAGGTCTACATCGATCTCGACCCTTATCATTCCTTTGTTCACGCATGTCTCTTCTACTATATCTCTCTTCATCTCTATATGGCTCATCTTCAAACTCACGTGGAGTTCTTCTCTCTTCATGTCCATAATCATGGTGATCTCTTCTTGATGAAATTGATGCTTCTCTTCTTTCTCTAAAAGATTGTGGCGATACCCTTCTCGCTTCCATAACCGATGGCGAAACTCGGTTTCCTCCATGGTTCGAGATTGGTGATCTCCTCCTTTGACTTTGATTCAAATCATTCATCAACTTCTCTAGCTTTCCAATACCTTCATCAAATTTCTCATTAATGCGTTGTTCCATTTGCTCGGCTTCTTCTCTTCTATACAACGCTTCAACATTTTGATGACGATTAGCTCTCCTTGGTGTCATGATTAAATCAACACAAACACTTCAAAACTTCACAAATCTTCTACAAATCAAACTTCAACTAGCTCGCACAAGCTCAACACTTCACTACAAACTCAGCCTACACTTCAAATTCTCGGCTTAAACAAGTGATGCACGGCTCTACCCAACTCGGCTCAAACTCAAACACCTTTCCAACTTTGATCCAAAATGAAATGGATCGAAAGCTTCTAACTTGTTGCAACTTCAAGATTAACACGATGAACACCAACTTCAAACTCCTTGGCTCCAAGACTCGGCTTAGCTATGATTGGCTAAGTCTAGCTCTGATACCAAAAACTGACGCAGCGGATAATAACAAAACGATATAGATCGATGAAAGTAGTAAACGGTGGATTGAAGATACTGAAATGCCCAAATTCGTTGATCACAAAGATACCAAATTCTAGCTATCTTCGATACGTTGATCGCGCACGATACCGTGAAAGAAGATCTACAATTCTTCAAACGTTGATCAAGCGCACTTGATACCGTGAATTGGCTTCAATGATCGTTGATTCGAGCGCACTCGAATAACCGAAAGTAGGGATAGAAGATCACACTCAACTACCAATTTAGATGAAAGCACACAGCAATCAAACAAAGTTTTTATTCAACAATCGACCTCCTCAAATGTACAACACACTCCTATTTATAGCATTTTACAACCGGCTCCTTAAGTCGTACACGACTCACGACTCATCACGACTCACGACTCTTGACTCACGACTCCTTACAACACAGCACACCGTTGGCCGACTTATCTACATGCCGACTTACGACTTATCACAACACAAGTTACAACGACTTAAAGAAATTTCGACACATACGAATTAATCAAGCCTCAATGACATAAAGGCTTAAAATGACACGACTTAACACATTACAATACTTATACACAGACGACTTACGACTTAAGAAAGTTGGACGACTTACTGCAGCAAACTCGGTAGCGACTTAGAACTTTCTGCGACTTAAGAAGCGGCATGTGAAGGAATTAGTTCGTTAACCCGTGAAACCCTACTAAGTCGTTGCTTGTTAAGTCGTGAGCGACCTTCCTTGCCTTCCATGATGCCATCTCCCCTTTCTAGCTTGTTACCCTTCACCCTGTTAAGTCGTGAACGACTTAAAGCCTCTTCATTAGATCGTGAACAACCTTTGCCAAAACCGCGACCTAAACTCGTGGCCTTCATCAAACGACCTATAGCTTCCATCTTAAGTCGTGGACGACTTAACTCTCCCTTAAGTCGTGTACGACTTATTCCTTGGAGAATTATTGGTCGCGTATTTCCTTCTCTGGCCTGAGCTGCATCACATTCATTCGATCCAACTATAGTCACTCGATGGATGTCATGCCATGATTTGGCTATAATCAAAGCGGATCTTTCATATTGAAGATTCACGGTATTCTTAAGTCGAGAGAACTATGTAAATCAATCACGTCGATATTTTCTGTTTGACCTTAGTTGTATTAAATAACAAAAAACTATCAAGTGATTCGTTCAATAGTTTCTAATAGTTATTAGTACGTAACCCCTAGGTACCCCCAAGCAGTCATGAGTAATGCACAACAACATTTGGAGAGCGTTACGTACTCCAGTCTAACGGATACATCGATATCCAGTCTCGATGCATCTTGACTAGGAACACTAAAAATGGTATATTTGTTTCGTTGTGATAAATTACTCATTGTTACAACACTTTGTAACTACTACCACAAAATATATCATTTACATATTTTTCTATTAAATATACTTTAATTAAGTTAATTAATTAATATAATCACATTTTCTCACGTATATAATAGGAAGAAAATGCCTTTTATTTCGAACAAGATTGGTTAACGAGTTAGATGTATGTAACAAATAACATAATTGCTCCTAGGGCATACCCCTAATTCTATCAATCTCCCACTTGCACTTGCGGTCAATTATGGAATCTAATTCCAACTTCTCCAATCCATTTTCTCAAAACCAATTGGGTCAATCCTATAGTGAATGGGTATGCTATTATGTTTTAATTATCTACTTTGTCGATTAACTCTCTCTGACACTGATAAACTACCTTTATCATGGGAAACGATTCGAAGTATATCTTTCAACTTCTAGTGAGCTTTAAGTTCCATTATGACCACTTTTATGAAATTGTTATCTTATAAAAATATTACGGGATTCCAAACATTTGGAATCACCTTTGGCTCAGTTATAAATTTATGCATATATATATACACACACATTGGTTTATTGTAGTGCTATTCAAGTTAATGTTCTTAACATTTTGTTGAATCAGCCACAATTTCTTTTATTTTGAAACATTTTCAAATTAAAGATTTTAACTTGAATTTTATAATTGGCATGTTATACTCAATATCACTTATAAAAGTTTGTGTCCGGACGTTTTATCATAATGAGTTCGTTGTTTTTATAAATAATTCTCTAATATTTCATAAATACGCGAGAACACCACAAACAACTATTTAGTGACATAAATTTTGATTTTATATTTCCTTCATGTAGCAAATACATAAAAAAACATAATATCAGACACAACATAACTTGTATAATAATTCCTATTGCTAATGCATAAGGAATCGCATAAGGAATCCAACTAACATGTTCTCTTTTTAATTGGGTACTCTTGCATATCGTTTTGTGACAATCCCTACATCTTTTATACTCACCATAAAAGACATCATTTACAATCCAAAATTGAGTATTAAAACAACTAAAGTTGATTTTAATACAATCATATTGTTAAAATCAACAACGTGTTGTTTACTTATAGTTTAAATATATCAACGCATCTTTTAACGTTCTTTCTTATGAACACATGCTTCCTCTGCACTTTGATTGAAAATCAAACTATTTGATATTTCTATCAAAATCCTTACTCAATCTTGATGCTTATAAAATGATACATTCGTATCATTTCTTGGATCATATCCAAAGACTCACAAACTCAATATCGCTCCCATTGACTCCGAGGCATTTTTGTAAATGGCTTACTCTATATCATTATTTAGAATTTTCTATTTCAATACATAAGTACCAAACACTAAGTCTTATCGAGCGATAATTCCGTGAATAAATTTGAATTTTCTTGAGCATGTTGAATACTGAATCTGTTATGCTAATTTCGACAATTGAAATTTGCGATATTATTCTGATCAACATTGCTTATTTAATTCCAACCACATTAACCTTTTCAATAAAGACACAATCTCGGCCGATGGATCACATCTCTTTGGTTACGACCACCAAAATCATATTTTGATAGCGTACTAAAAATTCCTTTAGCTCTGTGAATCATACCTTATAGAGTCCACAATCTTAATGGTTAAATTGAACAACTGAGGGTAATGTATATTTTCGACATTAATAAGAAACTCATAGTTTCTCTTCGATGTATGAGTATACTTATTAGACATTCTAATGCTATGTGTTCATTTAGGTTAGTTAATTTCACTTCATCTCATATAATCAGTTCCATCTATGGATCAGATCCAATTCCATTTTACTACCAAAAATTTCTCAAAGATATTCCTTCATAATGAAGTTGATACATCTTGAAACAACAATTGTTTCTTAGTGCAAATAGAATAGGGATTCATAAACGCTTTATGAACCTTTTTATTTGTAAAACTGATTTTAATTTACAACAATTATGTTCAAAACATAAATATGTCATTTGATGACAAATCTTTCCAAAAAACATTTTGGAGATTCATACAAGATACCTCATGAACAATTATTACGTGTAATCTTTCGAATTACACAACCTGCCAACTCATTGGCCTAGGATATGTTGGGATTATTAACCCTTGTCTTGTATGATTTTGTAAACTATTTTTTAGATGAAATAATATCAACCTTGTGTACTACTCTTAAGTACATAACCTTATATAGAAAGAAACTAACTCAACTTCACTCACAATTAATCGTAAGTTGTCCAACAATGCCTAATTATTCCTTATCGATGCATCCTTATGTATCACATGGAAGAGTGACTTTTGAAATTGAATCTATATTCATTTTTAGGTAAATTTGGAACTCTTTCCAATATACTCACTTATTCGACCAAATCAAATCATTTTATTCATGTTATTTTATTTAATTTTCTTTTATATTCTATGATTTTATCATAAACTTACTACATGTGTATCTAATACGCATGTTCATGTTGGTAATAAATCATCGATGAATATAATAAAGTATATGAACCCTTTTGATATTAATAGACTTGTGATTTCATGCATCAATATGTATTAATTCAAAGAGTTCATCAACTCTTAAGATGCTTCCACTAAATGGGTGCATAGCCATCAATTGTTTGAGACATAATTAACCTGTATCATATGATTCATAATCATATAGTAAGATTATTTTCCAAAACTAGGGCTTAGTCTATAATTCCAAAACAACTATAAATAATATTAGATACATACGTATTTTTTTTGCATCACTTTTACTATGAAAACAAATTCCATGATATAGTTCTATTTCATAATGAATATTCATAATACTCATACTGAATTATAGTTATATCTATTTTTAAGTCAATACCAAAAATAAACATTATTTCACAAATAATATTGGTATATTTTACGAAAACAATTTACGTAATTTGATGCAACCATTAGGTGTTATATCGCATGCTCCCACTGTTTCCACCATTATTATAATAGCGTACTAAATTTAGAGGTTTACCATTCATTTAATATTGTTAATATTATTTACTTATTTCATATGCTGCAACTAGTTTATAGTGGAGAGTGTTTTGATTAATTATCTTCAACTCAAAGAAATAAGTATTATAGAAAACAATTTTCTATATGAAAATAAATTTTGGAATAAAAATCATATTTTATATTCCAATATTAAGTATCAATTATTATTACAATTCTTGTTTCCAATGTTTCTCTATAAAGCAGAACTGACTATTCATTCTCTTCATTCCAACTTTACCTTAAATTACATCTATTCTTATGCATTTGTTTTTCTTTCAAATCGTCAAACTATTCAAAAGAAAACCTTACTACAATATCATAACGAACCTTTTACAAAAGCGCATTCGATCATTCTTAACATTTAAGACATCAAATATGTTGCATTTTATGTAAAACCAATCAAGGTGAATTTTCAACGATCAAGTTCTTAGATGTATCTCGTTGTTTATGGCCTTGTGTTATATTAACATAATATGATCCTTTTTGAGATCATTCAAGTTGAATACATGATCTTAAAATACTATTTATTGGCTTCCTTCGAATGAACTAACTTCATCGAAATATTGTACCACACAAACATGAATGTTCACTATATAACATTTATATGTGAAAGTACATGGATCAAATATCCATAGTCGTGAATTGCATTTAGAATTCAAAAACTCATAAAATGTGATACACGGTCTAAACCAAACAATCATATAAGTGACCAATTTACGAATGTATTAAGTGGTTGAAATTAGGCACTTGCATGGGTATAAAACATTATATAACATGCTATTAGAATTATTAGTAAGTATGTATATTATATTTTTATTTGTCAACTCTCAATTTAGTTTGTTTATATGTGTTAATAGATAGACGTTTTATCAATTATATTAAATGCACAAATTTATCATTAAAGGTAATTATAACATTATATAGCATATGTTCTTACAATATTAGAAATGTTAAATATTGCCATTTCATTTTTTTAATAAGGCTCCCACTAGTCTTTTATGTTTCTTCAAACCCTAAGATGAAACATAGAAGTCTTACAAATTCACTAGTGGGTGTTAGGACTCGTTTGTTTTGGTATTCTAACCTTGATTTGCTCAACAAATCATAGCCCCACAAACGATGGATAAGTCCTTATCAGTTGTATCACATACAACTCCTAACCCATTTTTCCTTTTTCTAATCTCATTTCGACCTTGAGTTTTCTCAACAAATCGAAAGAGATTATTCGCTCTTATCTACCAAATCGTGATGGCCTACGTATATTATATGTACCTTGATTTTTCTCAACAAATACATATAGTTATCTTACCTCATTTGTTCAATATAATAATAATACTACGCATAACATCCCTACCTTGAGTTTGCTCAATAACTACGGAGTATGTAAGTAATTTATTAATACATATATGGCAGAGGATAATATTATATTGAAGATTCATAATCTTCAATACCTATATTGAGTGATATCGACTTATAGAATAATTCTTATGAAATACCTCAGCGATTCAAGTGTCAGACACATCACAAATCATGGTATATATGCACTTACATATGTATTTATTTCTCAATTCTATTTGGATTTCTTTAATGCTCCACATTTAGTTTATACACATATCATATAAGTTTTATTATTAAAAAACATATATATTTCATATTACTTATATGATAGTCTTATATATAATATATGATTAATTAAATCTTATCTAATGAATTTTAATCAATTAACCCTTTAATTGATTTTAAATTAGTATTCCAATATAACTTTTATATTGAACGTATCTACTGTGACATTTATAGTGTATATTATATCCTTTATAGTGTAACATGCATATATCATATATGTGTTTATTTTATTTAGCTAATTAACCTTCAATTAATTTATTCAACTAAACAATTTTTATTAAAATTTATTAATTTCAAAATTTATCTTGTATACATACATGTGTACTAATGTTTTCTTAAACATTTTAAAATAACATAACATATGTCAACATATGTAATACATGCATATACACATTAATTAATAACATAATTAATTTATTTATTTTATTAATCCTATTAATAAATTTGAAATTTGAAATTTGCAATAATTATAAATATATTTTCAAACATTTTGAAAATAGATTTATCCTTTCAAACATTCTGAAAATTTATGTAGTATTATAATTTTTTATAATAAACTGTATTATTATAAATTTAACTATTAAATTTAAAATCTTTAACATTAATTTTCAAAAAAAAATTTAAAATTAGCCTAAGGCCCAAATTAAGTTGGGACTTTTCTATTAAGAGCAATATTTGGGCTCACTTCACCTTTCGGGCAAGGCCGGTAACCAGGTAGGACAGGGTACTTGGTTACCCAATTCCAATCCTATATCTTTCTAGACACCGTACTATGTGGGCAAGCTTAATTAAATAGTCCAAATATGACTTATTTAGACCGCATAGGCTATTCAGCTCTGATATCATTGTTGGAACTGGACTAGCCCGTGGCGAAAGTTATAGGTGAATTTCAAAAAAAATTACCCTATTGGATCTTTTATTGGGCCTATGAAGTCTAATTAAACTAGAACATTTTATAAATTTCATTTAAATAAACTCATTTATTTTATTTAAATTCAAATATATTAAGATATGAAATTAATTTATATTTGATTTAGTTTATGCATAAATGCATCATGTACATATATGTGTGAGTGTATGTGTAGCATAATAATCCGTGAAAGGTATAATACACTCACATGTAGATGTTAGGATTTACATCGCAACAAACGTATTAGCTCATTTTGTATGTCATGTATGTTGTCCAAATATATACATGTATATGTGTTACAAAATACACACACATATATACGTATAAATATATTATATATAATATATGAATATAAAACATTTATATATAGATAAATAAATATACATATATATATATATACATAGAAAGACAGCGAAAAATTATTCAAAATTATTTATAATTCAAAATTAACTTAGCTTTGCAGATGTAATAATTTTAGTATTTCAATTTGTATATATTATAAATAAAATAATGTTTTCATCCATAAATAATTAACATAAAATAATCTATTGATGAAAATTCAAATTTTACAATTTTCAAAAACCTAGGATCATAAAATAGAGCTTAGGAAAAATATGGATATTTTTCAAAGTTGAAATATTATTTATAAAAACAAATACATTAATTTCGATAATAATTATTTAATGTAAAATAATATATTATTAAAAATTCAAATTTTAAATTTTTAGAAACTCTAGGATCATTGTAACAATCCCGTATTTTAATTGAGTTTAAATTGATAATTAAATTTATTTTTGAATAAAATTTGTGAAAGTATGGGTAATTGATATAAAAATATACTTACAAAATAATAAAAATAAATAGATATGTAGTCATACAAGACAATAAGTATTAAAGCTAAAATAAATATTTAAATTTGAAATACAAACATATTTATAAAAGATAATTTATATAGTTTTGTAAAATATTAAGTAAACAAACAAGGTAAGTATGTAGAGTTTACAAAAATAAGACAAAAGCAAAAATATAAATATCTTTGAGCTGCAAATGAAAACAACTTACATTCAAATATAAAGTAAATACAATTAGGCAAATTCCATCAACATATTAAAATAGAAATTAATTTATATTATAATGTAATATGACAAATGAAAAGAAACTATATATATACACACACACACACATATATATATATATTCAAATATGAACACAAATAAAATAAAAGAGATAAGTATGAAGCATAAGTAGGCAAGTACATTTATATTAAATGTTTCCATCTCTAGCAGCAAAAAAAATTATGTAGCTTGCACAAAGTTGTAAGAAAATCAAAAATTGATATGGGAATGTATAAGAATGAGATAAAAGGACTTAACAAGTAAGGCAGCCCATAACTTTAGTACAAATAACATCACCCTGTACAACACTGCCTTCTCCATATATACACCTACTCCATTTCGTTCAGTAAGAAAGTTAAGAAAAATTAGGAAATAAAATATAAACATCATCATCTATAAACTCAAAATATCATTCAAGTTCAAGAAGGCAAAACAGTGTTAACAGAAAATCAAAACTGTAGTTTCAAACAAGTTCTCTCTATTCAAATTTATTTCCAGGTGAGTAACTTCACCTCAAAACTTAAAGTATAAATTAGTTTTTATGTTAATTCTATGATCAATATTTTATTGTGAAGTATGTTGAGCATTTATATTTTTGAATTTATGAAGTTTGGTGTATACAGGGATTTGAACATTTGTAACTTCTCTGTTAGTCTCAGAGTACAATACAACAAAGAAGACTCAATTTCAAATTATCTAATCAGTGTTAGACCTTGGTTTCAAAAAAAAAATAGTTGTATTTAAGTATGAGTTAAAATCTAAAAATGATTTCGTGAAGTAAAAATGCGTATGAAAGGAAAGATCAAATTTTCCGCAGTAAAAACTTTAAATTCTGGAAATTTCGAACTTCATGAATTATTGATTCAAGAATATAACTTGAATCCTTACCTAAAGATATGATTTTTAAAATGAATTTGGTGATTTTTAGTGAGGTGGTTTGTGAGCAGTTCGTAGATGATCGAATTGGGCATTTGATCAAATTCCGGTGAAATGTTGAACTGGAAGTGTCGGGGTTGCTAGTGGAGGTGGAGGAGTGACCAGGGGTTCACGGAAAAACGGTGCGGTGGTGGTCAGACCATGGTAGTGGCGGCGGCGAACGTTTTATATTTTTAAACCTAGTTTTGTAAGGTCGAAAACTTTTGATTCGTGTGTCCTATGGGATGCATCAAGTTGCTCGTGCCTTCGTGTAATGATGGCTGGGAGGATGATGAGTCGATGGTAGGAGTTTGGGATATTCCAGTTGTCGGGGTTGCGAGGACGACGGCATTCCAGGTTTGGAATGAGGATGCCGGTGTTGTTCCAGGTTTTGGTACGACTTGCTCGATTTCGAATTCGAGGTGATGGTGAAGTTCGAGTGGTCGGAGGATGGTATGGAGTCGATCGACGACTTGCTCGATGGGGTGGTGTTGACTGGAGGCGCGCGGCGGCGCCGTGCACGTGCACTGTGCACTAAAATTCTGGTGAAGATGGGTTTTGATTGTTTTCGAGTGGATGATGTTTGTCTCGAAGTAGGTAGATGTTTTGCTCGGGGAAGTTGGTATTTTGACTCGAAGAAATTTTCGTGAGGTTCGGGTAGGAACAATTGTGTAGCAACCCGATATTTTCAACCATTCGCATCCGCACATGTCGGACTTGAATTGCTCAAAATACCGCGTTGTAAATAAAATTTGGCAAATCTCATAATATATAGTAAATAAAATCACAGACACAGAGTATTTAATAATGCAGCAGAAGTAAAAGAAATAGTAGTTCATGAAGCTACTATATAAATATATCGGAGTTAAATAAAATACAATAGAAGAAATAAAGTACAACAGAAGCCTCAAGATGATAACCGAGTACGAGCTAAATAGACAACAGAACTGGAATTGATAAAACTAGATACGCAGATAATCTCCAGCGATCCCAATCTCCAGAAAGTGGAATCCAAATCTGTGAATAACTCAGGCTGACCCAAGCGTACATAAAATACAAACACTCGAGTCAGGACAATATATACTTATATAATGTAAACCAACTCAAGTGAACTGTAATAAAGTACAAGTAACTTAAAGGATGCTTGGGACCGCCCATCCTCTAAGGATCTGTTAAACTATTTACTATATAGTAATATTTCGCTAGTATAATAATGTCTACAGTAAAATAAACTTACTTTTAAATAGCGTTCTGGGCTACCCATATCACCCTTCACACATAATAGTCCCAATAGTCCATCCAATATCATGCCATCTCCACTCCGGGTGACTGTCAGAGGATACCACACCGGCTACGGAAGAAAAACAAACTCGTAGTAAAGGCTCTATATGGTAGGTGACACGGCACACAAGGCAATGCCAGGGTAGATATACCAATCACGCACACGGGATGGTGGTAACGCAGCAGCTACATACTCCCACCTCGGAACACACTCCCAATCAAAATCGGAGGACGGCTATCTAATCAATCACCAGTAAGAGTATAGTATCGAAAGAATGTGTCCGATCGGAGGAATGACCTCACTTGGCCCGAGATCGCTCCTGTTTTAGCCACCTTATGCCAACTCACGGGAGTTGGGTCCACGTAATATACCTCAAGAACGTCGCCACCATCCTACTTCATTCTGGAATCTCCACCGCGTACACAGTTGCTAAAGTGGTTTTCGGTATCGACAAAGAGTATGCCAGATATTTGATCCTGGTCTCTTTAACAACCAACCGTTATTATAACCCATGGTTATAATTTTAAAATATAATATTTTATACTTCAAAATAAAATATCATTTCAAATCCAAATCTTTATCAAAATAAAGATTAAATCATTTCCAAACCATTTCAATATATCAAGATAGTACATCCTTTCAAAACTTCCTTTCCAAATCATTTCAATATATCGAAATATCGTATCCTTTCAAAACTTCACTACAAATCATTTTAATATCAAATATCATCTCAAAGATAGTTTACACTTCGAAAACCCAAAATCATTTTTTTATTTCAAAACTATATTTATTTCTAAAACAATATCATTTCCATTCCAAACATATATTCACTTTTCAAAATAGTTAATACTTTCAAAGTTATAACTCTTTCGAAATCTAAACATTGAAATCATTACACTTTAAAAATTAGAACATTTTGAAATCATACATTTGCAATCATCCTTTAATTCTATACATTTACAAATTTATTAAATTAAAACCAAATTTCAATTTCAATTTAATTTAATTCAAACCATCATTTTCAATTCAAATTCAGTTTACTAACAAACCATTTCAAATCTTATCAAATTTAAATATAGGTTTAATCCACAAAATAAAATATTCAATCTTTAGTATATTTCAAGGTTTGGATATCCCACCTTTCATAAATCCAATATCATTTAAATAAACTCAAATGGTATATACTTCAAATATTCATTTATCAAATAAATTAAATAAATCAGAAGTCAAATATCCTTTCAAAATATCAAAATGTCAAATATTATTCAAAACATCATCCATTTTTATTCATTTAAATAACTTTTAAATCCCTTCATCTAATTTAGGAATTAATTACCATTCAAACTTGCGTTTCAAAAGATTTTATATCAAAAATTAAATATCTCCATTTAAATCATTTAAAGTCAATTCCTTATATTTATTAATTAAATATTAAATTTGCAAAACTTAAATCCTTTCATTTAAAGCATATAAATGTCTCTTGATTATCTTTAGAAATTTAACATTTAATTTCCAAAATTTTATAATTTTTCCAAAGATTATTTTTTCCATAAAAGTTATTAAAACAACAAAAATATAGTTTCTGTAGCACTTAAAAATGCTACGTAAAGTTATAGTTTAAAATAATTCATTTGACAAAAGACAGCGTTTAAGTGCTGTAATAGATTTCCTTTAAATTTCAAATAACTTAAATGTTAAGTTTAACCACTCTAACATTTACAAAGTGTTATAGTAGCCTTTATTTCAATTTAACTTTTTAGTTCATTTAAAACAACTACAGCATTTACGAAATGCTGTAATACCCTTACATTAAATTTCAAAAATGCTGTTAAATCAAATTCAGGTCTTCAATACAAATTTCACCAACAGTTAATTTTAATTTAAACCATTTAACTTATAAAATCATAAAATTTAACATTTTAAAATCATCATTTCAATACTCTTATTTTTATGATTTTTATAAAGTTAAATTTCATCCAAAAATCAAATTTTAACATAATTTCTTATTTAAATTAAAGTATTAAATCCCATTTCTTTAATTAATTTTATTAATTTACCATTAAGTTTTAAATTACCAAATTATAACTTATTTCTAATTATTTTACTTAATAAAAATGTCATTTTTAACAAAAGTTCAAAATTTCCCACAATAAGTTATATTTCAAAATTTTGACTTAAAACATTCATTTATTCACATTTTCATTTATTCAAAAATCACTTTTATTTTTATAAAAAATCATTTTATTCATTTTAATTCAAAATATTATACTTTTACTTTTAAAAATAGTTTTAAAACATTTTAGAAAATAATTTATAACCCACGGGTCTGTATATAGTTTTCTAGCCTAGGTCAAGTGATACGGATGTATATCATTTCAATCCGCAGTTTACAAAGAAAACCGGGGTTCTATAATTTCAAATCCACAGTCCCGAGTAAAATGAATGATTTTGAAAACCGCTCAGTCCTATCATTTCAGCCCATAACGATTTACCCTTATTCTAAAGTCCATTCAGGTATGTATCATTTCAAACCATAGTGATACTAATCTATAGGGAACTTGCAGTGTGATAAACTAATATAAATAAACATAATAGCATGAAATAACAGTAACATATGATATAATAGGTGTAATAACAGGTGTGAACATCATATGTTAATAATATAAGCAGTTATTACATGATAATATAGTTCTACAGATTCACAGGGTGTCAATTTACTACTTATATAAGTACATAATGTCTGGTGAGAAATACTCACTTGTTTGAGCTGGAGATTGCAATACAATGACACAAATGGATATGAGAAAGCACGATGACACAATGATGGATTCGAGTGGATGAGAACCAAGCTAATAATCTTGTAAACAACACAAATACAAGACAAGTATAAATATGATTTCAATACAAATTATCATAAGAAACAATTTAGAAATGAATGCAAATATGAATCAAATGCTTTGACCGTTGCCTCAACCATCATGTGCTCAGCCAAAGGGTGGATATGGTCAGGTTTTGAGCATGGTTTGGATCAGGTATGGTCTGAAAAAGGTGCGGCTACAAGGTGATGAAGGTGAGTGGAAGTTACAAGGTGTTGAAGGCAAATTGACAAGGCCAAAATGGAGTTTGGATGCATCTAGGCTCGACCAAAGTGGTCTATGGCTTGGTCAAAGGATGCTACAAGTCTGGATAGATCTGAAACAAGGCTATTGGTGATGGCACTTGTTGGTGGTGGAGGATAAAAGTGGTGGTTAAGGTGATGGGTGAAGGTATGTTGAAGGTAGGGCTCGGCTAGGCATTATTTTGTGGAGTTTTGCAATGTTTTTGTGGTGCTTTATTCCTTTGGAGGCCACGGCCACTTAGGGTCAGAGAAGCTGGATTATAGGTCGTGGTTGATGTGGTTGAAGAATTTGTGGTGGTCGGTGGAGGAGATGGTGGAGAGGTTAGGCTGAGCAAAGCATGAAGAAGCAGGGCAAAATCAAGGCAAACAAATGGAAAAGAAGATAAGAGGAGAATGGAAGCCATATTTTTCTTTGAAGTGCCGTAAGTTTTACGAGATGAGGGAGGACATTTTTTTACGTGAAAATGATATGTGATCAGCTGAAAGAAATGAGATATGGTTGGCCTCAATTGAATGCAAGAGTTATGAAATGAAAGGGTGTAGAATACAAAAGGACTAAGACATATAAAAAGTCACAACTCTTCGAATTTCTATAATTTCATTATATAAATTTAAATAACTGAAATACATATATATATAATTTCAGATAAAATACGAAAATTTAGTAAATAAACAAAATATAAATAAATAAATATTCATTATAAATGATTAAAATAAGAAAATAGCACATAAAATGAAAACTAGTCTAGAAAATTTGAAAATAAATGAAATAAACTTTGAGAAAATTTTATGGACTTGGAAAATATTTATAAATAAAGATAAGAACATAAAATAAAAATGCATTCACAAAATAAATAAATAAATTTTAATTAAATATAATTTAAATAAAGAAAATAGCAAAAAAATTGAAACTAGGCTTAATAAATTGAAATAAATTCAAATAAACTTGAGAAAAAATATATTATCGTTTTAAAAATATTAAAAGGAAAAAAATATACATAAAATAACATATTAACACATATTAAAATAAAATATGAAAATAGAAATATAATTTATATAATTAAAAATAGGCAAATTGTTAAATAAACAAATTATACTCAAAATTGAAATGTGCATAACTTTTGCAGTTTAACTCCGTTTTCAACGAAACAAAAAGCATTATTCAAGTTATTTCATCTATTTTAATAATAAAATATAAAATTTAAGATTTAAAATAATTTAAATTTTAAGTTTAAAAGTCAAAGTTTGAACAGTTTGACTAGAAATTCACTTTACAGTAAAATATTCAAATTATACTAGTTTGAACTATAAATCACTTAATAATCAACATTTATATTTAAAAATGAAATGTTTGAAATAAAAAAAATAAAAATTAATTTAAAAATAAAAGAAAGTCCAATTTAAATAATATACAAAAATCTAGGGTTGTTACACTCTCCCCACTCAAAACTTTTCGTCCCCGAAAAGGAATGAGGTACGGGAAAGCACAGAAAAAGACAGAGTGAAATAAGATTAAGATAAGATGACAAGGAGATTTAAATTACACATGATAACTATTGTTATAGGTAAGTTTCACAAGGTGGAGATGGTCTTTCCAAGATTCTCCAGAATCAGGAACACAAGCATGAAAAGATCCTTTAGAATCTGATTCACTCTTCCCGCTTGACCGACGGTCTATGGATGGACAGCAGTGCTCAGATTCAAAATGAGTAGCAAAAATTATTTAAGATTATAGAAAATTTCTAAACATAAAGATTAAAGAAAGATGTCTATACCAGTCTATAGCAAGATGAGGAAAATAAGGCCAACTAAAGCCAATTTTGAGAACAAAATAAGGTAATAAGTTTGAAACCATGGAATTTTCAACTTAAATTGATAATTAATTTTACACAAGTTAAATAAATCTTAACTATCTCTAATTTCATTATCTTATCATCTAATTTTCATAAACTAACCATTTTCAAAAATCAGGGATTTGAAAATCATTATTATACTCAAAATGTGCACAATAAATTTAATTCCTCTTTATACCTAATGAAAATTAAGTTTATTCCTCTCAATATATTTTATCACCTACGCTAAATATACTTACATTATTATAACTGTTTTAACTTATTCCTATTTCCTTTAACATCATTTATATTGTAAATTATTCAATTTACTTTTTTATTCTATTTACCTCTATTAATCTTTTTATAACAAAATTTAAGTGTATAATATTTATTATAACTACCCAAATTTTATTTATAAAAATCTTTTTATATTGTATATTATCCAATTACATTGTTAACTTCTAAAATTTAAGGTAAGTTATATTTGAATGCAATTGAATATTATACAAATAAAACTTTCCAATTCAATTATCTCAAGGTTGAATCATTTATCCAAACTTTTGATTTTCTTTTTATAATTGTAATTATTCTTTAAGATAGAATTTGAGAATTAAATTTTTGATTCCATTCAAACCATTTAGAGACAAATAAATATATGTACATAATATGTCAAATCAAATTTAAATCATATATCTATATATAATATAAATCAAATCATTTTAATTCTAATCAATTAGATTCCCAAAACAAAGCTGTAGCAAGACTACATGTGACGATCGCGATTTTTCATCCACGAAAACCGACATCAATACGTCCACTGTATCAACTGCCGAGCAATCGAAGGCCGGAAAACCGTACCATTATGGTTAAAGAAGAAGAAAAAGTAGAAGAAGATAGAAAAAAAAGATAGAATAGAACAGAAAGAAATAACAGAACAACATCATAATCTCACAATTCGCAGCGGAACAACATATAATAGATAAATGAATAATCTTTAAACAAAGAACTATATATCAGTTATTACATTACATCACATCTCATTACATCATATCATCAGAGTGTACAACAACAACAACAAACAGCGGAAAAGAAATACTATATACTAGTGAATACGCCATGCCATCCAGCCTGCCTCCAGCAACTTCTGAATTCCAGAATATCCAGAAAACCTGACTCTTGACTGCCCGTGTGGAAATTGGTGGGCACCCAGAGTTTAGGAAGGAAAACAATAAACTCCGAGTCAGTCATGTGACGGGTGTGAGAACTCAAAACAGTTTATTTATCTTTAAAATCAAAATAGAGGAATATTTTTAAAGTCAAATCGCAATGCTTTTAAAAATGAGACTACCATAAGGCCTCCCGCACACACACACAATGCAAACGTGGAATCGGAGGAGATTTCTCCTTATGATAGTCAAAGATACTTGATACGCATTAAAAGGAAACATTTGATATTATTACTAGTGCATAGTGTAGAAAAATTATTTTGAAAGTAAAGATATAAATCTTAGCCAACATACGACCATTATCGTATGCCTACTATAGCTACCATGTTCAATAGCAGGTTACCGCCACATTCCATGGCAGGTTCTACAACTAAAACCGCACAAGATCGTATTGTTTCTTTGGATTTCCAACAAATGGTCAGGCCAAGGAACTTCCCATTGCCACATGGAAACGCCTCTGGAATGACGTCCCGAGAACCAAACCGGATCTCTGCCAACACAAGGCCGGGTTACCCCTAACTGGGTAACTACTGACACGAATATGTTATCCCCCGTTCGTAACCGATCTATCTGAGGATCCTCGATTTTCAACAACCACAAAATTTTCAGCAACAACATAGGTTAAATATCTGGGCTCCATACCATGATATCACCTCTATCCAGAAGGAATGACATACACTAAAGGGGCGCTACCCCCTAATAACCTTGTCACATCCTTCCTGTTTTGACCATTTTCGAGGTGTGAGGTCCGACGAAGTCTCGTCCACAAAGCCACGCTTTATACAAAAGCCGTGCTTTGGGTCAATCAAATGATCATAGAAATGATCACTAAGATAAATGATCAAACAAATGATCATATCACAAATGATCAAACAATGATCATTTCACAGCAACACTCAGCATGCCACACTACCAAATTGGGAGTATATCCCTAATAACCTTCAACTATATAACCTCTGAGCTCGTATGTCTCAGAGAAGGGTGTTAAGCTATGAGAATAAATTCTCCGCCACCAACAGAAATATATTTGAAAGAAATCAGCTTTATATCTCAATTTGTAATGTCAGACATACAATCCATACAAGTCTGTTCCGGGCTCGAACAGAACCGGAGGCACTTACAAAGAAGTCCTTGCATTCCGGATAATTTCTAATCACGTCCGGACTTCCCGTCACTAAGGGTGATAAAACCTCTTTATCGGAGACCAGCCGATGCAGAGTAACTCAACGGTAATCCTTCCGTTTTCAAAAATATCCGGTCTTCAACACTGGTCATCGAATGCAAATCCATTACGACGTATTTCAAATTCGGAATGGGTTATACGACCCCAAGGTCCTTTCCCAGCTAACCCGAATAGTGAGCGCTTATTCAAAAATAAGTGTGGCATTCAAATTCAAACAAATCACAACAAATACCTATTTAAAGGTAAACATTAATAGTTGGATTATTTAACTATGAATAGGCATGCTCAACATCACCAAATTCCAAATAATTTCCCAAATTATTTACTTTCCAAAATATCTTTATTAGATATAAATTTCCCACACTTCAACATTTGAAAACTAATTTTCAAATCACATTTCAATCCTTTATCACTTTTGAAAACAAATTTCAATCATTTTCTTTACTCGAAAATACTTTCATTTCAAAATGGTTCATTTAAACCAATTTAAATAAATCCTTACCGATTTACTTTATATTTACGTTCCAAATCCGTATATTAATTCCCACACTTCGAAAATAAATCAATGTTTATTTTTAAACAAATTTCCCTTTTATATAAATTCCATGGTGAGTTTACATTCCAAAATATTTATGAATATACGATTTCAAATCGATTTCTGATATTCATTTTCAATTTATCTTTTAAAAGAATAAATTCTCAAAACATTCAGTTCATATTGGAAAACATTTCCATACTTATTAAATAATAAGTAATTTACAAATCCATTCATTTTCAACACTTGGAAAATATTCAATATACTTAAATCGAAAATTAAGTATATATTTCATTCTTTAAGAAATCATTCTCTTAAACACATTTGTTTGGGTCAAAATGAATGTTACGTAAAACATCGTTACGACGACCCAAAATCACTAGTATAGGGATTCAAAGTTTAAATAGATATATAAATCCCAATACTATACAAAACATTTCCTTTCGGAAACCATTTATATAACAACAGTGTTATAGTCCATCATTTCCTTCTATTTCTCAAAAATGTCTATTTCAACAATAAATGTCGAAATCTATGATTTCGATATTTAACCCATTTTAAAATGTCGTTAAAAAAAATCAACTTCTTTTAATAATATCGCTTTCCCAAAACATATCCATTTTACTTAATAATATATTCACTGTCCAAAATCGTGAATATACTTCACTAACCCAATTTCAATATTTACAACATGTTTTATTTTCATGAATTTATTCGCTATCCAAAATCGCGAATAAATTATCTTTCATAACTTCTATATTCAATTTATCAAATTCAATTGATTTCGAATTTATAAACAATGTTTATAAATTTCATTTACATGTCGAAATTCGGTTTATAAGTAAATTACTTATAAACCATTTATTCACAAATCCATTCTTTTATATCAACATCAATTTATAAATCTAAATTCTTATTTACATATAAATCTAGGTACAACTTTATTTTAACACTTATAAAAGCTCGTTTTATGATTCCAACATTTTTAACTTATAAAAATCAATTTAAAAAATCTTTTATAATGATTCAAAATTCCAAATTAAACCATTTTATAAATTAATCACTATTTATTTCGAAAAATCTCAATTTGGTTATATTTTACAAAAATAGTAATTTTTATAATATTAACTTTTATAAAGTTTTAATTATTTTAACTATTCAAAATTTAATAAAACGTATACTTTCGAAAATCACTTTAAAATTCCTTTTAAAACCAAAATCATTATTTTAAAACTTCAGAAATGGATCCGATGATGCAGCAGCACCAAATAGTCAATCACGATATCTAAATATCATATATCGATATGATAATCAACAAATATCACAATATCTGTAAATAAATCAATACAGTTGAGGAATCCAGTTGGATCCCTCCAACCTGTTTCCCTACATCCAAAGATGTTAGCATAATACCAATTCCGTTCCAGTACGGAATTATCGCAGTATATGGGATTTATAAAATATTATCTGCTTAATAGACGGCGCAATAGGGTCTCATTCGCTATATAATGCGGGAAATCAACTCCAAGTACATAAATAATACCAATTTCACTGTACTGTGAAATATTCGCGGTATATGTTTTTAATAAACAACCTCCGCTTACTAACGGCGCATAATGTCTATTGTAACAATCATCATTCAAACATACGTTCAAGAATTTTAAATCTAACTATTTAAAATTAAAATCGAAACCGATTCGATTGAGTGAGAAGTTCTCACCTTGTTTTAAATTCCGTTTCAGCCTTTTATTTAGAATAATTTACTGACTTCAATCGCTTCCAATCAGTTCCATCGCGAAGAGCTCGTTCATACGAACCCAACGCAAAAAGTTTCATCAAATTCCGACCTCGTATGAGAGAGTTATAGCTTTTCAAACATTTACACAAATTAAAAATATAAATAATTAACAATTTTATTTTAATTTTTCAAACCCTACTCTCATCAGCCGTTCATTTTTGTGAGATATCATCAGGGCCGTGAGTTGCCTTTATCTTCTTCCAGGTTATCACGTTCAAAAGTGAACCCAAAGCCGCCGCTCCCCCCCCCCCCCCAATTTTCGCGACCACCTCAACCAATTCCAACGCGATCAGGAACCACCTCCTTGCTCGCCACCACGTGCTCCACCTATGGATGAAGACCGGCCCAACTCGGCACTGCCTGTAGCCTCGAAAATCGTGCCAAACGCACGACGTTCTTGGCCAAAATCTGGCCCCTACGATGCACCATTAACGATCATCTCCATATGGATATGAAGGCCTCGATACGCTCTACTACTTTCGTGTTGAACACTCCTTGAATTGATGAATGGATTTAAAAATATTGGAGGAAGAGCGTGGTGATTTTCTGGCCATTGAAGTTTAATGGCGGCCGGCTTTATAAATTAGGGTTTTGAAATATTTTGGAAAAAAGAAAATAATAAGGTGCTATTTATAGAAATTTCTCAATCACTATTCATTCCGGTTTTTCGAAATCCGATTTACGCGCCGTAACTGGCGTTTTTGGGGTTTATCCCACGTTCCGGACACAATGGAACAGGTTTCGGAAGCAAATTTGGTCATCTGTGCGAGTTATGGCAATAAACGTTCAATTTAAATTAAACCGATTTAAACTAATTTCTAGGCGTTTTGGCTTGCACCGGACAAACGGTAAATCCGATTGACACGAAATTTGAAACCATACAATAATATCACATTATGGATCCGATAAAACTGGTTTTGTCGAAATCCGAGACTGTTTGAAAAATGGCTATTTTAACTCGCCAAATAATATTAAAACTATTTCTATGCATTTCGAGCTGCCACGGTCAAACGAAAACTCCAATTGCTACGAAAACTGAAATCCGATAATAACTAACTATTACGAATCCAATGGAACTAGTTTCGTCCAATTCTGAGACTGTTCAAAAATTGGCTATTTTACAGTCGTTAATTAAATATTAAAATATTCAATTTCCACAAATAAACTTTAAATTCAATTTTAAAAGTTCTATAACATCATTCTAGCTCCAATATGATAAATTAAAATTTTTCAAATCATTTTCAATCATATTAAACCCAATTTTCAATTATTTTCTGGAATTTCAACTATTAACTTATCGATTTAATTGTCCAATTAAATCCAATATTCGATAAATAAATTATTCGACTGTTTGATTTCACTTATTAATATTTAAAATTAATTAAATATACAAATTTTAATTTATAGAAATTCTGGGTCGTTACACTACAGAATGGTCTCTTCACTTCAAAACTCAAAAATGAATTTCGATGATGCCGTAGTCATTACCGAAATTATTTTCCAACGACAAAGAGAAATTTCTTTAAACTTTAAAATTCTTTGGAAACAAATTTCTTATTCGAAAATACTTTAAATGATATATCCTTTTAAAACATGAAAACACAAGGTTTGAAACCCTCGGAAATTAAATTCTCAAATTCTTGTTTTAAATTCATTTCAGTTCTTAAATCAATTTATAACAACTAATTATAAATTCATTTATAGGAACTATAAATGATAAATCAAGCATTATCCTTTCAAATAATCAATTTAAATTAATTTATTAAGTTCCATAAATTTACTTATATATCAAAATTTATTTCATTAACCAAATTTTAAAATAATATTGTGTCAGTTTGTTCTGTCAAAGTGCCTTAGAAATCCTATTGATAGCGTTGATCAAACAAATCAATCGGAAACCCAAATCAATATCAACAACTCTAACAACACAATATAAAACAAATAATTAATATTGATTTACAAGTATAATTCAAAATGTTTGGAAGATAGATTGGAAACAAAAGACAAGATGATTGAATAACGAAATAGGGAGGTGGATAAGCTTAAATAAATCACGGGCAACCTTAACCGGGTCAACCGTGACTTAAAGAATAAGATCGATGTGGATTTTCTAGGGTAAATCTACATTCAATCTCAATAGATAGAATTTGGAATAGCAAAAGATATTAGCATCTAAACCAAGAATAGATATAAATCTTATGGTGAATCGATGCTTATTGTAAAGGAGTTTCCCCATTTACAAATGAATTTTTGAGATTGGCAGGACCGCCAATTCACTATAAAGCTCATTAGAAGTGGAGTTATGGGATACTCCAGAATCAAAAGGAGATGAATAGTGAGGGACACGAATGAATTTTGAAACCGCAGGGAACGTTCCAAAATTCAAATGAAATTTGAATCAAAAAGGAAGAGATTCAAGTTTGGATGAAAGTGATTCTGTAACTAAATTTACCGTACATTCTAAGTTTTGCCTAGAGCTACGAAAGCTCTGATACCAACTGTAACAACCCGATATTTTCAACCATTCACATCCGCACATGTCGGACTTGAATTGCTCAAAATACCGCGTTGTAAATAAAATTTGGCAATCTCAGAATATATAGTAAATAAAATCAAAGATCATAGACACAGAGTATTTAATAATGCAGCGGAAGTAAAAGAAATAGTAGTTCATGAAGCTACTATATAAATATATCAGAGTTAAATAAAATACAACAAAAAAATAAAGTACAACAGAAGCCTCAAGATGATAACCGAGTGCAAGTTGAATAGACAACAGAACTGGAATAGATAAAACTAGATAAGCAGATAATCTCCAGCGATCCCAATCTCTAGAAAGTGGAATCCAAATCTGTGAATAACTCAGGCTGACCTAAGCGTACATAAAATACAAACACTCGAGTCAGGACAATATATACTTATATAATGTAAACCAACTCAAGTGAACTGTAATAAAGTACAAGTAACTTAAAGGATGCCCGGGACCGCCCATCCTCTAAGGATCTGTTAAACTATTTACTATGTAGTAATCTTTCGCTATTATAATAATGTCTACAGTAAAATAAACTTATTTTTAAATAGCGTTCCGGGCAACCCATATCACCCTTCACACATAATAGTCCCAGTAGTCCATCCAATATCATGCCATCTCCACTCCGGGTGACTGTCAGGGGATACCACACGTGCTACGGGAGAAAAACAAACTCGTAGTAAAGGCTCGATATGGTAGGTGACACGGCACACAAGGCAATGCCAGGGTAGATATACCAATCACGCACACGGGCTGGTGGTAATGCAGCAGCCACATACGCCCACCTCGGAACACACTCCCAATCAAAATCGAAGGATGGCTATCTAATCAATCACCAGTAAGAGTATAGTATCGAAAGAATGTGTCCGATTGGAGGAATGACCTCACTTGGCCCAAGATCGCTGCTGTTTTAGCCACCTTATGCCAACTCACGGGAGTTGGGTCCACGTAATATACCTCAAGAACATCGCCACATCCTACTTCATTTTGGAATCATCCTTTAATTCTATACATTTACAAATTTATTAAATTAACCCCAAATTTCAATTTCAGTTTCAATTTAATTTAATTCAAACCATCACTTTCAATTCAAATTCAGTTTACTAACAAACCATTTCAAATCTGATCAAATTTAAATATAGGTTTAATCCACAAAATACAATATTCAATCTTTAGTATATTTCAAGGTTTGAATATCCCACCTTTCATAAATCCAATATCATTTAAATAAACTCAAATGATATATACTTCAAATATTCATTTATCAAATAAATTAAATAAATCAGAAATCAAATATCCTTTCAAAATATCAAAATGTCAAATATTATTCAAAACATCATTCATTTTTATTCATTTAAATAACTATTAAATCCCTTCATTTTATTTAGGAATTAATTACCATTTCAAAATTACGTTTCAAAAGATTTTATATCAAAAATTAAATCTCTCTATTTAAATCATTTAAAGTCAATTCCTTATATTTATTAATTAAATATTAAATTTGCAAAACTTAAATCCTTCCATTTAAAGCCATATAAATGTCTCTTCGTTATCTTTAGAAATTTAGCATTTAATTTCCAAAATTTTATCATTTTTCCAAAGATTACTTTTTCCATAAAAGTTATTAAAACAACAAAAATATAGTTTCTGTAGCACTTAAAAATGCTACATAAAGTTATAGTTTAAAATAGTTCATTTGACAAAAGACAGCGTTTAAGTGCTGTAATAGATTTCCTTTAAATTGCAAATAACTTAAATGTTAAGTTTAACCACTATAACATTTACAAAGTGCTATAATAGCCTTTATTTCAATTTAACTTTTTAGTTCATTTAAGACAACTACAACATTTACGAAATGCTGTAATACCCTTACATTACATTTCAAAAATGCTGTTAAATCAAATTCAAGGCTTCAATACAAATTTCGCCAACAGTTAATTTTAATTTAAACCATTTAACTTATAAAATCATAAAATTTCACATTTTAAAATCATCATTTCAATACTCTTATTTTTATGATTTTTATAAAGTTAAATTTCATCCAAAAATGAAATTTTAACATAATTTCTTATTTAAATTAAAGTATTAAATCCCATTTCTTTAATTAATTTTATTACTTACCCATTAAGTTTTAAATTACCAAATTATAACTTATTTCTATTTATTTTACTTAATAAAAATGTCATTTTTAACAAAAGTTCAAAATTTCCCACAATAAGTTATATTTCAAAATTTTGACTTAAAACATTCATTTATTCACATTTTCATTTATTCAAAAAATCATTTTTATTTTCATAAAAAATCATTTTATTCATTTTAATTCAAAATATTATACTTTTACTTTTAAAAATAATTTTAAAACATTTCAGAAAATAATTTATAACCCATGGGTCTGTATATAGTTTTCTAGCCTAGGTCAAGTGATACGGATGTATATCATTTCAATCCGCAGTTTACAAAGAAAACCCGGGTTCTATAATTTCAAACCCGCAGTCCCAAGTAAAATGAATGATTTTGAAAACCTCTCAGACCTATCATTTCAGCCCATAACGATTTTCCCTTATTCTAAAGTCCGTTCGGGTATGTATCATTTCAACCCATAGTGATACTAATCTACATGGAACTTGCAGTGTGATAAACTGATATAAATAAACAGAATAGCATGCAATAACAGTAACATATGATATAATAGGTGTAATAATAGGTGTGAACGTCATATGATAATAATATAAGCAGTTATAACATGATAATATAGTTCTACAGATTCACAGGGTGTCAATTTACTACTTATATAAGTACATAATGCCTGGTGAGAAATACTCATTTGTTTGAGCTGGAGATTGCAATACAACGATACAAACGGATACGAGAAAGCACGATGACACAATGATGGATTCAAGTGGATGAGAACCAAGCTAATGATCTTGTAAACAACACAAAAACAAGACAAGTATAAATATGATTTCAATACAAATTATCAAAAGAACAATTTAGAAATGAATGCAAATATGAATCAAATGCTTTGATCGTTGCCTCAACCATCATGTGCTCAGCCAAAGGGTGGATATGGTCAGGTTTTGAGCATGGTTTGGATCAGGTATGGTCTGAAAAAGGTGCGGCTACAAGGTGATGAAGGTGAGTGGAAGTTACAAGGTGTTGAAGGCTAATAGACAAGGCCAAAATGGAGTTTGGATGCATCTAGGCTCGACCAAAGGGGTCTATGGCTTGGTCAAAGGATGCTACAGGTCTGGAAAGATCTGAAACAAGGCTATTGGTGATGGAACTTGCTGGTGGTGGAGGCTAAAAGTGGTGGCCAAGGTGATGGGTGAAGGTATGTTGAAGGTAGGGCTCGGCTAGGCATTATTTTGTGGAGTTTTGCAATGTTATTGTGGTGCTTTGTTCCTTTGGAGGCCACGACCACTTCGGGTCATAGAAGATGGATTATAGATCGCGGTTGATGTGGGGAAGAATTTGTGGTGGTCGGTGGAGGAGATGGTGGAGAGGTTAGGCTGAGCAAAGCATGAAGAAGCAGGGCAAAATCAAGGCAAACAAATGGAAAAAGAAGAAGGTAACAGGAGAATGGAAGCCATATTTTTCTTTGAAGTGCCGTGTGTTTTAGGAGATGAGGGAGGACATTTGTTTACATGAAAATGATATGTGATTAGCTGAAAGAAATGAGATATGGTTGGCCTCAATTGAATGCAAGAGTTATGAAACGAACGGGTGTAGAATACAAAAGGACTAAGGCATATAAAAAGTCACAACTCTTCAAATTTCTATAATTTCATTATATAAATTTAAATGGCTGAAATATATATATATAATTTCAGATAAAATACAAAAATTTAGTAAATAAACAAAATATAAATAAATATATATTAATTATAAATATTAAAACAAGAAAATAGCACAAAAAATGAAAACTAGTCTAGAAAATTTGAAAATAAATGAAATAAACTTTGAGAAAATTTTATGGACTTGGAAAATATTTATAAATAAAGATAAGAACATAAAATAAAAATGCATTCACAAAATAAATAAATAAATTTTAATTAAATATAATTTAAATAAAGAAAATAGCAAAAAAATTGAAACTAGGCTTAATAAATTGAAATAAATTCAAATAAACTTTAGAAAAAATATATTATCGTTTTAAAAATATTAAAAGGAAAAAAATATACATAAAATAACATATTAACACATATTAAAATAAAATATGAAAATAGAAATATAATTTATATAATTAAAAATAGGCAAATTGTTAAATAAACAAATTATACTCAAAATTGAAATGTGCATAACTTTTGTAGTTTAACTCCGTTTTCAACGAAACAAAAAGGAATTTTTCAAGTTATTTCATCTATTTTCATAATAAAGGATAAAATTTAAGATTTAAAATAATTTAAATTTGAAGTCTAAAAGTCAAAGTTCGAACAGTTTGACCAGAAATTCACTTTACAGTAAAATATTCAAATTATACTAGTTTGAACTATAAATCACTTAATAATCAACATTTATATTTAAAAGTGAAATGTTTGAAATAAAAAAAATTTAAATTAATTTAAAAATAAAAGAAAGTCCAATTTAAATAATATACAAAAATCTAGGGTTGTTACAAATTGTCCAGGTTTCAGAGCAAAGCCTGTTCTGAATTTTTTTTTGAATTTAAAGTTTAGATTTAAATTTTAAAACAAAGTTTTAAACTGAGTTTAAAAGTCAAGTTTTAGATATAACTTCATGTCAGTTTGGAACTTATTTTTGGAATAAACAGGTTTTGGATTTAAATTGTTTTATAACTTAAAGAGTGCTTAAGCATCTAAGTGTTTTCAAAAGAGATTTAAATTTTAAATGAAATTTAAAATTTGTAAAGGAAGGATTTAAACAAAGATAAAAAAATTTAAACCTGGATTGAAAGTTGAAGTTGAATCCCAGATTTTGAAATGAAATCAAGTTTATAACTTGAAATGTTAAAATAAGTTTAAATGTTGGAGTATAATTTTAAAATGCGAGTTTTTAAAGACACGTGGATTTAAAGCAAGTTGAAAAATCAATGTTCTCAATATATTTGTGAGTGTTAACTAAATTGTCAATAAATATGAATTTTATGTTAAGTAAACAAAGATTGAATGATTTAAAATTCATTAACTATTAAATTAAGTAAAATTGATAGTTAATCTTTTGTATCAATCAACTTAGTAATTTCAAGTTGAAATTCATTAAGTGAAGTTAAGTTAATTTAATTAAGGAACAATTAAATTATGATTAAGAACTAAATAAGTTACAATTGACACTAAATTAATTAAATAATCAGGAATAACTAATGAGTTCTTAATGGTTAATCAATTTATAATCAAAAATGATCAATATAAGTAAAATTTCTTTCGCAAGGTACTTAAAGAAATTTTTAATCGTTAATGAAGGACATTAACTAAGATTTTTTAAATAATTAATTAACGTGATAAATTGTAACAATCAATTGGATTAATTAATTAATGATAATCATTTATGAAATTGTGTAAGTGTAATTACTTAATGGAAATAATTAAGGAATTAATTATTCAGTGTAATAAATTAAGTGGTAATTAATTGATTTTTGATTTACCATGACCAGCAAATTTATTCATAGAAATAAATCTGATCAGATAATTAAATTGATCATACTTATGGACTTTTGGATTTTATTGAATGGTTGAATTGTTGATATTCCCAATGTCTGATGTATTGTGATATATCCTGATTTGTGTGATGATCTAAAATGGGATTAATTATCTATGATGAAATTTATTATCTGTGATATATATCTGTGATTTGTAAGATAAGCGTCATAGTTTATACTGCTTATCAACTATATTTTTGTGTTTTAATCTGTGATGACTGAATGATGTTGCACTATTGTGTTAAACCCCTGGGCCACACTTATACACACACAAATATGGATTTCACGAGGAAATCGGTTAAGTCACAGATTTTTGAAATAGTTTTAAATTTGAATTTTTAAATTCAAATGTTTTGAAAATGGATTGGGTTTAATGTGAAAAACTTTTGAAATGGAATTTTCAAAGATGAAATTTATTTTGAATAACTTGACTAAGTTTTGGAATTTAAATAATTTGATTTAAATTCAAAATTCAAAATTGAATTCCATGTTTGGAAACTAAGGACTAAAGATGTTATACCAATTATATATGGGTTAAACTATTTTAGAAGTATTGATATTGGAATGAGAATATAATTTAAGCGCTTTAACTCGTGCAAATATAATTGGATCTTCTGAAATGGAAACTATTTGTTTTCAAATAATAAAAGCTTTCACATAAGTAATGAACTTCCGATTTGTGTTAAAGGGATTTCAAGTTAAAAATGAAAATTGATTTTCAAAGTTATGAAAACTGGCTTGAAAGCTATAGGTTAAATCTTGACGTAAAGATTTAACGAGTTAATCCTTAATGAAATGGAGATTTTTTTGAAATCTATGATTGTGAAACTGGGTGAACTTTGTGAAATGAACCCTTTTGTTTAAAAGATTTGGAAATGGTAATTTGTTTAAACCATTTGAATGAAAAGTTTTGGGCTTTAAGCTTTGATTTAACTGAGTCCATAGTATCCATATGATTTTTAACATTTCGCTCGTTATTCGGTTTAGCCGGGAAAGGACATTTGTGTCATATAACCCATTTCGAATAATGATACGTCATTATGGATAGCATTTGAAGACCGGTGGTGAAGACCGGGTATTTTCGAGAACGAAAGGATAACACATTGATTGTCTCTGCAACGAGTTACGCCAGTATAGAGATTCCCTAAGTGATGGGAAGTCCGATCGGGATTGTGAATACTCGGATTGCAAGGGCTTCTTCGGAAGTGCCTTCGGTTCTGTTCGAACCCAGAACAGACTTGTATAGATTGTATGTCTGACATTACATTTGAGATATAAAGTAGATTTCTTTCAAATACATTTCTGTTGGTGGCGGAGAATTTATTCTCTTAGCTTAACACCCTTCGCTGAGACGTACGAGCTCAGAGTTTATGTAGTTGAAGGTTATCAGTAATATATTCCTAACTTGGTAATGTGGCATGCTGAGTGCTGCTGATCATTTGTTGATCAAAACGTGGCTTTTGTAAAAAAAGCATAGCATTGAGGACGAGACTTCGTCGAACCTCACATCCCGAAATGGTCGAAACAGGAAAGATGCTGCAAGGTTATTGGGGGTAGTGCCCCTTAGGTTACGTGCATTCCCTTCTGGACAGAAGTGGTACCGTGGTATGGAGCCCAGATACTTAACTTATGTGGATATCATAGATATATATATATTACTTTGTGATTTGTTGCTGGGGCCCCGGATAAAGGTTGGTTACAACCGGGGGATGGCATACTCGTGTCAGTAGTTATCCAGTTATGGGTAACCCGGCCTTGTGTTGGCAGAGATCCGGTTAGGTTCTCGGGGCGTCCTTCCAGAGGCGTACCCATGTGGCAATGGGAAGTTCCTTGGCCTGACCATTTGTTGGAAATCCAAAGAAACAATAGGAGCCTTGTACAGTTTTAGTTTTAGAACCTGCCATTTACTTATGGTGGCGCTCCACTGTTTAGATGGTAGCTATAGTAGGCATAGTTCGGAATGTCTATGTTGGCTAAGATAATATTATACTTTTGAAATGTTTTCTGCACTTTGCACTTATAGTAATAATATCAAAGAAATTTGTGTATCAAGCATGTTTAACTATCATAAGGAGAAATCTCCTCCGATTCTGAGTTTGCATTGTGTATGTGTATGGGTGGCCTTATGGTAGTTCCATTTTCTAAAAGCATTTCGGATCTATTTTAAAATATTTCTTTGTTTGGTTTTAAAGATAAACTGATTTTGTTACTCATACCAGTCTCATGACTGACCTGGAGTTTATTTCCCCTTTCCTAAACTCTGGGTGCTCAAAATTTTTTCCACACGGGAAGTCTAGAGTTGGGTTTTTCAGATAATCAGGTTTGGTATCTAGTTCTGGATTAACGTTTGGAGCTAGAGAGTGTAAGCATTGGAGTTCTCTTCTGAAGACTATTCTTTCTATTGGAGACCATAGTTATTCTTTTCGCTGCTATTTACTTGTATCATATCTCTGATGCATATTGATATTCATTGTATATTGATCATTGTATCAGTTATTGTGTCAATGTATTATTCTTTTTCTTCTGCTGTGTTATTAAATTTAATTGTGTTATAAGCTCCACGACTCGGATTTGATGTTTGCATCTGCGGCATTTGAATATGAGTGTCGTATTCGGTGCCGATTTTCGAAGGTCGAGTCAGGATCGTTATAAGTGGTATCAAAGCTAAGGTTGAACTTTATCTCAGGAGTATAACACGTTAAGTAGCTCATTAGAGATAGGGTGAAGTATACCCTAGAATGAGTAATCTCTAAGATATCCGTTCGAATGCCTCAGTAAATTCTTTTACTATCCACTGATAATGAGTATGAGTGCAAGAAGAGAACGAGATAGGGGACAGGGAATACCACTTCATATGGTCAATACCCTACAACAGTGGAAATAATTTTCTCTATCAATCTCCTTTGATTCGTCTTTCCAAATTCTTTTGATTACTTCGTGGCAGTTGCAAGAGGAAGTTTCGATGTGATGGCGGCCCTACGAATCGTTGTAGAGAATCCCTACTTCATATCTTTATCGGTTTCTTATCAGTTTTTTATTTTAAACCTAATGAATATGAATTGGAAATTTGAAATTAAAATTTTAATTAAATTGAAAATTTTAAATTGAGTTAACTTGATTAATAGATTATGATGGATAATTTGAATTATATCAATAAAATGATATCGTTTAAAACCAAATTTAAATTTCTTTTGTAATTTCTTGTGTAGACCGAAGTCCGAAGAGGGACAAATTGGTACATATTCTGAGATATTCCGACTTGAATTTGGAATCCATACCTTGTGGTTGAGGAATTATAGGAGATTGAATCTATCTATCTCTTCTCTGGGGTCCGATATTTTTTACGAATGGTTATTTATCCCTTCGGACTAACCAGTGCCTCGCATATTTCGTAAATTTGATGACCCGAGTATCCTGTATAGTATCAAATAAATTTTTTCTCATATTGGTGATATTCTGATTTGGTAAGATAAATGCAGAATAAATATCCAGTTTGATTTGGAAAGATGTTTCATCTATCTTTTATCTATCTCTGTGTTGTTTTCGTGCCTGTAAATTTCGAGGACGAAATTTCTTTAAGGAGGGGAATCTGTAACGATTCCGGATTTTAATTGAGTTTAAATTGATAATTAAATTTATTTTTGATTAAAATTTATGAAACTAATGGGTAATTGATATAAAAATATACTTACAAAATAATAAAAATAAATAGATATGTAGTCATACAAGACAATAAGTATTAAAGTCAAAATAAATATTTAAATTTGAAATAGAAACATATTTATAAAAGATAAATTATATAGTTTTGTAAAATATTAAGTAAACAAACAAGGTAAGTATGTAGAGTTTACAAAAATAAGACAAAAGCAAAAAAATAAATATCTTTGAGCTGCAAATGAAAACAGCTTATAATCAAATATAAAGTAAATATAATTAGACAAATTCCAACAACATATTAAAATAGAAATCAATCTATATTATAACGTAATATGACAAATGAAAAGAAATTATATATATATATATATATATATATATATATTCAAGTATGAACACAAATAAAATAAAAGAGATAAGTATGAAGCATAAGTAGACAAGTACATTTATATTAAATGTTTCCATCTCTAGCAGCAAAACAAAAGTATGTAGCCTGCATAAAGTTGTAAGCAAATCAAAAATTGATATGGGAATGTATAAGCATGAAATAAAAGGACTTAAGCAAGTAAGGCAGCCCATAACTTTAGTACAAACAACATCACCCGGTACAACACTGCCTTCTTCATCTTGTAGGATCGATTTCACCCTAGAGGGGGGGTGAATAGGGTGATAGTATAAATTGTAAAAATTAATCGCGGAAGCTTATTAATTAATTTCAATTCAGATCACAGAATAGCAGCACAGATATCGCAGAATATAAATAGCAGAATAAAACAGAACAACACAGAATTTACCCAGCTTCGGCAAAACCCTGCCTACGTGCTGCCCCCAAGGTTTCTACTAGAAATTAGATAGTCCCTCGCTTACACACGTAAACTCGCTATACCCGCTATTGACTAATCTAACTCTACGCTTAAAACCCTGCCACAACTCAACTACCGAGTTGCGAATTCTCAAGCTACGCCACGTAGCTTGTCCCCTAGTCACACGACTAGAAAAATAAACGGTTTAAAAAGAAAATACAAATTTAAAAACAATGTAAATAAAATAGCCCTAATTCAAAAACAAAAACCCTTATTACAAAATAAAACACTCTTTAGAAGCCGGCCCCCTTTGTAACTCAACCCGTCTTTTTTATTTTTTCGTTCGTGAAAAAAATGGCCGCTCCACTTGCAGATTTAGGGCTTCGTCCCTTTGATGCCGTGCTCTTAAATTAGGGTTTGAAGTCGCTGCCTTTGTTGGTTGATTGCAATCACTGTTTCTCTGATTTGCTTCAATTGTTTGCGGCTTCTCCTCCTTGATCGAGTTTGATTGCTTCGGTATGTAATTTGTGCTTTTTGCTTCTTCTAATCTTTCGTACTTGAACTCGATGGATTTTAAATTGCCGATGATGATTGTGTTTAAATAGGAATCGAATTCCTATATTCTCGTTCATTCTGATGATTTGAATTTGTCAATTATTTTATCTCTGCCGTATGATTATGCTTGAATGATTATGATCTCTCTGACTTTGTCACTTCGTATATATTTTGTGATGCTTGCTTACTTGATGTTCACGGCATCAATTTTCTTTGACTTCGGTATCCTTTGTTGGCCACGGCTTCGATTTTTGACTTTGTGATGAAGTTTGACTCATTCATCATTGACTGTGACGATTTTTGGCTTTGGCTTTGCTGTGCTTCCACGGCTTCGACCCCTACATTGTTCACCTCGGCCTATAGTGTTCATGTTGTACTTGGATAGTTGGTTACTGTGTACTTGTTGAAATGATTGAGACTTGCAGTTTACTCGGCTTTGAATTTTCTCTGACTTGATAAATTTGGTACAACTTGATTTTTGATAATCAACGTTTTGACACGTGACTTGGTCATTATGTCTTTGGTGTTTATTATTCTTCTTTGACTTTGATATTTTGTAAATTGGCTTCGGCTACTGTCTGCATTCCTGTAGCTTTGTTTAAGTTATCTTGGGCATTGTTGTATCCATTGCAGTCTTGTAATCATCACTCTGACCATACTGCATTGTTTCGATGTCATTGATTTGTTTAGCCTCGGCATTGACTGGTTTCATGCTTGTTGTCATTTGCAACTGTTCTCTGTGCATTTCTTTGCGTTCATTTGAGTTGTTGATATTTAGTTGCTGTCTCCACTTGCTTGAGTTTCACTGCCATAAGTTGTGCATGTGTGTTGCATTTCATTTGCAGCCTTGACTTTTGTGATATTTGACAGCTCTGGCTCGATGTTGTTACTTTGGTGAAGTGATTTTTGCTGTAGTCTTTGTTTGATTCAGTCCAAGTTGCATTTGTTCCATACATTAGTTCATCTGTATATTGCTGCAATCTTCATTGAGTTTGTATATGAGTTGTTTCACTGGTGGCCTATGTGCATGCTTCACTGTTCTTTGCATTTGTTCATATGAGTGTCCTCACTGTTGTTTGTACCTGTTGCACTCTGGTCTGTCCACTGCAGTTTGTGTCTTGCCACTGACTTGCTTGCATTGGTGCTGTTGCAATTCGTTTCGGCCTGACCCTTCCATATGCTCTCTGATAATGTTGAACTTCACTGTTGCTGTTGTGTTCTGTTCATTCCTAGTTGCCTTGTTGCAGTTTGATTGTGATATCCATGTTGCAGTCCATTTTGATGTTGGTATTCGTTGCATTCATGTCATGTCGCCTTGTGTTGAATCCAGTTTCAAAACTCGGATTTGACCTTGTGCTTGTGTCGTGATTTTCAATGTTATTGCACGTGAGTTGAACCCGGTTTTTCATTTGGGTTTGATCTGTGCTCACCTGTCCCTGTAAAACAATCAAGTGTATATATCGGCGTGCACGGTCTTGTGGCATATACAGTAATATACTGTGTATGTCACAAGTTGTTCGTGTATGATGAATTCAAATTTAAATTATGACGAACAACCCAAATAACTGAGGCAAATCATATTTTTTAAAAACCATATTTTATTTTATATTGCAAAAATATTTCTTTTTCAATTTTACTGCGTTAGTTTATATTTTTGCAGATTTCTCAGATGCTGGATTCAAACTGGAATGCAGTTGAAGATAAAAATACGAGTGTGAGTGATATGTAGTGAGGTGCTGATGTAAATGTGAAAAATATGATGTAATCAAGGTTGTATAGTTGTAGTGAGAGCTTGAAATTGTACAATTCAAAGATGTAATAAATATTTGTTTGAATAAAATATTTGTTTGAATTCAAATTCCGTGTTATTTATTTTATTCAGCAAATATTTATTTAATCTGTGAAAAATAAAATAGTATATTATCAAATACATTTAAACGAATGTATATATGTTTATTATCATCAAACAAAAATCATATAAGCGCATATTCAACAATCTCCCCCTTTTGATGATAACAAACATATATTTTAGATTTTGAATATGTTAAATGTATTTGATCATAGATATATCCTAATTGCTCCCCCTATTTAAATGCTTCCTCTCTACATGATGCTCTCCCTACATATATGCATACAAATAGAAATATTCAAATCCGCCTAGATGCAAATGGAAAATTATTTGACCTTTGCTTGATTCTATTTGACAAAATCTTAACTTTTCTCTCCCCCTTTTGTTATCAGCAAAAGAATAATAGTGTTAGAGAAAACAGAGATAAAGTAATCGATATCAATCCAACATTAAAACTCAATTGAATATAAATATTAAATTTCGATAAAAAGTCAAACAAAAATCATAAATGTTTTGTTAGGCGCATATTCCACTTTTAGAATGGTAGGAATGATATCATCATATAAAACCATACAGTTGTGTCTATTTGTGGTATATTTATATCAGGAATTTGAATATCTACTAACCATGCATAACTGTTAGGACTTTTAAATGAGATTAGTAGTATTCCAATTTTATTTTAAAAAAAATGAATTCAAGTATCTCCTAACCACGCATAACCGTGAGGACTTTTAAATGGGATTAGAATCAACTTGTTTGTTTATTTTTTTAAAAACTTTTGATATGCGTTCCATACATGCATAACCGTGAGGACTTTTAAATGAGCATGGAAGCACATAACAAATTCCAAGTAATTCACCCATGCATAACCGCGAGGACTTTTAAATGAGAGTGAATACTTTGGTATTTATTTATTATTATTATTATCCTTTTTTTTTTTTTAAAATGTGAAAAATGAAAAAACGAACGATTCCTGTTTAAAGTACCACATATCGACAAACTATATAGAATTTTGATGAGTGATGGTCGTTAGAAATATGATAGATATAGAGATGGTCATGGAATTTTTTCCAACAAAAAATTTTATAACTCTTGTTTAAATTTCTAAAGAAATTTATTAATTATACCGTCTCGAGTCATAATATTTGATCAATATTAACACTCATCACTTTTTCAATCACTATTTTTCTTTTCGATAAACACCAGGGAGTCAGATTAGTCAAAATAGTCATTTAAAATCAAATTCAAAAATAATTATGAAATTAATTTTTTTTTTTAAATGACTAATCTGAAACTACGGTCAAAAATGATTTTCTCCAAGGGGTTTTAAAGAAAATTTTCTGCTATTTGAAAATTATTTGAAATGAAAAATATGCAGATATTTTCTTTGAAAAAACGATGCAGATACTAAATGTCTCAACAAAAAATCACGTTTCACTAGTAATTTTTCTATCAACTAGATTACCAGTGTAATCTGCATCTGAATTTCTCTTTCACTCAAAAGTTATCATCAATTGAATTTTATAGACCAAAACATGAAGTGTGCACCAAAAATTTCAAACTCAATTTTAACAATAATTTAAATGACATTCTTTTGAAATTGAATTGAAGCCGTGTAAATAATCAGAAAACCGTGAATAAGGAGTTAGCCGTATTATAACCAAATGTATTATCTAACAAAACACTATTTTTAATCCAAAATGATATATATATGAAGTAATTCAAAGAATCTAGAGAATTTTATAGTGTTTTAAGAATATAATCGGCCAACTATTTTGAATAAGTCAAAGTCAAAATCATCATCTCAATATTGGTTGATTTTAATTCAGAATACGGTGCAGATTATCACATTTAATATATCGTTTAAAACATACCATTACCTGTTTTACCTTTACGATATTTTTCGTTGTTGTCCGTTGTGATTCTGTCACCTTTATACTAGGCTAAGGAACTTAGCTTTGTCGCCCGTTGTGTTTCTGGAACAGCCAAAATCCAGAGAACACTATTGTTGTTCCTTAGCCTGCCACCACACCTACACGGAAAAGGATTTATGTGACCTATTTGTTTTTATAGGTCCATGATTGTTAGTGGCAGAATATTTAGAAAAATAATTTTGTGAAGACCCAAAACTATATATAATTGTTCCCTTCGGCACCCAAATTTGTTTAACTTTGAGAGATTTTATATTTGTGCCTTTTGGAACCCAAATCGGTATAGTTTTCACATGTTTGGGTCTATACCAACAATTATTGTGATTGTGTCCATATTTTCTACAAATCATGCACATTGAATTTTCTTGATTAATCTTGTTTTCAACAATTTTCGAACTATTATATCCAAGTCCTTGTCTAACCGTATTAACAGTTTGCTTTCCTAATAGCATATTCAATGATTTTTCACTTTTGGAAAATTTATCTAAAGTAGTAGACAATTGTTGGACTTGTGTTTTGAGAGACTCATTTTCGTTTAATAATTGTGTGCACTTTTTAATAGAATTCTCTCTCCTAGTATTTTCATTTTCTTTTAAAATCAGAATTTCATTTTCAAGTGATTTTATATTGATTTCTGATTTTTTAATTTCTTCTTCGAATGTTGGACACTTATCACACTTAGGGATCCTACTTTGATAGGTTTTAACTAGTTGATCAAGTTGTTTATTGCATTCTATCAAAGTATTCTTTTGAGATTCAAGTTTGGCGTATTTTTCCCTAAGTCGTTCATAACAGCCATTTATTTCATGAAAATATATAAGCAATTCAGAGTGAGTAAGTTTTGATACCTCGCTTGGCTCGTCATCGTCGCTATCAGTTATATTCCCTTGAAGGCACATATCTGCTTTCTCACTCTCACTGCTAGAATTTTGATTATCTTCATCACTTGTATTCCATGTGGCTGCAAAACTTTTCTTTTTCTGTTTCTTTTCAAAGTCGCGTCGATTTTGAGGACAATTGGGCTTGATGTGTTCGGGTTGGTTGCACTTGTGACAGATGATCTTATGTTCTTCAGAGTAGTCTAGTGATTTGGCTATTCTGCTTTTCGCTTTTTGAATTCGAGCTGAATTTCCATATTTGTAATTCCACTTTTTGAATTTCTTTATTAGTAGCGCCAGCTCTGCTGCTCCATCATCATCATCGTTATCATCATCACTTTCGATTGTTCCTTTGAGCGCTATTGATTTCTTTCGATTATCTCCTCCTTCACGCTCTTCCTTGAATTTCATTTCTAGCTCATAAGTGGTGAGATTTCCGATGAGTTCTTCGACTTTCATTTGTTTCAAATCTTTTGATTCTTGAATGGCAGTCACTTTGCTTCAAATTTTCGTGGAAGGACTCTAAGGATTTTTCGGACTATCTCCAACTCTGTGTATGATTTTCCAAGAGCTTTTGATTTGTAAACAATATTGGAAAGTCGTCCATGCATCTCTTTGACATTTTCTTCCTTCGCCATTGTGAAGTTCTCGTATTCGCTACTTAGCATGGCAATGCGAGATTCTTTGACTTGAGATGTTCCTTCGTGAGTCACTTCTAGTGTGTGCCATATTTCCTGTGCAGTTAGACAATGTGAGACACGATTAAATTCAAATTGATCTAATGAACAGATAATAGAATTCATAGCTCTAGCATTAGCATTTTGTAATCTATTTTCTAGTTCTGTCCATTGATCTTTTGGTTTCTCTATTTCCTGATTATCTACAGTTATAGTTGGTATTCTATAACCTGTCTCAACAATATTCCAAGCGTCAATAGTTTTCAGAAAAATTTGCATTCTATTTTTCCAGTAAGCATATTCACCATTGAACATTGGTGGTCTAATTATGGATTGACCCTCAGCAAAAGCAGTATTAAAAGAAGCCATTTTAAAAATTCAAATTTTTAAAACAAAAACCGATTTTTTTTGAAACACAAATTTTTAAAACAAAAATTGATTTTTGTAAAATCAAATTTTTAAAAACAAAAACGGCTTTTGTTCCTAGCTCTGATACCACTTGTAGGATCGATTTCACCCTAGAGGGGGGGTGAATAGGGTGATAGTATAAATTATAAAAATTAATCGCGGAAGCTTATTAATTAATTTCAATTCAGATCACAGAATAGCAGCACAGATATCGCAGAATATAAATAACAGAATAAAATAGAACAACACAGAATTTACCCAGCTTCGGCAAAACCCTGCCTACGTGCTGCCCCCAAGGTTTCTACTAGAAATTAGATAGTCCCTCGCTTACACACGTAAACTCGCTATACCCGCTATTGACTAATCTAACTCTACGCTCAAAACCCTGCCACAACTCAACTACCGAGTCGCGAATTCTCAAGCTACGCCACGTAGCTTGTCCCCTAGTCACACGACTAGAAAAATAAACGGTTTAAAAAGAAAATACAAATTTAAAACCAATGTAAATAAAATAGCCCTAATTCAAAAATAAAAACCCTTATTATAAAATAAAACACTCTTTAGAAGCCGGCCCCCTTTGTAACTCAACCCGTCTTTTTTATTTTTTCGTTCGTGAAAAAAATGGCCGCTCCTCTTGCATATTTAGGGCTTCGTCCCTTTGATGCCGTGCTCTTAAATTAGGGTTTGAAGTCGCTGCCTTTGTTGGTTGATTGCAATCACTGTTTCTCTGATTTGCTTCAATTGTTTGCGGCTTCTCCTCCTTGATCGAGTTCAATTGCTTCGGTATGTAATTTGTGCTTTTTGCTTCTTCTAATCTTTCGTACTTGAACTCGATGGATTTTAATTTGCCGATGATGATTGTGTTTAAATAGGAATCGAATTCCTATATTCTCGTTCATTCTGATGATTTGAATTTGTCAATTATTTTATCTCTGCCGTATGATTATGCTTGAACGATTATGATCTCTCTGACTTTGTCACTTCGTATATATTTTGTGATGCTTGCTTACTTGATGTTCACGGCATCAATTTTCTTTGACTTCGGTATCCTTTGTTGGCCACGGCTTCGATTTTTGACTTTGTGATGAAGTTTGACTCATTCATCATTGACTGTGACGATTTTTGGCTTTGGCTTTGCTGTGCTTCCATGGCTTCGACCCTTACATTGTTCACCTCGGCCTATAGTGTTCATGTTGTACTTGATAGTTGGTTACTGTGTACTTGTTGAAATGATTGAGACTTGCAGTTTACTCGGCTTTGAATTTTTCTCTGACTTGATAAATTTGGTACAACTTGATTTTTGATAATCAACGTTTTGACACGTGACTTGGTCATTATGTCTTTGATGTTTATTATTCTTCTTTGACTTTGATATTTTGTAAATTGGCTTCAGCCACTGTCTGCATTCCTGTAGCTTTGTTCAAGTTATCTTGGGCATTGTTGTATCCATTGCAGTTTTGTAATCTTCACTCTGACCATACTGCATTGTTTCGATGTCATTGATTTGTTTAGCCTCGGCATTGATTGGTTTCATGTTTGTTGTCATTTGCAACTGGTCTCTGTGCATTTCTTTGCGTTCATTTGAGTTGTTGATATTTAGTTGCTGTCTCCACTTGCTTGAGTTTCACTGCCATAAGTTGTGCATGTGTGTTGCATTTCATTTGCAGCCTTGACTTTTGTGATATTTGACAGCTCTGGCTCGATGTTGTTACTTTGGTGAAGTGATTTTTGCTGTAGTCTTTGTTTGATTCAGTCCAAGTTGCATTTGTTCCATACTTTAGTTCATTTGTATATTGCTGCAATCTTCATTGAGCTTGTATATGAGTTGTTTCACTGGTGGCCTATGTGCATGCTTCACTGTTCTTTGCATTTGTTCATATGAGTGTGCTCACTGTTGTTTGTACCTGTTGCACTCTGGTTTGTCCACTGCAGTTTGTGTCTTGCCACTGACTTGCTTGCATTGGTGCTGTTGCAATTCGTTTCGGCTTGACCCTTCCATGTGCTCTCTGATAATGTTGAACTTCACTGTTGTTGTTGTGTTCTGTTCATTCCTAGTTGCCTTGTTGCAGTTTGATTGTGATATCCATGTTGCAGTCCATTTTGATGTTGGTCTTCGTTGCATTCATGTCATGTCGCCTTGTGTTGAATCCAGTTTCAAAACTCGGATTTGACCTTGTGCTTGTGTCGTGATTTTCAATGTTATTGCACGTGAGTTGAACCCGGTTTTTCATTTTGGTTTGACCTGTGCTCACCTGTCCCTGTAAAACAATCAAGTGTATATATCGGCGTGCACGGTCTTGTGGCATTTACAGTAATATACTGTGTATGTCACAAGTTGTTCGTGTATGATGAATTCAAATTTAAATTATGACGAACAACCTAAATAACTGAGGAAAATCATATTTTTTAAAAACCATATTTTATTTTATATTGCAAAAATATTTCATTTTCAATTTTACTGCGTTAGTTTATATTTTTGCAGATTTCTCAGATGCTGGATTCAAACTGGAATGCAGTTGAAGATAAAAATACGAGTGTGAGTGATATGTAGTGAGGTGTTGATGTAAATGTGAAAAATATGATGTAATCAAGGTTGTATAGTTATAGTGAGAGCTTGAAATTATACTATTCAAAGATGTAATAAATATTTGTTTGAATAAAATATTTGTTTGAATTCAAATTCCGTGTTATTTATTTTATTCAGCAAATATTTATTTAATCTGTGAAAAATAAAATAGTATATTATCAAATAAATTTAAACGAATGTGTATATGTTTATTATCATCAAACAAAAATCATATAAGCGCATATTCAACACATATATACACCTTTTCCATTTCGTTCAGTAAGAAAGTTAAGCAAAATTAGAAAAGAAAATATAAACATCATCATCTGTAAACTCAAAATATCATTTAAGTTCAAGAAGGCAAAACAGGGTTAACAGAAAATCAAAACTGTAGTTTCAACCAAGTTCTCTATATTCAAATTTATTTCCAGGTGAGTAACTTCACCTCAAAACTTAAAGTATAAATTAGTTTTTATGTTAATTCTATGATCAATATTTTATTGTGAAGTATGTTGAGCATTTACATTTTTGAATTAATGAAGTATGGTGTATACAGGGATCTGAACATTTGTAACTTCTCTGTTAGTCTCAAAGTACAAAACAACAAAGAAGACTCAATTTCAAATTATCTAATCAGTGTTAGACCTTGGTTTCAAAACAAAGTAGTTGTATTTAAGTATGAGTTAAAATCTAAAAATGATTTCGTGAAGTAAAAATGCATATGAAAGGAAAGATCAAATTTTTTACAGTAAAAACTTTAAATTCTGGAAATTTCGAACTTCACGAATTATTGATTCAAGAATATAACTTGAACCCTTACCTAAAGCTATGATTTTTAAAATGAATTTGGTGATTTTTAGTGAGGTGGTTTGAGAGCAATTCGTAAATGATCGAATTGGGCATTTTGATCAAATTCCGGTGACACGTTGAACTGGAAGTGTCGGGGTTGCTAGTGGAGGTGGAGGAGTGACCAGGGGTTCATGGAAAAATGGCGCGGTAGTAGTCAGACCATGGCGGCGGCGGCGGCGAACGTTTAATATTTTTAAACCTAGTTTTGTAAGGTTGAAAACTTTTGATTCGTGCGTCCTATGGGATGCGTCGAGTTGCTCGTGCCTTCGTGTAATGATGGCTGGAGGATGATGAGTCGATGGCAGGAGTTTAGGATTTTCCGGTTGTCGGGGTTGCGAGGACGGCGGCATTCCACGTTTGGAATGAGGATGCCAGTGTTGTTCCAGGTTTCGGTACGACTTGCTCGGTTTCGAATTCGAGTTGATGGCGAAATTCGAGTGGTCGAAGGATGGTCTGGAGTCGATCGACGACTTGCTCGATGGGGTGGTGTTGACTGGAGGCACGCGGCGGCGCCGTGCACGTGCACTGTGCACTAAAATTCTGGTGAAGATGGGTTTTGATTGTTTTCGAGTGGATGATGTTCATCTCGAAGTAGGTACATGTTTTGCTCGGGAAGTTGGTATTTTGACTCGAAGAAATTTTCGTGAGGTTCGGGTAGGAACAATTGTCCAGGTTTCAGAGCAAAGCCTGTTCTGAATTTTTTTTTGAATTTAAAGTTTAGTTTTAAATTTTAAAACAAAGTTTTAAAATGAGTTTAAAAGTCAAGTTTTTAATATAACTTCATGTCAGTTTGTAACTTATTTTTGGAATAAACAGTTTTGGATTTAAATTGTTTTATAACTTAAAGAGTGCTTAAGCATCTAAGTGTTTTCAAAAGAGATTTAAATTTTAAAATGAAATTTGAAATATGTAAAGGAAGGATTTAAACAAAGATAAATAAATTTAAACCTGGATAGAAAGTTGAAGTTGAATCCCAGATTTTGAAATGAAATCAAGTTTATAACTTGAAATGTTAAAATAAGTTTAAATGTTGGAGTATAATTTTAAAATGCGAATTTTTAAAGACACGTGGATTTAAAGCAAGTTGAAAAATCAATGTTCTCAATATATTTGTGAGTGTTAACTAAATTATCAATAAGTATGAATTTTATGTTAAGTAAACAAAGATTGAATGATTTAAAATTCATTAACTATTAAATTAAGTAAAATTGATAGTTAATCTTTTGTATCAATCAACTTAGTAATTTCAAGTTGAAATTGATTAAGTGAAGTTAAGTTAATTTAATTAAGGAACAATTAAATTATGATTAAGAACTAATTAAGTTACAATTGACACTAAATTAATTAAATAATCAGGAATAACTAATGAGTTCTTAATGGTTAATCAATTTATAATCAAAAATGATCAATATAAGCAAAATTTCTTTAGCAAAGTAATTAAAGAAATTTTTAATCGTTGATGAAGGACATTAACTAAGATTTTTTAAATAATTAATTAACGTGATAAATTGTAACAATCAATTGGATTAATTAATTAATGATAATCATTTATGAAATTGTGTAAGTGTAATTACTTAATGGAAATAATTAAGGAACTAATTATTCAGTGTAATAAATTAAGTGGTAATTAATTGATTTTTGATTTACCATGACCAGCAAATTTATTCATAAAAATAAATCTGATCAGATAATTAAATTGATCCTACTTATGGATGTTTGGATTTTATTGAATGGTTGAATTGTTGATATTCCCGATGTCTGATGTGTTATGATATATCCTGATTTGTGTGATGATCTAAAATGGGATTAATTATCTGTGATGAAATTTATTATCTGTGATATATATCTGTGATTTGTAAGATAAGCGTCATAGTTTATACTGCTTATCAACTATATTTTTGTGTTTTAATCTGTGATGACTGAATGATGTGCACTATTGTGTTAAACCCCTGGGCCACACTTATACACACACAAATATGGATTTCACGAAGAAATCGGTTAAGTCATAGATTTTTGAAATAGTTTTAAATTTGAATTTTTAAATTCAAATGTTTTGAAAATGGATTGGGTTTAATGTGAAAAACTTTTGAAATGGAATTTTCAAAGATGAAATTTATTTTGAATAACTTGATTAAGTTTTGGAATTTAAATAATTTGATTTAAATTCAAAATTTGAAATTGAATTCCATGTTTGGAAACTAAGGACTAAAGATGTTATACCACTTATATATGGGTTAAACTATTTTAGAAGTATTGATATTGGAATGAGAATATAATTTAAGCGCTTTAACTCGTGCAAATATAATTGGAACTTCGGAAATGGAAACTATTTGTTTTCAAATAATAAAAGCTTTCACATAAGTAATGAACTTCCAATTTGTGTTAAAGGGATTTCAAGTTAAAAATAAAAATTGATTTTCAAAGTTATGAAAACTGGTTTGAAAGCTATAAGTTAAATCTTGACGTAAAGATTTAACGAGTTGATCCTAATTGGAATGGAAATTGTTTTGAAATCTATGATTGTGAAACTGGGTGAACTTTGTGAAATGAACCCTTTTGTGTAAAAGATTTGGAAATGATAGTTTGTTCAAACCATTTGAAAGAAAAGTTTTGGGCTTTAAGCTGTGAGTTAACTGGGTCCCTAGTATCCATATGATTTTTAAGATTTCGCTCATTATTCAGTTTAGCCGGGAAAGGACCTTTGTGTCGTATAACCCATTCCGAATAATGATACGTCGTTATGGATAGCATTTGAAGACCGGTGGTGAAGACCGAGTATTTTCGAGAACGAAAGGATAACTCGTTGATTGTCTCTGCACCGAGTCGCACCGGTATAGAGATTCCCTAAGTGGTGGGAAGTCTGATCGGGATTGTGAATACCCGTATTGCAAGGGCTTCTTCGGAAGTGCCTTCGGTTCTGTTCGAACAGAACAGACTTGTATAGATTGTATGTCTGACATTACATTTGAGATATAAAGTAGATTTCTTTCAAATGCATTTCTGTTGGTGGCGGATAATTTATTCTCTTAGCTTAACACCCTTCCCTGAGACGTACGAGCTCAGAGGTTATGTAGTTGAAGGTTATCAGTAATAATTCCCAACTTGGTAATGTGGCATGCTGAGTGCTGCTGATCATTTGCTGATCAAAGCGTGGCTTTTGTAAAAAAAGCGTAGCTTTGTGGACGAGACTTCGTCGAACCTCACATCCCGAAATGGTCGAAACATGAAAGATGCAGCAAGGTTATTGGGGGTAGCGCCCTTTAGGGTATGTGCACTCCCTTCTGGATAGAAGTGGTATCATGGTATGGAGCCCAGATACTTAACTTATGTGGATATCGCAGATATATATATATATATATATATATATATATATATTACTTTGTGATTTGTTGATGGGGCCCCGGATAAAGTTTGGTTACGACCGGAGGATGGCATACTCGTGTCAGTAGTTACCCAGTTAGGGGTAATCCGGCCTTGTGCTGGCAGAGATCCGATTAGGTTCTCGGGGCATCCTTCCAGAGACGTACCCCATGTGGCAATGGGAAGTTCCTTTGCCTGACCATTTGTTGGAAATCTAAAGAAACAATACGAGCCTTGTACAGTTTTAGTTGTAGAACCTGCCATTTACTTATGGTGGCGGCCCATTGTTTAGATGGTAGCTTAGTAGGCATAGTTCGGAATGTCTATGTTGGCTAAGATTAATATTATACTTTCGAAATGTTTTCTGCACTTTGCACTTATTGTAATAATATCAAAGAAATTTGCGTATCAAGCATGTTTAACTATCATAAGGAGAAATCTCCTCCGATTCTGTGTTTGCATTGTGTGTGTGCGGGAGGCCTCATGGTAGTTCCATTTTCTAAAAGCTTTTCGTATCTATTTTAGAATATTTCTTTGTTTGTTTTTAAAGATAAACTGATTTTGTTACTCATACCAGTCCCATGACTGACTGGAGTTTATTTCCCCTTTCCTTAACTCTGGGTGCTCAAAAATTTTTCCACACGGGCAATCTAGAGTTGGATTTTTCAGATAATCAGGTTTGGTAGCTAGTTCTGGATTAATGTTTGGAGCTAGAGAGTGCAAGCATTGGAGTTCTCTTCTGAAGACTATTCTTTCTATTGGAGATCATAGTTATTCTTTTCGCTGCTATTTACTCGTATCATATCTTTGATGTATATTGATATTCATTGTATATTGATCATTGTATCAATTATCGTGTCAATGTATTATTCTTTTTCTTCAGCCGTGTTATTATATTTAATTGTGTTATAAGCTCTGGCGACTCGGATTTGACGTTTGAATCTGCGGCATTTGAATATGAGTGTCGTATTCGGTGTCGATTTTCGAAGGTCGAGTCAGGATCATTATAATCATGAATGAAAGGTAACGAAAAATGTTGAAGAATTTTTCAATTAAATTATTATTTTTAATAAATCATAAATAGTTTTTTCGAAACATTATTAATTATTAAAAATAATAAAGTTTAGCGAATAATTCCTTATTTTTTCTATATGTTTCTCGAATGATATAATATTTTCAAAAAAGTAAAATTGAATTTCTAATGTAATAATTATTCTATATATAATAAATAATTCAAAAATTCAATAAATGTTAATTTAAAAATATGAATATATATATATATGATAATTAATTTTCGAATTTGTAAATTCATATTATATATAAATAAGTGTACTAAAATTTTTAAATCATATATATGTATATATATCTTATATATGTATATATGCTATTATGAAAGAGAAATAAACACTAATATATATAAGAATTTATTAATAAATATATATGAAACAATAATTAATGACAAAATTGATTTTTTACAGTAAACAACATTTGTATATATATTAATCAAATAGTATAATAAACAAATTTTGCACATAACCAAACTGATTTGTGACAACCACATTTACTTACAAAATCTCACCTAACTAAAAATATAGTAGCAATATATTTAAACGGACATAAAATTGCTCAACATAGGATCATAAAATATAATTTAATTACTATAATATGAATTAAAATTACCAATTTATTGATGCCTATGAATCCACATTGAAGCAATGACTTTCCTTTCTTTTACTGCTCTTGATTCGTTAGATTGCATGTCCATAATCATCAAGCTCTAACTATCGAATAGTGTTATTTTGATTTGAAATATATTTGAGAATTTTGAAGTGGATTGAGAGCTATGTTATAATCAGCAATATAGAAGGTAATGGCGGGCAAAAAAATTTTTACTTTATTTTAAGGGATACATACATACATACACACACACACATATACATACATACATACACATACATACACACACACACAGAGTGTTGTGTTAGAGAGAAATGAGGAAAATAGTTTTACCCACTCTCACTTTATCTCAACCCATTCTCTCCAAGTCAATTCCCTATGTTTTAGTCACCCCTAGGACTTCCCAAAATTGAAATTTTGCAATGCTAATGATGGGCTTAAACTCATCTAAGTCTAAATCAAAATACTATGCAACTAAATCTGATTTAATCGCTTGTCGATATTGTATATCGATCGATATATTTATAACTGTTATAAATATATACAACATTGTTTATTTCTCAAATCATATTCAAATTTTATAATTAATATTTCATAAATATTAATTAATTTGATTAATTTATTACAATTATAAATAATTAAATCGTTCGGTCTTAAGGAAATTCATTATTTCGGCTTTGTAACTCTTGGGTGTAAATTTGGTTAGCGATTAACATCGAACTATTCTAATGTTAACGTTCATATGTCACTTAGCAGGTGGTGTGACATCATGGCCAAATTTATCGCTTCCTCTTTTTCGATAAAAATCCAATTTTAGTTTAATAAGCATTACCCGGTTGTGACATTTGTTTACACCAATTCTCTTCATCAAAACTTTATTGCTTTGGACTTATGAATTTGGTAGTGGTCAAAATTCCAACCTCATCCACATTCAACTTTATAGTCCAAATATAGAGTCCTTGGTTCAATAATAATAATTATTATTAACCAAAATGCTCTGGCCAGAGGCTTTGACTTTGAGTTGACTTGAGTTGACCGTGATACTAACCGCATATAATTAAGGAGACGAATCCCCTCTTGAATAGTGCTTCACTTCCAATACTTCCACTCGACCCAACTATAGTCACTCGATGGACGCCATACCATTATTTGGCTGTAATCAAAGCCCAGCTTTCATATTGAAGATCCATAGTATTCTCAAGTTGAGAGAATTTTGTAAATCAGTCACGTTGATATTTTCTATTTGATCTTAGTTAGTCAACCAACAGAAAACTATTGAGTGAATCATTTAATAGTTATTTAACAACTATAAGTCCGTAACCCCTAGTTGAGTGTGATACTACCCAACATTTGGAGAGCGTTACGTACTCCAGTCTCAACGGATACATTGATATCCAGTCTCGATGCATCTTGACTAGGACATTTAAAATGGTATATTTGTTTCGTTATGATAAATTGCTTACGGTTACAACACTTTGTAACTATTATCACAAGATATATCATTTATGGATTTTTCTAATAAATATGCTTTTAATCAAGTTAATTAATATAATCACATTATATCAGGCATATAATAGGAAGAAAATACCTTTTATTTTATACAAGATTGGTCAGCGAGTTAGATATGTTGAGATTTGGTTTTGATTCATGACACAAAGCTATCACTATGACATATAGATTTGACGACTGCTACGACAAAAAGAGAAATATACTACAAGGAGGTGAGACTCTAAAGCTACAAACAATTGCATACCATTCTTCGACGTACTAAGGAAAAGAAGGAAAAACTTTGACTGGAGTGAAGCTTGCAAGAAAGCTTTCGACGAACTGCTACGATACATGGAAGCTCCCTTGATTTTATCAAAGCCGGTGGATGGAGAAGACCTATTCATTTATTTAGTCGTTTCACCACATGCATTGAGTGTGGCTCTTGTGCGGGAAGAACCGAGAACCCAATGACCTGTGTACTACATTAGCAAACGAATCACCAGTGTTGAGAAAAAATACCCAAAACTGGAAAAGCTAGCGTATTTCTTTTCGATCACATCTCGAAAATTACGACCGTACTATCAGTCTTATTCGATTAAAGTATTAACTGACCAGCTCTTGAAGCAAATTTTATACCGGCTAGAAACTTCCGAACGATTACTCAAGTGGAATATAGAGTTGAGGCAATACGACATCACATACCAACCAAGGAAAGCAATCAATGGGCAAGCGTTGGTCGACTTCATTGCCGAATTTACCGTAAGGGAAGACGAGGAGGAAATTCAGCCAAAAGTAAGCACGCAATAGAAGCTCTTCGTCGATGGTGCATCAAACAACCTCTGTTCAGGAGCAAGGGTAGTTCTTGAAATCCTGAGGGGTGAGTCATTAGCTATGCTTTGCGTTTGGAATTCCCAACAAAAAATAATGAAGCAGAATATGAAGCCTTGATCGTTGGACTAAAGGTTATGAAGGAACTCGAGATAAAATCTACTCACATATACAGCGACTCCCAACTGGTCGCCAGTCAAGTGTAGGGAGGATACCAGGCGTGTGGAGAAAATCTTGCCCCATACCTATCCAAAGTACCATAGCTATTAATTGATATCGAGCACGATAAAATAACTCACATCTCATGAGAGAAAAACACCTAAGCAGACTATTTGGCCAAGATGGCAAGCTCCAGGGAAACCAATCATTGAGATTGGTTCCGACTGAAACACTAACAAACCCGAACATAGACGAAATGGACGTGGACTGGATTCAAGAAACCACTGTCGAGCCAGATACATGGATGACAACGATAAAGGATTATCTACTTGCAGGAACCCTACCAACTGACCGAAATCAACGGAAGAAGCTATCCCGCAAGGCCCCAAGGTTCATGTTATAGGATGGGATACTCTATCGAAGGGCATTCTCGATCACTCTTCTTAGGTGTGTGACTGATGATTAAGCACGACAAATCTTGAATGAAGTACATGAAGGCAAATGTGGAAACTACACTGGGGGCAGACGCTGGCAAAAAAAGTCCTTCGATACGGGTACTTTTAGCCAACAATAAATCGTGACACTGCAGATCAGGCGAGAAGATGCGATCGCGGTCAAAGATTTCACAAAACTAAGAGAACTCATTCAATGAAACTGGCACAAACGGTCAGCCCATGGCCATTCACGATATGGGGGATCGATTTGATTGGTGTCCTCCAAATAGCTAAAGGAGGAGCCAAATATGCTACAGTAGCCGTAAATTATTTCACAAAATGGACCGAAGTGGAGCCGCTGGCCATCATAACTACAAAGAAAGTAATTAACTTGTCACTAAAAACATCATTGACAGGTTTAGTGTATCATAAAAAATCATCACTGACAACGGAACCCAATTCGAGAGTGCCTAGTTCAAAGACTTCTATAAGCACTTCCGAATTGAGAAAAGCTTTTTCATGGTGGCTTATCCACAAGCAAACGGGCAAGTGGAAGCAATAAACAAGATCATCAAATCCACTATCAAAAAGCGATTAACAAAGGCAAAAGTAAATTGGGTTGACGAACTTTCACTCGCACTATGGGCATACAGGACAACACACAAAGCGGCAACTAGCCACACTCCGTTCGCATTAGCATATGATTCAGAAACAATGATTCATGTTGAATTAGAGGTCCCCTCGCACCAAAGGTGAAATTTTAATCAAGCGCAAAATGAGAAACTCCTACTCGAATTGATAGACATGATCGATGAAAAAGGAGAAGAAGCAGAGTTGAGAACAACTGCCCACCAAAAAAGGGTTGCGCGGTAATTCAACTTCAAAGTCCATAGTCGGACCTTCGAGGTTGGAGATCTTGTGCTCAATCGAGTTTAGCTATACTGGGAATCTTCGGACCAAATTGGGAAAGACCGTATGTTGTTTATCAAAAGCTTGACGATGATACTTTAAAGCTGAAAACCATCGAGGGGTTGCAGTTCCTAAAGCCTGGAATAGCGAATCGCTTCGCCATTATTTCATCTAAAAAACTATTTTATGTATCTTCTATTTTCTATTTTTCAGCAAATAAGCCATCACGGGGATTTCGGTGGCATTGTAAATACGCAAAGAATTTGTCATGCTTTCCTTAATAAAGTTTGCTTCTTGAACCACCCAAACCATGTTCATAATGATTACTCGTTGAGTCGACAGAAGCAAATTGACTCAAACCACTGGATCGACGGACCCGATCCTGGCCCTCTAAAGATTGAAGCTGCTTCGGCCGCACCAAAAGGGCTACAAATTCAAAATCCTTACATTGCCCGGAGACAGGCGACGCCGAGGAACTAAAAATTCAACCTCCTCGCGTTGCTTGGAGATAGGCAACGTCGAGGAGCTCCAAAATGAAACTCTTCATGTTGCTCGGAGAGAGGCGACGCCGAGGAGCTCCAAATTCAAACTCCTCGCGTCGCCTAGAGGTAGGCAACACCGAGGAGCTTCAAACTCAAACTCCTCGCATTCCCCAGAGATAGCCAACGCTGGGGAGCACAAAAAACTTACTTCCTCACATTGCCCGGAGATAGGCAACGCCGAGGAACGTCGGAAAACAAACTCTTTACGTTACCCGGAGATAGGCAATGTCTAGGAGCATCAAAAACTTACTTCCTCGTGTTGCCCGAAGATAGACAACGATGAGGAACGTTGAAAACAAACTCATCGCATTGCCCGGAGATAGGCAACGCCGAGGAGCATCGAAAACTTACTTCCTGGCGTTGCTCGAAGAAAGGCAACATCGAGGAACATCGAAAACAAACTCCTCGCGTTGCTGGGAGACAGGCTACGTCAAGAAGCATCGAAAACTTACTTCCTCGTGTTGCTGGGAGATAGGCAACGCCGAGGAACGTCGAAAACAAACTCCTCGCGTTGCGCCGAGATAGGCAACGATGAGGAGCATCAAAAACTTACTTCCTCACGTTGCTCGGAGATAGACGACGCCGAGCAATGTCGAAAACAAACTCCTCGCGTTTCTCGAAGTAGGCAACGCCGAGTAGCATCGAAAACTTACTTCTTCACGTTGCCCGAAGATAACCGACGCCAAGGAATGTCGAAAACAAACTCCTCGCGTTTCTCGAAGATAGGAGACGCCAAGGAGCATCGAAAATTTACTTCCCCACGTTGCCCGAAGATAGGCAACCCCGAGGAACGTGAAATAAACTCCTCGTGTTGCCTGGAGTAGGAACGCTGAGATCATCAAAAACTTACCTCCTCACGTTTCCCGGAGATAGGCAACGCCGAGGAACGTCAAAAACTAACTCATCACGCCAAGAAGCATCGAAAACTGACTCCCGCACGTTGCCTGGAGATTGGCAATGCCGAGGAATACCAAAAAAAACCTCTCGCATTGCCTAGAGATAGGCAACACCGAGGAGCACCAAAAACAAACTCCTTACATTTCCCGAAGAGAGGCAACGCTGAGGAGCCTCCAAAACACACATTACACAAGCGGGGCGCTAAATCTCAAATAATAGCCCATCATGCATACAATCAGAATTAATTGGTGCTAGAAGGAAGGGACTCAGTGATTGACAATACATACCCATGCGTAAATTCCATACGTACTTGAGTGTTGTCGGAAACTGAGAGCATACGCTAAGATCGCAAAAATTCCGAAGAATAAAAAATCAGGTCATGACTTAGCCAGATTATTAATAGAGATCATCTAAACCCCAAGCTATCAACTACTTGAAATTTATTTGAAGTGAACAACCCTATAAACTGGGGGGCATACACCTATACTGAGACAGAATCACACAAATACAATGAGTTCACAAGCTTCGTCACTCCAAACAACAATAAATTGACAAGTTTCATCTCAAAGTTGTGTGAATTTCCAAACAAAAATTCAACAAAAATTTCTATGTTTTAGAAGTTATTGAACAAGCATTTTGGATGAAGGACTTTGGCTATAATCACAGAACTAGCAAAGTATGAAATGAAACAAGCACAAGTACACGGAGAATATATGAATAGGTAGATAAAAATATAATCAAACATCATTGTATTGCTTATGATTTTCCATACATAGGATCAAAATGTAGGGGACCGTACACACAACAACAACCACCAATAAAGAGAAAATATAGACTCTACGGTACGAATGCAAAGTACCGACTCTGCACTTGAAAAAAATGACTCGAAATGAAACCAAACAAGTCAATCTTCTTGCGCGTCGTTGGCCAAAATCAAGGCCATCCTCACGCCAGCCACTCAACCCTTCTTGCCACTACTTCCATTTCCGCCTCTGGTTTGGAGCTTCTGCTTCTTTTTGGGAGAGGTGTCGCTGCCAGGAATGTCAACATGCACTTCGGTGGCAATCTCCTCCTCCTCCGAACATTTTTAAGAATAGCTTCCCTTTCCTTAGAGTTTTCTTCACTTCTGGGGGCTCTTTGAAGCTTTGACTGCCACCACTTTTTCCTTCTTGACGGCAACCAAATCATGCTGAGCTTTCCGTGGTTGCTCTGTCTGCGTCTCCTGCTCCTTAGCCTCAGCGGTAGTTGTATCACCTTCCAAATATGCGGAAGGGTCGTCCAAGCCGTGGAGCGTCGCAATCTTCTCGGCCTTCGGCCCCGGTTGTGAGTTAGAGGTGGATGTGAGAACTGGAGCAGGAATGGATACAATCTCAGAGGATGTGAAAATGGTAGTAAGCACAGGCACCGAAATAGTTGGCGCATCAATAGGAAAGGTGGATGGAACTACAAGATTAAAAAGGAAGGCATTAAACTCCTCTTGCTCCTGTGGCGCAAGATGGAGATTCCTGAATTCAGGAGAAACATGGGCATTACCTGCACCAAAGGAAGAATCATGAACGGCAACTTCGAACTCATCACCTTCATCTTCTTTGGAGGGCTCCACCACATGAGGAACAACATCAAGCCTCGAGGTCATTGGCTGGTCGTGGAGCTGCTTTGATGGTCCACCAAGCCAAAAATAAAAGGATTGGCAAGTGCGCCAGTGGCGGTCATCAAAGAAAGTTCGATGGCCTCCCTCTTTCATTCGACTCGGAGAATCTCCTGACCCTCAAGTAGCGCTACCTTGGATTCATCATTGAGATAGATATCTCACAGCTCTTGATCAGAGCAAAAATCACCGCTGTCAGCAAAACGAAATAAGAATTCCTCCCAAATAAGGGCGAGAGTGCGTGGAAACTTCGGGCCAAGATAGCTGAAACATCCTTGATGCAACAAAGGTTTGACATAGAAGTTTAGAATTGTTGCATCCAGCTTCTCCATCTTTCTGTCAAAGTCATGATGGAGGTCCAAGTAGTCTGTTGTCACCATCGCCTTATCAACTTTAACTGTAGTCTTGTCGGCACTGAGTTCTGTGACTTGAGCCTGTAGCTTGGCAATGGCCTCGGCTTAGTCAGAGATTGTCTTGTTGTGCCCCTCGACAATTAGATCATGATCTGTGATTGTCTTCCATTAAGCTTCGATGGTAGCATTGCAAGCGATCACTTCCTCTTTCAATTTCACCTCCTACGCACGAATTTCTTGTTTCGTCTCTCAAGATGATCTCAACCTTCTCATATGCCTCCTTCAGCTCACCGGCGGTTCTTTTACTGTCCTGGAGCGTTGTTTCCTTCTCCTCCTTTAACTGTTTAACTTTAGCATCTCGATCATCCAACGCCCTTTCAAAATCATCTTTCTCAGTTTCAAAGGAGAGAATCTTTTGATAATTATTCCTATTTGTGTCCGCTAGCTACCCGCAAAGCCTTTCCTATTTTTCATCCTGCTCTAAGTCATTTTGGATATCTGGTAGATGCGGCACGAAGGAATCCCTACGAACAGGATGAAGGTCCATGCCAAAATTAATTCCCCTTAAAAACCAACCTGGAAGAGTGGCCTCAAGCTTAGGAGGGATCGTAGGAAGAGTGTAGGCCGGCCTCCGGTGGGGATGAGATGCGCTGGGGGCAGCAGCAACAACGGAGGAAGATGGAATATGTGTTGGAGACAAAATCGGGGCCGAAAAGATAGGAATCTTTGGGCCCACGGAAGTGTGTTTCGAAGCCAGTTCTGAAGGATGGGCACGATAGTCGAACTTTGATTTCTTTGACAGCTCGTCTCTTTTCTCATGAGACCGTCTCTTCTCATACCGGCCTTTGTGTGAACGAGCTTTATCTCTCTCCTATTGGCGATTGGGTTCGGCTTTGAGTTCTTTCCTCTGCCGGTACTCTTCTTCTGTCTCCTAGACTTGATGTCGACTATAGGAATGCTTGGGGTACCGTTGTGAATTGGTATAGTCCTTCGAAGTCATCATAGAAGCCTCGTCCTCTCATAATGCCTAGAAGAAGGCATACATGAAAAGTTTTAGAAGCATAAAAAAAGTTAAGTAGATATGTGAAGGAACGAAGAAATGGAAACAAGTGTAATCCTAATGCAACATTCTGTGTTTCTAATATTGCCTAAAGCAGCGCCACAGACGGGAACAAACGGCTGTCGAAGGTGGGATCGAACTGACTACGGTCGTTATAAGCAGAATCGAGCTAGCTAAGGGCGCGATATCGCCTAAGTAGGAAGGAGCCGTGTCCAATTTAAAATCTCCTTTCATGAGTGCATCGATGTCAACAAACACGTCACAAAAATCTTCGAGACGCCCTCCAATATTTTTATTTGGAGAGTCCAGGTGACTTTCGATCTTAAGGATTTTGCTTTCATCGCCTACGTCGAGAAGAGATGGACACGGGTGAGCGGGACTCATCGCAAGACTCAGAGTCTTCACCTTCAGATTCCGACGAAGAGTAATCGTTAGCACTAGTTTCACTGCTGCACTTTCAAACTCCCTCTCCTCTTTCTCTGAGTCCACCATGACTTTGCACTCTCTTTACGCGGGCCCATCTTCCATTTCCTCCTTGATTGGTGGCATTCTGGTTGAACCACTTAGACCAGCCGCAGTGGTTTCTTTCCCTTCATTGGCCTCATCGAGTGATCTTTTGAACAGGTCGCCTATCTCCTAACCTTCATCAGCATCGTGTGAAGAAGAAGTTGGTCTTACGTGATTTTATTGGTGTATTGGTGTGAGTTCTCATCGGTCAGCAAAACTTTAATGCACCTATACTTGGCATCAATGGCCTTTAAAGTTTGGCAGATTTCATTAAGAGCTAGGTCTTTTTTTGGCCTTGGGATAACTGCAATGGACACACAATCAGTTAGAAACTCCATTACAGCATTTCAAAGGTAGGCAAACGAAAAAGAGAAGCTTACCCTATGTTGTCCATCGGCGATTGAATCCCTTAGGGAACCTAACAAAGAAGTACAATGTCTTAAACTATGAAAGATTGCCTTGCAATCGCAAGACAAACTTCCAGTTCCTCTGGGCCTCGATTATGATCAAAAAGGGACAGACATCTCTCCTCTTGAACGCAAGAAAATACCGCAACTCATCGAAACTTGAGGCATGGTTGAACGTCTGCATAAAGGGGACATGCAAGCAAGTAAGGATGGCATAACCATTCGAATGAAGCTGGAATGGGACAATTCTCGGGTTTAGCTTTTTTCACAGAAAATCATTGAAGGGAGGCATGGCTCTGTTCAAACACATATATGGACGACAAGTTATGAACCCCGGGGGAGGCGTATGCGCAAATTCGTCTTTCATCAGTAGACGCACGTCTTCTTCGAGAATTCCATGTTGTGTGCATATATTATGGAGGACCTTGGTAGAGACCACTGACGGGGATCTTTCGGGTGGATTAAGAAGAATCGAAAGTTAGGAGGCGTGCGATCCACGATGGGCCCGACTGGAACCAACTGACTGTACTGGGCTTTTGAAATGGATGATGTTTCAATTCGGAGAGCATCGGGCTTCGCCCGCTTGACTTACGACGTGTAGAAGGTTGCATCATTCTACATAACAGATTTCATGTTCGAAAATGGTCAGGTAACTCTATCCTAAATTCATAAATTTCCTCAATCACACATGAATTCTAAATAAACATCAACTTGTAATCGACATGTCGGACTTCAAGTGCGAACTAAGGCAAGTGTGCAAGTTCTGTGTGTTGTCTATATGGAATAAACTCAATGCTCGATGCACTGCAAACGCTCTATCATGTGTAGATAGTTCGCTCGCGGTGGAAAGAGAGAAGAACTTCCCATGTCAGTTCATTTGTCATTTTTTGTTTACTTCCTGTACACTTTCCCGTTATCGATCAATGATCGATAACGGATCCGTTGTTCCAAGCGATACGGAAAACTCTTCTCATTACAGGAGCATGGGGGTGCGGAATAATCAAACAGGGTAAGCCTAAATTTTTTGGAAAATCAAGGTTGACTGGTAATACGTCATGCAAATAGCGTCTATAAAACTGAAGACAAGTCCATTTTGGTCTAATGGAAGAAGATAGCATAACATCTCAAAACATGGGCCAAAACCCGAATGTCATTCTAAGAGACAACTCGAGACTCGATTTACTATCTTCCTCCCTTATACCATAATCAACTCAAACTTCTTGTAATCAACATCGAAAGCGAAGGCCAGACATCAAATCATTGTACCAACATAGCAAATGGATACTTGTCGACAAATATTACACAAAATCAACAAACCAACTAGGCAAACCACCTTAAACTAATTTAAAGGCACAAGAAGAATTTCAAATCGAACTCAGCGAGCTACGGAGCGGATCATTGGCGAGCTAATGATGAGTCGGCTACAATATGACAACGAACCAGGAATTGGATTCGAGCAATATAATAGATTGGTGGCGACTCAAAGAGGGCAACGGTCAGCAATATGAAGGATTTAATCTAGGGTTTGAATTCAAACAAGGAATATGAATCGACGGCGAATGGATCGAACGAAGTAGGATAGTAGGTCAAATTGATGCTAGGATGCTCGGGATGAATTGCTGGATAGTTGGTCACATGGAGGAAGGAAGTGTCTTTAGGTCGAATGAAGGGAATGAGGTCTGTTGAATATGCGAGAATATGATTTTTGTTTGATGATAATAAATATATATACATTTAAATGTATTTGTTAATATACTATTTTATTGCATAGATTAAATAAATATTTGCTGAATAAAATAAATAACACAGAATTTGAATTCAAACAGAAATTTTATTCAAACGAATATTTATTACAATTTGTTGAATAGTACAAATTTCAAACTCTCACTATATACAACCTTAATTACAATACAATTTTGTTTACATCATAATTTCTAATTGACATTTAACCTCACTACATATCACTCATTCACACAATTCGTATTTATCTTCAACTTCATTCCAATATGACTCCAGCATCTGAGCAATCTGCAGAAATATACATTGACGCAGTAAAATTGAAAATAAAATATTTTTGCAGTATAAAATAAAATGTGGATTTTGAAAATAATATTTGCCTCGGTTATTTAGGTTGTTCGTCATCACTTAAATTTGAATTCATCATACACGAATAGCTTGTGACATATACAGTGTACCAGTGTATATGCCACAAGGCCGTGCACACCAATATATACACTTGATAGAATTACAGGGACAGGTGAGCACAGGTCAAGCCCAAAACGCCGAGTTCAACTCAAGTGCAATAAAAATAATGTCACAATATCAGCAAAAGGTCAAACCCGAGCTCTAAGCTGGGTTCAACACAAGTGCAGTTCAAATATACAAGTTTAAAAAAATGGTCGGTTGCAAGCACCCTCAAGGCACAATACACATCAACCCAATGAAAACCAGAAATGTGCTCAAAGAAAATCCAGACCACATAAAGGAATAAACACATGAATGAAAAACTACAAGTGTGTCAACCAAACAATTCAATGCAGCAGCACAGGCCTCAACATCAAAGACAGAGAAACCAGAATGCAAACATATATAACAGTGTCAATGCAATGAACTGACACAAATAACAATGGCACTGCCTCAACTGTCAATGCATAAGCACATGCACCAGTGATACCAGTGAAGACCACAAGCTAATCCAAGCAACAACGAAGTTAATAATGAATCAGAAATTACAAACCAAAGGCTAACGGTTCAAGTCACCGCTACCATGACTCAAAGCATATACAGGAATGCAATAGTAAATCACAAACCAAGTGCACCAATACTAAACAGAGGAATACTTCAACTACAAGTGAACAGTAAGATGGCCAGGTGACAGTAATGGAAAGGCAAGTTGATGGTTATGTGTTGTATGAAGAAGATGTGCAGTAAATGCACGTAATAACAGTGGGCAGTTGTTTGATGAATGTGAAAGCAATGGACTTGAAGTGAATTAATGGCAGTGGAATTTCGTAGTGATGTTTTCTCAAAAGTGTAGTAGTGAATGAATATGTGATGATGTATAAAGTATTCTCTGGTGGCATTGGTAGGTTATGTAATGAAACTGGTAGAAGAAGATGATGTACACTGTTGATTGTTGCAGTGTTAAGCCTGGCATGCAAATACAACATGCAGTGATATACAGTGACATATGATCAGAAGCAATGCAAGTGAGACAAGGCTACGAGTTCAAAAGCAATACAATATGAATCATATCAGTAAACGTATATAAAACAATGAATCCAACAATGTAAACAAGTCACAACGGTCAAGCTAATGATACATGTGCAAGACTCAAGACTGCAACACTACGACAACTTCAAATAAACATTACATTGAAGCAACTCGAGCTCAAGACGGTACAACCCAAAAACAAACTAGAATGAATCAGATGGAACTGCAATAGCAGGAATGAGCACAACATCCATCCAGTAACCATCAAGTTACATTTTTCAATACTACAAGACTATGTCAAACATAGTGCAACAAAATACAAGTGTCGACCAGAGAATTGAGCTTCAAAAGTACAGGGTGCAGTGACGCAAAAATCACAACAGAATCAAATTCGTGAAAATCAAGTCAAAATCTAGTAATATCAAAAACAAGTTGAAGCCGTGAGCTACTGACCGGAGTCAAAGGAAACAAAGAACGAAATCAACATTAGCAAAATCATTTCGAAACCGTGGTGGCCAAGTAAATTGACCAAGTCAGAAATCAACACCGTGACAGCTAAGAAATCAAGCCGTGACAAGCAAGCAAATTATACAATTGAAAATTTAAAAATCAAAACCAAAGTCAAGTAGGAAATTCACTACCGTAACGACCAAGGAAAGATTGAACGGTTCTGAATCGAAGCAGTGACAACCAAGGAATCGAGCAAGTTCGAAATCAAAACCGTGTTAATGAAGTAAACAAAATTATTCAATATGAACAATTCAGAACTTATCATTAGCTTTAAAACAAAATCGAATGGACGAGAAAAATCAAGTGACGAATTCAGGTAAATGCATATGAACGAAATTCAAGGGTCTTGAATCATATATAAATAAGTAACATCATCGAGTTCAAGTATTCAAACCAGAGAGCAAAAGGCAAAAATTACATACCCGAATCAGGGTCAAACTCAATCAAATAGAAGCAGCCGAACGCATCTCAAGAGACGATCAATCGACAGAGCAAGGAAATCGAAATCAATCGATCTAATTAAAGTCGGCATCTTCAAATTTCTCCAAAGCCCTAATTTTGATCGAACAAGGAAGAAGCAACGAGCCGCCGTTTTACAGAGCAAAGAAATACGGCCAATATAATAAAAAGAAAAGGGGATTGGGCCGGCCTTGTCTCAATCATAAGGCTTAATAGTTAAAAATTAGGGTTTTTATTTTTAATTGTGTTTTAAATTGTATTTTTCCTTTTTAAAACCATTGTAATTTCTAGTCGTGTGACTAGGGGACAAACTACGTGGCGTAGTTTGAGAATTCACAACTCAATGGCTGAGTTGTGGCAGGGTTTTGAGCGTAGAGTTAGGTTAGTCGATAGCAGGTGTTGCAAGTTTACGTGTGTAAGCGTCTAACTATCTAATTTCTAGTAGAAACCTTAGGGGCAGCACGTAGCAGGGTTTTGCCGAAGCTGGATAAATTTTGTGTCGTTCTATTTCTGCATTTATTCTACTATTCTTTGTGCTGCTATTGTTTTGATATATCTGCGTTGAAATAATTTTATAAGCTTTCGAAAAAAAATTATAATTGATAGTATCACCCCCATTCACCCCCCCTTCTAGGGTCAAATCGATCCTACAAGTGGTATCAGAGCTAGGAATAGAAGACAGCTTTTGATTTTTTAAAAATTTGATTTTAAAAATCAATTTTCATTTTAAAAAGTTGAATTTTTGAAATGGCTTCTTTTAATAATGCTTTTGCCGAGGGTCAGTCTATAGTTAGACCACCAATGTCCAATGGTGAATACGCCTACTGAAAAAATAAAATGAAAATTTTTCTGAAAACCATTGACGCTTGGAGTATTGTTGAGACAGGTTGTAGAGCACCAACTATAATTGTAGATAATCAAGAAATAGATAAACCGATGGATCAATGGACAGAGCTAGAAAATAAATTACAAAATGCTAATGCTAAAGCTATGAATTCTATTATCTGTTCATTGGATCAATTTGAATTTAATCATGTCTCACATTGTCTAACTGCGTAGGAAATATGGCACACACTCGAAGTGACTCACGAAGGAACGCCTCAAGTCAAAGAATCATGCTTTGCCATGCTAAGCAGCGAATACGAAAATTTCACAATGGCCAAGGAAGAAAATGTCAAAGAAATGAACGGACGACTTTCCAATATTATGTACAAATCTAAAGCTCTTGGAAAATCATACACGGAATTGGAAATAGTTCGAAAAATTTTCATAGTTCTTTCATGGAGTTTTGAAGCAAAAGTCACAGCTATTCAAGAATCGAAGGATTTGAAACAAATCAAGGTGGAAGAGCTCATTGGAAATCTTACCGCTTATGAGCTAGAAATGAAATTCATGGAAGAGCATGAAGGAGGTGATACTCGAAAGAAATCAATAGCTCTCAAAGGAACAACTGAAAATGATGATGATGATGATGTTGAAGCTGAGTTAACACTATTAATAAAAAGATTCAAAAAGTGGAATCGCAAATATGGAAATCTGACCAAAAATCATCAAGTAAAGAGCAGAATAAACAAAGTACTAGACAATTCAGAAAAACAAGAGATCATTTACCATAAATGTAATAAACCAGGCCATATCAAGCCAAATTGTCCTTAAAATCGAGCTAGTCAAGGAAAGAAACTGAAGAGGAGAAGTTTTGCAGCTACTTGGGATGAAATTGATGAAGATGAAAGTAATAGCACCGGTAGTGAGAGTGAAAGAGCAAATCTGTGTCTTCATGGTGAAATCACTGACGGTGATAATGACGAGCCAAGTGAGGTATCAAAACTTACTCATTCAGAATTGCTTATATATTTCCACGAAGTAAATGGTTGTTTTGAACGACTTAGGGAAAAATATGCCAAACTTGAATCACAAAAAGATACTATGATAGATTTAAATAAACAATTTGACCAATCAGTTAAAACCTATCAAAGTAGGATCCCTAAGTGTGATAAGTGTCCAACATTCGAAGAAGAGATTAGAAAATCAGAAATCAAAATTAAATCGCTTGAAAATGAAATTCTGATTTTGAAAGAAAGTGAAAATACAAGAAGAGAAAATTCTATTAAAAGGTGCACACAATTGTTAAACGAAAATGAATTTCACAAAACACAAGTCCAACAACTATTAACAACTTTAGATAAATTTTCAAAAGGTGAAAAATCATTGAATATGCTGTTAGGAAAACAAACCTTTAATACAGTTAGACAAGGACTTGGATATAATAAATCTCAAAATGTTAGAAATAAAATTAATCAATTCAATTCAATGTGCACAATTTGTAGAAAATTTGGACACGATCAAAACAATTGTTGGTATAGACCCAGACACGCGAAAACTATACCAATTTAGGTTTGAAAAGGCACAAATATAAAATATCTTAAAGATAAACTAATCTGGGTGTCGAAAGGAACATATATAAACAGTTTTGGGTCTCCGCAAACCTATCATTCAAAATTTATCTCCACTAACAATCATGGACCTATAAAAACAAATAGGTCACTAAACTCTCTTCTTGTGTAGGTATGCTGGCAGGCTAAGGAACAACAGCAATGGTACCTGGATTCTGGCTGTTCCAGGCACATGATAGGCGATAAATCAAAGTTCCTTAGCCTAGAAAAGTATAGAGGTGGCAGAGTCACAATGGGTAACAATGACAAGTGTAGAATTCCCGGTAAAGGTAAAGTAGGTAACAATACATTTACCTTAAATGACGTACTGTATGTTGAAAATCTGCACCACAATTTGATATCAATCAGCCAGCTATGTGATAAAGGTATGAATGTTATTTTTGACTCTGACTTATGCAAAATTGTTGACCAATCATCAAAAGAAATCTTATTTTTGGGTAAGAGGAAAGTTAATATGTACTCTCTATCGTTTGATGATATCACCCTTTCAAAATGTTTAGTAGCCAAGGATATAGAAGTAAACTTATGGCATAGACGATTAGGGCATGCTAGCATGAATCTGTTAAACAAATTGAAAAGAAAAAATTTGGTAAAAGGGCTGCCATCACATGATTACGAAACAAAATTTTTATGTAAAGCACGTACTATGGGAAAACTTAAAAAATCATCGTTTCATGCCAAGAACAATTTAAGCACTTCTAGAGTTCTTGAACTAGTTCATATGGATCTATTTGGACCTAACGACATTGCTAGCTTGGGTGGTAAGATATATTGTTTTGTGATAGTTGATGATTACTCAAGATATACATGGGTATATTTCTTAGTTAAGAAATCAGAAACATTTTCATACTTCAAAATTTTCACAAAATTAGTTCAAAATGAAAAAGAATTTTCTATTATTTCACTAAGAAGTGATCATGGTGGAATTTGAAATTTATGAATTTGAAATTTTTTGTGATGAAAATGGATTCAAACATGAATTCTCTGCACCACGTACTCCATAACAAAATGGGGTAGTTGAGAGAAAAAATCGAATATTGCAAGAGTTGGCTAGGTCTATGATAAATGAGTATGCACTACCTTTGCATTTTTGGGCAGAAGTAGTAAATACAGCATGTTATGTAATGAATAGAGTTATGATTAGACCGATTCTTAACAAAACACCCTATGAGATATGGTTCAAAAATAAACCAAACATTGCTTACTTCAAAGTGTTTCGGTGTCCTTGCTATATTTTCAATACAGGTGATCAATTAGGAAAGTTTGAAGCAAAAGCTAATGAGGGCATTTTCATAGGATACTCTTGTAGAAGCAAAGCTTATAGGGTCTACAACAAAAAGACTAAAACAATCGTGGAGTCAATCAATGTGAAATTTGATGAAGGCATTGATGATCAGGAAACAACCAAAAGCAAGTTGAAGAGGAGAACGAAAAAGATGAACATGAAAAACCAAAAGAAACTGCCACAACTAAAGAAGTCCGAAGGAATTTGGATCCAGAGAAACTGAAATTCAGAGCAGATCATCCTCCAGAATTGGTAATAGGAAACCCTATAGCAGGTATACAAACTCGTTCCTCCTTTAGAAATCTATGTGATCTGTGTTTATACAGTGGATTTATTTCAGAAATAGAACCAAATGACATAGATGCAGCTCTTAATGATGAAAACTAGTTTATGGCCATGCAAGAAGAGCTAAATCAATTTGAACGAAATGATGTTTGGAGTCTAGCACCTGGACCTAAGGATTATCCATTCATAGGAAAAAAATGGATTTTTTAAAATAAATATGATGAATCTGAAAATATAATTAGAAATAAAGCAAGATTAGTCGCTAAAGGATACAATCAAATTGAAGGAGTTGATTTTGATGAAACTTTTGCACCGGTAGCCAGACTAGAATCAATTAGAATATTATTAGCTTTTGTTTGCTATAAAGGATTTAAACTAAGGCAAATGGACATTAAAAGTGCTTTTCTTAACGGAATTTTAAAAGAAGATGTATTTGTTGAATAACCAGAAGGTTTTGAAAGTCATGAATATCTAAACCATGTATATAAACTTAAAAAGGCATTGTATGGATTAAAACAAGCTCCTAGAGCTTGGTATGAATGTCTTAATTCTTATCTCCCTGAAAGTAGGTTCAAAAAGGGCTGTGTAGACACCACACTATTTCTGTTGCATGAAAATGATGATCTTTTGATTGTTCAAATATATGTTGATGACATCATTTATGGTGCTACTAACAAGTTATTGTATGAGAAATTTGAAAAAGCTATGCAGGAAAAGTTTGAAATGAGCTTGGTTGGAGAGTTAAAATTCTTTTTAGGATTTCTAATCAAACAAAGCGATAAAGGTACATTCATTTTTCAAACAAAATATATTAGGGAACTTTTCAACAAATTTGGATTGAAAGATGTTAAACCAGCAAGAACCCCCATGAGTACAACAATTAAACTTGGCAAGGATGAAAAAGGTAAGGCAGTTGATCAAAAGCAATACAGAGGTATGATTGGATCACTCTTTTATCTTACCGCTTCTAGACCTAACATCATGTTTTATGTCTGCTTGTGTGCACGTTTTCAATCTAACCCAAAAGAATCTCATTTAAAAGCTGTTAAAAGAATTATAAGACATTTGTTGCATACCCTACGGTTTGGTCTTTGGTATCCAACAAACGATAACTTTGAATTAAAAGGTTTTCCAGATGCAGATTATGTTGGAAGTCTAGTTGATAGAAAAAGTACTAGTGGAGCATGCTTTATGTTAGGACATTCATTAGTAGCATGGTCAAGCAGAAAACAGAATTGTATTGCATTATCCACCATAGAGGCAGAGTATATTGCTCTAAGTGGTTGCTCTGCTCAAATCTTATGGATGATACAGACTTTGCAAGACTATGGTCTAAATTTTAAACGTGTACCACTAATGTGTGATAGTAAAAGCGCAATTGATCTCACAAATAATCCTATACATCACTCACGAACAAAACATATAGATGTTAGACATCATTATACTAGAGATCATATTTCCAAAGAAAATATCAGCATAAATTTTATTTCAACCGATTCTCAATTGGCAAACATCTTTACAAAACCCCTACTAGAAAATAGTTTCTGCAAACTACGTCTCAGTTTAGGTGCTTTAGAAATTTGACTTTTTGCCTATTTAACAAATCTTTCTCCCTACTAATTATCAAAAAGGTAAATAGTGATTGAAAAAATGATGAGGGTTGATATTAATCATACATTATTACTCAAGACAGTATATTTAGTAAATTTCTTTAGAAATTCAAACAAGAGTTATAAAAACTTTTTGTTTGGTAAAGATTCCATGACCATTTCTATTTCTATCATATTCCTATCGACCATCGCTCATCAAAATTCAATATAGTTTGTGGATATGTGGTACTTTAAACAGGAATCGTTCGTTTTTCATTTTATATATAAAATAAAATAAAATAAAATCCAAAGTATTCACTCTCATTTAAAAGTCCTCACGGTTATGCATGGGTGAATTACTTGGAATTTGTTATGTGCTTCCATGCTCATTTAAAAGTCTTCACGGTTATGCATGTATGGAACTCATATCAAAATTGATTTACTAAATAAACAAGTTGATTCTAATCCCATTTAAAAGTTCTCATGGTTATGCGTGGTTAGAAGATACTTTAATTCATTTTTTAAAAATAAAATTGGAATACTACTAATCTTATTTAAAAGTCCTAACGGTTATGCATGGTTAGTAGATATTCAAATTCCTGATATAAATATACCACAAATAGACACAACTGTATCATTTTATATGATGACATCATTCCCATCATTTCTAAAAGTGGAATATGCGCCTAACAAGAGTAGTTATGATTTTTGTTTGATTTTTTTTATTGAAATTTCATATTTATATTCGATTGAGTTTTAATGTTGTATTACTATCTATCACCTTATCTCTATTTTCATAACACTATTACTCTTTTGCTGATAACAAAAGGGGGAGAGAAATGTTAAGATTATGGCAAATAAATGTCAAATATTGCATCTATACTCATTTTCATATTTTTATGTTGCATCTAGACTCATTTGCATATTTTTATGCATATATGAAGGGGTAGTTTTGTATAAAGATGAAGCATTCAAATAGGCGGAACAGATTGAATAATCAAATACATTTAACAAATTCAAAATCTTAAATATATGTTTGTTATCATCAAAAGGGGGAGTTTTTAATATGCGAGTACATGATTTTTGTTTGATGATAATAACATATATACATTTAAATGTATTTGTTAATGTACTATTTTATTTTTCATAAATTAAATAAATATTTGCTGAATAAAATAAATAACACAGTATTTGAATTCAAACAGAAATTTTATTCAAACAAATATTTATTACAATTTTTTGAATAGTACAAATTTCAAATCTCACTATATACAACCTCAATTACAATACAATTTTGTTTACATCACAATTTCTAATTTACATTTGACCTCACTACATATCACTCATTCACTCAACTCGTATTTATCTTCAACTTCATTCCAATGTGAATCCAGCATCTGAGCAATCTACAGAAATATACTTTGACGCAGTAAAATTGAACATAAAATATTTTTGCAGTATAAAATAAAATGTGAATTTTGAAAATAATATTTGCCTCAGTTATTTGGGTTGTTCGTCATCATTTAAATTTGAATTCATCATACACGAACAGCTTGTGACATACACAGTGTATCACTGTATATGCCACAAGGCTGTGCACACCGATATATATACTTGACAGAATTACAAAGACAGGTGAGCACTGGTCAAACCCAAAACGCCGGGTTCAACTCAAGTGCAATAAAATTAATGTCACAATATCAACACAAGGTCAAACACGAGCTCCAAGCTGGATTCAACATAGGTGCAGTTCAAATATACAAGTTTAATAAAATGGTCAGATGCAAGCACGCTCAAGGCACAGTACACATCAACCCAATGAAAACCAGAAATGTGCTCAAAGCAAATCCAGACCACATAAAGGAATAAACACATGAATGAACAACTACAAGTGTGTCAACCAAACAATTCAATGCAGCAGCACAGGCCTCAACATCAAAGATAGAGAAACCAGAATGCAAACATATATAAAAGTGTCAATGCAATGAACCGACACAAATAACAATGGCACTGCCTCAACTGTCAATGCATAAGCACATGCACCAGTGATACCAGTGAAGACCACAAGCTAATCCAAACAACAACGAAGTCAACAATGAATCAGAAATTACAAACCAAAGGCTAACGATTCAAATCACCGCTACCATGACTCAAAGCATATACAGGAATGCAACAGTAAATCGCAAACCAAGTGCACCAATACTAAACAGAGGAATACTTCAACTACAAGTGAACAGTAAGATGGCCAGGTGACAGTATTGGAAAGGCAAGTTGATGGTTATGTGTTGTATGAAGAAGATGTGCAGTAAATGCACGTAATAGCAGTGGGCAGTTGTTTGATGAATGTGAAAGCAATGGACTTGAAGTGAGTTAATGGCAGTGGAATTTCGTAGTGATGTTTGCTCAAAAGTGTAGTAGTGATGAATATGTGATGCTGTATAAAGTATTCTCTGGTGGCATTGGTAGGTTATGTAAACTGGTAGAAGAAGATGATGTACACTGTTGATTGTTGCAGTGTTAAGCCTGGCATGCAAATACAACATGCAATGATATACAGTGACATATGATCAGAAGCAATGCAAGTGAGACAAGGCTACGAGTTCAAAAGCAATACAATATGATTCATATCAGTAAACATATATAAAATAATGAATCCAACAATGCAAACAAGTCACAAGGGTCAAGCTAATGATACATGTACAAGACTCAAGACTGCAACACTACGGCAACTTCAAATAAACATCACATTGAAGCAACTCGAGCTCAAGACAGTACAACCCAAAAACAAACTACAATGAATCAGATGGAACTGCAACAGCAGGAATGAGCACAGCATTCATCCAGTAACCATCGAGTTACAGTTTTCAATGCTACAAGACCATGTCAAACACGGTGCAACAAAATACAAGTGTCGACCAGAGAATCGAGCTTCAAAAGTAAAGGGTGCAGTGATGCAAAAATCACAAAAGAATCAAATTCGTAAAAATCAAGTCAAAGTCTGGTAATATCAAAAACAAGTTGAAGCCGTGAGCTACTGACCGGAGTCTAAGGAAACAAAGAACGAAATCAACATTAGCAAAATCATTTCGAAACCGTGGTGGCCAAGTAAATTGATCAAATCAGAAATCGATACCGTGGCAGCCAAGAAATCTGTGACGGCCCGGAATTTTTGGGCATTTGAAATTGGAATATTTAATTAATTTTAAATATTTAAAAGTTAATTTTAACTTGAATTCAAATATCATTAAATAATTTGAAATTGGGTAAAATATTGAATCTGGAGTTTTAAGCCTGTTAAAAATAATTTGAAGGCTTATAAAATTTATACTGATAATACCAAAGATAATAGAAGTGTCAAAATTGAATTTAACAATGATTTGTTTAGTTTTGAAATTTTATCGTTTAAAATTGAATTTAAAAATAGCATTCCAAGGCACAGTCTCGGAATTTAACGAAACCAGTTCTATTGGATCCGTGATATTGTATTACTATCGGATTTCAATTATTGTATTGATCGGAGTTTCTGTGTGAGCGTACGAGATATAAACGCGCTGAAATTTATATCGAAATTCAATATAATAACTGATCCAAAAAGCTATCTTCTCCATACGATCGAATTAGGACTCGAAACCTTTTCCATTGCGTTCGAAATAGGGGTTTAACATTATAAACGCCTAGCGGCACGCCTCGGTAGGATGTCAAGATTTTAAGCTTTGAATTCAAGATAATTTAAAATTAAAATTTGAATTTAATATTTATATATACCCTAATCTACTCAGCCGAAATTTCTTTCCATCAGTTGCCTTTCTTTCACAATCACGCCTTTTCTCCTCAGCAGTTTTTGTTCCCTCTGTAACCACTGCAGCTTATTTGCTACACGCAAAATCACCTCCATGCAGACATTGCTTTTCCTTTATCTCGTTCAGTACCGATACTCTACGTTTTATAAATCAATCAAGACAAACAATGGCCGAGCAAAATCGGTTCGATCTCTTAAAAAAATGGCCGAAGTCGATATCAAGCTATGCTCGTACTTCCTCGAATCAATGGCCGAAGGGACTCGTCTTGACTTCGAATTGGTGATAAGCAGGGCACGTGACCGTTCGCGATGGGGAACTTGAGTATCACGCGGGCATGATTTGGCAAGGCGAAGCGGCGACCCAGAGTGAACGCGTGGGCAAGCGCGACATGGGGGAGATTCGACGACCTGAGTTGTACTTTGTCAGCATATTTTGGTCAACCAAGCAGGGCTTTGGATCGACGAGTATAGAAGGGACGCGCACGAGCAAGATTTGCAGGGAGGGTAGGGGCTGTGTAGCTGTCGGTGGCGAGATGGGGTGATTTCGCAATGGTAAGGAGATCTGCAGTACCCTAGTTCATTTTTCTGTAAGGTATTTTATTTTTGATTTTGAAGTTTTGATTTAAAACAGTAATCTTTAGGGTTATGGATTTCAATCAGTGAATTACCAAAATGATTTAAACAGTTGACAAAGTAAATATATTTACCATTTAATTTTAAAATAAGGGATTTAGGGTGATTTATCAGTTTAATTAACTTGTCTAAATTTTTCTAGTTACTAAGGAACTTATTTAAAGGGAAATTGGTTTAAAACTTAATCCCTTGATTCAAATTAAATCACTAGTTTAAAACTAAATTATTAGTTGATTGGATTTTTATTAAAAAGAAAATGATCAGTTGAATAAATTTTTAGTCAATTAAATACTTTAATAAATTTGTATAAATTATGATACAAGGTCAAGTACTGTGAAGAAACAAGCTGGTCTGGAGTGGATTGCATAATAAAAATCAAAGGTGAGTTAATCTCACTCAGCTGAATTTTAATTTAAAATTTAAATAGTTAAATTTAAACAATTTATTGATTGATTTGATTTGGTGTGTCATATATATTGTAGTATACAGTATATCTTGGAATGTTTGATTTTCCCGCATTAAATAGCGGATGATTGTATATTGAAAACTCATATACCGTGATATTCCACCTCGAAGTGGAATTGGTATTTTATATTGTTCTAACATCTGTGGATGCAGGGAAACAGGTTGGAGGGATCCAACTGGATTCCTCAATATTTATTTAAATTATTTAATATTCACTGTTGTGATTATTTTGGTATACTATGATGAATTATATTGGAATGTTGAGTGCTATAGTTTGCTTGAATTTATTTCGACACACTGAGTTATCAAAATATATAGAATTAGACCTTCGAAAATAAACGAAGAGAATTTGTAAGTGAAATAATTATAGAGAACTTAAATAAATTAAGAATAAATTGGATAAGCATAATAGTAGTTTTAAATTCTAATAAATAATTCCGCGTATGAAAGGGAAATTTTGAATAAACAGAAAGTTAATGAATTTTAAACTTCAGTGTTATTATTTAGAAGAACAAAACATTTATTTTAAATTTAAGATTTAAATTTTGAAAAGAATAAAGAAGAAATTGAGAAAATCTGAAATTTGTATATTTCAGTTAAAAGATTTAAAATCAAACGGAAAATAATAATAATAATAATAAAGTCCATAATTAATGAATTTTGAAATGGACTGAGTAAGTAAATAAATTTATTTCAAATGAAATAAATTGGGAATCAATTTGTAAAATTGATTTAAGTGTATGAGATTAGAAATTCTCCCTGGATAACCAAGTATGTTTTCAAAGTAAATTTTTTAATATAAGTTAAAAAATTAAAAGTTGTTTAAAAAGCAAGTTTTGGAAAAAAATTATTATTTCTAAATATTTAAATTCTTAAGTAAGTATTTTCTTTTAATCTATTATAGAAGTAATTATTTAAAAGTGACTTAGTATTTGTTTCAATGAGAAAATCTAGTTTTATATTTTATAAAAGTAACCTCATTTTTAAATATTCCTAAAGTATATATTTTTAATAAAATATTGAAGTAGATTTTAATTTAAATATTTTAAAGTATATTTTCTAATAAAGTGTTTTTAAAACTATTCTAAAATCTAAGTGTTTGTCCTTGGTGATTTCAGTGGAGATAGAAAATATTTGGGAAAGCTTATTCTGTAAAATGAAGATGGTTTGAAACTGTTTTCAAAAGGGTTTGAAAGTGAAAATATATCTTGTGAAGATATTTTTAGGATTAATAAATAATTTGGGAAATTATTTATTGTTTGATGGACATTTGTGAATGTTAATTGATAGTTAAATAACCGACCATCAATATTGGACAAATGCGTTGATCATTTCGAAGAGATCGGGATCGGGATTAATTTCTCAAAAACCACTTCGATCCGGTTTGTACGTTTTCGTGGGGAAACGAGTTTGGATTCTAAGATGGAGTAGTGAAGTGCAAGGGATAGTCGCTACTAATCCTGAGGATATTTTCAAAATGGATGTAGTAGGAGTAGTGCCTTCGGTTCCGTTCGAACCCGGAACGGACTTGTATGGATGAATGCTTTCGGAACATTATCAGGTGGACGATGGAAATTCTAAGGGATATGTTCTAAAAAGGTAACGCTTAGACTCAAGCCTCATCAACCGGGAATGACTGAAAATCAGGGGTTATGCAGCAAGGCTAGGTGGGTAGCACCCATTCAGGGTGAGGTCATCCCAGTCTAGATGTCCCTTTTTATTTTGGCTTATTGGGCGGTTGCTGATCCCAACCGTGGGGTGATCTTACTCGGGATTATCCAGTTAGGGGTAGTCCCGGTCTTGTGTTGCAGGGGGTCGGGAGTAATCCTCGGTACAGTGATCTAGGCCATGTACCGTGACAGGTGGTACCCCAATGCCTAGTCATTAGTTGGAAATCCATTCTCCCTACGAGCCTTTACGAGTTTTGTTTGTATTACCCACTCTGTGGCTAGTAGCTAGAATTTAATGAATGTAACAATTTCGTCTATTTTATAAGTATTTGTATATAGACCCTATTATAATATCAGAAGATTTTAATAAAAAATGTTTTAGCCATCGTAAGGTAAAAACCCGACATGTTTATTTGTGGCATGGTCTTACGAGATGCTTTTGTTTTCAAAGAATTTTTGAAACTTTAATAATCAATTGAGTATGATTTTCTCAGGCTGGTATTTCAGACTGACTCGGGTGTTATTTAACTATAATGCTCGGGTCAGACCGGGTGTTATAGGATACATGATAAGATGCTGTGGAGCTCAGGAGACGAGCTGGATGACGATACGTACTTTCGTACTTGTTGTATATATATTCCGCTGTATTGAGTGGCTGTGTATCCAGTTGTATGTTATTGATGTTGAACTGTGATTGATGTACTGTGATGATGTAATATATAAATAGGTATATTTGATTTTATGTAAAGATCATTTATTATCTACTATATTTTATTCCGCTGTGATGGTTAGATTCTGATGTTGTTTTCTATTTTCTTCTTCTACCTCTCCTTCTTTAACTCAAATGGTTCGTATTTCTGTACAACTTGAGTTGATTTTTATAGAATAGTGATGACTCAAGGGGTACAGATTTGTGGGTCGTTACACTTGGTATCAGAGCTTAGCTTGGTGATAACCTTGGCTCTGGTGGGAATTACTCAAATAGAGTCCGTAGTACTCTAGAATGAGTTTGAGCATATAAATAGATATGAGTGCATATTTGTTAGTGAATATAAATTGTTTTAATATTGTGTTGATTGGTTCATTTAGTGGCATATGAACCTTTGTCGGCACAGTCTGGACAACTGTATCGAAGGGGTTTCTAAACACTTGAATAGAACTGTTTGACATGGCATTGTTTTAAATATGGGTGAATGAAATAATTTTACCCAAAATATATTTTGATATAAAGAAAAGTTTTTGTAAAACTATTTTAGCTAATATACGGTTGCTTGGATGTTAGAAATGATAATATTTAATTATTATTATTATTGAGTGGAAATTTGACTAGAAATTGAAATGTGACCAAAGGTTAAGGAAAATAAATTCATTTATAAAAGGAAATTTATAAATATAAATTACCAACATGATTTATAAATTGAAATATGAACAAATGGAAATTTATATCAATGAATTATAGTTAAAATTGATTTAAGCAGGATTTGAAAATTTAAATCCCGTAGATTTGGAAGTATTTTGAAGATAAATAATAGCATTGTTATTTTGGGGTATTTCTGAAAGGAAATTGTTTCAAATAAATTTTGGGAAGGGATATAGCATTGAATTCACTTCAGTCGCTGAAAAATAACTTCGGTGATGACTACAACATTATCGATGTTCATTTTCGAGTTTCTAAGTGATGGATTGCTGCCAAATTGATTTGTTCAGAAGAACTAGTTTATTTTTGAAAATTCAAAGGAAATTTATTGGGAATAAAAACCAGAAATGGTTTAAAATTTTGAGAAGTGTGATTTTGAGATAATGGTAGTTTCAAAATAATTTGAAACCAAAAGTCGGGTGTTAAAAATCCTGATGAGATAGGTTGTAAGTTTATAAATTGAGATGAATTTTAAATCAGGAAAGAAATATGAGCTTTGAATGATGGAACTAAATTTAAAGTGAAAAGTTAAAAATGAAATTAACTTGGATTGGGGAATAAAAATTTAACTGGATTGAAATTAATTGGGTAGGCTGAAAATAATATCCAGTTGTATTCGAATTAAGTGAAATCGAATTGAGTTAAATAAATTTGAGTTAAAATAAAATTGAATTAGAATAAAAATTCAGTTGAGTTATTAAATGGAATTAAATGTTTACCTGGATAAATGGAAGTAAGTTGGATAAGAAATAAGTTGGAATAAATAAACTAGAATAACTTATAAAAAATTAGAAATCCATGGAAATAAAAATATGCTTGAGCTATAAATAAGCGTAAATCTTGAGTTAAAAATAAAAGATGAATATATTCAAGCCTAGAATGAATGGAAATGTGTAAAATAATAATAAGTTGTGACTTATAAAATTTAAAAGTGGGATAGAAAACCCAAAATAAATATTTTTGATGAATTGGAAAATAAAACAAAAAATCCAAACTTAAATTATAAAATGAATTAAACTTAAGAAAAATTAAATGAAGTGATATTTGGAATTAAAAAATCAAGTATTGAATTTTTACCAAGGGAAGAACTAATTAGATAATTAATTAGTTAATGAAGTTGAATTGTGAGTTAATAAAATTTGATGGTAAATTAAAAGTGAATGGTAGAATCAAAACTTGAGTTATTAATTAAAATTCGACTTAAAGTGTTAACAAATTAAATATAATTGAAACTGTTGCCAAATTAAAAGAAATTGGATTAAGATAGTAATGGCTTGAATTGCAAATAAAATCCAAATAAGTAGAAATACATTGGAAATGGCCTTGTTATTAATAAAATAACTTCGGATGAATTGAGTAAGGAAATGAAAATTCATAATGGATTGAGTGGATAAACTAATTATATTGAATAAATAAATGGATGGAATAAATAAGAATCAAATGAAAGATGGAAGTAGAACTTGTTGTAAAAAAGAAATGGAAATGAACTTAAGTTATTGGCTTAAGTAAATGTGGAATGAAAGTCGAACTCAAAATGAAGTGTGGTTTAAATAAGTTGAGAAATAGTTATTGAATGAAATAGCCTGGATTGTTTTCGAGCTAAATAAAATAGTTTGGAATAAACAAATATGGAATGAAATGTAAATGAATGGATCGTGAATAAAATTGGAAAGGGATAAAATTTAAATAGAATGTGTCGAGCTAGATCAAATGGTTGTGAATGAATTTTAAATAGAGAGAATTAAATAATAAATTAAGTTGGAATCATTTTAAAATGGTCATCGGTTTAAGTGGTTATTTACTTGAATGAATATCACCAATTTGCATGAGAAAAGTTGGTTGTGGGACGAAAATAGAAGGAAATAAAATTCTTTGAGTCATTGCAAGTAAATAAAATTGATTTTTAAATCAGTTGGAATAATATGGGTTTGTTTAAAATTAAAAATGAATTGAATGTAAGCGATTGAGTTTTAAATCATTCAAATTGATGAAGTTGTATACGAATGAATTGAAAACCATTCAAATTTAATGAAAATGGTTATAAATTAATTGAAACAGTTGAATTAGTATTAAAACTATATAAATTGCTTACGGAAGATGTTTAGTGTGCATTGCTGTTAGAATTCATGTGTTTAACAATTGCAAATAGGTGAAATGTTGTTAAACTTCATATATATGGCACTTACATGTTTAAATTGAGTAAGTACAGGTACCTGGAAGCCTTGCGGCTGGATTTGGTTGTGCTAATTGCTAAAATTATAAGCCGTTTGCTTAAAAATGCTAAATAAGGTACGCCTACGCAATAAAAATAGTAAATATGAACTGTTTTTGGTTTTTTCGACCGGGTGGGTTATATATATTTATATCTTTTGTCAAATTGCAAAAGCTCCTCCGTACAAAGGAGACTCTGCTAAAAAAATTCGAAAATTTTGGGAGTTGGAAAATTTTTGAAAATTTTCGGGAAAATTTTGTTAACGACAAAACGATTTCAAACTGGAAATCGAATTAAATTAGTGAATGAAACTAATTTAAAATAATGACATGAATTAGTTATAAATGGAAAATAAAATTTCAAATATGCAGAGTTGAAGACAAATTGAATTCATATGAAAACGAAAGAATCAATTTGAATAGAAGTAGATATAAACTAAAGTGGTGAAGTGAAAATAAATAAAGAAACATATAAAATGCTTATTCTAAACTTAAGAAAGGAATGGTGAATTATTGATTGGAAATTGATATTACAAATATATTCTAAGATTAATATTTGGGATGAATAGATATTGATATTGGTAAGGAAGTCAATAAAATGTTTCAAAAATGTGATTGGGTATTATTGCTAAGTAAGATATGTAGGTATTATAAAGGGATCGGAGAATTGGTTTTGACTTCAAAAGATAAATTTTAAATTGCTTGGCAAAAAGGTACGTCTTTAAATTTTAGTATGAAATTTGATTGGGTTTTTGGATCTAGCCACTTGGCTTTTGTTTTCTTTGGGAATTTGGAAGCCCGTAGAGGCTTTTTGTAGTTGTACCGAGCTAGCCGCGCAAAGGAGACGCTGGCAAAAATTTTCGAAAATTTAGAGAGTTTGAAAAATTTTGAGAAAATTTTGATAATTTAAATTTGGATTTAAATTTAAATTTGGATTTAAATTTAAATTTGAATGGTTGAATAAGTAAAATGATTTGAAAACTATGGAAGGTTTTAGGAAGTGGATGAAGTAATAATCGGTCTTTAATAAAAGAATATGTTCTGGCAAGTTAATTAAACTGTTTGATTTCGGAAAATAGTAATGGGTATTGGACCGTTCTTCCTAACTAGTAATTTCGGGGACGAAATTCTTTTAAGGGGGAAGGAATGTGACGACCCGGAATTTTTGAGCATTTGAAATTGGAATATTTAATTAATTTTAAATATTTAAAAGTTAATTTTAACTTAAATTCAAATATCATTATTCATTTATTGAATTTAAATAATTTGAAATTGGGTAAAATGTTGAATCCGGTGTTTTAAGCCTGTTACAAATAATTTGAAGACTTATAAAATTTATACTGATAATACTGAAGATAATAGAAGTGTTAAAATTGAATTTAGCAGTGATTTGTTCGGTTTTGAAATTTTATCATTTAAAATTGAATTTAAAAATAGCCTTCCGAGGCACAGTCTCGGAATTTAACAAAACCAGTTTCATTGGATCCGTAATATTGTATTATTATCGGATTTCAATTTTCGTATTGATCGGAGTTGTTGTGTGAGCATATGAGATATAAACGCGCTGAAATTTATATCGAAATTCAATATAATACTGATCTAAAACGCTATCTTCTCCATACGATCGAAGTAGGACTCGAAACCTTTTCCATTGTGTTTGAAATAGGGGTTTAACATTATAAACGTCTAGCGGCACGCCTCGATAGGATGCCAAGATTTTAAGCTTTGAATTCAAGATAATTTAAATTTAAAATTTGAATTTAATATATATATATACACACCCTAATCTACTCAGTCGAAATTTCTTCCCATCGGTTGCCTTTCTTTCACCATCACGCCTTTTCTCCTCAGCAGTTTTTGTTCCCTCTGTAATCACTGCAGCTCATCTGTTGTGTCACGACCCGAACTCGATGTCCAACAAACAACATCAAATTCGTTTCGCGGGAGCTTGCAACACCATTAAATGATAAATAACACAGCGGAAATAAAAGATGATATCACTGATATAACATGAATACAATACCCGATACATCAATCTGATACAATGATAATCATCAACATCAGAGAATATACAACATAAAATACAGCGGAACACGATACAATATGAAATAAGTCTTCACAGAATATAATACTGCAACTCTGATCCAAAAAGCTCCAAAGACAAAGCTCCAAAACTCCTAGCTCGATCCACCATCAAGGTAGCACTAAGCAAGTCTCATCCATATCCAAAAACTGAACTAGCTCCAGATAATCCACTGAACCTAACTATCTGAAAAACCAAACTCTAGACTGCCCGTGTGGAAAAATTTTGAGCATCCAGAGTTTAGGAAAATAAACAATAAACTCTGGGTCAGTCGTGGGACTGGTGTGAGCAAACAAAAACAGTTTATCTTTAAAAACAAATAACGAAATATTTTAAAATAGATTTGCAATGCTTTTTAGAAATGAGACTACCATAAGGCCTCCCGCACACACACACAATGCAAACGCAGAATCGGAGGAGATTTCTCCTTATGATAGTCAAAGATGCTTGATACGCATTAAAAAGAAACATTTGATATTATTGCTAGTCATAGTGTAGGAAAACATTTCGAAAGTAAAGATATAAATCGTAGCCAACATAGACATTTCAAACTATGCCTACTATAGCTACCATCCAAACATTGGGACGACACCATAAGTAGATGGCAGGTAATACAACTAATACCGTACAAGGCTCGTATTGGATGAATGAATTTTCCAACAAATGGTCGGGCCAAGGAACTTCCCATCGCCACATGGAAACGCCTCTAGAAGGACGCCCCGAGAACCCAACTGGATCTCTGCCAAACAAGGCCGGCTACCCCCCTTCCCGGGGGAATATACAAAACCTCAGATATGCCACTCCCGGTCTTTTGGGACCTTTAAATGAGAGATCTCTAACCAACAACATCACACGGTAAATAATATAGTGTGTCCATATGAGTAAGTATTTGGGCTCCATTCCATGATACTACCCTTTTCCAGAAGGAATGGTCATACCCTAGGGAAGCTATCCCTGAAAACCTTGCCGCACAATTCCTGTTTCGACTATTACCGGTTTGTGAGGCTCGACGAAGTCTCGTCCACAAAGCCACGCTTTGGTACAAAGCCGCGCTTTGGTACAAAGCCGCGCTTTGATACAAAGCCATGCTTTGGGTCAACAAATGATCAAAGTAATGATCACAAAGATAAATGATCAAACAAATGATCATATCACAAACGATCAAACAATGATCATTTCACAGCAACACTCAGCATTTCACATTACCAAGATGAGAATATATCGCTGATAACCTTCAACTACATAACCTCTGAGCTCGTACGTCTCAGAGAAGGGTGTTAAGCTAATAGAATAAATTCTCCGCCACCAACAGAAATATATTTGAAAGAAATCTGCTTTATATCTCAAATTGTAATGTCAGACATAACAATCCATACAAGTCTGTTCTGGGTTCGAACAGAACCGAAGGCACTTCCAAAGAAGCCCTTGCAAATCCGGGTATTCACAATCCCGATTGAACTTTCCATCACTTAGGGAATCTCTATACCAGAGCAACTCAGTGCAGAGACAATCGATAGGTCATCCTATCGTTCTCGCAAATACCCGGTCTTCACCACTGGTCTTCAAATGCTATCCATAACGACATATCACATATTCGGAATGGGTTATACGACCCAAAGGTCCTTTCCCGGCTAACCCAAATAGTGAGCGCAACATTTAAACATATGGATATGAGATTTCGATTAAGTCACAACTTAATAATTCCAAACTTTCTTTCAAATGGTTTAAACCAATTACCATTTCGAATCTTTTAAACAAAAAGATTTATTTCACAAAGTTCACTCAGTTTCACAAAGATTCATTTACGGATTTCAAAACAATTTCCGTTTCAATTGAATTAATTTATTTAAATCTTTAAATCAAAGATTTATCTCATAGCTTTCAAAACTGTTTCCAAAGATTCATTCATAACTTGGAAAACTATTTTCTGTTTAACTTGAAATCCCTTAAATACAATTTGAAATTCATTTCTCATATGAAAGCTTTTTATCATTTAGAAACAATAGTTTTATTTTGGAAAAACCCCGATTCCATTTATACAAGTTAAAAACTTTGAGTTAATTCAAATTTCCAAAATAACGCTTTAAAAACGGTTTAAACCCCTATAACTTGTAAAGTCCTTTTTAAATCATAAATACTGAATATAGAATTCAATTTCAGATATTGAATTCACATTATTCAGATTTCAAACCTTTATTAAGTTATTCAAAGTAGCTTTTATTCTTAAAACACCTTTTCAAAAGCTTTTCATATTAAACTTAATTTATTTCCAAAACTATTTGAATTTAAAATTTCGAATTCAAACTTATTTAAAAATCTGTGACTTAACTGATTTCCACGTGAAATCCATATTTGTGTGTGTGTATAAGTGTGGTCCAAGGGTTTAACACAATAGTGCAACATCATTCAACCATCACAGATCAAATACGATAATATATCCAATAAGCGATATAAACTATAACGCTTGTCTTCATTCACAGATCACAGATATACATATCACAGGTAATGAATTACATCACAGAGAATTAATTACATTACAGATCACAATACGAATCAGGATATAACACAAAGCCATCACATGTCAGGGATATCAAACAATTCATCATCCAATATAATCCAAAAATCCATAAATAGGGTCAATTTAATCATCTGATTAATTTTAATCAGATTAATTTCTATGAGTAAATTCGCTAGTCATAGTAAATTAATAATCAATTAATTTCAAAACATTTAATAAATTATCTTTTAATGAAATCATTAATTAACTCTTTATTAATAATTAATCCTTAATTTATTATCTTTAAATAAATTTGCAATAACTAAGTAATCACTCCTTAATTAATAAATCTTTAAACCTTAATTAAGTAATTAAATCTTTAATTATTTATTTAATTAACCCAAATCATTAATTAATTTAAATAATAAATTATCCATTTTAATTAACTTAATTTACAAATTAATTCCTATTCCTTTTTAAATTATTAAATTAATAAATTATTTTGAAATCAATTATTAGGTCTTAATTACTTTCCTTGACCATTAATTAATAACTTTAATTATTAATTAATAACACTTAATTATTAATTAATGACACTTGATTATCCATCATTAATTATTCAACTTATTTAACATTTAAGAAAAATCTTCTTTAAATTTTGAAAATTAATTATATTACTAACTACAACCTTAATTGTTAATTATCTTTTATGCTTAACTAAAGTCATTAGTTAATTGAAATAATTTATTAAGAGTTAGAAACATCGTTAAACATTAACTGAGATAATTAAAGCCTGTATTAAATTTTTAATCTAAAGCTATTAAATACTTATTAAGTTCACAGTATTTATAACTTGATGAAAATCTTTTTCTTTCCTTTTCTTTAAAAATATAATACTGAAGTTTGAAGAAAATTACCCGAGATTACCCAGATTTTTCTCGAGTAAACACTCAAGATTCCCTTGCGTTTCCCGAAGCATCTCTCTCCCTCACATATACTTCTTCTTCCTTTTTTTTTCCAGTGAGCAAATTTAAGTTATAACATCAAGAAGCAAACTCACGCATGAGACTGAAATACTTCGAGACAGGGCTCGAGCTACAACCAATTCCTCCCGAGCACGTCCCCGAGTCTATCTCGTTCCTCCCTCTGAACTTACTTCTTCTTCTCCCTTTTTTTTTCTTTGTTCTAACCTGAAGCTACAAGATGCTCACGCAAACCCAAAACAAAACAAAAACTCGAGCCAAAGCATCTCGTGCTCGAGCATTCTTTCGAGTTTTCCCCCTCGGCCAAACTTCCTGACACCGATCAATGTCGTGCACGTGCACACGGTGGCGACGCCACTCTGGCGAACTCCTTCATCATAGACGAGTCACAAATCGTCTAATAATTCGAAAACAAAACTCGCCTCGCCTCTAGAAAAATTAAAACGAAATTTAGTGCTTCGTTCGAAACCTGCAGTTCAACCTTCATCATAAAACCACCTCGCCACCGCCGCATGGTCCACCAGAGGCAAAGCCCCTTCGCCACAACCTCCGTCACACCACTATGCATCGATCCCCTGGGGTGCGATCGCTTCCAGTTCGTCGATGGCCACCCCATTGTCTCGTTTCCAACGTTGATCGAAAGCAGTAGTCAAACCCTAAATTCGTCTCGATTCATCAATTTACTCAATAGAAAAAAATTTCAATATTTTTCCCATGAAACTTGACGCTGAATCCTTCTTCTGACCAAAATTCGAAGAATTCAATTTCACCGATTGTAGGAATTTGATGAAAAAGCAATTTTCGTTCAACTCGCGAATGCTAGAAATTTCCCAACTTAAAAATCGTGAATTTATTATCAAAAATCATGAGCTTGAAATACGAATCCATTTATGTAATTAGAATTTGAAATCTAGATGCATGATTTTGAACAAAGTTTAAATTATCACTGGAAACTTTAAATTTTTGAGGTGATTACTTAATATAAAATCTCGAAACCATTTTTATAATTAGTACTTCACTGTAGCAATCATTTCTCGTTCAAATATCATAGCTTAATTCTGATTGTAAGGGGAGATATGAATTTATATTAAGTGATCAAGCCAGTTATTAAAACAGAGGAACAAACAAAATCACACACAGTCATTCCCATATCTATATATATACATGCATACTTATCAACTGAACAAACAGTAATCATGGCATATTTTAAGTACCAAGCCCGGACAATCAAGATATGCAAGTGTAAGATCTTAAAAGAAGGGGTTTGCTCACCTCAATACAGTTGAAACAGAGAACACTTTTGTGTTCAAACAGCTGCAGATTGATTTTCCTTTTAGCCCTGCTTTGCTTTGAACTTGCTTTTGCTTTCTTTTTAATTTCTGTTTTTTTTTCTTTGCTATTTTTCTTTCTTTCTTCAGTAAAAGGTTTTGAACAAATTGGAGGCAACTCATATATATAAAGAGATGTGCAGTTTTTTTTTTGGACAGCACTGAGCATCTTTCTTTTGTATAATTATTTTATACTAGCTTTGTACTTTGTGTATAGGCATGTTTGAAATCATTTAATGAAAGTATGTAAGTAACACTTTCATTTATTTGCAGCATGCCGTGCTCATGCTTTGATTACGGCTAGTAGGATCTTTATCCATGCTAGATAGCATATGCATTTAACGATCATCCATACTTGTTTGATACTTACTTCATATTTAGATTTGATTATATATATATATATATATATATATATATGTAAGTGCTGTTTTGATTCATTTAAATACTTACTTTCTTGTTTTACTTTGGTTACTTTGTTTCCTAGTTTACATTTTATATGTGCTTAGATTTTCATTTGTATGTAAATTTTCTTTTATTTGTTTACTTGATATTTTGTAGTTTATCTTATAATTATATTTCAAACTTAACTATTAAATTTATAACACATATTTTATTCTATACACTTATATTCTATATTAATAAGTAGTTTCTTTAAACATTTTATTTCTAATCCAATTCAATTATATTTATAATAAGTTTCAAATCCAATTTATAAAATAAATAAGTATACATATCTAATCAAAATTGAAAAATTCAAACAAATCTATAATTTAACCCCAAAATTTAATAAAATTAGGAATTTAAATTCGTCTTTAAAACTGGGATCGTTACAGACTTCCCCCCTTAAAAGGATTTCGTCCTCGAAATTCGCCAGAGAGAGATAACTAAGATAGATAAAAGATAGAGGAATATCTTTTCAGATCAAACTGAATATTTATTTTGCATTTTGGCTTACCAAATTAGAATATCAACAATAGATAGGAGAACAACTCAATCAATCTATGAAACAATTGGGTTATCTGATCTACGAAGTATAATTGGGTATTGGTTAGTTCGAAGAGATAACTAACCGTTCGTAGAATATATCGAAACCCAATGAAATAGATAGAAATTTGGGTTTTGGTTTCACTGGTTGTACTCATTCTAGGGTATACTTCACCCTATCTCTAATGATCCATCTAAGGTGTTACACTCCATAGCTAAGGTTCTTACTCAACCTTCAGCTCTGATACCAACCTGTCACGACCCGAACTCGATGTCCAACAAACAACATCAAATTCGTTTCGCGGGAGCTTGCAACACCATTAAATGATAAATAACACAGCGGAAATAAAAGATGATATCACTGATATAACATGAATACAATATCCGATACATCAATCTGATACAATAATAATCATCAACATCAGAGAATATACAACACAAAATACAGCGGAACACGATACAATATGAAATAAGTCTTCTCAGAATATAATACTGCAACTCTGATCCAAAAAGCTCCAAAGACAAAGCTCCAAAACTCCTAGCTCGATCCACCATCAAGGTAGCACTAAGCAAGTCTCGTCCATATCCAAAAACTGAACTAGCTCCAGATAATCCACTGAACCTAACTATATGAAAAATCAAACTCTAGACTGCCCGTGTGGAAAAATTTTGAGCACCCAGAGTTTAGGAAAATAAACAATAAACTCTGGGTCAGTCATGAGACTGGTGTGAGCAAACAAAAACAGTTTATCTTTAAAAACAAATAACGAAATATTTTAAAATAGATTTGCAATGTTTTTAGAAATGAGACTACCATAAGGCCTCCCGCACACACACACAATGGAAACGCAGAATCGGGGGAGATTTCTCCTTATGATAGTCAAAGATGCTTGATACGCATTAAAAAGAAACATTTGATATTATTACTAGTGCATAGTGTAGGAAAACATTTCGAAAGTAAAGATATAAATCTTAGCCAACATAGACATTTCAAACTGTGCCTACCATAGCTACCATCCAAACAGTGGGCCGCCACCATAAGCAGATGGCAGGTAATACAACTAATACCGTACAAGGCTCGTATTAGATGAATGGATTTCCCAACAAATGGTCAGGCCAAGGAACTTCCCATCGCCACATGGAAACGCCTCTGAAAGGACGCCCCGAGAACCCAACTGGATCTCTGCCAAACAAGGCCGGCTACCCCCCTTCCCGGGGGAATATACAAAACCTCAGATATGCCACTCCCGGTCCTTCGGGACCTTTAAACGAGAGCTCTCTAACCAACAGCATCACACGGTAAATAATATAGTGTGTCCACATGAGTAAGTATCTGGGCTCCATTCCATGATACTACCCTTTTCCAGAAGGAATGGTCATATCCTAGGGAAGCTATCCCTGAAAACCTTGCTGCACAATTCCTGTTTCGACCATTGCCGGTTTGTGAGGCTTGACGAAGTCTTGTCCACAAAGCTATGCTTTGGTACAAAGCCATGCTTTGGGTCAACAAATGATCAAAGTAATGATCACAAAGATAAATGATCAAACAAATGATCATATCACAAATGATCAAACAATGATCATTTCACAGCAACACTCAGCATGCCACATTACCAAGATGAGAATATATCGCTGATAACCTTCAACTACATAACCTCTGAGCTCGTACGTCTCAGAGAAGGGTGTTAAGCTAAGAGAATAAATTCTCCGCCACCAACAGAAATATATTTGAAAGAAATCTGCTTTATATCTCAAATTGTAATGTCAGACATAACAATCCATACAAGTCTGTTCTGGGTTCGAACAGAACCGAAGGCACTTCCAAAGAAGCCCTTGCAAATCCGGGTATTCACAATCCCGATTGGACTTCCCATCGCTTAGGGAATCTCTATACCGGAGCAACTCAGTGAAGAGACAATCGATAGGTCATCCTATCGTTCTCGCAAATACCGGTCTTCACCACCGGTCTTCAAATGCTATCCATAACGACATATCACATATTCGGAATGGGTTATACGACCCAAAGGTCCTTTCCTGCCTAACCCGAATAGTGAGCGCAACATTAAACATATGGATATGAGATTTCGATTAAGTCACAACTTAATAATTCCAAACTTTCTTTCAAATGGTTTAAACCAATTACCATTTTAAATCTTTTAAACAAAAAGATTTATTTCACAAAGTTCACTCAGTTTCACAAAGATTCATTTACGGATTTCAAAACAATTTCCGTTTCAATTGAATTAATTTATTTAAATCTTTAAATCAAAGATTTATTTCATAGCTTTCAAAACTGTTTCCAAAGATTCATTCATAACTTGGAAAACTATTTTCTGTTTAACTTGAAATCCCTTAAATACAATTTGAAATTCATTTCTCATATGAAAGCTTTTTATCATTTAGAAACAATAGTTTTATTTTGGAAAAACCCCGATTCCATTTATACAAGTTAAAAACTTTGAGTTAATTCAAATTTCCAAAATAACGCTTTAAAAACGGTTTAAACCCCTATAACTTGTAAAGTCCTTTTTAAATCATAAATACTGAATATAGAATTCAATTTCAGATATTGAATTCAAATTATTCAGATTTCAAACCTTTATTAAGTTATTCAAAGTAGCTTTTATTCTTAAAACACCTTTTCAAAAGCTTTTCATATTAAACTTAATTTATTTCCAAAACTATTTGAATTTAAAAATTCGAATTCAAACTTATTTAAAAATCTGTGACTTAACCGATTTCCACGTGAAATCCATATTTGTGTGTGTATAAGTGTGGTCCAAGGGTTTAACACAATAGAGCAACATCATTCAACCATCACAGATCAAATACGATAATATATCCGATAAGCGATATAAACTATAACGCTTGTCTACATTCACAGATCACAGATATACATATCACAGGTAATGAATTACATCACAGATAATTAATTACATTACAGATCACAATACGACTCAGGATATAACACAAAGCCATCACATGTCAGGGATATCAAACAATTCATCATCCAATATAATCCAAACATCCATAAATAGGGTCAATTAATCATCTGATTAATTTTAATCAGATTAATTTCTATGAGTAAATTCGCTAGTCATAGTAAATTAATAATCAATTAATTTCAAAACATTTAATAAATTATCTTTTAATGAAATCATTAATTAACTCTTCATTAATAATTAATCCTTAATTTATTATCTTTAAATAAATTTGCAATAACTAAGTAATCACTCCTTAATTAATAAATCTTTAAACCTTAATTAAGTAATTAAATCTTTAATTATTTATTTAATTAACCCAAATCATTAATTAATTTAAGTAATAAATTATCCATTTTAGTTAACTTAATTTACAAATTAATTCCTATTCCTTTTCAAATTATTAAATTAATAAATTATTTTGAAATCAATTATTAGGTCTTAATTACTTTCCTTAACCATTAATTAATAACTTTAATTATTAATTAATAACACTCAATTATTAATTAATGACACTTGATTATCATCATTAATTATTCAACTTATTTAACATTTAAGAAAAATCTTCTTTAAATTTTGAAAATTAATTATATTACTAACTACAACCTTAATTGTTAATTATCTTTTATGCTTAACTAAAGTCATTAGTTAATTGAAATAATTTATTAAGAGTTAGAAACATCGTTAAACATTAACTGAGATAATTAAAGCCTGTATTAAATTTTTAATCTAAAGCTATTAAATACTTATTAAGTTCACAGTATTTACAACTTGATGAAAATCTTTTTCTTTCCTTTTCTTTAAAAATATAATACTGCAGTTTGAAGAAAATTACCCGAGATTACCCAGATTTTTCTCGAGTAAACACTCGAGATTCCCTTGCGTTTCCCGAAGCATCTCTTTCCCTCACATATACTTCTTCTTCCTTTTTTTTTCCAGTGAGCAAATTTAAGTTATAACATCAAGAAGCAAACTCACGCATGACACTGAAATACTTCGAGACTGGGCTCGAGCTACAGCCTATTCCTCCCGAGCACGTCCCCGAGTCTATCTCGTTCCTCCCCCTGAACTTACTTCTTCTTCTCCCTTTTTTTTCTTTATTCTAACCTGAAGCTACAAGATGCTCAGGCAAACCCAAAACAAAACAAAAACTCGAGCCAAAGCATCTCGTGCTCGAGCATTCTTTCGAGTTTTCCCCCTTGGCCAAACTTCCTGACACCGATCAATGTCGTGCACGTGCACACGGCGGCGACGCCACTCTGGCGAACTCCTTCATCATAGACGAGTCATAAATCGTCCAATAATTCGAAAACAAAACTCGCCTCGCCTCCAGAAAAATTAAAACGAAATTTAGTGCTTCGTTCGAAACCTGCAGTTCAACCTTCATCATAAACCCACCTCGCCACCGCCGCATGGTCCACCAGAGGCAAAGCCCCTTCGCCACAACCTTCGTCACACCACTATGCGTCGCTCCCCTGGGGTGCGATCGCTTCCAGTTCGTCGATGGCCACCCCATTGTCTCTTTCCAACGTTGATCGAAAGCAGTAGTCAAACCCTAAATTCGTCTCGATTCATCAATTTACTCAATAGAAAAAATTTTCAATATTTTTCCCATGAAACTTGACGCTGAATCCTTCTTCTGACCAAAATTCGAAGAATTCAGTTTCACCGATTGTAGGAATTTGATGAAAAAGCAATTTTCGTTCAACTCGCGAATGCTAGAAATTTCCCAACTTAAAAATCATGAATTTATTATCAAAAATCATGAGTTTGAAATACGAATCCATTTATGTAATTAGAATTTGAAATCTAGATGCATGATTTTGAACAAAGTTTAAATTATCACTGGAAACTTTAAATTTTTGAGATGATTACTTAATATAAAATCTCGAAACCATTTTTATAATTAATACTTCACTGTAGCAATCATTTCTCGTTCAAATATCATAGCTTAATTCTGATTGTAAGGGGAGATATGAATGTATATTAAGTGATCAAGCCTGTTATTAAAACAGAGGAACAAACAAAATCACACACAGTCATTCCCATATCTATATATATACATGCATACTTATCAACTGAACAAACAGTAATCATGGCATATTTTAAGTATCAAGCCCGGACAATCAAGATATGCAAGTGTAAGATCTTAAAAGAAGGGGTTTGCTCACCTCAATACAGTTGAAACAGAGAACACTTTTGTGTTCAAACAGCTGCAGATTGATTTTCCTTTTAGCCCTGCTTTGCTTTGAACTTGCTTTTGCTTTCTTTTTAATTTCTGTTTTTTTTTTTCTTTGCTATTTTTCTTTCTTTCTTCAGTAAAAGGTTTTGAACAAAAGAGATGTGCAGTTTTTTTTTTAGACAGCACTGAGCATCTTTCTTTTGTATAATTATTTTATACTAACTTTGTACTTTGTGTAATGAAAGTATGTAAGTAACACTTTCATTTATTTGCAGCATGTCGTGCTCATGCTTTGATTACGGCTAGTAGGATCTTTATCCATGCTAGATAGTATATGCATTTAATGATCATCCATACTTATTTGATACTTACTGCATATTTAGATTTGATTTTATATATATATATATATATATATATATATATAAGTGCTGTTTTGATTCATTTAAATACTTACTTTCTTGTTTTACTTTGGTTACTTTGTTTCCTAGTTTACATTTTATATGTGCTTAGATTTTCATTTGTATGTAAATTTTCTTTTATTTGTTTACTTGATATTTTGTAGTTTATCTTATAATTATATTTCAAACTTAAGTATTAACTTTATAACACATATTTTATTTTATACACTTATATTCTATATTAATAAGTAGTTTCTTTAAACATTTTATTTCTAATCCAATTCAATTATATTTATAATAAGTTCCAAATCCAATTTATAAAATAAATAAGTATACATATCTTATCAAAATTGAAAAATTCAAACAAATCTATAATTTAACCCCAAAATTTAATAAAATTAGAAATTTAAATTCGTCTTTAAAACTGGGATCGTTACATGTTGCATGCAAAATCACCTCCACGCAGATATTGCTTTTCCTTTATCGCGTTCAATACCGATACTCTACGTTTTATAAATCAATCAAGACAACAATGGCCGAGCAAAATCAGTTCGATCTCGTAAAAAAAAATGGCCGAAGTCGATATCGAGCTGTGCTCGTACTTCCTCGAATCAATGGCCGAAGGGACTCGTCTTGACTTCGAATTGGTGATAAGCAGGGCACGCGACTGTTCGCGATGGGGAACTTGAGTATCACACGGGCACGATTTGACAAGGCGAAGCGGCGACCCAGAGTGAACGCGTGGGCAAGCGCGACATGGGGGAGATTCGACGACCTGAGTTGTACTTTGTCGGCATATTTTGGTCAACCAAGCAAGGCTTTGGCTCGACGAGTATGGAAGGGACGCGCGCGAGCAAGATTTGCAGGGAGGGTAGGGGCTGTGTAGCTGTCGGTGGTGAGATGGGGTGATTTCGCGATGGTAAGGAGATCTGCAGTACCCTAGTTCATTTTTCTATAAGGTATTTTATTTTTGATTTTGAAGTTTTGATTTAAAACAGTAATCTTTAGGGTTGTGGATTTCAATCAGTGAATTACCAAAAAGATTTAAACAGTTGATAAAGTAAATATATTTACCATTTAATTTTAAAATAATGGATTTAGGGTGATTTATCGGTTTAATTAACTTATCTAAATTTTTCAAGTTACTAAGGAAGTTATTTAAAAGGAAATTGGTTTAAAACTTAATCCCTTGATTCAAATTAAATCACTAGTTTAAAACTAAATTATTAGTTGATTGGATTTTTATTAAAAAGAAAATGATCAGTGGAATAAATTTTTAGTCAATTAAATACTTTAATAAATTTGTATAAATTATGATACAAGGTCAAGTACTGTGAAGAAACAAGCTGGTCTGGAGTGGATTGCATAATAAAAATCAAAGGTGAGTTAATCTCACTCAGCTGAATTTTAATTTAAAATTTAAATAGTTAAATTTAAACAATTTATTGATTGATTTGATTTGGTGTGTCATATATATTGTAGTATACAGTATATCTTGGAATGTTTGATTTTCCCGCATTAAATAGCGGATGATTGTATATTGAAAACTCATATACCGTGATATTCCACCTCGAAGTGGAATTGGTATTTTATATTGTTCTAACATCTGTGGATGCAGGGAAACAGGTTGGAGGGATCCAACTGGATTCCTCAATATTTATTTAAATTATTTAATATTCACTGTTGTGATTATTTTGGTATACTATGATGAATTATATTGGAATGTTGAGTGCTATAGTTTACTTGAATTTATTTCGACACACTGAGTTATCAAAATATATAGAATTGGATCTTTGAAAATAAACGAAGAGAATTTGTAAGTGAAATAATTATAGAGAACTTAAATAAATTAAGAATAAATTGGATAAGCATAATAGTAGTTTTAAATTCTAATAAATAATTCCGCGTATGAAAGGGAAATTTTGAATAAACAGAAAGTTAATGATTTTAAACTTCAGCATTATTATTTAGAAGAACAAAACATTTATTTTAAATTTAAGATTTAAATTTTGAAAAGAATAAAGAAGAAATTGAGAAAATCTGAAATTTGTATATTTCAGTTAAAAGATTTAAAATCAAACGGAAAATAATAATAATAATAATAATAATAATAAAGTCCATAATTAATGAATTTTGAAATGGATTGAGTAAGTAAAGAAATTTATTTCAAATGGAATAGATGGAGAATCAATTTGGAAAATTGATTTAAGTGTTTGAGATTGGAAATTCTCCTTGGATAACCAAGTACGTTTTCAAAGTAAATTTTAAACATAAGTTAAAAATCTTAAAGTTGTTTAAAAAGCAAGTTTTGGAAAAAAATTATTATTTCTAAATATTTAAATTCTTAAGTAAGTATTTTCTTTTAATCTATTATAGAAGTAATTATTTAAAAGTGACTTAGTATTTGTTTCAATGAGAAAATTTAGTTTTATATTTTATAAAAGTAACCTCATTTTTAAATATTCCTAAAATATATATTTTTAATAAAATATTGAAGTAGATTTTAATTTAAATATTTTAAAGTATATTTTCTAATAAAGTGTTTTTAAAACTATTCTAAAATCTAAGTGTTTGTCCTTGGTGATTTCAGTGGAGACAGAAAATATTTGGGAAAGCTTATTCTGAAAAAGGAAGATGGCTTGAAACTGTTTTCAAAAGGTTTTGAAAGTGAAATTATATCTTGTGAAGATATTTTTGAGATTAATAAATAATTTGGGAAATTATTTATTGTTTGATGGACGTTTGTGAATGTTAATTGATAGTTAAATAACCTACTATCAATATTGGACAAATGCGTTGTTCGTTTCGAAAGGACCGAGATCGGGATTAATTTTTCGAAAACCACTTCGATCCGGTTTATACGTTTGCGTGGGGAAACGAGTTTGGATTCGAAGATGGAGCAGTGAAGTGCAAGGGCTAGTCCCTACTAATCCTTAGGATATTTCCAAAATGGATGTAGTAGTAGTGCCTTCGGTTCCGTTCGAACCCGGGACGGACTTGTATGGATGAATGCTTTCGGAACATCGTCAGGTGGACGATGGGCATTCTGTTCTAAAAAGGTAACGCTTAGCCTCAAGCCTCATCAACCGGGAATGACTGAAAATTAGGGGTTATGCAGCAAGGCTAGGTGGGTAGCATGGTTTTAAATCTCGTATATATCGCCCGAGATCTCCTCCGAGATCTCCTTTTCACACTTAAACGAGACGAGACATCAAATCTCCTCCATATCTCCCTCGACACTCATCTCGTCCGAGATATTCAAATCTCACCCAAAATATGGATTAAAATCTCAATCTGAGATCTCACCCGAAATTATACATTTTTCTTATTTTGCATAATATTTTTTATGTTCATGTTGATCCAAAAGAAACTACTCAATCCAATTATAATTTACTAACTTCTTGAACATATTCTTTACTTTTTATCTTAGTGAGTCATGGCGAAAGGTTTCACTTCTTTATTATGTTCAATAAAAAAATTATTAAAACATAACCAAACCAATTAAGCTAATCAAGCTACTACTCTTCTAAAAATATTTCTTTTTCCATGTAAATCAAGTATGTTACCTTTTTTATTTTTTTACTAAGAAAGTTATAACCGTTAAATAAATTTTTGACACATCAATTTTAGACAAATAAGTACATCCGAGATATTCCCGAGATGCATTATAAGACCCGAGATGTCAATCCGAGATGTACACCCGATATGTGCTCATCTCGTCCGAGATCTCCCCCGATACGAGATAACTTGTGTAAAAATTCCGAGACGAAACGTGACCGAAATCCGATATTTAAAACCTTGGTGGGTAGCACTCATTCAGGGTGAGGTTCATCCCTGTCTAGATGTCCCTTTTTATTTCGGCTTAGTGGGCGGTTGTTGATCCCAACCGCGGGGTGATCTTGCTCGGGATTATCCAGTAAGGGGTAGTCCCGGTCTTGTGTTGCAGGGGGTCGGAAGTGATCCTCGGTACAGTGATCTAGGTCACGTATCGTGACAGGTGGTACCCCAGTATCTAGTCATTAGTTGGAAATTCATTCTCCCTACGAGCCTTTTACGAGTTTTGTTTGTATTACCCACTCTGTGGCTAGTAGCTGGAATTTAATGAATGTAACAATTTCGGCTATGTTATATGTATTTGTATATAGGCCCTATTATAGTATCAGAGGATTTTAATAAAAAAATGTTTTAGCTATCGTAAGGTAAAAACCAGACATATTTATTTGTGGCGTGGTCTTACGAGATGCTTTTGTTTTCAAAGAATTTTTGAAACTTTAATAATCAATTGAGTGTGATTTTCTCACGCTGGTATTCCAGACTAACTCGGGTGTTATTTAACTATAATGCTCAGGTCAGACCGGGTGTTACAGGATACAGGATATGATGCTGTGGAGCTCAGAAGACGAGCTGGATGACGATACGTACTTCCGTACTTGTTGTATATATATTCCGCTGTGTTGAGTAGCTGTGTATCCAGTTGTATGTTATTGATGTTGAACTGTGATTGATGTATTATGATGATGTAATATATAAATAGGTATATTTGATTTTATGTGAAGATCATTTATTATCTATTATATTTTATTCCGCTGCGATGGCTAGATTCCGATGTTGTTTTCTATTTTCTTCTTCTACCTCTCCTTCTTTAATCCAAATGGTTCGTATTTCTGTACAACTTGAGTTGATTTTTGTAGAATAGTGATGACTCAAGGGGTACGGATTTGCGTGACGTTACAAAATCAAGCCGTGACAAGCAAGCAAATTATACAATTGAAAAAGTCAAAAATCAAAACCAAAGTCAAGTAGGAAATTCGCTACCGTAACGACCAAGGAAAGATCGAACGGTTCTGAATCGAAGCCGTGACAATCAAGGAATCGAGCGAGTTCGAAATCAAAACCGTGTTAATGAAGTAAACGAAATTATTCGATATGAACAAGTCAGAACTTATCATCAGCATTAAAACAAAATCGAATGGCCGAGAAAAATTAATTGACGAATTCAAGTAAATGCATACGAACGAAATTCAAGGGTCCCGAATCATATATAAATAAGTAACATCATCGGCAAATAAAGAGCATCGAGTTCAAGTATTCAAACCAGAAAGCAAAAGGCAAAAATTACATACCCGAATCAAGGTCAAACTCAATCAAATAGAAGCAGCCGAACGCATCTCAAGAGACGATCAATCGACAAAGCAAGGAAATCAAAATCAATCGATCTAATTAAAGTCGGCATCTTCAAATTTCTCCAAAGCCCTAATTTTGATCGAACAAGGAAGAAGCAACGAGCCGTCGTTTTACAGAGCAAAGAAATACGGCCGATATAATAAAAAGAAAAGGGGATTGGGCCGGCCTTGTTTCAATTATAAGGCTTAATAGTTAAAAATTAGAGTTTTTATTTTTAATTGTGTTTTAAATTGTATTTTTCCTTTAAAACTATTGTAATTTCTAGTCGTGTGACTAGGGGACAAACTACGTGGCGTAGTTTGAGAATTCGCAACTCGGTAGCTGAGTTGTGCCGGGGTTTTGAGCGTAGAGTTAGGTTAGTCAATAGCAGGTGTTGCAAGTTTACGTGTGTAAGCGTTTGACTATCTAAATTCTAGTAGAAACCTTGAGGGCAGCACGTAGGCAGGGTTTTGCCGAAGCTGGGTAAATTCTGTGTCGTTCTATTTCTGCATTAATTCTGTTATTCTTTGTGTTGATATTGTTTTGATATATCTGCGTTGAAATAATTTTATAAGCTTTCGAAATAATTTTTATAATTGATAGTATCACCATATTCACCCCCCCCCCCTCTAGGGTGAAATCGATCCTACAAGGTCGGCTCGAGTATAAATAGGAAAAGGAAAAAACGAAATATTTTGCTAAGTAATCGTGTCGCCAGCAACCCAACCTATCCTTAAAAAAATTTCCATGCAGATAGGTCGCTAGCGACCCATTGAAAAAAAAAGATGAAAGTGATGATAATAAAGAATGTATACATGAATTTGAAGGAAAAGAAGGAAGAAAGCTTCATTTATTCATCTGAAACCTGGCCGATTACAGCTGTTCGTCGCTCCAAGGCAGCCGAAAAGCTACAAACGAAAACGTAATATATTGTGACAAGTAATAATAGTCAGAACCAAAGAAACACGACCGATGACGTCGGGCTAACATATTTGTAAAGCTCTGATACCATGACTTGGAAATCAACAAATGGATGTTGAAAACGATAGCTTCCAGAACACGCCTTGTTTACAACGAAGACGTAGACTGGGGGGCAAATGTTATCCTGGTTTTTAACCCAACAGAAACGAACAGAGAATAGAGCGGTCTTGCAAGGACAGGATGGTTTAGGACTTAACCAGAAAAGTCAAGACAATGAATCAACAAGGGCTAAGCGAAACGATTAAGATCGATGGAGTCGAGAGATCGGCATTCCTATAATCCAATCAGTAGCTGAACATAAACAGCTAGTAAATTGCCGTCAAAACATAAGAGCAACGATAAAAGACTGGGAACGGTAAAAGACTATGGGAACATCTCTGATCCAGACTTTAGAAAAATCCTAAGTGCATAGCTCATCAGCGACTTATGGCTCTGCTCAAACCATCAAACGAACTAGATACGGAACACTATCAAGAAGAGGCAAGATTTGGTCCGCAAAACGAACCAAGTCCGTAGGTCGCCAGCGACCCATGGTTTTGGCTCGTTTTGTGAGCCAAAGCCCCCTAGGTCGCTGGTAACCTACATGTGAGCTAATGATGGCAGACCTGGCAAGAAACTCTCCACCTATATAAATATTATGACTCCTGCATTATAAAGAGGATCTTCTCCAGACTGGTTAATGAAGCTCTGTTGGAATTACTCTTTACTATCTACCTCTCTCACAACAATCTCCAAAGGAATACTGTGATTCTCTAGTGGATTCCAAATCTAGAGATTCAATCTAGCTAGAAAACAATCAAAGCCTTATAATCAAACATCTATTGTAGCAGCAATCAGTCTATAATAAAACTATAAAATGGACGCAGGCTTCATTAACAACCGAACCACTATAAAAATTCCATCTTCTTTCTTTTACCTTTTTTTCTTATATCTGTGATATGTGATATTACTCTGTCACAACAGGGTTAATGCTTTCAAACTCTAACCAGAGTGTTGATCCATTTTTTGGGTCAACATGTGTGAAAATGGAGTTGGAACATCCCAGTCAATCCAACAATCGAAAGAAGAGATAAGACAATATAAATTTTAAATATTTTACGAAAGACGAAAAACACGAGAATGTCATTTTCAATTTTGTATGTTATAATCATTTTTCAAATCGATCATTTTCCTTTCGCTTCCACTCTTTCGTGTATTTTAAAGTACACGTTGGAAATGCATAACATCAAACTCAATTTTCAAATCAACCACCACCTTAACTTTCAAAAAAATTAGTTCTAAATTAAATTTAGTTCTAAATTCAAATCCTGAAAATTCGAATTCTAAAATTTTGAATTTCATATACACACACAAATACATATACACATACATGTGTGTGTGATAACAAAAGTGATACTTAATTTAAGTAGAGCACTGATTTTGGTGTCTCAGATGATCGAACCCAGGGCCTTTGGCGTCAAAGTCTAGAGATATTATCACTTGAGTCGGTAGTCCTTGAACTGAATTTTGTAAATTTCAATTTTGAAATTTAATATCTAAGTTTGAATATTGAAATTTTATATTGAATCTAAATTTTAAAATCTAATTTTACATCTGAAAATTTAAGTTTTGAAATTCTACGTTTTAGCTTTGAATTTGAAATTTTAAAAATCCAAAATTTTAAAACATCAAAATTTGAGTTTGATGAAAAATAAATTTCAAATTTTTTAATTTGAAATTTCGATTATTGTATAAATAAATAAAGTAAAGTAGTACAATTTGAATTTGTTATATCTGACGATTTTTTTATCAAAATCGAATTTAAATCATTAATTCAATTAAATGGATGATACAAATATTAAACGAGTTGGACAACTCATATACTAAATGGAGCAAATCACACTGGATCCATTTAATACCGATCCTACCAGATTTAGCATTACCCATCAACTATTCAATGCTAAAGTGCAAGCAGTGGTAGTATTCTCATTAATGCATTTCTCAACTTTTCTATCTCTACCATTTATAAAGAGAATTCAATAAATATGAATTTCAAGATGTGTTATTGAAATTCTGAAAATACCTTCATCCATCAACGGAATCTAACCATCGGTTTATACCTCCACCACCATCACCTTTCCAACTATCTACCAACGGAATTTTACTATCAATCTATCATCGACACTACCCAAAAAACAACTTGAAATAAAAATGTTGTGACTATCAAAACTTTTACACTTAGAATACACATTCGTCCACTCGTTTTTAAATTAAATAAAATATAAATATCTCTACCTACTAAATGCACGGACATGCAAATTATACTAGTCAATGTAACGTTTCTTTTCTTCTTCCGTCGGATTTTTCTTTCTTTCCATTATGACATTTTTTTTTCCATACGTACATATTTCGGTACTAAATCGCTGAACAACATCTGATTTCAGCAAAATGTTAATAAAATGTTTGCATATCAAAATTCTAACAGATAAATAATTATTATATCGTTAAAATAGACACTATTCTCCCCAAAACACATCTGATTTCAGCAAAATCATAATAAAAATTATAGCAAATTCTAGTGAAACTACCCTTTTAGAGTGGATTTATAACTCTTGTAGAAATAAACTTAGGTTCAAAAATAATAACCAATTGCCGAATTCAAATTAAATAATCTAAAAATAAAAGATGAGTTTCAAAGTATTTTGATATCAAATTAGAAAAAGATGACATAGGAATCAACTCATACTTGACTGGACGCTAAAGATAAATCTAAATATATTATAATATAATTCAAAAATAAACCAACCAAATCACTAATCAAAATAATTATCCTTAATGAAACATAATTAAGAATGAAGATTAAACACAAGCAAATTTAGTGAAGAACCTCAAACCTGCATTAAGATTTAAGACCTTGGCAGACAAAGTTTATTAAATAGTTGAAGTCGCTATGAGACTTCAACTATTGCCCTTCACAAGTTGCATGCAGATGCTGCAAACATCAAAATTTATTCCAATATACTAGGAGACCAAAAATAGTAATCATTCACCGCTAAATGAGGCTACTGCATCCATCTCTTCTTTCATCTGAAGAGCATCAATGAAGACATCAAGTCTTTCTCCCTCCAACACATCCATAATCGAATGGTCTGTTACGCCTACCCTATGATCTGTAACTCTACCTTGTGGAAAATTGTATGTGCGTATTCTCTCTGATCTATCGCCGCTTCCAATCTGAAAAATTATAAACCAGGTTATTTGTCATGCAATTAATTGATTGACGAGACAGTATTTTATTTTGGGAGAGCCAGTAGACACCTGATCCATTCTAAGTTTCGATCTGTTCATCTGAGCCCTTGATCTTTCGATTTCGTATAACCTTGCTCTCAGTACCTTAAGTGCTTTTGCCTTGTTCTGTTTGTATTATCAATCTTGAATCAGTTAATTTACATAGAAGTTAAATCGTAATTTTAAGGATGGTATGTGTAAAGCTTAATTGAATTCCAAATGATCTTTTCATAAATTAAGTGCGGGTGTAGACCCAGAGATACAACAAACTGTTAGAATTTTTGACGGAGAAAGAAGAGAGAGACATTAAACAGTAAAATATCAAAGAACTACATTGTGTATTGCTTATTAATTGAACGATAGAAAATAAAAAGCTTTAAATAAAAAAATAAAATAACTAATCACTTCCTAAACTCAAGCCACTAACTTATTTCTTGACCAATAAACTAGGGTAGACTTATTCCTCAACATATTAAACATGTGTTAACTTTAACACCCTTCCTTAAACTGAATGTGCTCACATTCAGTTTACAACACAATTTCTTCATCGTCTTCCATAGACGAACTCGGTCACAACTTTCATCTCTACCTGGTTGGGCATGCTCAACTGTTTCACGTTGATGGGTACTTTAACCATCAACAAATACTCTTGGTTTACTCTTAGGGATCCACTGACCTCTCCATTCGGCTCGTCCCTTGTATCTGTCATCTCCCCAACAAGTGAGAACCGCGGCTCTTCTTCCTTACTTGTTGGATGACACAAAACCAAATCTTCCTCACTCCGCCTACTTCACATGTAGGCATGTCTATCTTCTCTTAGGCGTATCATCAAACAGTTTTCGAGCATTCTTCGAATTGTCCAACCTCATAACCGACATCGTTTTCTTCACTATCAACATCTGCCGCCAACGTTTTGCAAAACGTATTCTTCGTGCTAACATCAACATCAGACTACCATTCCTGACCACTGCCATAACAGTCACTGCAGCTTACATACAACATCTCTTCCCTCTCACTATAGCTCACACAGCCTACATCGTTGCCTGAAACAGTTCAACCTGACAATACCACAAACTTCATACTACTATAATTTCTTACATCAAACCACAGACAAATCACCATCCTCCTTTAACACTTCAACGTCCACCAGAAACAGTGTCACTGCATTGTGAACTTCCTCCAACAATAACTCTCTTTATTGGCGGCAGCTTACTGACATACCAAAAAACTTCTGCATACCCACCAATACACTGTCAAACTACCTCTACCCAACAAGTTTACCGAAACTCCAACAATCTCTGCAATTTCACTTCGATCAACGCATATACATATCATCTTACCAGAACTAACCATCACACGCAACCCTACTTGAAACTACCAAACTGCAAATCGCAAACAACCCAGATCGACCATCGACCAGAAACCCACTTGCTTCATCAAATCACCTTCCGCCTCTACCTCAACGCTGATAGCATCTCCATAACCGCAATTGCAACAGCAAGTCCGTCAACCCTACTACCATCATTCAACCACTTCTGTCTATCACCTGTCCACAATCCACATCTCCTCCACTTCCAAACTACAACTACCTTGCAATTCCTTTGCAATTTTTATACATCAGCTACAATTCATCATCCTCTAGGCTTAACACCTACAAACCATTTCTCAACCCATTGCAATACACTCTGCATATTCACTGACATTGCAAGTTCCACCACTTGCTTACCACTTGCTGTTCGACTATACAATACTGCTGCCTACTTGCAGTCTGTAACATCCACACCTGACCACAAGCTCACCATATAAACTACAGTGCAACCAATCATCCCCTGCTGCACCATATAACTACCACTCAACAATACGTACAACCAAACCTTACTGTCATATTCAACAGCCACTTCTTACTGTCAGCATTGTGCACACTTCCACTTGGTTCCGTTGCCCGTATTTCAAATCCATTACTATTGCAGCTCCTACCATAACATCAAGCCGAACAAGCCTACTCAACAGCCTACTGACATTCTCCACTGTCTGCTATTGACTTATACAATCACTGTCCTCTTCCTTGCTGTAACTTCTACAAACAAACTACCTCACCAACATTCACACCTTTACACCACCACTTAACCAGACTTCATCATCCCAAAACAAACATATCATCCATGGCAGATCAAAAAAAAACAAGAAGAAGAAGAAGAAAACACCTAACCATCAACTTTCTTTGTCACCTGAAAATCATCATTCAGGCTTCACCGCCACCCTCTGCAGCAATTGAACAACAGAACTTCAACCAGATCATCCTCAGTTAAATTCAAAACTTCTGGGCTGAAAACAGACCCATTGTCATACACAGAAATAACGACAAGACCATACGAAAATGGCCTGATTCCAAGCTTGGCAAGAAGAGCTGCTTCAGAAGAACCGACTTTGTCTGCCTTCTTGATGAGCTTTACTGGAGTGATGATTTCCACAGTACCTTTGTTAATCTTGGTGGGAATGTTGAGGACCTGGAAGAAAGAAGTCTGAGATGGGTCCAATCCGGTGTTTCCAGAGGGGACAATGACATCAATTGGAGCAACAAGTCCAACACGAGCCGGAGCTCCAACCTTGTATTTGGAAACTTCCTCACTAACTTCCTTCAAATCTCCCTTAGTAAAAATCAAACCTACATTTCCCACAAGTCGTCCAACCACTACCAGTTCGGAACCACCACACCGCGACCACTGTAAACCAAAATTACGACCTACTGCAGCCAACAACTCCTCACTGCCTTTTCACTAACCTCGCCAATCATCCATTCTTCCAGTCACCTCTTCAACAACCACGACGACCCCAATCGCTCTTCCCCTAAATCGCCAGCATTCTCCAATCACCATGGCCACCTCAAACGTCTAAATCAACCATCGCGACCAGCCAATTCCAAAACAATCTCATGAACCTCTCTAAATTTTGATTTCAAGTTTTCAAAAGCAATTTTGAAAAGTTCGTGGAAGTCGGTCGTATGCTTTTGTTTGTTTGAGAACTTTTTTTTTTAATCACTCTCTCTCTCTCTAGTGCGCTCTCTCTAACCAGGCTCTGATACCATGTTAGAATTTTTGACGGAGAAAGAAGAGAGAGACATTAAACAGTAAAATATCAAAGAACTACATTGTGTATTGCTTATTAATTGAACCATAGAAAATAAAAAGCTTTAAATAAAAAAATAAAATAACTAATCACTTCCTAAACTCAAGCCACTAACTTATTTCTTGACCAATAAACTAGGGTAGACTTATTCCTAAACATATTAAACATGTGTTAACTTTAACACAAACTATATATCAAGATGGTTTCCAAAACTATGGGAAGGCGGAAGCTGACACACGACAAAATTCTCTTCTAACTATAACAACACTTAGAAATATTATTATTATTTGGTTAGGTTAGTATCCAATAGCGATTCCTCGAAGACATTGTATAATTCATTAGGATCTTGCCTTTTATAACTGTATTTACGACTAAAGTGTCCGTAAATATATATACCAACATTCAATTGCCATATGGACAGGATAATTAAGGTTAACAAAATTTAATATACGCAATACTTTAACATTTTCTTTATTCTCAAAAGAAATTTTTTACAAGAACAAAAAAGTATCAAATATATTAACAGAAGTTGTTTCAGATGGAGAACATAGATCGATGAGAAACAAAAAGGAACTGTATATTTACAGGAGGAAAAGGTACGCGAAGGAAGTATTAAGTTACCATGTGCTGTGATCTCTCATCTTGTATAGCCACTGCTATTCCAGTAGGAATATGAGTGATTCTCACAGCACTACTAGTAGTATTAACCGACTGACCTCCAGCTCCACCAGACCTGTATGTATCTATTTTAAGATCTTCATTACGCAGCTGAACATCAACCTATAAATTACCCAACATAATCCACTTATCATCACGTGACATGTTGTAAAAAAAAAAAAAAAAAAAAAAAAAAAAAAAAAAAAAAAAAAAAATCAAATTATACAGAATAAGTTGCGTTTTGAATTCTGTAGATAGGCACTCAATTAGAAACCAACTGATGAGTTATATTGTTACCTCGTCAGCTTGAGGAAGAATAGCAACAGAAACCGCACTTGTGTGCACTCTTCCTGACTTCTCTGTCACTGGGACACGCTGTAAACGAACAAGAAAAATGAAAGAAATAAAAAGAATAATCTGCTAAATATAAGAAACTAAAATTACAAGTCAAACCTGTACTCTATGAACTCCACTTTCATACTTAAGCTTTCCAAATGCGCCTGAACCTGATACTGCTCCGCTAGCTTCCTATTGTGATAAAATTAATTGTATACTAGAACTCAGATATTTTCCTTAACGTGGGAAGCTAAGTTGAGGAGAGTATGCAAGTTTTCTCAGCTGCAGAAGAGTACCTTATATCCTTTCAAGTCTGATTCAGTTATGTCTATAACTTCAAATTTCCATCCCTTCTTTTGTGAGTACTTCTCATACCTGTTTCAAATATTTAGTTTCCCTTTCTACTTATAAAATAATATACAATGTCGTCAAAAGTACATACATTTTGAATATGTCCATTGCAAATAACGATGCTTCTTCACCTCCAGTCCCTGCCGGAAATTATGATAAATAATATCATTACATCTTTACAGGATTTCTAAAGAAAATAGTTATCGCATATCAAAACTTATGTACCTGCTCTCACCTCCAAAATGCAGTCTCTTTCATCAGCATCGTCTTTAGGAAGCAATGACTTAAGAAGCTGACTCTGCAATCTTTTCTCCTCCTCTAAGGCTTTGGTCAATTCTTCAGCTGCCATGTCATACATATCTTTGTCTCCATGAGAGTCCGACTTCAATGTTTCTAGACCACTGATTTCCTGCAAATTTTAATGTTAATTAAGCACCAGCAAGAACAATAAATGCAGCATTAACTGTAAATGTATATTATCAATACAAGAATGACAAAATAAAGGACAATTCCCAAGAAAGTATTCATATATACAGAAGAAATGGTTGACGGTAAACCAAGACACTATATCTGTTGCATACAATTGGTGAACATAAAATTTTTAGTAGCGCTAAACTCAAAGCAAGGTTTGAGAACTAAGATGTGATCGTTTGAAAATTTTGAAGCTTCGTTGTTTGGTCGATTTTGGAAATTTCAGAAGTTTCGATTTGGTTATCGGTTCCGTTTTGAATTTCAGTACATATTTTTTAATTGAAAACGCATTAATAAACGTTGTAAACAAAACAAAATGCATCAAAGTTTGATCAATATATGATTGTATGAGCTCTTCAATATTTCGGACATTTAAACATGCTAATTAAAGTTCATTATAATTATTGAAACTAAGTTAAACTTAATTAAACATATCAAAATCTTAACTGCTGATGGTCCATCTAATAAAAAAAATTATTATTTAATTATAAAATTTCATACAGCCCAAGCCCCAATTAACCAGAGTCTAGCCCAAAAAACCCCCAATTAACCAGAGTCTAGCCCAAAAAACCTAATTCAGATTAAAAACCAAACCCAACCCACTTTAAAAACCTAATTCATCATCTCCCTCGGCTTCTCTCGCCCATTTCCTGTAAAATAATAATAATAACCTCGTGATGGTGCAAAAAAATGTAACAAAAAGAACAAAATGTCTAAAGCTGCGGATTTCAACTCTCGAACTGCTGCTAACTGCTGTCATCCATTGCCATCTGCCGATTTCAACTCTCCAAAATAAAATTTTAATAGCAGTTTTGAAGTGCACTATTTTTGTGCTAAAAACGGATGTCCAAAAAAAGATAGGTGCAAAATGGCACTAAGCGTTGGCCTTCCGCTTTTTGAGGCTTTTTCGCCTTTAATAACTTTGATTCTTCCACACCAAGATACGCTTCGCTTGAAGTTAAAATTTCAAATCAAATACAAAATATATCTCTTAGAATTAATTTAAATTAGTAAGACAATGAACGCTGATTGAAGATGAGATACAAATTTAACCTCATTGACAAAGAAAAAAAAAGGAATTATGATGAATGAATCACCATAATCTAGAATTGTTAATGCTTGAACAATGAATAATTGAACGAAGGGAACTCAAAGAAATTTGAGAAAGTATGTCTGCACCATCATAACTCACAAAGCAATACATGTGATATATATTATCATGAAATTATACACAGTTTTATGCATCATAAAAAAGCTAACAAATTAGGCGGTCGTACAAAATTTTCCACAAGCTAGTGGTCAAAGGACCACTCTAGTCTTATACTACATTTGTTACTTCTTGGAATCAAAGATGTGATACAAAACTTAAGGCTTGACATTGTCCTCCTCTATAATATTCATCAGCTCCAGAGTGTCTCCAGATACTAACAGCGGAAAGAGCAATCACAGGCAACTAGTAATTTAGAGATAGTCGATACTGTATAATATGGATATATGGTTTATGAAACAAGTAATATATGCATGTGTATCAGCCTTACCTACTTTTAATGTTTGTCAGTTTGTATAAAAACAATATTAAATGAATATAGTATAATCAAATTGACGGACAGAGGTTTTCTTATCACGGTGAAACAAAATAAAATTTTATTTTGGTAGAATTTTATTTGGTTAACCAAACTAAGCTGATAGATTGGTTTTTCTTGTTTTTTGCACAATGAAACAAAATAAAATTTTGTTTTGACCTTCTATTAGCCGACACAATACTACATGAAATTACAATACACAATTCTTAGAGTGTGATATATAGCAAAAGGTGGGTCAGTAATAAGTAAATAATTTTTTCGAATGAGCCATACCCAGTCATCCCCTACAATACACAAGTTTATCCAGCATCTCAAATGCAAGATAAAAATGTATGGTCGCAATTACAATCTGCGTGATAATATTTAATTGTGATCCCACATATTTAATTGTTTGGTCCAAATGAACCAACCAAGGCTCCGTTGGCGGTGAGCCACTGACTGATCCGTACCCTGTTGGCTATGCTCTTACATAGGTCTGACAGATTGACTTTCTTACACATTGTTATAATATGTACTATATTATTATAGGTCTAAAATAATTTATTAACCACATAGTCTAATCACATCTATTCAACTAAAATGTATTTCTTAAGCTTCTTTTTTCCATGATGAGTTTATAGCTATATACAGTTGCATAGCCTAACGTCAGTGTTAATCAACATATTATTTGGAGATAACATATTCCACTTGCTAGAGTTCTCAGTTCCTTTAGTACTTGTAAGCTTTGAATTGTGATGAGTTGTTACTTGATTGCCTCACAGGATTGAAGAATGTACCTAAGAAACTGAAATAAAAATTATTTAATCGATGAAATATGTTGACAAATCTATTGATGATCAAAGGCATCATCAACCTGAGCACAAGACTGCATCAGCTCAACGGTTATTTTATGCTATCCTGAGTTATCGTTGCCAATAATGATTTCTCTTGTAATATCAGAGTGGGATCAAATGTTTACTAAGACTTCAAGGTTAATAATAAGCAAGCTTTGGTCTAGTAGTAGAGGAACTTGGATTGAAAAGTTTTGCCGCATGTATAACAAAGTATTTCAAGACAATATTAAAAACTACAATAAAGCAAACTAAGGTTAATAGTATCTGTTAGAATTTGAGTATAATTCTTACCATTTAAGATTTAACCTAACTGAGATAGGATCTTATTCTAATCCAACAACCTAATTCTTTATATAGTTTTAATAAATCTAATCAAATCAAATTTATGATAGGTTTTTTTATAATAAATTAACAATCAAGATCGAAGAAAACTCATTATAGCTTCTCTATAATAATCTAATAATTAAGATGTAATAAATTCAAGATTGGTATCTTTACATGGATTTAATATTCAAGATCTAACCCACAACAATGTAACTACAGCAACTACTTGATAACGTACGATTATACAACAATGCAAAACTTATTAACCTAACTTTTAGAATATCACATATTATCAATCGAAAATATATAAATATTCGCCTTGAATTCCTAAATAGCCATATTTAAGTCAAGAAGTTAATTAAAACAAGCCTAGAGGAAATCGATCGAGACATGTGTGGTGATGATTGGAACAAAGAAAATTGGTGATGTATGGTAGAAGTATTTTGCATGTGGACGTGAGTCAAATGCGCGTTGATGTGTTAGAGCAATAGAGGGAGCAATGAGGATAGTCGACCCCAATGTCAAAAAATGGTGGCCGGTTTGATAGTGGTCGTGAAGTGATAATCAACAATGGAGGTTTTGGTTGCACGTAATTTAAGAATTAAGGTTTAAGATTTTTGAATGAATAAATTGTAAGTGTAAAGCAAGGTTCAAGATTTTGCTTCTCGTTTCCATTTTTTATTTATAATTTTCAAAATTTCAATCACTTTTGAAAATAAAAAAAAACGATTATTTTTCATTTTGGATTTTGGTAATTTATTTATAAAAATACATTAATATACGTATACAAATACATTAACATATAGTGCCACTTGTATTTACGGAACTAAAATACGTATTACACATAAATAAGTCGATTTTTATTATGGATTTTTATTGTTTTTTAATATTAATTATGCTGCATTTAGTCGAAATTGAAAGAAGTATCACATTTTTTCAAAAATTATTTATCCATTTTTTGTTATATTGTTTTTTTTTTTTTAGAAAAATGTGTGATCCTCTAAAATAGAGGAAATCACACATGAATATATATATATATATATATATATATATATATATATCACAAGAATTTTTTGTTATCTTGTTTGATTTGTTGTTTTTAAATGCTTTAACTTTTTTTCACTTTTTCCTTTTTCACAATTTTTTTAACCAATTTTTAGCCCTTTAAGAGCAAATCTTTAATTTAGAACGGAAGTTGAATTTGGATCAAATTTCATCTTGGTAATCATCGGAACCAAATTAGCGAAATGATTATAACTCCATCAGAATTTTGAACCATGGTTTAAAGTGAGAGAAGATATGTATATATAGTGTAGAGGTTAATAGTCCATTAAGATTTGGGCATTATAGATATGAATATTTGTTATGGTATATTAGATGACTGTTGAATAATTTTTAATTCTTACTTACAATCATTTATATATTTATTTTAGGGGATTTTAGGCTCAAGGAAAAAGTTAGAGAAAAATTTCGTTTCAGGGACAAAAGGTTTGTTTTTTAGGCTGAAGGACACTTTTTAGTGTAAATCACAGAATGATAGTTGTAACTATCATTTTTAGTTTACACTAAAAAGTGTCCTTCAAACTAAAAAACAAAATTGTTGTCCCTGAGACTAAATTTTTTTGCAACTTCTTCCTTTTGCCTATTTACCTGTTTATTTTAATTATAGTAAGAAGTGTATGTATAAATTAGAATTTGCTCATTATTGTGCTTCTAATATAATTCGAAGAATTAAGATAATTGCATTTTTTATTCTTATTTACAATCATTTATATATTTATTTTAATAATAATAGGATGTATGTATAAATTAGAATTTGCTCATTATTGTGCTTCCAATATATTTCGATGAATTCAGATAATTGCATACCACAACCAAATGATCAAATATCAGACGAAGAAAAATAACATAACTAGGATCCGCAGAGTTTCAACTTGTGTTTGATATTTTGAGGATTACATATGTAACTACGTAAAATCATCAGAAAACTAGTTGCATTATTGTTGTGCACAACATTGATACACATGTACGGTGTTAAATATATTGCAAAATTACATGGTTTACCTTCTGTTTATTCCTTAATTCGTTGATCAATTCCAATGTCCCCTCAAGCTTCCGAAATTCCTTATTGGCCATCGAATACTCTAGCATTGTTCCTGCTGGCTATTTCAATAATAAGTAAACACGGTAAAAAAAAAAATTTCCCACTATTCAAAAAAAAAAAAATACCTGATTAATTTGATCATACAGGAGGGCACCCCTCTGTTCAATTGCCACCATTCGTTGCTCCATCACTTTTAGCAAGCTTAAAGGCAACTCGGAATTTGATTCTATTAACAAAAAATAGTAAAAGTATATTAGCTTCTAAACTTGAATCGACTATAATATTAAATTTTGATGCGGGTTTTGTATCGAGTACTGGTAGAGTACGAGGGCTGAAATATCTTTTGATGTAAAAGCGGAAATCTATTAAATTGTTGATTGCGAAACAGGGTTTCTCCCCATGGGAGTAATGGAAATTTCATGGAAATATTAGGGTTTTTGAGTAAACAAAAGCTCAGGGACTGGATGATCTCGCGAGTTAAAGCGGGAGGAGCTCCGGTCTGGGCGCAGTAGGGAGAAGGTGGGGCTGTCGGTATCTAGTAGGCAGGTGGTGATGGATGGCTGCTAATTAATTTTCGGGAGGGAAACATCTCCGAGGCATCTGAACACGATTGGCTACTTTTGTCAAGGAAAAGCATCAAAGCACGGGTTGTTAAAGTGATGAAAACGGAACAAGCTGCAAAGGGAACTTACAGCATTAAATTTTTTTTTTTTTCCATTTAATTAATTATTTTATTTTTTGGTTAAACGAGTGAACTGGAAAGCAGTCATAACTCATAATGAACATCGGAATTTACTATGAATACCTCAAAAAAAAAAAATCACAGTCCTTTGTATACAGCATATAATTTATAATCCTACGCATCCGCTAACTTTACCTTAATTTTCTTTCGTTGTCACCAACGAGATTCCAGTGGGAGTATGTATGTATGTATGTATGTATATGTATATACATACATACATACATATATATATATATATATATATATATATATATATATATACATACACACACACACACACCTACCGGAGCAATTACAAGGCAATACTGTATATGTAGAAAACGTAACGTGCGGTATATTATAATCGTAGAAGAGGTCCTGCACAGTAATTTATTTACTACGTTCGTGGTCTTAGTTTTTTTTTTTTTATATACAAAAAACAACGTATATATAGTAATTTTTGATGCAGGCATAGAATTAATCAAAACAAAATTCTGAATTAAATACTATTTTCCATTTTCTTGTAAACGCTTTCTTTATAATGATTTAACCTTTGAAATTATACTTTCAAAACAAGAAAAATATAGTCCTTTACTACATCCAAAATAATTATGCCATTATATATGTTTTATAAAGTAATATTGATGAAGTTTGAAGTAATTTAAGGTCATCGTCTTATAAAACCATAGGCTATAGACTCAAAACAATATAGTCTTTATATTGATAAAACACGGCAACGACGTGTTGAGAAGGGTCTTCGTCCCTCAAAACAAATGCCAAAACAAACTTCGTATATTGATAAAGCTCGGCGTCATAATGTTATTGGAGTCATCGCTCTTCTTCGATATAAAAATTTGTTAAAGCATTTAACTTTTAAAATATAAGACCGATAACATGGACTCCCACTTCATAAAACATCAGCGTCCTAAGATGTAAAACTTGGTTCGTATAAGCCTTAAAAGAACCGAGTCAGCACACTTGAATCTCGGCGTCACTGCCTTAAAGAAAATTAGCGGTTTTATTAAAGCCGAAGTCATTAGGAGCGGCACCTCATCCGTCTTCGAATACATATAAATTTGAATAAAGAGGGCATCGCCAACAACGATGTCGACATAGCTAAAATTGGCAAAGTTGTCTATATTGTCAAAGTCAATAGGTATAAAACATGGGGCAACATTATCGTCGTTATACACTACTCCAAATTAACGGAGTTGGTGTTCTTAATAAAAATAAGCGGGATTGCTTTCATGGACGTTGAAAAGGATAAAAGTGGCATTGTTAAAGTGTTTAAAGGAAACAAGCGATGTTGTTCTCTTCGAAGCTCATGATGTTGATGGTATCTAAGCCGACGTCGACTCTAACCTTCCTGAATTCATTCCATATCATCTAGGATGATATCCTACGCATTCATTAAGGTGGGCAACATATAACAGCGACATCATGGACTTCGACGACCATGACTCCGAAGTGGCAATGTCATAATTAACTTAAAAACTGCAATTTTGCTATTCAAAGTAATTCTTTTCCACCAACTTCTTGTATTTGTCCAAATACTATTGAATAACAAACTTTTTCATCAAAATCTTTTCCAAAAAACTACCATATGGCAGATTTATCATTCCCAAACATTTTTGAAAACCATTAACTTATATTAATATTTTAATATAAACATTAAGCTTTCTAGCCCACTAAGTTTATATAAAATCATAAACCCATGGGAAAATCTCAAATCATAATAAATCCAATTTATTACATCCTTTAACATATAAAAATTTCGGGACCAAATTCATAATTTAATTCTTTTAATAATTAAAATCCGAAATAAACCATTTTTCAACCTTGAAAAATTCACCAAATATTCTCATTAAATCAGAAAATTATGAAATTAAAAACCCACTTTCAAAGTAGTATTTGTAACATCACATCAAATCTCAAGTCAATTGGATGTCATACTATAGATTTTCTAACTCAAACATATCACTTAATTCTATAAATAAAATTCATAAAGTCACCAACACACATATAATCATTCAAACTATCATAGTATGACATAATAAGTAGAAGAATCTGATTTATACTTAAAACCGAAAATAACAATTAAAACATGAGATGCATAATTATTATTCACCTCGAATGGTTCAAGAAGGTTGAGATTTGTTTATGATTTGGTTTCCTTAGCTTCCTTATATTTTTCTAGCTTTTCTTCTCCTTGACACTTTGTTTATAGCCATCCTTAACCCTTTGATTTTGTTTGTATTAAATGAAATGGAGGAAATGAGAATGGGTATATTTGTTAAGGAAACATACTTCTTTCTTGTTTTTCCCTCCTCGGTGCCTTATTCTTATTAATGTTCTAATTAATTCCTTTAGTTCATTAATTAAGGCTCGACCCATTCTAATTTCCAAATCTCAATTTTCTTAACCTATTACATTATTTTATTTAATTTATCGAATTAAATCTTCTAAAAAATGTTAATTAAAATTAGGGTTGTTACAGACTCCTCTCCTTAAAAAAATTTGTCCTCGAAATTACAGTAAGGTACACACGTCATTCATAAAAGCATAGATGTAAAACATATCGTCAAACAAGTTAGGACAAGTGTCTTTAATCATACTCTCTGTTTCCCAAGTATAGTCACTCTCATCGTCACTTCACTGAACTTTTACTAATCTGATTATCTTGTTTCTTAGCTTTTTCTCATCCTTAGCCACAATACAATCTAGATGTCTAACTATAATCATGTCCGGCTCCACTACTAAATCTTCCAATGCAGTCGGAGTTCTAGTAGTCTTTGGATCTCAAACACACTTCCTCGGATGAGAAACATGAAAAGAGCTACGGACTCTTGTCGAACTGCTCGGTAACTATCTTGTAAGTGAGTTTTCCGATCCTTTCAGTTATAGAAAATGGTCTAACGAATTTTGGTGCCAATTTCCCTAATTTTTCGAATCTTACCACACCTTTCATCGGTGACACCTTGATGAAAACATGATCTCCAACTGAGAATTCTAAGTCTTCAGTCTCTTATCTGCATAATTTTTTTGCCTAGGTTGAGCTTCCTTCATCCTAGCCTGAATCAACTCAATATTTTCTACGGCTTCTCATATCATATCTGGATCAAGAACTAATCTATCTTTGATCTTCGACCAACATATGGGTGATTTACACGGTCTTCCGCATAAAGCTTCAAAAGACGTCATTCATGTAATAGTCTTATAACTATTATTATGGGAAAACTCAATCAAGTCCATATGGTCTTCTCATGACCCTACATAATCTAGTACACAAGCCCTCAATAAATCTTCAGGACCTTATTAACTCTCTATATCTGCCCATCTATCTATGGGTGATACGCGATACTCATCTTAAGCTTGATACCTAACACTTCCTATAAACTCTTCCATAATACACTAGTAAATAAAGAATCTATATCACTGACTATTCTACTATAAATCTCATGCAGTCTAACTATATTCTTCGTAAACAACTTAGCCAATACAGGTACCATCCTAGTTGATTTAACTGGAATAAAATGTGCACTCTTGGTCAGTCTATCCACTATGACCCATATACTTACATTTCTCTTGTTTTACCTTGGCAACCCATCAATAAAATTAATGGATATCGAATCCCATTTTAAAACTGGTATACTAAAGGTTAAAGCAATGCACTAGGCTTTTGATGTTCAGCTTTCACTTGTTGTCAATTTAGACATTGTTTTACCCTATAAGCCTATATTCCTTTTCATACCCTCATAAAAGAAACTTATTTTCATATCCTGATACATCTTAGTTCCTCTAGGATGAATAGTAAACCTCAATCGATGACATTCCCTAAGAACTTCTTTCCTTAGGTCGCCGGCGTTTAGAACATACAATCGTCTCTTCTTTCTCAACCATCCATTCTGGTCAAGATAAAAATTTTCAAATCATCAATCTCAGCTCCATCTTCCAATCTGCTAATTCTTTCAGCTAGTGATGGATCAATTCTTTGTTTAGAAGCAATTCTATTGATTGATATTGGTCGAACTTCCAAGTAGGATAACATTACGGCGCTCTAACTAGAATCGGCAGTCAATCTTAACTGCACACTACAAATAGTCAATGCATTCAAATCTTTCCATTCAGCCAACATAGCTAACACCACATTCTGATGTTCCCTGATAAGCGCATCTGCAATTTTGTTTCCTTTCCCTGATATGTACTCAATTCCAAAATCATAAATGGGTTAAAAACTACAACCATCTTTGTTGCCTCATATTCAACTCCTTCTAAGGGAATAAATATCTTAGCGACTTATGGTCTGTATACAACTCGAATCATTCTTCCAAAAGGTCATGTCTTCATACATTCAAAGAAAATATTACTTCCACCAACTATAAGTCATGAATTAGATATCTAGCTTCGTACGGTCTGAGCTATAGAGAAGCATATGCAATCACTTTACTCCTCCGCATTGACGCAACTCCTAGTCTAGTTCCACAAGCATTTGTATATACCACTAAATCCTGATTTCCAACTGGAACTACTAACACGGGCACATTGGTCAATAATTATTTCAGCTTTTGGAATGGCTCCTCACATTTATTGGTCCAAACATGCTTCACGTCCTTCCTTGTTATTTTAGTCATCGGTGCTGCTATATGAGAGAAACCCATGATGAATCTCCGGTAGTAGCCAGCTAGACCAAGAAAACATTTTATCGTAGTCATCATCTTGGGTCTCTTCCAGTTATTAACTGCTTTTATCTTAGCTGGATCTACTAACAACCTTTTTTCTAAGACTACATGACCAAGAAATTTCACCTCCTTCCAAAAATGACACTTTGAAAACTTCGATTTAGATGATGTCCCCTCAGCGTCTCAAGTATTATTCTAAGATAAATCTTATGATCTCTTTCATCCTTAGAATATATCAAGATGTCGGTATAAATATCAATACAAACATGTCCAAGTGCTCTCGGAAAATCCAGTTCATTAAGTCTACGAAGAAAGCACACACATTAATCAATCCAAATGGTATTACTAACCACTCGTAGGAACCATACCTTATTCTAAACGCCGTCAATGGAATACTTTTTTCACCACCTTTAGTTGATGGAACCATATCACCAAATCCAACTGGGAAAACACTTTGAATCCACTCAATTGATCAAATAAATCGTCGATTCTCGGCAGGGGATATCAATTATTTATCATCTTTTCATTTAACTTACGATAATCAATACGCAATCTTAACGACCTATACAATTTCATCACAAACACCACAGCCGCTCCCCAAGGCAAACCGCTTAGTCTAATAAAATTCTTTCCATCTAAGTCCAAACAACTACACCTTTAACTCTTACATCTTGGTAGGTGTCTTTCTGTTAGACGGTCTACTTAGTTTAGCTCCAGGTACAAGATCTATTCGAATTTAATAGCTCGTTTCGGAGGTAGTCTCTTCTTGTCACACTTGTAACATACAACCTCAAAATTTCCTTCCTTGGCAGCTCCACCCTTCTTAGCTCTCTTCTTTTGGTAAAATTTTCTCTTCTAATTCTGTCTGCCCTGACTCTATGATGGCTTGTTATTACCGAACAAAGCAAGCATCTCTTCATTTCTCAAATCCATCTCCGCGACTACATCATGTGGATCCCTAAGATATGGTAAAGTTGCCCCAGTAAGCTCAGGTCTCAATCCATAGATGAACTTCTCGTTTCTCTTAATCACCGTGTCTACCGTAGCATATCTATATCGGGACAAATCCTCGAATCTAGTTGCATACTCAAACATCGTCATATCACCTTGCACCAACTCAAAAAACTTCCTTAATATAGTTGACTAGTGATTTTAAATATAAATCTTTCTTCAAACTCCTTCTGAATGCAGCCCAAGTCAAAGTCTCCTCTACTACCTCGATAGTCACACTATTCCACTAGTATAACATAACTCCTTGAAATTGCGTAGATGTCAATCTCCTATTACGTTCATCATTCAAACAAATATCCTTGCACAATGAAGCAACCAATTATCCACTTCAATTGCATCTTCTGTTCTAACGACTGGTTTCCCTTCAAGTCTTACATAGAGTCTCTACTTAACACTGCATAATTGTTGACAAATAGAACTTCCTGATTAGCTCCTCCAGCATTTCCACCAACTAACCAAGCAGTAGCTCCTACTTGCATCATGTTGATAAAGAACTAATACATTGCTCCAATATCAACTGTTCACCTACTTTAGCAGCTGTCTGTCGACCCGGATTTCTTCTAATGTTGGGCTTGATATTTCCATTGGTAGTGGTGCTTCCTCCATCGAGATTCACTCTTTCGTTTTCTACCTCCATATCTTACTCCTTTATATATGTATTTGAACCTTATTAAGATACGGAAGAACGATCTAAGAGAGAGGGAGAATAGAGATAAAGCATATACTTATATATAACAAATATAAGTATGTTACTATAGCGTTATCAAATATCGCAGTCCGATTCTCTGATTCATTTGGATTATGTTTTCAGAAGTCTTTTTAAAGTTCAAAATTCTTTAGTTTTTCATAAAACTATGCTTTGACACCAAGTTGTAACATATCTCATTTTGAGCCCCGAAACTAAGCGCTACAGATATTGCAATCATCTATAGTATTAATTTTCGGTGGTAAAATGTGGTAATGCTAATTGTATCTACAACAACAGAAGCACAAGAATATGAAATAATTTTAATTTCAATTTCCAAATCAAACTTTCACCTTTTATTTCAAAGTCATAATCTCATATTCAATATATAATAAATAGACAGATACATCTACTGTCAATACATTCATATAATAACTGACATAACATAGTGGATAATAGAAATAGATAGACTCCTGCATAGCTAGGTTTGCCTCATGCATGTCTTCTAAAGTTTTATTCGCCAAAACATAGTTAACAAGTAAAGCCCTTACTCATGACCTACTCAAATTAGATTTTGAGCACCCGAGATTTTAATGAGAAAACATAAATTTCGTGCTAAACAAAAAGCCCAGTGTGAATAATAATATGCCGTCTCGGTTTTTATAGATATTCAGTGAGGCCATGCCGATAAGCCGAATGGGTTTTCCCTTCACTAATATCCCTTTAAAATATATCTTTTTCAAATCAAAGTCCTACAACCAACTGGTTAAAATAAACAATACAAACAAAAATGTGCATGCATGCTCCATAGGTAATCATGCCTATCTGTTAAATCAGTAGACTATCCGTCCTAATGTTTAATTTTCATAGAGTATTTACCAACCTACATAGCTGACTCGGGCCAACCAGGTAAACCAAATTTTCTAACTAATTGTTAGATGAAACTGAACAGTCAGTCCAAATACACTTATCCTATTGTTTACTTGACTATCTATCAAACTCATAGTTTTGCTAAACTTACTATGAACTTAAAGGTTTTACAGGCCAACCTATAACCTACCTTATCTTTATGTATTCTTTTTTGTGCATAAATCTACTTTTTTTCTTACTTATGAAAAAGCCCCACACATTGGAATTTTGGACTTATATCAGTTAGAGGCTAACATCTAAAGCATAGGCGCTACCCTACACCAGTCTCATATGATTTTCTAATCTCCGAGTCAATTCATCATATCATAATCTATCCAAAAAGTGATAGGAAAAAAAATTCTTTGGTAAAATTCTGGGCCAAATACCCTTTTCTATTTTTTTGAAAACACTTTCTTTTTAATGATTCAACCCTTGAAATCATACTTTCAAAACAAGGAAAAAAATATAGTCATTTACTATATCCAAAATAATTATGCCATGATGTATGCTTTTATGAAGTAATATTGATGAAGTTAACTCATTCAAGATCATCGCCTAATAAAACCATAGGCTATAGAGCCAAAACAATATAAAGTCTTTATATTGATAAAAAAAGGGCAACGACATAGTCAATGAGGGTCTTCGCCCCATAAAACAAAGGCCAAAACAATAAACTATGTATGTTGATAAAGCTCGATGTCATTATCGCCATTGGCGTCATCACCCTTCTTCAATATGAAAATATGTTAAAGCATTTAAGTTTAAAACATAAGGCCAACAACATGGAAGTCACACTTCATAAAATGTCAGCATCATAAAGTATAAAACTTTATTTACATAAGCCTTAAAAGAATAGAGCCGACATAGCTGAATCTCGGCGTCATTGCTTTAAAGAAAATTAGAGGCTTCATTAGAGCCGAAGTCATTAGGAGCGGCACCCCAGCCATCTTTGACAACATATAAATTTGAATAGAAGTGGCATCGTCATCAACAATGTCGACATAGCTGAAAGTGGGATAGTTTCCTACACTGTCGAAGTCAATAAGTATAAAACATGCGGCATCATTATTGTCGCTATAAACTACTTCAAAACTAATGGAGCTAGTGTCCTTAATAAAAATAAGTGGCATTTCTTTTATCGACGTCGACAACGATAAAGGCAGCACTTTCAAAGTGTTTAAAAGAAGCAAGCGATGCCATTCTCTTTGAAGCTCATGATGTCGATTATATTTATGCAGACGTCGACACCAACCTTCTTAAACTCATTCCATATCATCTAGAATGATATGCTATGAATTCATTAAGATCGACAACATATAATGTTGACATCATGGACTTCGACAACCATGACTTTGGAGTGGCAATGTCTAGTTAACTTAAAAACTATAGTTTTGCTGTTTAAAGTAATCTATTTCCACTAACTCCTTGTATTTGTCAAAATACTATTGATAACAAATTTCTTTATCAGAATCTTTTCCAAAAAATGCCACAGGACATATTTATCATTTCTAAGCATTTTTGCAAACCATTAACTTATATTAATTAATACTTTAATATAATATTAAGCTTTTCTAGCATAATACATTTATATAAAATCATAAACCCATAGGAAAAATCTCCAAAATCACAATAAATCCAATTTATTATATCCTTTAGCATATAAAAATTTGTGGACCAAAACCATAATTTAATTATTTTTAATAATTAAAATAATAAATAAACCATTTTCCAACCTTAGAAAATTTACCAAATATTCTCATTAAATCGGAAAATTATGAAATTACAAACCCGCTTTCAAAATAATATTTCTAAAATCATATCAAAATATCGAGTCATTTAGGTGTCATATGATAGGATTTCTAACTCAAACATATCACGTAATTTCATTAATTTGTTCCATAAATCATCAATAAGTATACAATCATTCAAACTATCATAGCATGGCATAATATAAGTAAAAGAACCAGAATTACACTTAAAACCGAAAATGACAATTAAGATATGAGATGCATAACATTCATCTTGAATGATTTAAGAAGTTTTAGATTTTTTTTTGATTTGATTCCCCTAAGCTTCCTTATATTTTCCTAGCCCTTCTTCTCCTTGGATACTTTGTTTATGGTCGACTTTAACCCTTTGATTTCATTAGTATTAAATGAAATGAAGGAGGAAATGAGAATGAATATGTTTGTTAAAGAAACATACTTCTTTCCCATTTTGCTCTCCTCATCTAACCTTCTTATTAACGTTCTAATTAATTCTTTTAGTTTATTAATTATGGCTCGACCCATTCTAATTACCAAATCTCAATCTCCTTAACCTTTTACATTATTTTATTTCATTTATCTAATTAAATCTCCTAGTTAATGTTAATTAAAAATAGGTTGTTACATCCACGCCAGCACATAACGAGGGAAACTTAGGACGCTCCGTACATAATCAAAGCACTTCAAAAGGGCTGTATACAGGGACACTCGGGGTAGACTTCAACACAGAACTATAATCGTAAATAGCCACAAGAACGTTCTGACCCGACATGTTATCAAGTCAAGCAAAGATGACAAATGTATGAGCAGGGCAGCATGACGTTGGTTACTGGGTAATGTTCACCACCATACCAGCATCGACTCCATAACATCATGTAGAGGTCATATAATGGTCATCACAGACATAACGAGGCTAATGAGTGAAAATAAATATCTTTTTGGAGGTCCACAACAAAGCCAATTCAAATTCGAACTCTCCTGCTACAATTTCAAATATTCCCGCTCTAATTTTGGGAATTCCTACCTCTATTCAAACTTTTTGCCAAAAACATGTTTGTAATCCCATCAAGTCAAATAGACAATACAGATATTCAATATCTGGCGGAATCCAAGGGTTGAGGCATGACGGCGAGGAAGAAATTTCTGTAGTCCGCGTGCCTTTCATGACTATAAATAGAAAAAGCACTATAGCATGAGGGGGACTTCTTCTTTTGACATTTTCTTCTTTTTCTAAAACCTTATGTTCAACTGTACCCTCTGCCATGAAATTTTGTACCAAATCAATAAAAAGAGAAGAAAGAGAAACGTCCCCCGTGGACGTAGTATTTCTTAAAATCCAAACTACGTAAATCCTTCATGTCCTTTACTGTTTTATGCGATTTCCTTTATTATTTTAGTATTATATTTTATTTCACTTATACTTGTCAAATGCTAGATAGATCTGACACTTTAACAAACAGTTAAAAGTGCAATACTTGATTGTGGAAGTACTCAGTGGCATAATCACCACCTTATGGAAAATTAAGATTACCTAATTTTATTAATTCAAAATCAACAAAGTAATTAGTGAATTAATTACTTTGCATATATTCGAGGGGTTGAAGGACGAGAAAGTTCATTAACATATTTTGGCACTAGAAAGAGGGCTTCAACCACTGTACCTCTGTTCATTTTCCACATCTATTAAAACTTTACATCACAAATCATGATTCCCATCAATTCCCCTACTTCTCTAATTCAGGAGCCTTCACATTTGGAAGCAAAGACTATGCCCAAATCACTTATATTTTCAGATGACACGGAAATCCAACCGACGCCCCTGTAAACCCTATATTGGTTGCATTCCAATCCTCCTTAGACTAAATAAATCGAAGCAGGGAAGGATTAGGGAAAACAATAATCCAACACGTCATTCATTAGGCATCTTCACCTCCCCACTCCATAGCTCACCGCCATCGTTGCATAGTTGCACTGAACGTTCAGCAGAAGAACGATAATGACACTCTCATTAATGGGAACAGTGGTGCTGGATTAAAAACTAACACCAAAACTTTGCAATTAATGCTCTGCTATTTCCCCGCTATATCTCTTAGCGGATTTCTATCGCTACGATTTTTCCATATAGCCCCAAATATAGCCTTTCCGCTTCAAGCCCTACAATTTCCGCTATATCCTGTTATTTTTGCCATATTCTGCTATTTCTGCTATATCTTTATTTAAAAGAAATGAATTGAAAATTGACATTTATACATTATAAAAATTATGAAATTAATTTATTTACTTGAATTTCCAATATATTTTCAAAAACGAAAATACTCTAATATTCTACTAAATTCAATTATGTTATATAACAGTTTTACGTTTATTTACAGTATATTCGCACATGTTTTTATTTAAAATTATTTATGCATTAATTATAATTCAATCGAATGTTAATTTTTCATTTACTTACCATTTATATTTTTGTAAAAACATTAAGTACAAGTTTTATATGGTATTTTAGAGTCATCTGCTATATCCTGCTATATCCTCGTATCCCCGCTATGACTTTTTGCACCTTCACTGCATTGAATATGCCGAGCATTCTAACTGTACAGCAATACAAATTAAAACGAAAAATCCAGGCTAACCCTAAGATCAAAGCCAAGCCGACCAATATAAACTCGCTACTACTGGAAAACTGAACCGATCTGCTAGAAATGATGAGCATGCCGTTTATGATGGTAACATATCCCTGGTTGACGCAAGAGAACACGAGATCCAACAACTCAGAACTCGAGTTGAAAGATTTATCAACAACGTACTGGAGAAACGATAGAAGAAATTTTCACTCTTTTCAGTGAGACTATTATCGTGTCGATTTTCCCGATACTTTCAAGCCCCTACGATCAATGAGTTTGATGGAACTACCAGCCTCGAGTATCACCTCGGCACCTTCGAATACTTCATGGACATCCTAAAAGCGAGAAGGATGGTAGGATACAAACCGTTCCCTGTATACCTATCCAATGTGACCTCACGGTGGTTCAAGAGGTACAGATCAAGTGAGGTCAGATCTTGGAGGCAATTGTGTTGATTATGCTAATATATGATTTTTGTTTGATGATAATGAACATATATGTATTCATTTAAATGTATTTGTTAATATACTATTTTATTTTCATAAAATTAAATAAATATTTTTCGAATACAATAAATAACATAGAATTTAAATTCAAACATATATTTTATTTAAGAAAATATTTTATTACAATTTTGAATAGTACAAATTTAAGCTTTCGCTATACATGTACACAAATTTCCATTATAATACAATTTCGATTACACCACAATTTTTAATTTGCATCACACTACATATCACTCATTCGCTCGTATTTATCTTTAACTCTATTCTAGATTGAATCCAACATCTGAGCAATCTGCAAAATAAACAATGAAGCAGTATAATTAAAAAAGAAATATTTTTGCAGTGTAAAATAAAATGTGTTGTGAAGATATTATGTGCCTCAATTATTTGGGTTGTTCGTCATCATTTAATTTTGAATTCATCACACACGAGCAATCTATGACATGCACAGTGTATCACTATACATGCCACAAGGCTGTGCACACCAATATACACATGATAAAATTGTAGGGACAGTGATTACAAGGTCAAACCCAATCAAAAGCCGGGTTCAGCTCAAGTGCAATAAAAAAAGTCACGACATGAGCAAAAGGTCAAACCCGAGCTTTAAGCTGGATTCAACACAGGTGCAAGCTAAATAAAATAGTCAAGAGAAACAAGACCAGATGCAAATCAACGTGAAATACATGAAACAATAAACTACATATATGTAGTGTGACCAGATCAACTTAAATGTCAAAGATCAATGAAGATTCAAACATGAACATAACTATATAAGTGTAAACATCAAGTTTAAAGCAAATGCACATCTACAAAGCTTCAGAATGCATGAATTAGGCCCAAATATACATGAACACATGTCAACTGTCAATGGTGAAGCCTCAGTAGTCAATGTTGAATCCTCAATAATGAAGGCTACAAATTTAAACCAGTCAACATAACATGATGCAAAAATCCAGACCAGACTTCAAGACGCAGTGCACAACAGACTACACAATCAAAGTAAAATACCAACAAATGAACACATGAGTCAATGCAAAAAAGATGAACTAGATAAAGCACAAGCTCATGACTCATGTGGAACTCATGAAGTAATGATGTAGTAAAATAGTGAACGTATACCTCAAATGCCATATGAAACAAGACTGCATCAAGAAACCAAACTTATACGCATGCATACAGCTCAACAGTTCAACAAGATATATGTATGTATGTATGTGTGTGTGTGTGTGTGTGTGTGTGCAATGTAGACATGTATACAGTAGTATGGGAGTAATGCTACAAACCAAATTGTCAAGTGAAGTCAAACCAAGCCTGGCAACATGGAAGCAAGTGCACAAAGACATCATGAACTAGATAAGGATCGTACTTAGACTAACAGACACAAATCAGCAACAATTCAACATGCTTATATGTACACAGTGAATACATGTACAAGACTCAAGACTGCACGATTCAGGTTCAAATGCAACAAGCTCCAAACCTCACCGTCAATATTTACAAGTTGATATGCAGACATCAATAACCAGTGCAAACTCAAGTGAATTCAATGCAAACATATATGTACACATATATAGGCAGTGCACATATAACCAGAAGCCAAACACAGTTCAACATTGCAACACCAGCTAGACCAAGCTGAAGAAGTCAACACAAAAAATTGGAACAGTGTCATGATATACAAGTGAGTGTAATAGTTAGTATAAATCACCAGCATTTAAGCAAAATCAAAGTGGACGAAGTCATCATAAATTCACTGAACCAAAGCCAAGTTTAATCAGAGAATTCAAAGCTGGTGACCAAGGAATTGAGCAAGTTCAAAATCAAAGCCGTGTTAATAAAGCTAACAAAAATATACGAATTGAAAAAGTCAGAGAAATCTCAAGCATTCAAGCAAAATAGAATGGCAAAACAAATTATCAGACGTTCGAATATTTAGGGAATTGAATCCTATTTAAACCCTTTAACATCATTGGTAGAAAATCATTCGAGTTTAAGCAACAACATAAAGGAACAAGCCAATAACTCGAATCAAAATCGAGTATTAATCGAATATCGAAAAAGGAAAAAATCGCATATCGTTTTAACTATAAAACTCAACTTAATTGAAGCATCCATGAACGAATTAATTAATAGAAGAAAGCATTCAAACCATCAGCTATCAATTCAAGCAGCAGCCTCATCAACAAAGCCCTAATTTCAGAATAAAGAAGGAACGAGACAGCCATTATCACAAACGAAAGAAGATACAGGCCGAAGGGATAAAAAAAAAGAAAACGAAAAGGGGATTCTCTTTTATTTAAGATTGGGCCGATCTTTATTATTACTTTGGGATTTTAATTTAAAATTAGGGTCTTTTTATTTTTAATTGCTTTTATTTTGTGTTTCTTTTAAAATTTTGTAAGTTTCTAGTCGTGCGACTAGGGGACGAACTATGAGAATTCGCAACTCAGTGGCTGAGTTGTGGTAGGGTTTTGAGCGTAGAGTTAAGCTAGTCGATAACAGCTGTCGCGAGTTTACGCGTGTAAGCGTTTGGCTACTTAATTTCTAGTAGAAACCATGAGGGCAGCATATAGGTAGGGTTTTGCCGAAGCTGTGTAAATCTGTGTAGTTCTATTTCTGCTTTTTATATTATGCTATTATCTATATTGCTATTATTTTGCTATTATCAGTGCTGCGAATATTTTATATACTTCTGCATTAAATTTTTATAATTAATAGCATCACCTATTCACCATCGCTCTAGGGTGAAATCGATCTTATAAGTGGTATCAGAGCCAGGTTCAAAAGCCAATTTTTGATTTTAAAGTTTTGATTTTTCAAAAACAAATTGTTGCTTTAAATTTTTTAAATGGCTTCGTTTAATAATGCTTTTGCTAAGGAACGGTCCATAGTTAGACCACCAATGTTCAATGGTGAATATGCTTACTGGAAAAATATGATGAATTTTTTTTGAAAACCATTGATGCTTGGAATATTGTTAAGACAGGTTATAGGGCAACAACTATAGTAGTAGATAATTAGGAAATTGAAAAACTGATGGATCAATGCACAAATCTAGAAAGTAAATTATAGAATGCTAATGTAAAAGCTTTGAATTCTATTAGTTGTTCATTGGATCATATTGAATTTAATCATGTCTGGCATTGTCTAACTGCGTAGGAAATATGGCACACACTTGAAGTGACTCATAAAGGAACATCTCAAGTCAAGGAATCTCGCATTTCCATGCTTAGTAGGGAATACGAGAATTTCACAATGACCAAGGAAGAAAATGTCAACGAGATGTAAGGACGACTTTCCAATATTGTATATAAATCAAAAGCTCTCGGAAAATCATACACAGAGTTGAAAATAGTCCGAAAAATCCTCAAAGTTGTTCCATGAAATTTTGAAGCAAAAGTTACCGCCATTCAAGAATCAAAGGACTTCAAACAAATCAAAGTTGAAGAACTTATTGGAGATCTTACCACTTATGAGCTAGAAATGAAATTCAAGGAAGAACGCGAAGGAGGTGATATTCGAAAGAAATCAATAGCTCTTAAAGAAACAACGGAAAGTGATGATGATGATGGTGATGATGATGGAGCAGCTAAGTTAGCACTATTAGTAAAGAAATTCAAAAGGTGGAATCACAAATACGAAAATTCAGCTCTAAATCAAAAATTGAAAAGTAGAATAGTCAAAGCACTAGATAATTTAGACGAGCAAGAGATCATTTGTCACAAGTGCAACAAACCTTGTCATGTCAAGCCTAATTGTCCACAGAATCGATTCAGCCATAGAAAGAAATAGAAAAGGAGAAGTTTTACAACCACTTGGGATGAAACAGACGAGGATGATAAAATCACTGGCAGTGAGAGCGAAAAAGCATGTCTGTGCCTTCGAGGTGATATAACTGACAGTGATGATGATGAGCCAAGTGAGGTATCAAAACTTACTCGTTCATAATTACTTATATATTTTCATGAAGTAAATGGATGTTTCGAAAAACTTAGGGAGAAATACGCTAAACTTGAATCACAAAGAGATACTTTGATATATTTAAATAAATAGTTTGATCAATTGGTTAAAAACTATCAAAACAAGTGCCTTAAATGTGAAAAGTGTCCAACATTCGAAGAAGAAATTAAAAAATCAGAAATTAAAATTAAATCGCTTGAAAATGAAATTCCGATTTTGAAAGAAAGTGAAAATAAGATGAGAGAAAATTCTATTAAAAAGTGCACACAATTATCAAATGGAAATGAATCTCTCAAATCACAATTCCAACAACTGTCTATGACTTTAGGAAAATTTTGAAAAAGCGAAAGATTGTTATATATGCTATTAGGAAAAAATCTTTAATACAAATAGACATGGACTTAGATATAATCAAACTGAACTTGCTAGAAATGAAATTAATCAAGTCAAATCAAAGTGCTCGATATGTGGAAAAACTGGACACAATCAGAATATTTGCTCGTATAGACCCAACCACGTGAAAACCATTCCCATTTGGGTTCCCAAAGGCACAAATATTAAATTCCTTAAGGCCAAAAAAATCTGGATGCCAAAAGGAACAAATATAAATTTTTTTGGGTCTACTCAAACATATTTTTCAAATCATTTTCCACTAGCAACCATGAACCTATGAAAAAAGATCACAAAAATCTTTTTTCGTGTAGGTGTGGTGGCAGGCTAAGGAATAATAGTGTTATCTGGATTCTGGCTATTCCAGACACACAACGGGCGACAAATCAAAGTTCCTTAGCCTAGTATAAAGGTGGAAGAATCACGATGGGCAACAAATGAAGAATTAACGTAATGGTAAAATAGGTAATAGTATATTTATTTTGAACGATTTATTAAATGTGAAAAAATCTGCACCATAATCTGAATTAAATCAGTCAGTTATGGGATAATGAATATTGATAATGACTCTGACTTTTTCAAAATTGTTGGCTAATTATATTTTTATGCCGAGAACAATATAAGTCCATCTATAATCTTTGGACTAGTTCATATAAATTTGTTTGAACTAATGAGGTTGCTTTATTGATTGACGATCATTCTTGATAAATGTGGATATATTTGCTTATTTTACTGCTTCTGGATCTAACACAATGTTCACTGTTTGTAAATTATGCATGATTTCAATTCAAATTCAAGAGAATTTCATTTATTAAAAATGAATTTAAGGTATTTTGTTGCACAGTTCACGGTCTAGTCTATAACGTCTAATTAATGATAATCTTGAGTCAAAGAAAAATTGGGATGCAGATTACACTGGTAATCAAGTTGATAGAGAAATTACTAGTGGAATGTGATTTGTGCTGAGATATTCATTAGCTGCATCACATTTTTCAAAGAAAATATTTGCGTATTTTTCATTTCAAATAATTTTAAAATAGCATACATTTTTCTTCTGAAACCCTATTTAGAAAATCGTTTTTATTAACCTTGTTTCAGATTAGTCATTTTTGAAAATTTTATTTTTATAATTTTATTTGGATTTGCTCTTAAATGACTATATTAACTAATCTGACTCTCTACTGATTATCAAAAAGATAAATAGTGATTGAAAAAGTGATGAGTGTTGATATTAATCATATATTATAACTTGAGATAGGGTATTTTTGGTAATTTTCTTTAGAAATTTAAACAAGATTTATAATAACTCTTATTTGGTAAAAATTCCATGACCATCTCTATTGCTATCACATTTCCAACGACCATCAAAATCCAATATAGTCTGTCGATATGTGGTATTTTAAATGGGAAATCATTCGTTTTTCTATTTATTATACTTTTAGCAATAAAAACATCCAAAGTATTCACTCTTACTTAAAAGTCCTCACGGTTATGCATGGGTGAATTACTTGGAATTTTTGATTATGTGCTTTCATCCTCATTTAAAAGTCCTTAGGGTTATGCATGTGTGGAATGCATATCAAAATTTATTATTAAATAGTCAAGTTGATTCTAATCCCATTTAAATATCCTCACGGTTATGCGTGGTTAGAAGATGCTTGAAATTCATTTTTTAAGAATACTACTAATCTCATTTAAAAGTCCTAATGGTTATGCATGGTTAGTAAATATTCAAATTCCTGATATAAATATACCACAAATAGACATAACTATATGGTTTTATATGATGACATCATTTTTAACATTCTAAAGTGGAATATGTGCCTAACATGGTATTTATGATTTTTGTTTGATTTTTTATTGAAATTTAATATTTATACTCAATTAGATATTAATGTTGTACTAATGTCTATCACTTTATCTCTAATTTTGTAACACTATTACTCTTTTGCTGATAACAAAAGGGAGACAAAAAAGTTAAAATTTTGGCAAATAAAAGTCAAATATTTTATTTTGTATTTTCTATTTGCATCTAGGCTCATTTGCGTATTTTTATTTATTTTTCATGCATATATGAAGCAGGAGCTTTCTGTAGAGAGGGGGCATTCAAATAGGGGAGCAAATTACTGATCAAATATATTTAATAAATTCAAAATCTTAAATATATGTTTGTTATCATCAAAAGAGGAAGATTGTTGAATATGTTATTATATGATTTTTGTTTGATGATAATAAAGACACACACACACACACACATATTCATTTAAATGTATTTGGTAATGTACTATTTTAATTTCCCAAAATTATATAAATATTTACTGAATAAAATAAATAACGCAGAATTTAAATTCAAACAGATATTTTATTCAAACAAATGTTTCATTACAATTTTGGATAGGACAAATTTAAGCTGTCACTATATATACACATACAATTTTCCATTACAACACAATTTCGATTGCATCACAGTTTTTAATTTGCACCTCACTACATATCACTCATTCGCTCATATTTATCTTCAACTCTATTTCAGATTGAATCCAGCATCTGAGCAATCTGAAAAATAATCACTGAAGCTGTAAAATTGAAAATATATATTTTTGAAGTGTAAAATAAAATGTGTTGTGAAGATATTATATGCCTTAGTTATTTGGGTTGTTCGTCATCATTTAATTTACTAATTCATCAGACATGAACAACCTGTGACATGCACAGTGTATCGCTGTTCATGCCACAAGGCCGTGCACACCAATATACACTTGATAAAATTGCAGGGACAGGTGAGCACAAGGTCAAACCCAATCAAAAGCCAGGTTCAACTCAAGTGTAATAAAAATAAAGTCATGACATGAGCACAAGGTCAAACCCAAGCTTTAAGTAGGACTCAACACAGGTAAACAAGTTGAATAAAATGGTCAAGAGAAACAAGACCATACCCAAATCAACATGAAGTACATGAAATGGTAAACAACATATATGTAGTGTGACCAGATCAACTTATATGTCAAAGAACAACGAAGATTACGACATGAACATAACTATACAAGTGTAAACATCAATTTAAAAGCATATGCACATGTACAAAGCTTCCAAATGCATTAATTAGGCCCAAATGTAGATGAGCACATGTCAACAGTCAATGGTGAAGCCTTACCAGTCAATGGTGAAGCCTCAACAATGAAGGCCACAAATTTAAACCAGTCAACATAACATGAATGCAAAAATCCAGACCAGACTTCAAGATGTAGTGCACATTAGACCGCACAATCAAAGTAATACACCAACAAATGAACACATGAATCAATGCTACAAAGATGAACCAGATAAGGCACAAGCTCATGACTTATGTGGAACACATGAAGTACACAATGAATGCACACCTCAAATGCCATATGAAACAAGACCGCATCAAGAAACCAAACTTATATGCATGCATACAACTCAATAATTCAACAAGATACACACACACACACACACACACACACACACACACATATATGCAATGTCGACATGTATACAGTAGTATGGAAGTAAGGCTACAAACCAAATTGTCAAGTGAAGTCAAAGCAAGCCTGGCAACATGGAAGCAAGTGCATAAAGACATCATGAACTAGATAAGGACTGTTCTCAGACTAACAGACACAAATCAACAACAGTTCAACATGCTCATATGTACATAGTGAAGACATGTACAAGACTCAAGACTATACAATTCAAGTTCAAATGCAACAAGCTCCAAACCTCACCTTCAATATTAACAAGTTGATATACAGAGATCAATAACCAGTGCAAACTCAAGTAAAGTCAATGCAAACACACATATACACATATATAGGCAGTGCTCATGTAACCAGAGACTATAAGAACAGCAAACAACAATGTTGGACTAAATGCATATGAACTCACGTGGACAGAGCAGTGCAGAGCAACCCAGACTAATATCATACAAACAACTATATACATATGCAAATACACATGTATAGCTTTAAATGCAATAGACCACTGAACTAATGAAGGCTATACAAGTGCATCGAACCACACAGTAATGCAACATGAAGATGAATACATACGCATTTAAGGCAGCACCACAACCTGATCAATTTTCAAAAGTCGAGACAAAGTGTAGGTCGAAACCAGACACAGTTTAACACTGCAACACCAACTAGACCAAGCCGAAGAAGTCAACACAAAAAATTGGAACAGTGTCATGATATACATGTGAGTATAACAGTCAGTAAATCAAAGCGGCCGAAGTCATCAGAAATTCACAGAAGCAAAGCCAAGTTTAATCTGAGAAATCAAAGCCATGGTGACCAAGGAATCAAGCAAGTTCAAAATCAAAGTCGCATTAATCAAGATAACAGAAATATATGAATTGAAAAAGTAAGAGAAATCTCAAGCATTCAAGCAAAATCGAACAGCAAAATAAATTATCGAACGATCGAATATTTAGCGAATTGAACCCTATTTAAACCCTTTAACATCATTGGCAGAAAATCATTCGATTTCAAGCAACAATAGAAAGGAACAAGTCAATAACTCAAATCAAAGTCAAGTATTAATCGAATATCAAAAAAGGGAAAAATCGCATACTGTTTTAACAATCGAAATCGACTTAACTGAAGCATCCATGAATGAATTAATCAATAGAAGAAAGCATTCAAACCATCAACTATCAATTCAAGTGGCAACATCATTAGAAAGCCCCTACTTTCAGAACAAAGAAGGAACGAGACATCCATTATCGCAAACGAAAAAAGATATATGCCGAAGGGATTAAAAAAGAAAAAGAAAAGGGGGATTCTCTTCTGTTTAAGATTGGGCCGATCTTTATTATTACTTTGGGCTTTTAATTTAAAATTAGGGTTTTTGTATTTTTATTTGCTTTTATGTTGTATTTCTTTTAAACTTTTGTATGTTTCTAGTCGTGTGACTAAGGGGCGAACTACGGTGGTGTAGTTTGAGAATTCATAACTCAGTGGCTGAGTTGTGGCAGAGTTTTGAGTGTAGAGTTAGATTATTCGATAGTGGGTGTCACGAATTTACGTGTGTAAGCGTCTGACTACTTAATTTCCAGTAGAAACGTTGGGGGACGCACGTAGGCAGGGTATTTCCGAAGCTAGGTAAATCTGTGTTATTCTATTTCTGCTTTTTATATTCTGCTATTATCTGCGTTGCTATTATTATGCTATTATCAGTGCAGTGAATATTTTATATACTTCCGCATAAATTTTTTATACTTAATAGTATCACCCTATTCACTCCCCTCTAGGGTGAAATCGATCCTGCAAATTGTCTACTGATTTCCTAAGGCAATTTTATTCAAGAAGGAAGGCTTCGCCGGACATCCATACCATATCTTATATAAAATAAGAGAAGAATAAGCTTGCGTAGTTTCATTAAGAGCTTTAAAATGGAGGCTCTTCGAATTAGGGAAACTAACAAAGAAACATTACTAATTGCGGCTCACGTTGGAATTAGGAGTGGAACTACATTATAGGACAAAAATAGCAGAAAATCTTGTCATAGCATGAATGCCTTTTATTAGAAGGCGGTTGGGTACATCAGGATGGAGGAAGCTGGGTCTATATCTTAATCTCATGGGATTTCCTCCCCCACTATGACAGGAAGAGGGTGCCAGACGGATATCACCCACCCATAAGGTGACACAAAAAGCTAAACCTAATAACAAAATTCCCTCTCACTCATTCCCTCAGGCAGATATATGAGATAACCAAAGATGAGTTGTCTTACAACTCGCTGAACAAAGAAAAGAAACCAAAATAGAACAAAGGTGAAGCATATTGTCACTTTCGTAAAGCAAATGGTTACCATACTGATAACTGATTACATTTAAAGAAGGAAATAGAGAGGTTAATTAAGAAGGGGTATTTAGGCAGATTCCAGAAGGAAAACGGGAGTGATAGGACCGACAGCTCGAGCCTAGATCCTAATGAACACCAACCTGGTATCCCTTTAAGCCCGATAACTTCAATCCATGGAGCATCGCACCTTGCTGGTGCTCGCAAAAAGGCACATGAGAGATACATACAAGAAGCCAAAGCCCAAAGAGCGATCTTCCACATCAAATAGAAGCCTAAGATAGCCTTCATAGTAGTTGATGCGGCATGGATTGTATTGCCATACCAAGATCCACTTATCAATAAAAGGCATGTGCCAAATTATACCGTGTAGAAATATTTGTCGATTTAGAAAGCTTAGTCAACGTCATCTTCAAGTTTTCTTTCAACCAAATGAAGTTGCCTTCCGAAATCTTGAACCCAGCCCTAAGAAGATTCATATTTGAAGCCATAGACAAGTGCATCCTTTTATTCGATCAAGTGAAGAAGGGGTGATACTTCAAATTGACCGAGGAGCATGAGGCAGAATTTAAAAACCTAAAGGATCATTTGGTCAATGCTCCTATACTATCAAAATTAGTGACAGGTGAGAACTTGTACATTTACTTAGCTGCAACTAATCTAGCTATTAGTGTTGTAGTGATATGAGAGGATGAAGGGAGGCAAAAACCTATTTTTTTCACAAGCAAGTGGCTGTCGGAGGTAGAGCTAAACTACTTAGTTGTCGGAAAGCTTGTATACAACTACTCCTTACAACGAAAAAGCTAAGGTCCTATTTCCATGCATAACTCATCGAAGTTCTCATAGAATAACCACTCAGACAAATACTATAAAAGCCAGAGACATTACTTTGCCTATTAAAGTGGGCAATAGAGCTTAGCCAATATGATATCACCTACAACCCTAGAAAGGCAATCAATTAGGTCAAGCGCTTGTAGATTTTGTTGTAGAGTGCACCTTACCAGCCGAATCCCATTAAAAGATGAAACAAATTCCTTATAGTTGTGGCACATGTTTATAGATGGGGCAAGAATTGGATACGTGTTGATCACCTCGAACAGGCAAAAGTTGCATGGAGCAGTACAACTTAGTTTCAAAGCAATCAATAATACGGCTGAATACATGGCCCTCCTTGCAGGCCTACAAATGACCCAGGTAATGATGGTAATACACATTAAAATTCACAATGATTCTCAGTTAATTCTGAATCAAGTGCAAGGAAATTGCCTAGAAAAGGAGCCAACCTTGGCCAAATATGCTGAACTATCTAAGAAATTACTAGAGTAGCTTGAGCAATCTGAGATAAAACAAATCCCCCATGAGAGATCATCCGTTGACTACCTAGCAAAATTAGCTAGTACTAAGGTGGCCAATGAAATGAAAGTAGTACCAATTGGGCATCAAGCAGATCAACGTATAACAATCAAATCAAATACTGGTCCTGACCTGAGCCCAACGGACCGCCATTAAAGGCACACGAAGTTAGGAAACGGTGGAAGATCAGGGACTACCCACCGTGGAATACACACCTCAACAAACGAAGGACAACAACTAGACGACTCTTATCAAATAGTTCCGCCTAAATGAGATCTTACTTCAAATAGAAATAAGGATCGAAAGATAAATACCAGGCTCCATAATACTCCTTCTTTGATGGTACATTACACAAGAGAAAGTATTCTACCCCTTATCTTAGGTGTGTTTCCAAAGAAGAAGGGTATGGGTTATGAGAGAGGTACATGAGGGACAATTCAAAGATCACTCTAGAGGAAACAAATTGGCAAAGAATGTGCTAAGACACGACTATTATTGGCCCACTGCATTCCAAAATGCAACAGAATTCATGAGAAAGCGTGACATATGTCAACAATTTGTTAGTATCCTTAGACAACCATCCCATAAGCTCATCACACTTGCAAGCCGTTGGTCGTTCGATATATTAGGAATAAATCTAATAGGGCCACTCATCAAATTATGTTTTTACTTTCTTTTCAAAAACTGGAAATCAATTAGCAAATGATGTAAATTATATTTATGTTGAATAAGAATAGCTCATTTGCAAAAACAACATAAGATATCAAATACACTTGTATAAACTTACATCAAAATTCACTTTTATGAAGCATAAACAAAAGAGATCACAAATCATAAATTTTTTGAAATTACATAGAGTTAGATAGCTTCATTACCCCTAAATTGAATGGGTTTAGCTACTCATTTGTGTTATCAAATCAACACTTGTAAATTTCAACATTAAGAAGCGAAGAAATGAAAACTAAACGAAGGAAGAATGAGAGATTAACCACTAACGATTGCATAAAAATTAAAGTTACACTAATTGCATGAATGTAAATCTAAGCTATAAATATTAAAAGAAAGAGAGCATAGAAATAAACATTAACATAAAAGCAAAGAAAAACATGTAGAAAAGAAAAGAGAAAGAGGTTTGGAAGCTATTTTTATTTCATGAAACATTGACATTACAACTTGCTTTCTTAATTTCCTAACTAATGTGAAAGAGTAGAAGATGTTTACATGTTCATAAGAGGGCTATATATACATGCATAAAACTTTAATTCAAATTTTAGGGTGCTTTCTAAAATGCCCTTTAGGAGGTGTGGCCATCAAGTAACAATTAGCCATTAATTAGTCCATCATTTAATGTGCATGAAGCTTTAACCTCCACTTAGTTGTCTATTAGCTTCTAATTATAGATTTTGGTAAGTGGGTGGGGTCCTCCATGATCATGAACTTCAATTATTTGCTCTTCATTCCTATGTATTCCCTTGTGCATGCATATATCTTCATGAAACCCTCTTCCATATGCATCAAAATATCCTATAAAAATTATAAAAAATGTCCAAGTAAAAATTCTCAAATTGTCACATACCCAAAAATGACCATTTTCCCTTGAATGAAGATGGATATATTATGATTTGAAAATAATTGAATTTTGGTTTTAAACATGTTAAAATGCCCAAATATGTCTTTTATTAAATAAAAATAGATAAAATATGGATATAAATATATGCACATTTACGTGCACATCAGCCACTTCCATTCTCGAAAGGAGGAGTTAAGTACGCCATAGTAGCCATAGATTACTTCATCAAATGGGTGGAGGCGGAGCATTTTCTACAGTTACCGCAAAGAAGATAGTCACCTTCATAGTAAGGAATATAATTACCAGATATGTGATATCTCATAAAACTATTTCTAACAATGGAACCCAGTGTGAAAGCAAGGAATTCGGGGTGGTTTGCGAGAAGAACGCATAATAAAAGGCTTCTCCTTAGTCGCTCATCCATAGGCAAACAGATATGTCAAAAGTGCAAACAAAACCATCAAAAAACTGCTAAAAAAAGGCTGTAGAAAGCTAAACGAAAATTGGCAGAGGAACTCTCTTTAGTACTGTAGGCCTGCCGAACTTCAACTAGATCCTCTATCGATCACACTCTTTTTTTCTATCCTATGAATATAAGGCCATGCTGCCCATCGAAGTAGAAATCCCATCACATAAAAGAATATCATATACCGTAGAAAAGAATAAGAAATTGAAAGAAGCTGCCTTGGATCTCATCTAAGAGAGTAGGGACGAAGAAGCAATTGTAGCAACCACATATTGGCGAAGGATGGAAAAGAATTATAGTGCGAGGCTCAAAGAAAGAAACTTTGCATAGGAGACGTAGTACCGTGGAGAGTAATGGCCAATACAAAAGATTTAGCAGATGGAGCATTAGGACCAAACTAGGAAGGTCCATTAGTCATAGTAGAAGTTTTAGCGAATGGGACATACCAGTTATCTAAATCCGATGGCAACCTAGTTTCAAGAACTTGAAACTCAAAGCATCTCTGACCTTACTTTGCCTAACTTACATTACTTACGTGATGTGCATTTTAGTATTATAAAGAAGTAACAATACTATAAATTAAATATAGGAAAACTATACAGCTTGAAAAATATAAAAGATCCCCATATTGTCCTTGGCAAAACCAAATGCACATTGACAAGTCACCGCCAGTAGTCACCGATTTAGCTAAATGCAAGGTTAGTAGGCAAAAACGGCAATCATAACACTGAGAATGGTGATATTGGCCCTTCACACTTAGACTTGCATTAACGCAAATCCGCCTGTTCAGCCAAAATACCACACTAGGTGGGATATTAGACCACCGTACCCCCATATAAATATTTCTATGATAGCAATCATATCATAGTCGAACTGTTTGTAGGGATATTAGACTGCTTAAACCAGTATAAAAAGCTTCTTTGTTAGCCAATTCAACATACCATACTGGATGTACAGATATTAGATAGCCAGAACCAGTACAAAAAAACCATGTGCATGCGATAATAGTTTGTATACACCTAAATTCTTACTCAAAAGCATAGTAGTTTACACCCAATTAGCGAAGTAGACTGTGCCGAGTGCACGAACAAATTACTGTTATTAGCTCAGTGCCATCATTCAGAGTGTAATGCCACTTATGAATGAAAGTAGCAATTTCAAAAATGCGAACGGTGATATATACTAGAGAAGAATGCAGCTCTACATGCGTATGGCAAGTACACCCGTAAACAGGAGGGCAAGTCATACCAAGCATGGTGCTAAGGAAATTACACCTAAACTAGGGGGTATGTCATAATAATTATACGATCAAGAATACAACCAAGGACATTGCACTCCTAAATAAGGGGGCATGTCATAACAGGCATATAACCAATGATGCAGCCAAGGACATTCCATCCCAAAAGGACTGGTCACGCCAAACACACTACCTACCGTCGTCTTTCAGGGGTGTTACTAGCAATACCACGGACGAGTAATTGCGGCAATCTAAGAAATGAGAATGGTGGAATTAAATCAAACATAAATGTCTGAACACAATTCGGAGCACAAAAGGCCAGTATCCCAAACAGCCAAAAAAAGAGAGGTTAGGAAAAAATAATGAGATGCGTAGATCAGGTACTTGAAGAAACAAGTCTACCATGATTTATGTTCACATCAGACTTGGAGGGCAAATGTTATGCCTGTTCTTACTGAGAACTGGTTTAAAGATACGATGTAACAAACTCGAAGTCATGGCACTATACCCAACCCGAGCTCAACAACCAATGGAACCACAACAAGAGACGAATACTGCATGTATTGAGAAATAGGATATTGTATTGAAACCTAGGTGCAGTACGCACTGTGCAGGCCTGATTGCATCTTCGAGGCTCATATTTCATCAAAATTATGGAAACAGGCCTATGCCAATACATACGGGGGCAACCTAGGCAACTGCACAAGTAGTCAAAAGCACTTCAAATGGGCTCTTTAGGGACATTCAGGGTACTCTTTAACGTAGAATTGTAATCATAAATAGCTACAAGAACGTCCCGACCTGGCATGTTATCAAATCAAGTAAAGACGGAAAATGTATGAATAGTGCAGCATAACCTTGGGTACCAGGTAATATTTAACACTGTACCACTTCATATGCATCAACTTCATAATATCATTGTTGACAAGAAAAATTGTCAGCATCCATAAGGCTATGTTAATGGCATATAAGGTATTTTAAGAAAGATTGAAAGCAATTACATCCTTTGAAACCTCTCTTTCGACTAAGTTGACTTAGTCAAATCACTTTTGGGAGATAGTTGGTATATTGCTAGTGAATCATTGACCAAATTAATCTCTTTAAGATAAAGGTAAAGGAGGACGTATCTTATTCGAAACCCCTCTTTCGAATGAATCGAAAATAGCTACTCATATTTAATATTCATCCCTTTTGATCATGTCGAAAGATTCACTCAAACCCATTCGATCATGTTGGAAGGCCAACTTTGTCTCTTAAGAGATGGAACTACTTTCAACATCATTAATTTCATTCCTTATGGAAGAACTCCTTCGAAAGGGTTAAAGATGTAGTCACATGTATGTTCCTTTCGAAGGAATCCATCCTTAAACGATAACTTGTCATTCATGAACTAGATGTTTTTCAAAATATCCCTTTCGACTAGGTCAAAAGAGATTTCATCCTTCTGAAACTGATCTAATTTACAAAGGAACAAGCTTCATTTGGTGTATTCGATAGAAGATCATCTTGGATATATATAAGTTTTATAAACTTATCAATGTCGAAACACCATCATCATCTTTATTTGCCAACATATTATGCTTATCGCGATGATAATGTGTTTCGCATGCATTCTATCCAGGTTGATCCCATAATTTTGCAAAAAGACAGAAAGGAGTTAAGAAAATAAGATAACACATATGCAATTGATCATTAGTCTAGCTAATTATCGTAATGATCTTCCTCACAATCAAAATCCTTAATGAATCAACGCATTTCTCCCTTTTCATTAATTCAAAATGAGTTACAAGATTGAGAGCTTTTCCCTAAATCAATTTAGGTTTACAAAGATTTTGTTGTTGAAAAGTAGTAGAAGAAAAAGAAATGAGCTTTGGATTCAAAAATCCGGTCCCCAAAATCGGACCCCTTGACTCTTATTTATAGATGCGGGTTGTCCCCCTTTCACGTCAATGCTTTCGACCCAGTCGAATGGTCACTTTACCTTCCGCATCATTCCTTTCGATATGGTTGAAAGGACTCGCCTACTTTCAATATTGTCGAAAGGCTTTTCTTTCGAGTTCTCTAACTCATCCTTGCGCTTCTCTTCTCCTTATTCCATACCTTTCGACCTTGTCAAAAGGATCCTTTGTCCATCTTTTGCTATTATTAAGTTTTAATTGTTCCTTCTCTCAGCTTTTTCCCAAATTGCTTTAGACATCGTCGAAAGGGCCACAGATGCACTTTTCTCTTCATGTTGCTTCATGGCCATAAGAAGGACAGATAAGAGCTTCTGACTTTGTCGATAGGTTGTTTATTAGAGTTTTGAAGTGTTGAAGTATTGATGATTCTAACATGGCAGGTAGCTTCCGACTGCATGCTTGTGAATTAACGTGGAACCTTCTCCTGTTGCCATAGGCTTCGACCGGTTCAAAAGGCTCGACTATGCTTAATGAAGGAGAAAACTTTGTTTTCGAAGGGTTTGGTGCAAATATGTAAGGTTATTATTCATTGCCTTCGAAAGGGGTTCCGAGCCTGTCCTTGCTTTTCTCTATATTCATGAATCCATCTACATCGAAAGGTTTGAATGAAGCAGAAGAGTAGCCCCCACTTCCTTTATCTTTCTTTTTGAAAGCTTTTTGCATTGTTTACCACTTGTGAGGGATTATGATGCTTTCGACTTATCCGAAAGCTCTCTTAATGCGTTCGATGCATTCTTTCATGATCCTTGTCGAAACCCATGCCTGTAATTTCAGTAGAATCTGGCATTTTTATTAATCTTCTTTCAAACCTTTGTTCTTAAGTGGGTTTTATGGTTAATATTTTTCTTCCCTTGTATGAAAGAACCTTTTATTATTTAGGACAAAAATTTCACAACTTCTTTGCTCTTAATAACCTAGTTTTCCTGCAAAATTCAAAGCAACTGACATTTTCCATTGCTAACTCATTATCTTATAAATATGTTTAATGATAAGTCAGCGTAATAGTGTTTCTAAATTTAAATGGTTAGTTAATCATAATCTTGATTAAATAAAGGATACGAGGTACGTAATTAATAGTTATCCATGCATATAATAATTAAAGTCTAAGAACTTACTGTTGGAGATGTCCAATGTCTGGAAATATGAGGTTATAAGCTATTATATGGAAATAAGTCTTTGTAATCCATAAACCTTAATGTGTATTTAGAAACTCCTCTTAGAGATAAGAACGATCTTGGAGTCCAAATTCATATGTTTAGTGAACATCATTTAGAGTTGCAAACTAATAACCCTAGTTTGAGTATTAAGAAGACCGACTCGAAGTTTCTGGTTAAATACTTAGATGTCAATTGTAATTTCAATACTACTACCTTAAAATCTAGATTTGAGAATCGATAAATGAAATCCAAAATAAAAGGCTCGAAATTAAATTTAAGCATTCGAAAATTATGAAGTCTAAACCTAGATTATGGAATCAATAAGTGAAGTTTGGAAGATAATAGTAAGATGTCCAAGCCTAGAACAGGTTTCAATAAGTAAGATTCAAAAATAGACTTCAAAATATAATTCTCAAACCTAGATTCGGGTATTAGTGGTGGACAATAAAAACTTCGTAATAATTATCTCCATGGAAAAGATCTTAAGCCCAGATCAGGGCACATGTCGGATAATCAGAAATCCATAATGATTATCCTTATAATAGAGATCCTAAGCCTAAATTCGAGCGTTAATAAGTGATATCGGATAATATTCTTGAAACCTAGATTCAGGTATGGCGAAGACCATAAATGATTAGTGAAGACCCGAAACCCATATTTGGGTATTATAATATAAAGTCCAAAAGTGAGAGACCCAAAGCACAGATTCGGGTATTAATAAGCGGAGTTTAGTTCCGCCTTTTAGATTTTGTCTTCTTTGATATGTATAAATCCTTTAGGCCTTATATGTTTTTGTGATTTGATTGCTGCTTCTCGAGCTTGGACGTCTTAGTCCATCATTTGATATGCCACTTCTTGGGCTTGGACACCTTAGTCCTTTGTAGATATGTCGCTTGTTAGTCTTGGACGTCTTAGTCCATTATTTGATAAGCCACTTCTTGGGCTTGAATGTCTTAGTCCTTTATAGATATGGAGCCACTTCTTGGGCTTAGACATCTTAGTCCATGGTTTAATAAGCCTCTTCTTGGGCTTGGACGTCTTAGTCCATTGTTTGATGAGCCTCTTCTTGAGCTTGGACATCTTAGTCCATTGTTGCCTGGTGCTCTTGGTTAGCTCATTCTTAAGCTGGAACCAAGGACTTACCCAAGCTCCCTCCAAGAGGCGCCTTGACCACCAATGGCTTGTCGATGCTTTAACCTGGCCATAGCATGGTGCGGATAAAGGCTCACACTCCTTCCTCAAGGAGGTGCCCTGCTCTGGCTATAGCGTGACGCGGGCATGGGCTTTCATCGCTTTAACCTGGCCATAGCATGGCATGAATAAAGGCTTACACTCCTCCCTCCAAGAGGTTCCTTGACCTGACCAGAGGCGCAGCTAACGGCTTGTCGATGTTTTAACCTGGCTATCGTGGCACGGTTAAAGACTTACCTCCACCCTCCAAGAGGTGCTTTGCCCTAGCCATCTCGGCATGGATAGAGGCTTTGACCGTTAAAGATAGTGCCCAAATGCAAGGAGAATTCTACATCCAACCATGTAGATTTTTCTTTTGAAGAAAGAGATGCTTTATTCATCGTAGGAAAATATGGTTTCAAATTTTCTGCATTCCATGTTCTAGAAACCATACTGCCATCTGGTCGGCACAACTTATAAGCTCCTAGGGGGATTACTTTGCTAATGATTAAGATTCCTTCCTAATTTGGTCCCAGCGACCCATCCATGGGATTTCTTGTATTTTCTATTACTCTTCGGAGTACTGGATCTCCTTCATGAAATGATCATATTCTTACTTTTGAGTTGTAATGCTTTGAAATTCTTCTGCTGTTCCAATTGCTATTTTTTCTCTCAACTCATGTGTCAAATCCAGTGATTCTCTTTTTAGTTCTTACTTTAAATCGAATGCATATGCGATTCTTCGATGCAAGGGTATTTCAATCTCAATTGGTAACATCGCCTCACGCCCATATGTTAATGAATAGGGAGTATGACCCGTTGCTATTTTGGTAGATGTTCGATAAGCCCATAATACAAGTGGCAAACTCTTTTACCCAGTTTCCTTTAGCCTTGTTCAGTTTCTATTTCAAAATTGTCTTTATAGTCTTATTTCAGCCTCAACTGCCCCATTTGCCTTCGGATGCACGACAGAGGAAAAGCTTTTAAAAATTCCGTTCTTATGGCAAAACTATTAGAATTCCTCACTCTCAAATTGTGCTCCATTATCGAAAATAATCTTATAGGGGATTCCAAATCTGGTTATAATATTTTTGATGACAAACCAGAGTACTTTTCCAATGGTAATCTTGGGGAGTAGTTCTGCTTCAACCCATTTAGTGAAGTAGTCTATGGTGACTACAACATATTTTGCTCATCTTTAGAAATAGGAAACGGGTCGATTAAATCAATTCCCCATATGTCGAAGGGCCATGAACTTGAAATTGGGGTTAACTGACTTTGTGGCAATCGGGGAATCTTCGAGTACTTTTAGCATTTCTCGCATCTCCTTGCATATTCTATGGATTGACTCACCATATGAGGCACATAAAAACCTTGTCTCATTATCTTCTATGCTAGTTTTATTCCATTAAAGTGTTCTCCATAGAATGCTTCATGTGCTTCTACTATCAATTTCATCCTGTTAGTCCGTGAGATGATGGTTTTCATGACGACAACCTTAGAATAGAATATAAAATATAAATACTAACAGTATAAGTTTAGATATATATGTACATGTAGGATTTAACCATGCAGGTACCAAGAATGAAGACTGTACAGTATAGAGATTCAAGATATCAAGATTGAAGACTCACGAGTATCAAGATTATCAAGAGTTCAAGAATTAAAGTACTTTATTCTTTAATTAGAAATTTTGTTAAAACTCCTAGAAAAGCACTGGCATCTTAAAATCCAATTTATTCGTGGAATGGAATCCACTTCGAGCCTGTTAAAGGGATGGAACCCTAAGTAGGATGGAACCAACGAAAAATCTAGTGGAGCATTGTTTTGTGTCCACTAACCTTTTATTCAAAATGATTTTTCAAAATTTTATCTTGTTTTCAAAATGATTTCAAAACCTTCCTTTTAAAAGCATCAAAAACATCTATCCTGATTTCATATACTTTTAGCCTCAAAATAATCTTTAATTTCAAAATCAAATTATCCTTGTTTTTTAACTATATTTTAAACATAATATATTTAAATTTTAAATATTTATACTTAGATTTTAATTATAAAATTATAGTAAAATTTTGTATATATTACTCTTTATACTTATGTATTTTAAATATAGTCAAGTATATTTATAAAGTTTAAAATAGTTTTAGTATAAAATAAAGGTTATTTTCAAAGAAAATCAAAACACAAAAAATCCCTTTGGGATGTCGACATACTCATATACCCCATGTCGACATGGTGTCAGTTGAGTTCAAAATTTAAATTCCAAAAGAAGTGTCTATTCGTCATAACTCTTCACGAATGGACATGACTGTTGTTCCTCTATAAATAGGGGTTAGTTTCGACGAATTTTAAGACAGTTTTTCTGGTTTTTCACTCCTCTTCTTCTTCCATATTTCTATATACAAATTCTTATCATTACTCTGCCGAAATCAACATTGAATCTAACTAGATTATCTCTGGTTTGATTCTCTATCACTATCTCAACAAGATCCTCAGTGCTATTCACAGTTATATGCTTTTTGCAATCAACTTAGCGAGAAAAGGTGTGATTGTTGCCTTGAAAATCAATCATGTGTAAAAGGTGTGATTGTAGCCTTGGAAATCAATTGGGTGAACTTGTTGCCCGGGAAATCAAGTATCTCTACCCAAAGGATTGTGATTCTGAAGGGTGTACCTCGTAGCCTTGAAATCGAGGGTGTAATTGTAAAGATTGTTTTTGAAAGGAAATTCGTACTTGTGTGCGGAACTGGATATAGGGTAACTCCGAACCAGTATAAAATCCGGTGTGTTCTTTACTTTACTGCTTTTACTTTATATTTGCATTTGTGTTTGATTCAGTGATCATATCTGTGCCTGAATATTACATACATTTGTGTTTGAATTAACAAAAACTCAAAAAGATTTAACAATTCTCTAAAACACTATTCACCCCCCTTTAGTGTTTGTCCTTAGCCTTAAAATCCTTAATCCTCATTTCTCACATTTGGTATCAGAGCAAGGTTTTCAAAGTTTCGTAATCTGATTTTTGAAAAAAATTTCAAAATGGCTACCAACATTGGTATTGGTACTAACACCAGTATCCCTGTCACTAGTTCATTTGTAGAAGGTCAGTCTACTGTCAGACCACCACTTTTTAATGGCAGTAACTATGCATATTGGGCATGCAGGATGAAAATATATTTACAATCTATAGGATTAGGCACTTGGAATATCACACAAACTGAATATTCTGAACCCACAACTGATTTTGCACAGTGGACCGCTAAGCAAAAGACTGTTGCACAAAACAATTCTAAAGCAATGAATATTATGTTTTGTTCACTTGATAGAAATGAATATAATAGAGTGTCAGTTTGTAAGTCTGTATATGAAATCTGAAAAACTTTGCAAGTAACTCACAAAGGAACAAGCAAAGTTAAACGGACCAAAATGTTCATGTTCACAAATTAATTTCAATTATTTAAAATGAACCCTAATGAGTCTATTTCATGTATGTATAACAAATTTTAGGATATTGTGCATTCTTTAACATCCTTGGGAAAGGAATTTTCTGAAGAAGATCAAGTCAGAAATTTCTTAAATTCTCTTACTCCAGAATAGGATCAAAAGACACTTGTGATCGAAGATGCAAATGACATCAGTACCTTAAAGATAGAAGAATTAATTGGAAAATCTAATTTCATTTGAAGTCCAAATGATCGGGAGAAGAGACAGCAAAGCATCTGAAAAGATTTCAATGGCATTCAATGCATTGACGGATGGATCAGATTCAAACAGTGATGATGATGAAGAGATAGCCTTTATGACGAGAAATTTTAGGAAATTCTTAAAATACAGAAAGGTGAATAATATCAAGAGAAACAACTATAGGAACTCTGAAAATCAGAATGTAGTGCCAAATAATGTCAAATGTTTCAACTGTGATGAACCAGGCCACATCAAAAGAGGCTGTCCGCATCCATAAAGGCAGAATCCTCCTATGAACAATGATCCAACAAAGAAACGAAAGCGTGCATTTACTACTACCCTAGATGATTCAAACTCGTCTTCAATTAATGATGATCATAAAACAGATATTCAAATTTGTGTTTCACGGCAGTTTACGACTCCGACGAATTCAGAGAAACGGACTAAGAAAAAGGTACACATTTATAATATAATTGGTTGAAATTGCTTGCTTAGAATTAGATGCTTAATTGCTTGATTAATTGATTGATTTTGAATTGGTGTGTTGTTTGAATTTTAAAATTTATTTTCTATTTTTTTATTATTTTTATTTTTAATAGTATAATAATACTTTCTGAAATATACTATAAGTCCAATAATATTTCAAAAGTATATAGACAATAAAAAATAATAAAGTGTATATATATATATATATATATATCAGAGAACTTAGGAAAAATAAATCACAAAAATTCACTGGCACATGTCGACTTGGTCCCTACCATGATGTCGACATGGGTGTCGGAATTTGAATTTCAAAATTTGAATTCAAATGTTTGAATTTCCCTCCACCTTTTCACTTCATTCAATTCTCTGAAAAGCTACCTTTTGACTAGAGAACATGTCCTTTGAGAATCTATTTATTCACTATCTTTTATCATATCTTTTCACCCCCATTTTCAAATTCAAACTCTCTTTTCAAAACTTCAAGCTCTCTACTCTCTACTTTAATGGCTTCTTCAAGCAACCCCTCCACCATGAGAATTTCCAAAAAGATTAAAGAGCAACTCTTCAATGATCCGGAGGCAATAAAAGCATATATCAATTATGCTAATTATGTCAAAGTCCATCCTGGAAAGTTTGCTATCTTTCAAGATTTTTCATCTTATGAAATTGATTCTCTTTTTACAAACAATCAAATTCTTAGTCTTGTTGATGCTTCTCAAAATGATTTTGTTTGCTATCCAAATCTTGTCAAAATTTTCTATGCAAATTTAAACCATGGATTTTATAATGGAAATGAGAATGAAATTTGGAGTAGTGCCAAAGGCACTAGAATTGTTTTGAATAGTGATCTTTTGGGTACTATTCTCAATTGCAAGTGTACGGGAATGGATCTTTCTAATTTTAAAATTGATAAAAATGATCGTGAGACATTTCATCACATTTTCGAAGGGAATGGTAATTTTGAATTCGAAATTCGAAATTTTCGACCAAAAGGAAGAATTTTCAATCTTATTTTGCAACATACTTTGACCCCAAATTCGGAGAATTTTAACAATCCTACTTCAAAAGTTTGCAAAGCACTTTTTTCTATTTTTGGAAATTATGACATAAATTAGGCGCAAGGTTATTTTAGATGAACTTCGTCCCAAAAATCTTGAAATGGGTGAGAATACTCTATGTCATGGAATTTATCTCACTCGAATTTTAACTATTTTGGAGTGGATTTCAAAGGCGAAGAATTTGTTTTTAGAAAAGTTTTCAATCATTCCAACATTTCGCTTATGAAAATTCCATTTGTTTTTCAACCTTATGAGACTCTTGCTGAAAAGGAAGAGCATTTGGCTCATGAGGAAATGGACAAAGAGGAAGAGGGTAGAAGAAGAAGAAGGGAATGAAATGGAAATTGAAGAAGAAGAAAGTGAAACCTCTTTGGAAATCATCAACTATCCTCCTAATCCATCCACCAAAACCCTTCTCAAAAACCAAAAAATGATTGTTGAGAATCAACGGATTATTAAACGATCCGTTAGTAAGAAGTTGAACAAAATTTCATCCATGATGAACAAGTTCATTTCCAAAGTCAACAAGAAACTTGGACTTTCTTTATCATCATCATCCTCTAACTAGCTCTACCTTTTTGTATCTCATTGTATTTATTTTAGTTTATTTTGATTTGAATGTTTGTGTAGTTCTTTATGATTAATCGTTGTATCGTTTTAGTATGAAATGAAATGGAATTTCTTTCTATTATCTAGCTTATCTTATCTCCAGAATAAATGTTAGTGTATTATATAAATATACATATATACACAATTATTCACAAAATCAAAATATATCATCAAATTTCACTACACCATGTCAACGTACCCCCTATGACCATGTCGACATGTACTGGTAAGAAATGACAATTCATTTTTTTATTTACCATATGTCTATTCATTTCAAACGAATTTCTACACATGTAAATACATATTTCTTCCAGAATTCTTCACTGAAAACAATTTCTTATCTACACTATCTCTCATTCTTCAACAAATCCAAATACGGCTAATCCAATTCATAACTTATCCGAAAATCTTGAAGAAACTCTTAATTCGTTCAAGAATATTTCTCGTTCATTCTTCGTAACCAGCGACACTTAGAATTGAGTCAAATGCAGATGATCAAGGAGTAAGAAAGGCATTTCAATGCAATACGATGGATGATTTCCTCCCTACACAAGGAAGATAACGAAGCACATCCTCCAGTCTCTCTCACCAACGACAATGAACATTGGGATGCTATTAAGGCAGACCCTATTTTTGGAGAAGAAGGATAGGTGGAAGTTCCACGTAACGTTCAATTTTATTTGGTTGCTTTGTTTGAATTTTTTGCGTTGATGGATTTGATTTCATTTTCTTTGGCTTGGTTCAAATTTGATTGATATTTAGTATGGATTGATGTTTGTTGTACAAAACATGTATAATTGTACATTGACATGTATATAATCTTTGATTCATTATCGTGACTATCAATTCTATATTCCAGTGTATAAGTTTATTAATCCAGGTATTTTCATCCAAGAATGAGGGGAAGTTATATAGTTTAGTGTTATATAGTTTAGAGTTAGTTTTTTTGACAAAGGGGGAGAAGTATAAAATAGGGTAGTTGGCATAAATTAAGGGGGAGTTATTAGGATAAAAGTAATATTTTATAAACAAAGGTTGTCATCATCAAAAAGGGGGAGATTGTTAGTCCGCGAGATGATGGTTTTGATGACAACAACCTTAGAATAGATTATAAAATATAAATACTAACAGTATAAGTTTAGATATATATGTATATGCAGGATTTAACCATGCAGATACCAAGAATGAAGACTATACAATATAGAGATTCATGATATCAAGATTGAAGACTCATGATTATCAAGATTATCAAGAGTTCAAGAATTCAAGTAATTTATTCTTTAATTAGAAATTTTGTTAAAACTCCTAGAAAAGCACTGGCATCTTAAAATCCAATTTATTCGTGGAATGGAATCCACTTCGAGTCTGTTAAAGGGATGGAACCCTAAGTAGGATGGAACCTACGAAAAATCTAGTGGAACATTGTTTTGTATCCGCTAACCTTTTAATAAAATGATTTTTCAAAATTATATCTTGTTTTCAAAATGATTTCAAAACCTTCCTTTTAAAAGCATCAAAAACATCTATCCTGATTTCAAATACTTTTAGCCTCAAAATAATCTTTAATTTCAAAATCAAATTATCCTAGTTTTTGAACTATCTTTTAAATATAATATATTTAACTTTTAAATATTTATACTTAGATTTTAGATATAAAATTATAGTAAAATTTTGTATATATTATTCTTTATACTTACTTATGTATTTTAAATATAGTCAAGTATATTTATAAAGTTTAAAATAGTGTTAATATAAATAAAGGTTATTTTCAAAGAAAATCAAAACACCAAAAATCCCTTTGGGATGTTGACATACTCATATACCCCATGTCGACATGATGTCAGTTGAGTTCAAAATTTAAATTTCAAAAGAAGTGTCTATTCGTCATAACTCTTCTTGAATGGACATTACTGTTGTTCCTCTATAAATAGGGGCTAGTTTCAACGAATTTTAAGACAGTTTTTCTGGTTTTCACTCCTCTTCTTCTTCCACATTTCTATATACAAATTCTTATCATTACTCTACCGAAATCAACATTGAATCTAACTATATTATCTCTGGTTTGATTCTCTAACACTATCTCAACAAGATCCTCGGTGCTATTCAGAGTTATAGGCTTTTTGTAATCAACTTAGCGAGAAAAGGTGTGATTGTAGCCTTGAAAATCAATCAAGTGTAAAATGTGTGATTGTAGCCTTGGAAAATCAATTGGGTGAACTTGTTGCCTGGGAAATCAAGTATCTCTACCCAGAGGATTGTGATTCTAGAGGGTGTACCTCGTAGCCTTGAAATCGAGGGTGTAATTATAAAGATTGTTTTTGAAAGGAAATCCGTACTTGTATGCGGGAGTGGATGTAGGGTAACTCCGAACCAGTATAAAATCCGGTGTGTTCTTTCCTTTACTGCTTTTACTTTATATTTGCATTTGTGTTTGATTCAGTGATCATATATGTGTCTTAATATTGCATACATTTGTGTTTGAATTAATAAAAACTCAAAAAGATTTAACAATTCTCTAAACACTGTTCACCCCCCTCTAGTGTTTGTCCTTAGCTTTAAGATCCTTAATCCGCATTTCTCACACATCCCATCCTCCAAACTTACACATCTTAAATAAAGCAACGCATATCCTTTCTTGTAAAGGATTCCATCCACTATCATGAAAGTTGGGGCTTGTCGCTTGATTTTTCTAGCCTCCTCTTTGTTTGATGGCAAATTTTCCATTGGAAGATAATCGACAGTAGGCAACAATATCATAATAGTTATATGCCCTTGGCTGGTTTACCCTCTCATTCGGGACTTCCGTATTGACTTCCTTTTCTTTTCTTTCTTGTGACATGGTTTGGGATCTTGTTAGGACTAGCAATTCCTTTCCTTGTTCGAATGCCCCTTCTTCTATACTTGGATTTGCTTGATATCCTAATGGTACGATCCGGGTTTTCGAGCCTCCTCTTGAACTAGCCAATTTTCTTAAAGAATCCGCTTGTGTGTTTTCCTCTCTCGAAGCTTTGTGTATAGAAAAGTCTTCAAAAAAAGCAAGTGTTTTCAATATCTTCTTTACACATAGAGATAGCTTAGAGTCTTTCATCTGATATACCTGCTTTATTTGATTTACGATTAGTTGGGAGTCACCAAAGATCTTAATCTGCGGGATTTTGAGCTGTAATGCCAAAGTTAACCTAGCAAGCATCGATTCATATTCGCCACATTGTTCGTTGTCGAAAACTCTAACTTCGTGGCATAATGTAAGCGGTGTCCGTCTGCTGTTATTATCACATATCCTACACTGACTCCTTGTTCATTTGATGCACCGTCAATGAATAAATGCGCCACAGGTCTCTAATCCTTTTATTGTTTTGATTGCTCTTTAATGAAGTTAGTATGTTCGTTAATAAAATTCGCCAATGCTTGACCTTTGATAGCTGCTCACGGCTGAAATTCAATATCATATGGACTAAGCTCGGTTCCCCACTTTACCAGCCTACCTGAAGTTTCTGGCTTATTGAAAACTAGTTCGAGGGGAAATCAATCAATACTCGAATCAGATGTGCTTGAAAGTATGCTCTAAGTTATCGTGCTATAAGTATCAAGCAATAAGCCAGATTTTCTATCACAGGATACCAAACTTCCGCATCTTTTAATCATCGCTTACATAATACACCGAAAGTTGAGCTCCACTTCCATATCTAATCAATACTATACTGACCGCATGCTTTGAAACTGCCATGTATAGGTACAAGATCCCTCCGTTCTTGGGGCAAGAATGTATAGGTGGCTTTTCCAAATGATTTTTAACGCCTGAAAGATTTTCTACAATCTTCCCCCCATTCAAAGTTTTTCTTTTTGTTGATTATGTCAAAAAAGGGATACATTTATTAATTGTTTTAGAAATGAATTTGCTTAGAGCAGCTACCCTCCCATTCAAAATCATTATGTCTTTACTGGTTTTAGGTTCAACCATGTCCATAATAGCTTGAATTTGGTTAAGACTAGCTTCAATCCCTTGGGCACTCACAAGGTAGCCTAAAAACTTCTCCAAATGGACTCTAAAGGAGCATTTTTGTGGGTTCAATTTCATTTGATATTTCCATACTATTCTGAACATCTCTTCTAAATCCTCAGGATGATTCTTAGCCTTGCCAGACTTCACTAGCATGTCATCCACATAAATCTTCATATTCCGACAAATCTGTTCTTTAAACATTCTATTGACCAGCCTTTGATAAGTAGGCCCTACACTCTTTAGCCTGAAAGGGCATTGCTTTGTACTAGTAGATTCCCAATTTAGTGATTAAGCTAGTGTGTTCCTCATCCGGCTTGAATATGGGTATTTGATTCTATCTTGTATACGCGTCCATAAGAGATAATAATTTGTGTTCACTAGTTGATCAGCTAACTGAACAATTCGCAAAAGTGGGAAACATTCTTTCGGACAAGCTTTGTTCAAATCAGTATAATCAATGAAAGTTCTCTACTTTCCATTCGATTTCTTCACCAACACAGGGTTTGCTAGCGATTTTGGGTAGTGGATTTCCCGAATAAACCCTTAAGGAGCCTCTTAACTTCTTCTTTTAACACATTAGACCATACTCTATCTAGTTGTCTCTATTTCTGTCTAATGGGGGTTGCTTCTGGATTGATGTTTAGCGAACGACACATGATAGATGTATTCCCACCATATCATGGTGGTACCCTTTGGATCTATGCATACGTCCTCAAGGTCTTCTATGGGTTTTATTCTTTCTATTACCCCTCGGCAATCAAATTCAGTGACGATTGGGCTTTCTTCAACAAAATAGCGTCAACTCTCTTCCTTTTGCCACCAGGAGGAATGTACCTTTCATAGATGCACTTGTTAGACTTATTAATTTTAATTTTTCGCTTTGAATGTTGGATGTAAAAATCCATCATCCGAAGGCTGAAAAAATGTGGAAGAATCAAAGTAAGTAGAATACTCCCAGTTAGATTGATCGATTGTTGAAAAATACATTTCCTAAAAGCTAAACTGCTCCCTCTGACTGTGCCTAAACCTCTCTTTATTAAGGATTTCACCATCAGATACTTTAGTGGGACAAAGCATCTATTTCCTCAAGCGCAAGTCTTCCAAATAAAGCATTATAGTAGGATGGTTGGTTAATGATCACAAAAAGAGTCTCAAAAGTTCTTCAAAATGGTGGCACCCCCATTTGTGCCGGTAGTTTTACTTATCCCACTGGGGTTGACCCTTTGTTATTGAATCTGAAGATTGGCCCCATGTTAGGCTCCAGCTTATCCTCAGGGATGTCCATCTGGTCGAAAGCATGTTTAAAGATAACATTGACTACATTGCTTGTACCTATAAGAATTTTGAACACGATGGACTATCCAAATTGAGCTGCGATCATCAAGGGATCGTTGTGTGGATGATGAACTCCATTCTTCATCTCTTAAGGGGTGATGACAAGATTTGGCACTAGGATATTGAGTCACGAATTCTTCAATGAGGCTCTTCCTAGACTGAGAACACATCCTCTCTAGCCTCTTTAATATATTAGTTTCTTACCCCTTTACTGGTCCCTGCCATATGTGGCTCGCCGTGATTTACAACGATCCTGTTCAGCAGTGGACTTAAGCTTAAAGGGTCTTCTTCTTCCACAATTAACAACATTATTAGTAAGATATGATTGACCATCTACCGTTTGTGGGGCTTTTTGCTTGTCGTGAATAAACACTTTTAAATGGCCTTGCGAATCATCTTTTGGATGATTCCTACTAAGACTCTACATCCGTCGGTCTTGTGACCATTTGCTTTATGGTATGCATAGTAGTCGTCTTCTTTTCTTAACTCTTGATGGTTCTTAGCCATAAAAGAAGTTAGGAAATTAACTCGTTCCTTTGCCACAACATAGACATAAGACAATGGTTTATTCAAAGCGATTGAATTAGCAATAGTTTCTTCCCATCTTGCTCTTTTATGCCCTCGATGCAGTCCAAATCTTCCTCCTTCCTTTTTAGGCATTTCTTTTCTTTTTGTATGATATAGCCCATCCATTCGAATGAACTTGTCAGTTTGAAAGTGGATGTCTTGCAAACCTTTGCACACATTAACAAAAAGTTGCTTCCATAATGGAGTATTTTCTGTCAACCCAAAGTCTACCGCTATAAGCTTATTACGATCATTCATGTCCTTCGCCTTTAACGCTTCAATATTGAACCTTTTAAGATAATTTTCAAAGATTCCCCTTATCTCTATTTTATATTAGCCAGAACTATGTAGTCAATGGTTGGGTCTTTGCATATGCAAATTTCTAAGCAGAAAATTCGTAGGAAAATTTCTTCCATGAGTGGATGGTCTTTTCTCGGTATTGTGTATACCATTTAACTGCAGTCCCTTGGAGAGTGACAGAAAATAATCTGCATCGAATAGTTCCTGATGCATTATATTGATCCATCCGGCTATTGAAAGCCTTTAAATGGTCATCCAGATCTGTGATTCCATAATATTTCATAGTCAGAATCTTCACATAAGATGGAATAGTTGTTGCCATAATTTCATCTATGACGGGTGGCACTCGCTCGTTGTCATTCACGTTTTTGTCTAAGGTCCTCTTCCCATTTATGTTTAGCACATCTTTAATTACTTTCTCCACCGCATTCTTTAGATATGCTTTGACATTATGATATTTTTTATGGTTTGGATAGTATTCCTTCGACGTTGAGCTACCAGATTGTTCAATTGATTTATCCAGCATCCTTCCTTGATTATCAGCTTTAACTTGAGGATGCTCCTTCTTTTTTGAAGATATGAGATCGATCTTGCTCTTATTTTCATTTGAATGGGCCTTCAGATTCCTTCTTGCTGAGACGACCTCGTCTCCATTTGTTGGCCTCGCTGTTTTTAAGGTTTTCTAAGATAACACCATCTTGAGAAGTTCTTGCATTTCTTGCAGTTGCTGTTCTAAGTGCTTGATTTTGGCGATGTTATCCTCTTGCTGAGATGATGCTTAAGGTTGCCCTGGAGTTACCCCTCCAAGTTGAAGGTTGGAGTGATATTTTCTTTTAAGGTGGTGGTGTGAACAACCTCCTCATTCATCCTGCTAAGTCTTTTTGATTTCATTTTCCTATGCCAAGTTAAACAAACAAAATTAGTCTATAAGCTAACCACAAGGACGCAAGCCAAACTTAGTCTATAAGATAACCACAATTACAAAGGTTCAAGCCCTCCTAGTACCACTAAAAATATTGACAAAAAAAAATATGTCAACATCCCCAAAGCTAGGTAAATAGAAAATAAGGTATTTTAAGAAAGATTAAAAGAAAATACTTCCTCTTGGAACCTCTCTTTTGATCAAGTTGAATGGGTCAAATCACTTTTGGAGGATAATTGGTATATTGCTAGTGAATCATTGACCAAATTAATCTCTTCAAGATGAAGGTAAAGGGGGAAGCATCTTATTCAAAACCCTCCTTCGAATGAATCAAAAGTAGCTGTTCATATTCAATATTCATCCATTTTGACCATATCGAAAGGTTCACTCAAACCCTTTCAATCATGTCAGAAGGCCTACTTTGTCTTTTAAGAGATGGAACAACTTTTGACATCATTGATTTCGTTCCTTATGGCAGAACTCCTTCGACAAGGTTGAAGATGTAGTCACGTATATGTTCCTTTCAGAGGAATCTATCCTTAAACGATTTCTTGTCATTAATAAACTAGATGTTTTTCGAAACATCCCTTTCGACCAGGTCGAAAGGGATTTCTTCCTTCCGAGACAAATCTAATTCACAAAGGAGCAAGCTTCATTTGGTGTATTCAATAGAAGATCATCATGGATATATAAATTCTATAAACTTATCAATGTCGAAACATCATCATCTTTATTTGCCAACATATTATGCTTATCGCGATGATAACGTGTTCTGGATGCGTTCTATCTAAGTTGATCCCACAATTTTGCTAAAGACAGAAAGAAGTTAAAAAAATAAGATAGCATCATATGCAATTGATCATTAGTCTAGCTAATGATCATAATGATCTTCCTCATAATCAGATTCCCTAATAAATCTGTGCATTTATCCCTTTTCATTAAACCAAATGAGTTACAAGATTGAGAACTTTTCCCCAAATCAATTTAGGGTTATAAAGATTTTGTTGTTGAAAAGTAGTAGGAGTAAAAGAAATGAGATTTGGATTCCAAAATCTGGTCCCCATAATCGGACTCCTTGGGTCTTATTTATAGATGCAGGTCGGCCCCCTTTCGCACCAATGATTTCGACCCAGTCGAAAGGTCACTTTACCTTTCGCATCATTCCTTTTGACATGGTTAAAAGGACTTGCCTGCTCTTAATATTGTCGAAAGGCTTTCCTTTTGAGTTATCAAACTCATTCTTGTGCTTCTTATCTTCTTATTCCAGACCTTTCAACCTTATCGAAAGAGTCCTTTGTCTACCTTTTGCTGTTGTTAAGTTTTAAGTGTTCCTTCTCTCTGTTTTTTCCCAAATTGCTTTCGACATCGTCGAAAGGGCCACACATGTTCTTTTCTCTTCGTGTTGCTTCATGGCCATAAGAAGGAAAGTTGAGAGCTTCTGACTGTCGATAGTTTTTTTTATTACGGTATCGAAGGTGTTGAAGTATTGATGATTCTAACATGGGAGGTAGCTTTTGGATGCATACTTGTAGATTGATGCGGAACCTTCTCCTGATGTCATAGGCTTCGACCGGTTCGAAAGGCTCGACTAAGCTTTCAAAAGGGTTGTTTTGTGTAATTTGAGTGAAGGAAAAACCTTTGGTTTTGAAAGGTTTGGTGCACATATGTAAGGTTATTATTCATTTCCTTCGAAAGCGGTTCCGAACCCATCCTTGCTTTTCTCTATATTCGCAAATCCATTTGCATCGAAAGGTTCGAATGAAGTGGAAGGGTAACTCTGCTTCCTTTTTGCATCGTTATCGAAAGCCTTTTGCACTATTTATCACTTGTGAGGGCGCTAGGTGCTTTCGACTCCTTCGAAAGCTCTCTTAATACCTTCGATACATTCTTTCATGATCCTTGTTGAACCCATGCCTGCAATTTTAGTAAAATCTGGCATTTTTATTAAACTTCTTTCATGCCTTTGTTCTTAAGTGGGTTTTGTGGTTAACAATCATGCTTAGGTCATATACCGGTCAGCATAGGCATAATGAAGCCAACGAGTGACAATAAATATCTCTTTGGAGACCCACAAGCATGGTCAATTCAAATTCGAATTCTTCCGCCATAATTTTAGATATTCCCGCTCTAATTTTAGGAATTCCCGCCTTTATTTATACTTCCCGCCAAAGATACGTTAGTAATCCAGTCATGTCAAATAGACAATGCGGATAAAGAACATCTAACAATCGAAGAGTTAAGGAAAGACAACGAAAAAGAAATTCCAGTAATCCATTTGCATTTCATGACTATAAATAAAAAAGCACTATAGCATGAAGGGGATTTCTTCTTCTGCTGACATTTTTCTTTTTCAAAAACCTTTAAGGTTCAACGATATCTTCTACCATGAAATTCTGCACTAAATCAATGAAAAAGGAAGAAAGAGAAGCTTCCTCCATGGATGTAGGATTTCTTAAAATATGTACTACGTAAATCCCCCTGCCTTTTACTATTTTCTGCAATTTCCTTGATTAGTTTAGTACTATATTTTATTTTACTTTTACTTGGATCAAATATTAGATAGATCTAACACTTTAACAAACATTTAAAGAGAAAATACTTGAATATGTAAGCGCTCAACGACATATCACCACCTCACAACAAAATTAAGAGTACTTAGTTTTGTTAATTCAAAATCAGTGAAGTAATTAGTGAATTAATTAATTTGCATGTAATCAAGGAGTAGAAAGGCAAAAAAGTTCATCAACAATATATATTGAAATATATGTACACACATACACATATCTATTTGTGCGCATGCGTGCATGTTTATGTCGGTGTGTGCGTATGCTATGTGCATATAAGATCAATAACTCCACTTATTTATCACCATTTTGTAGCCTCGTTATCAGCCATAAGTTTATATTTAAATATATTTTTTCTCTCCCATCACATGGACCAAATATTTAAATATAAACTTGCTACAGATATTGAAGGCTACAAATGGTGCTAATTATACGAGAGGTTAGTGATCCTGGCTATATATATGTATGTATGCATGTATGTATGTGTATTTGTGTGTGTATGTGTGTATAAATATATATGTATATATATATATGTGTGTGTGTGTGTGTGTGTGTATGTCATAATGAAACAAAAAAATTTGTCATCTCTCTAGATATTTCAAATCTACGATTTATGAAATCTAATCATTACAAGATTTTATTAATTTTCTCTATTATAATTTTACATATAATATTAACATTTAATAATTTTTGGGATTATTTACAAAATTCTTCTAAATATTATCAAATTATTTTACCTACAAGTTCATACATTAAATTAATTAAGTGATCTAAAATTCAAATTTTTATAATAAATCCAATTAAATTATAGTTATTAATTGGTCTAAAAGGTCCTAAAAATGACAATATATTCACATTGACAAAAAATATAAAATCAATATGGGAAAATAATAGAAAGGGCAAGATTTTAAACAAATTTTAGGTGCTAGGACATGCACTTTATTTTTGTGCGTGAAGGACAAAACTTGAGTCATAATAGAGCAGAAGTCCAATCTTGTAGGCGTAAGTACATGCTAAATAAGGATTATGTTTTTCCACACAATGGACCGTGGGGAAGGCATATGATAGATCCCAACAGTGGTGGCGATGAGATAAATGGACACAATGGTGGCCAGCTAGAATTTTGGAGAGGGCACGAAGTTGAAGTACTTTAATAATATGGTGGCAGCAAGTAACGATGGAGAAGGGGTGGCTTTGATGGCAACAATGATAGTGAAGGAGTGGCGTTAGAGAAGAAGCAGTGAAGTGAATAAGATGTAAGATTCAAGAATTTTATCGTTTTGGTTTTGAGTATTTAAATAATTTTAAATATTTGAATAATTAGTTTTTAAAATTTAATAACTTGAATTCAAATGTATATGATTTATTTAATAATTTGAATTTTGAATTAAATATAAATTAAATGGATTTAATTGATTTATTTAGCTCCTTTTAATATATAAATATTAATGATGAACTCATTTTGTAAATTTATTTACAATAATAAATAGTTTGATAACAAGAAAATAAATTAATAGTAAAGCGACTTGATTTTTAATAATGTTTTTTAAATAAATTTATAGGATCTTTCCATAATTTTAAATTTCAAAAATACTTAAATTTTCGTTTGACGTATTTTTTGGCAAATGATGGTGTTTTTGAAACTTCATAGAATGAAATAATCTATGTATTTTATTGTTAATTCATGATTGTGTCACATTTTGGTGCTCGATCGTATTTTTATTACTGTTATTCGTAGTTCGTACACAAACGGCATTTATTTAGTGGGATACCTCAAAATCTTCTTTTCAAAACTTTTTAGAACGATTCAAAATTCAAAATTTTCAACCTAATTTAATGGTGACGTGATGGGTGGCTTGAGAATTTGGCTTTGCTTGAGAATTTTGTTTTACTTGTGTTTGAGGCATGAGATTTGCTTTTTTCAATAAATTAGACGGATTCATTTTCTTTTCTTTTCCTCCTTCCTTTTCTTTTTTTTCCTTTCTTCGTTTCATGTATCCAGTAAACAAAAAATGGACCTCTCCATTTAAAAATCAAAATCAAGCAATCTACTTAACAAAAATTGTGAAATAGTTTTTTGAGTTTGTATCGATGAGAGCTTTAATTGTGAGTGAGATAAGAGCGTGCAATGTTGAGTTATGGAGATCAAAAGTAGCGAGTTAAGCTAGGGTTTTATGGTAGGTGGATTTTGGAGCCACAGTTGGTCGATTAGAGCTTAGATTTGGAAAATTGGTTCGAAGAGAAGAATTTTGGTGTTGATTGGAGCATGATCGATTCACTACAACAAAATTCATTTTATAAAGATTCATGAGGAGGCTTCGGGTTGCGTTTTCCTTAGAGGTGGCGACCTTCTTCTTGTTGGGCCGGTCGTAGAGGTCCGTGTGGAGAGCCGCGTAGGAATTGACGGTGCATCATTTCGTTGAGAAACAAGGTAGAAATTGTGATTGAAGTTTGTGGCCATGGGTATTTCAGTGTATCAGTGTACGTGCATGCAAGAGTTTAAGCTAGAGGAGTACGATAATTTGTTAATAAGGGTAACTAAAAATTAAGTAATTAGTTAATTTGCTTAAAAACAAACCTAAAAAATCAATAACTTTTCTATACGAGGTCGGATTTGGACCCGGTCTTTTACGTTGAACTTGTATCGACGTTTTCTATACGATGGAATTGGATTCATTGAATTTGAAGCTAGTAAAATCTTAGGCTAAAATTGAACATCATTCAGTTTAAATCAAACTGGAATGTGTAAGGGTAGAATGAAATTTTGATGAGTTTACTCATCTTTAGATAAACTGTACGATATCCGTTTTACTATAGATTATTGTTAAATACTTGGATGATAGTTTACTTTTGGTTGTTTGAATTGTTTGGATTCCCGTTTTGGAAAGCAGTTAACACGTTGTATGATTTACAGGGAATCCATGTGACTATATATTGTTGTTTAATCCCACTTGATAGCAGATGATATAAATACTCATTTTTTATAGGAAAAAAAAGAAAAAGTCAGAGAGTTTTCATAGAGAATAGGTCGCTATAGGAAACTTCAAACTGCATATACATATATGAGATCTACATGGGACTTTTGTAGAGAGTCCCTAAAGAGTTTCTCATCAATTTTTATTTATTTATATTTTTATATCGCTTATACTGCTTATCACGATGTTTGGTTGAAGTATTTGTGAAATACTATTTGATTTGTGTAAGTGTCGTTATAGCAATTTTTGCTATACCTTTACTTATGAGATATCATCTCCTTAAATCCCCATGTGTGTTGAATTTGTGCTTATAGTTTGGTCGCGTTTTTGCATTTTGAAAGTATTTTAGACTATATTTTCAAATATTTTGAGAATTTTGAAAATAAAGGTTAAATATTGGTTAAAATTTATAAAAGAAGTTATAAATTTGATTAATTATCTTCAGGAATATTTAATATTGATTTAAATTTACCAATTATTACAAATTAAAATTTATCTTTGGAGATAATTAATGTTTTTTAAATTTATAAAAGATTATAAATTTGATTAATTATCTTTTGCAATAATTAATGTTATTTAAATTTTAGATGATTATAAATTTGATTAATTATCTTATGGGATAATTACTGTTGTTTTAAATTTATAAAAAGATTATAAATTATATTTATTATCTTTCGGAATAGTTAATGTGATTTTAAACTTTATTAAAACATTATAAATTTTATTTATTATCTTTCGGGACAATTAATTTTGTTTAAAATATATAAAAGATTATAATTTAATTTATGGTCTTTTGGGATAATTAACGTGGTTTTAAAATTTGTAAAAGAATAATATCAATTATCTTTCAAGATGATTGACATTGTTTGAAATTAGTAGAAGTATTTAAATTGATTTATTACCTTCCGAATGAATAAATATTGTTTCGAATTTATAAACGATAGTTCATAAATGTGGAACCTTTAAAAATGAATGTTTGAAAACAAAGGTAAGTGTAAATTATTTTAGGGTTTATAATAAACAATGGTTTTTAATGACATTCGTTTTTTATCCTTTTTTAATACACTTAGAAATATAATTAGCACTTTAAAGTGATATTCTAAAGGTTATTTTTAAAAAATATTAGTGATGGGAAAATCAAGCACAAGCAAGAATCAAATGTTTTAAAATCTTGATTCGTTTATTGGTGACAAGTGCATGAGATCTAATTTCCATATACGATTAATTTTCTATTTCCATTAGTTGATTAACTGACTATTGATTTTGCTATCTTCTTTGTGTTTTATTGATTCAAGATGATTTTGTTGCTCGTTTGGGGTATTAAAACTCTTACTATTCCTAAGGTTAAGATTGTTGTCATGGCAAAATAGATAGCAACACTACCCTAGCTTGTCTCGCTTCATTGTTTTCCCCAAGTTAGTATTAGCTTGTTTCTAATAGTTGATTCATCGACTTCCGATTTTGATACTCTTCGTTATGCTCCATCAATCTAAGATAGTTTGTTACTCATTTTGAGCAATGGCATCCAACATCACCAAAGAATGAGTGTGAGCCAAACTAATATGGGTTGCACCATTAGGGTATATTCACATTTACCAAGAGATTTGTTGGTAGCATGCATGCAATGGTGTGAGTACATTTGAATGCCTGCATTTTACCGGGGTCTCGCTTGGAAGTTCTCGAGAGTAATGCGTATTTGGTATGTGCTCTGGCATGGGCTCTCAAGTATATTTTATCTTTAGGTATACTTTTGGTGTAGGCAGCGCACCTTCCTAGTCATGTTGGATTAATTTATTCTCCTTGTTTCAGTTTGAACCATGGAGTTGACTGTTTCTTAATTGCATCGAGAAGTGCCTTGTGATCTTCTCTATGTTTAATTATTTTTGTCTATTCTTTAAGTTTGGATTTTGTACATTCTTTAAGATGGGATTGTCCTTACTTGTCTCCTTCCTTTATGTTTGGATTTTTCTCTGTTGTTTTTCCTTTCTCTTATGGATAAATATTGTTCTTGTATGGTGAAACCCCATTCCGTGTTTTATGATGTGCACCCACCAATTATTATATGTTTACCATATACCGTGAGTTTTCGCACGCTAGTTTTTCAAACTGACCCGAGTGTTATTTTATTATAATGCTCGGGGTTAGGGCGAATATTTTTATTGTTGGCTGTAACACCCTAAATTTTAGTGACATTATTTAGAAAATTTAATTAGTTAAATTAGATTAAATAATGTGGGATGATTAATGTATTGAAATTTGTGATTTAGTAAAGGGGTAGTCATGCCATGTTAATGAGTAAACAATGAATTAAAGAATTATGGTGTTAGGAAATATGGGAGAATAAATAGGAAAATGATTAAACTTATACTCTAAATCCTTAGGAAACCAAAAACACGTTCATTCCATTTTTACAAGGAATCTTTTTAGGGTTAAAACCGTCCACCGTTAGCAATCTCAAGAGAAGATAAAGCTAGGATTCAAGAGAATAATCGAATTAATTAATCAAGATCAAATCTCACATCCTTAATCATAATGCTAAGGTGAATAATGACTATGTCTCACTTTACTATATGTTTAGGGTTTTAAGGCTAAATCCAACTTATCTTGCTTGTTTAAGCCATGTTTATGAATGATTAAATGATTACATATGATTGTTGATGATTTATGCATTATGATATGTTTTGATGTGCCAACCCAATTTATTGACATCTAAAAGCCTTGCAATTATAGATATAGATTCGAAATAATATTTTAGAGACATATTTCAATTTTCGTAATTTTCTAAATTAATGTGGATTCTATATTAAGTCTCTAGTGAAGAAAATGATTTATTGGGTTATAAATTGTTTAAGGCTAAATAATTAATTATTTGGGTCTGAAATTTATATATATTAGAAAACATATTAAATAGGATTTTTTGGAATTTTTTTATAGAATTCTCCTAAGTGTTTGGTGAATTATTTAAGGTATGGGACTTAAATGTTTTATATATTTAGTTAAGTAGAAATGGTATTTTGTAAAATAAAATTATTATTTATTCTAAAAATATTGGTAGCACTTTTGAAAAAAGTATTTAGCAACCAATGAAAATTTGACAAATAATAGCAGGATAGTTGAAAAGTGCTTCTCTTTTAAGTTAAAAACAAAAATAACATGTTTTTAGTATGTCCCGTTACTTTTGGCATTAGAGGTATTAACTAGGACATTTCGCAACTATGCTTTTGAGCATGGTATCAAGTTACTTGGTATGTAGCATATTGGATAAAGGCAGAAGGTATATAGTCGAAACGTTGGGTTCCAAAGGGGTTGGAGTATGCCTTTGTTTTAAATTAAAATAGCACCTACTTTGCTTTTGAAGGGATAGCTTTCAACACAGTTGGATTGCAACTATGTCAAATGTTTTTAAAGAAAAGGTTTTGAAAGAGTTGCACTTTTAGTTTTGAGTAATTATTTCAAAGGGTTCGAAAACCCTTCCTGTCGTCTTTCTACCTTTCGAAGTCAATGGTTTCAAAAGGTATACCTAGCTTTTAAAACTAGCCACTTCTCGAATGCTTTCGACTAGGCCTGTCAATGGGTAAGGTTCAGTCCGGGTATTATAAAACTCGGACCCGAATCCAAATACAATAATTAAAACCCGAGTCGACCCAAACCCGTAGGGTATTTCAACCCAATATCCGAGCCCGGGCCGTCGGGCTTTTTAAGCCCGCTGGGTAATAACCATATACCTAACTTAGAATATTTATGTTAAAACTATATTTCAAAACAGCAACTCTGGCAAAATTTGTACAAAAGCAATGTTAACATATAAATTGGGCGGTGATGTAGTCAAGCTCATAACAAAAGTATGGAAAACATCTACATGTAAACAAACAAAATGGTAAATAAATAACACACATACTCGTGTTTTGATACGATGAAAAACTAATAGTCGGGCCTAACCGAACCAGTTTTGATAAAACTATACCTGACCCGGATCGGGCTTGAGTCGGGCTTGGGTAGTAAAAGGCAAAACTCATACTTGGGCCGGGCTCGGGTCGAAACTCGTACCATTGACAGGCCTAGTTTCGACACCATCACTTACTTAAGAGTGCTTTCAAAAAGTAGGCTTTTGAATTAAATGGTTTTATAAACCCTTTTGTTCTATTGAAGTATAATCTAAGGGTTTCGAAAGAGATTTAAATGGTTTCAAAAGGTGTTTTTCTACATGTTTTAAATTGAGCCCAAGTGCTTTTGAAAAGTTAGAGTTTCTAAAGGTTTAATGTTTTCGAAAGGCTTTAAAAATGGTTTTGAAGGGGTGGTTCCCCAAGGGTTTCGAAGGAGTTGAAAGGTTATGTTTGTTTGATTGTTTCGAAATGGTTGAAGAGATAAGTTTTTCAAAGGGTTTATAAATGTTATGTTTCGAAGTGTTTTAAGGTATGATGTCTATGGTTTTACAGCTTTTGAAAGAAAGGTTTTTCTACGGTTTTGAAAGGATTTTAAATATGGTTTCGAAAAGGTTTTTTTTAGCCATTTGACCTAAGATAAATAAAGGTTTTTAATTGATTTCGAAGGAAAAGCTTTCAATGGTTTTTGAAAGGGGTACTTTTGATATAATTGAATGGGGTACTTTCAAGGGTTAAATGTTTTCATTAACTAAAGTTTGAGTTATGTGTGTGTGTATGTGTAACATGGCAAGGTGATTTTGAGTAAAGCATAAATTATAAATGTTTTCTTTGTTTTGGCTTTGTTTAAAAGAGGTTTAAATCAATGTCAGATGAAAAAAGTTTTCAAGGAAAATTATGGAAAGGTATCCTTAAGTTAAATGACTCAAATATTAGAATACCAGATTAGACTGGTATAGGTTCATGCCCTATACATTAGCTATTGGCCCCAGCTAATTTAGCACAAATTCCAGTGTGTAGGGCTTTATCATAGGTAAGACTAAAATTATGATTACACACCATAGGTAATATATATTTGTATACAAATAGGTTATTGGTGAGCCTGCAAAATCATTAGGATCGGGTGACCCTGAGAGATGTTAAGTTAGGGACAGACCATCCAGAAGAGAAGTATTTAACAGATAGTTAAGGGCAGACCGTCTAAAAGAGGTGTCTAACAGATGTTAGATTATTTTGTTACTTTTTCTAGTAGGCCCGAGTCAGCCAAAGTTTTATAGTTAGCCAAACAAAACTATAGTGTTTGGACAAATAGTCCTTTCGTTACCTGATATATATGTTTACATAATAATGCTTTACAGTTTTAGTCAGTTTTGGTTGCAGGATTATGACTTGCAAAAGATATGTTTTAAAAGGATGTTAATGAGGGGAAACCCATTCCGTTAAGCGGCATGGTTTCACTTAACATCAAATAACCGAGATGTATAGTATTATTCACACAAGGCTTTATGTTTAACTCCAAAATTATGTTTTTCCCCTTAAATTTTCGGGTGCTCAAAATTGAATTGAGTAGGATGAGGGTTGAGGCTTTTCAAGTTTTTAGTCAGATGATGGATAAAGCTACCAGAGGCGAGCATGAGGCAAATGGATAGCTATTTAGGAGTTGCAACTCTTTATTTTATGTTTATTTTCGTTGTGTATTAAGTTAGTTATGACTTTGATTGACCAAACGGTATCTTCATATGTCGCTTTTGGCGTATTTTGTAAAAATTATAATTGATTTTTCCAGGGAAACATTTTGGGATTATGTAATTTGAATATGGAACATCTTGTTTGAAATGTAGTGGAAAATGCTGTTATGAAATCTGTGATTTGTTTCATATTCAAGTGCTTTTGATATTATAGATACCATTAACATAGTCGTATTATTCGCCAGAAGTTAATACTATAGATGACTACAACATCTGTACCGCTTAGCGTATGTTCTATAAATAGGGGATGTTACAACTTAGTAACAAAGCATAGGTTTATGAAATACATTAACTAAAAATGATTTTTAAAGCATAATCCTTAGGAATTAGAGTTAAGAGCGAGGTACGTGATAACGCTATAGTAACGTACTTGAATTTGCTATATACGTACATGCTTTATCTTTAGACTCCTATCATTGTCAGGCTTTTCTTCGTATCTCACTAGGCTTGAATACAGATATGGACGGAAGAAGAGGCAGAGCTAACCTAGAAGGAGACAACACCACCATAAATCGAAATGCCTGATTGAATACTAGGAGCACCAAAGGCCAGGCTTAGGCTGAGAATGTTGGTGCCGGGGTTCCACAAGTGGATATGGAAGCCGTGTATCAGTTTTTCATGAACATGATGTAGGTTGGGATAGTTGCTGAGGTTATTGGAGGAAATGCTACAGGAGGAGTTCAAGAAGCTTCAGTAGTCAACCACTATGCTAACTTGAGTAGAGATTATGCTAGGCTTGGAGGGAAGCAGTTTATTGGAACAAAGGATGCTATAGAAGTAGAAAACTGGTTGTTGCACCACAAAAGGATATTTGCCGACTTAGGGCTTAATGACTAGCAGAAGAGGAGACTTTTCTTGAGACAGCTTCAAGTGGAAGCTTTGTTTTGGTGGAATAGTGTTGCAGTTAATGTAAACGAAGAGGAGATGACATGACTAAGTTTAGGAGAAGGTTCCAGAAGAGGTTCATATTAGTAATGGCATAGTCTATTCTGATCAGAAAGTTTGCCGAGCTAGAACAAGGAGAGATGTCAGTTCTTGAGTATGCTAGCAGGTTTAATGAATTGGCCAGATATAGGTATGCCACTATTGATACAGTGATGAAAGGAATGAGAAGTTCATCTGAGGATTGAATCCTGAGTTGGCTAGGGCCACCTTACCGCATATCAGAGATCCCCATGATGTGGTAGTGGAGATTGAGTTAAGACGTGAAGAGATGCTTACTTGTTTAGAGAAGAAGGAAAAGGAGATCCAGGTTGGACAAGGCCAAAAAAGGAAGTTTTTCCACAAGAAGAATGCTCAAAAAGGAGGAGTAGTGAGGAAAGTAAAGTCTGAGGTGGTCCACTATAAGTGCGACATGAGAGGATATTATGCTCATGAGTGTTGTACTGAAAAAGGAAAAGGAAATGAGGCGATTGGAAAGAAGAACATCAAGTGTTTCAACTGTGATCAAGTTGGGCACTGCAAGAACCAATACAAAGAGCCAACTAATGGAGAAAAAGGCCAAGTATTTGCATTGGAGCCTGCTATTTTGAAGCCAATAGTCCAGGATATTTTGAAGCCAATAGTCCAGGAGAAAGGAAAAGCAGTATGTGAGGTACATTTTAGATCCATGATATATCTGTATGCATTTTATTTGATACCGATGCATCACATTCATTTATATCTCGATGTTTGGTAGACAAACTTAACCTAGAACCCACATATTTAGTTGCTTTCTTAAGAGTTACAAATCCGATAGGAAGGTATGCGATGCTTGGGATGAAGGGTGACCACCTAGAGTTTGACTTGCTATGTTACATCTTTGTTTGCAGTTTGCATGTATTTGATTTTGTAGGGTTGACATTATATGGCGCTTGGATTGTTTAAGTAAATACGATGCTAGGATATTTTGCACAATAGGAAAATATCACTTAGACACCCCGACTGTAGCGATCAGGTAGTTTATCCCAAAGAAAACCCTAGCTGTGAGGTGAATGCTTTGTTAGGATTATGGAGTTAAAAGATGAGTTGAATCGTGTTTTTCTGGTTAGAGAATTCACAAATGTTCTCAAGCCGGTGTCGGATTGCCACCGAAATGAGCCTTTGAGTTTCTAATAGATTTGGTGCCTACGGTAGAACCGTAAGTAGACCACCAAGCCTGATGACACTTACAGAGATAAGGAGTTGAAAACTCAGCTGGTAGATTTGAAAGGAAAGAGTTTTATCAGACCAAGTAGTTTACCTTGAGCAGCCATAGCTTTTGCTAAGACACCGGATGGATCGTTAGGGCCATGTATCGATTATCGTAAGTTGAATGGGAAAACGATAAAGAATCGATATCCATTGCCTAGGATTGACGATTTGTTCGATCAACCGAGTCGAGCCAAGATATTTTCTCAGTTAGATTTAGCAACGGGTTTCCATTAGCTCAGAGTAATAGAGGATAGTATAACCTTGATTGCATTTAGGACTAGATATGGGTCATATGAATGTTCAGTTATGCCGTTCGGACTCATTAATGCGCCAACATTTTTTGTGGATTTGATGAATTGGACTTTCCAAGAGCACTTGGATAGGTTTGTGTTGGTTTTCATAGATGATATTCTGATATACTCTAAGGATAAGAAGGAGCTTGAAGTTCATCTTAGAGTTGTGCTTGAGACGTTGATGTAGCATCAGCTAACGGAAAAATTTCGAAGTCCCATGTTTGGAAGAAGGAAGCAAAGTTTCTTAGTCACGTGGTTTTGGAGAAAGGATTGTCGGTTGATCCGGATTAGATCAAAGCGGTTAAAAATTGGAAGGACCAGAAATGGTAACTGAGATATGAAGCTTCCTTGGATTAGCTAGGCATTGTCGGAGGTTTATAAAAAAAATTCATGGATAATAGCATCAGGTGACCAAGCTAACGAGAAAATATGTGAAGTTTGTGTGGACCGATAAGTGTGAGGAAGCATTCCAGGGTTTGAAACACTTATTGACCTATGCATCTATGTTAGTGGTTCTGGAGGGAATCAAGACTTGGTAGTTTATACAGATGCGTGTAGCACAGGATTAGGAGCTGTACTAATGTAGAAGGGTAAAGTGATTGCCTACTCTTCTAGATAGCTTAAACTGCATGTAGTTAGATATCTAACACATGACTTAGAATTAGGTGCATTTATTTCTTCTTCGAATGTGTGGAGGCATTGGGAGAGAGGTTCGCGCTTTATGTCGACCATATGTCATTGAAGTACTTGTTCTCTCAGAAGGAGGTAAACATGAGACAACAAAAGTGATTGGAGTATTTAGCTGCTTATGATTTTGGAATAGAGTACACATCAGGGAAAGGCAACAAGGTTGCAGATGCGCTTAGTAGGAAGCACCAGAATATAGTGTCAGCTATGATAGCAGAATGGAAAGATTTGGAAGCCTTGATAGCTTGTAGAGTGTAGTAGAGATCTGAGGCTGGGTCTAGTGGAGGATCTGCTACATATCTTGCTTAGAAGTCCGGCCGGTATTGATCGAGAAGGTTGCTACTAAACTGGAAGAGGATCCAGTGTTAGCTGAAAGGATCAGGAAATTAAGGGATGGAACAGAAAGCGATGACTTGAACGATTATTGCCTTGATCATAGTGAATGGTTGAGAAAGAAGGTTAGATTATGCGTTCCAAGTGTAGGAAACATAAGGAAAGAAGTCTTAGAGGAATGCTATCGTTTGAAGTTCACTATTCGTCTAGAAGGAACGAAGATGTATTAGGATATGAAGAGAAGTTTCTTCTAGGAAGGAATGAAGAGGGATGTTGGCTTATAGGTGAAACATTGTTTGAACTATCAGTAAGTGAAAGCCAAGCATCAGAAGCCAAGTGGGTTGCTTTAGCCATTGGATATTCCAGTATGGAAGTGGATTCTATTTCTACGGATTTCATAGAGGGTTGCCGAGATCTAATAGAGGAAATGAAAGTATATGGGTCATAGTGGAAAAATTGACCAAGGGTGCCCATTTCATTCCAGTTAAGTCAAAAGGGATGGCACGTGTATTGGCTAAGTTATTTATGAAGAACATGGTTAGACTACATGGAATTCCTAGTAAGATTGTTAGTGATAGAGATTTCTTATTCACTAGCGAGTTCCGAAAAAGTCTACAGGAAAGTTTAAGATGATTATTGCTTACCATCCGCAGACAGATGGGAAAATAGAAACGGTTAACAAGTTCTTGGAAGACTTGTTAAGAGCTTATGTATTAGACTTCAGGGGATCATGGGAAGACCACCTACACCTAGTCGAGTTTTCATATAACAACGGTTATCATACTAGTATAGAGATGGAACCGTTTGAAGCTTTATATGGAAGACCATGCAAATCCCCTGCATGTTGGTTAGAGACTGGAGAACAACTAGTCCTTGGTCCTGATTTGGTAAAATAAGCATTTGAAAAGATGAAGATAATACGTGTGAGAATGAAGGAAGCTCGGTCTAGGTAGAAAAGCTATGTAGATAGAAGACGGAAAGATTTGGAATTCTCTGTTAGAGATCACGTTTTCGTCAAAGTATCGCCGACGAAAGGTGTTATCAGGTTCGGGAAGACAGGAAAGTTAGCATAGAGATTCTTAGGATCGTTTCCTATTTTCGAAAGGATCGAAAACTCGCATATAAAGTATAGTTACAGAGTAGTTTGGTAGGAGTCCATGATGTTTTCCATGTATCTCATCTGGGGAAGTGTGTTTGGGGTCCAGACACTACTATAGCACCGACTGTGTTTGAAGATTTAGTAGTGGAACCAGACGTGACTATAGTTAGGAAGCCTATTCGGATAGTCGCGAGAGATGAGAAGAAGTTGAGGAATAAGACAATCAAATTAGTGAAGGTCTAGTGGAGTGACGATGCTAGAGACTGTACTTGGGAAACTAAAAGCAAGATTAGAGATGTTTATCCTGATTTGCTTGATGGTATGTTTTACCTTTGGTTGTTTTGATGTGTACCTTATCGTAATTTCGACAACGAAATTGTTTGAGGGGAAATTGTAACACCCCATATTTTTAGTGATATTATTTTGGAAATTTCATTAATTAAATTAGATTAAATAATGTGGGTTGATTCATGGACGGAGATTTGTGATTTAGTTAAGGGGTAACCGAGCCATGTTAAAGGGTAAACAATGAATTAAAGAATTAAGGTGTTAGGGAATAAGGGAGAGCAAAATAGGATAATGATTAAACTTATACCCTAAACTCTTAGGAAACCAAAAACACGTTCATTTCATTTTTACACGCAAATTTTTGCAAGATTAGGCTGGCCACCATTAGCAATCTCAAGAGAAGATAAAGCTAGAATTCAAGAGAAGAATCAAATTAATTAACCAATGAAGAATCAAATTTAGTTAACCAAGATCAAATTTCACATCTTTAATTAAAAAGCCAAGCTGAATGTTAATACATCTCAATTTTCTATATGTTTTCGATCTTAAGGCTAAATCCAACTTTTCTTGCTAATTTATGTCATGTTTTTAAACGATTAAATGATTATATATGTTTGTTGATGATTTATGCATATTCACATGGATTTTATATTAAGTTTTGATTTAAAAACCCTATTTATTGACATACGAAAGCCTTGAAATTTTAGACATAGACCAGAAATAATATTTTAGAGATGGGTTTCAATTTTCATAATTTTCTGAATTAATGTGGATTTTATATTAAATTTCTAGTGAATAAAATGATTTATTGGATTATAAATTATTTACGGCTGAATAATTAATTATTTGGATCCGAAATTTATATTTGTCAGAGAACATGTTAAATAGGATTTTATGGAATTTTAGACAATTTTCCTAAGTGTTTTGATGAATATATAAAACTATTTAAGGTATGAGACTTAAATGTTTATATATATAATTAAGGAGAAGGGGTATTTTGTATTATTATATTTATTTCTGAAATTATTGGCAGCACTTTTGAAAAAGATATTTTACAACCAATGAAAATTTGAAAAATAATAGCAAAATAGTTGAGAAGTTCTTCTCTTTTAAGTTAAAAATAAAAATAACATGTTTTTAGTGTGTTCCGCTACTTTCGACATCAGAGGTTTCGACTAGGACGTTTTGCCACCATGCTTTCAAAACCAATGTGCATGGTATCAAGTTACTTGGTATGTAGCATATTGGATAAAGGTGGAAGGTACATATTCGAAACATTGGGTTTTGAAGGGGTGGGGGTATGCCTTTGTTTTAAATTAAAATAGTGCCTGCTTTGCTTTCGAAGGGATAGCTTTCGACAAGGATGACTTGCGACCTTGTCAATTTTTTTTAAAGAAAAGGTATCAAATGGGTTGCGCTCTTTGTTTTAAGTAATGCTTTCGAAGGGGTTGAAACCCCTTGCTACCGCCTTTCTACTTTTCAAAGTCAATGGTTTCGAAAGTTATACTTAGCTTTTAAAATTAGCCACTTCTTCATTGCTTTTGGAAAGATGATTTCAACACCATCACTTTTTTACATTTGAATACTTTCGAAAGGTAGGCTTTCGACTTAAATGGTTTTATAGACCCTTTTTGTTCTATTGAATTATAACCCAAGGGTTTCGGAAGAGAAGGTTTAAATGGTTTTGAAAGGTGTTTTTCCACATGTTTTAAATTGAACCCAAGTGCTTTTGAAAAGTTTGAGTTTCGAAAGGTTTGATGCTTTCGAAAGGCTTTAAAAATAGTTTTGAAGGGGTGGTTCCCCAAGGGTTTCAAAGGAGTCAAAAGCTTATATTTTTTTGATTGTTTTGAAAGGATCGAAGGGATAGGCTTTTCTAAGGGTATATAAAGGCTATGTTTTAAAGTGTTTTAAGATATGATGTCTAAGGTTTTACAGCTTTCGAAAGAAAGGCTTTTCAAGGGTTTTGAAAGGATTTTGAATATGGTTTCGAAAGGGAGGTTTTGGACTTTCGGCCTAAGATAAATGAAGGGTTTTTCTTGGTTTCGAAAGAGATGCTTTCAATGGGTTTTGAAAGGGGTATTTTCAATAGAATCAAAAGGAGTCCTTTTGAGTGTTAAATGTTTTCATCAACTAAAGTTTGAGTAATATTTATATTTATTTTGTGTGTGTGTGTGTATAACATGGCATGGTGATTTTGGGTAAACTATAAATGTTTTCCTTGTTTTACTTTGGTTTAAAAGGGGTTTAAATCAATTTAAGATGGAAAAAAGTTTTCAAGGAAAATTATGGGATGGTATCACTAAGTTTGATGACTTAGATATTAGAATATCACATGGGACTGGTATAGGGTCGCACCCTATACATTAGCTATTGGCCCCAGCTAATTTAGTCTAAAATTCCAGTGCGTAGGGCTTTGTCACAGGTAAGTCTAAAATTATGATTACACACCATAGGGAATATATATTTGTATACATATAGGTTATTGGTAAGCACGCAAAACGGTTAGGATCAGGTGACCCTGGGAGATGTTAAGTTAGGGATAGACCATCCAGAAGAGAAGATTTAATAGATAACTAAGGATAGACTGTCTAAAAGAGGTGTCTAACAGATGTTATATTTTTTTTTTCTTTCTAGTAGGCCCGAGTCAGCCAAAGGTTAATTGTTTTCCAAACAAAACTATAGTGTTCGGACAAATAGTCCTTTTGTTACCTCATATATATGTTTACATAATAATGCTTTACACTTTTAACCAGTTTTGGTTGCAGGATTGAGATTAGCAAAAGATATGTTTTAAAAGGATGTTAGTGAGGGGAAACCCATTCTGCTAAGCGTCACGGTTTCACTTGTCATTAAACAACCGAGATGTATAGTATTATTCACACCAGGCTTTATGTCTGACTCAAATTTTTTGTCTTTCCCTTTAAACTCTCAGGTGCTCAAACTTGATTTGAGTAGGCTAAGGGTTGAGGCTATTTAGGCTTTTAAAGGATGATGGATAAAGCTACCGGAGGCGAGTAGGAGGCTAATGGATAGCTATTTGGATTTTTAGTTCTTTATTTTATGTTTATTTCTGCTGTGTATAAAGTTAGTTATGACTCTGATCAACCAAGAGGCATCTTCATATGTCGCTCTAGGCGTATTTTGCAATAATTATATTTGATCTTTGCCTAGAAAAATTTATTGGATTATGTAATTTGTATGTAGAACATCTGTTTTGAATTGTAATGGAAAATGCTTTTTTGAAATCTGCACTTTGTTTCATATTCAAGTGCTTCTGATATTATGATACCATTAACATAGCCATATTTAATCGCCGGAAGTTAATACTATAGATGACTGCAACATCTGTAATGCTTAGCTTTGGGCCTCTAAATAGGTGTGTTACTTTAGCATTGGTGTTATGGAGCTCTTGGAGAAGAGATGGATGTTTATCTACTATGGTACTTTATTTTTTGATGTATTATATTATATGTCTATCAGCAATTGTAGGGTCAAAAAATTATAGCTATCCAGCTGATAAGGTTTGATTTTAACTTTTGATGTACCTGGTATCTTGGAGTAACATTTATAATGTCTTTGTTATATTATATATTGTAGTTTCCGCTGTAAGAATCTATTTCTCTCATTGTTCCTTCTATTTTACCTTAATAATCTACCTTTCAGGCAATTATATGTTCGATATTTGAATACAGTGGATGTATTGAGAGTTGACTTTCGATGATCGAAAAGGTGGGTCCTTATAGAAGAAGAATCGACGAATTAAGGAATAATGATATAATGCGTAGAAATGCTATTTTGAAGTATCATTTTTGTTTTTTAATAAATTAGTTACATATATTTCTGTTCGTAATGTTATTTTGTAGTAGTATTTTATGAATTATGGTAGTAGTTTTCGAATTGTAGCGGCTTTATTAAATTGTAGTAGCAGTATATAAATAATTGTGGTATTTTTTAGATGTCTATAGTAACGTTAGTATGTAATATTATTTTTGTTTTTTAAATAAATATAATTATATATATATATTTATATTGATAATGCTATTTCATACTAGCATTTTATAAATTATGGTAGTAGTTTTTGAATTGTAATAGCATGTTTTAAATTGTAAAGGCATATTTTTAATTGTGGTAGTAGTTTAAAAACAATTATAATATATTTTTGGATGTGTGTAGTAATGCTGCCATGCCGTATCACTTTTTAAAATAAATATAATTACGTATATATCTTTATAATCTTAGTGCATAGCTTATAAAAGTGATATCATTTTTATTTAATTTTTCGAATTAATGTGTTATTTTTCATAAATTATTTTATTATAATGTTACCGTATAGTATCGATTTTATATTTATTGTAGAAAAAAGCACATATATTTCAATATGGAAATTAGCTGCAAGTGCCTCTGTTAGTGCCAAAATTGGTCACGAACACCCAAATCCAAATGAAAGCACTAAATCACAATCACATCACACTGATAGGATGTATGTAGAGAGTAATGATATGAAGAACAATCTAAATTAAAATGAAAGTAGTAAAGAACAACAGATTTTATAGTGGTTCGGCTAACTTTGGCCTACGTCCACTCCAGAGGTTTTTTTTATCGATGTAAGAATCAGTTACAGTTACAAAGTGGGAGACTAGCTTTAGTCTTAGGAAAAAGTCAAAGAGCAGAAGAGAAGAAGGAGATCCCCCTTTCTGAACCCCTACAAGCTGTATTTATAGGCGAATTTTGAGTTGCCGAGCTTTTTGAACGGTAAAGGCCCATTAAGAATTTCCACCGAGCCACATTCGTCTTATGCCTAACGACTTTCCACCGAGCTATCTTCGCCGAGCGACCCATGCCGAGCGACGTGCGATGTGCGAGGTGCGAGGTATCGAGGTGCGAGGTATCGAGGTATGGAGGTGCGAGGTATCGAGGTGCAAGGTATCAAGGTATCGAGGTGCGACGTGCGACTCCTTTATGCCGAGCGGCAACCAATGCCGAACCATTTCTAACTTCCAGACTGAACCACATTTCCTCAACCCAAATTATAGTCGATCCATCTCTGTCCAATCCAATTTCCATCTTTCAAGTGCGTTGCGTCATCCATCCATCCAGTCGACTGAATCCATCGTACACCAGTCTTGACGAACGTGCAGTCGATTAAGTTAAACCTACCTGCCCGTAGCCTTGTAAAAGGCAGGTTAACACTTGCCCCTCAAAACATGCCTTGCTGTTGGAAGGTGTGTTTTGAATAGCCTCAAATTCAACATTCAAAATCCATGTTTCATCCATTTCCAATAACCAATAACCGAATCTAGGACCTTTCTGGGTCAATATCCAAATCCTCTGCCATTCTTAGCTGATATCCATATCCATAACCTCTTCGGGTTCTTGTCAAGCACAACCCTCACTTGACGACCATAGTCTAGTGTCCCTGAACGTTGAGTAATGCATGGCTTAAGTCCTATGCCGAATCCTGGTCGCTCCGGACCCTTGCCGAGCATTGTCCATACTCGACAACCTGAAATAGTAACCGATAATATAGGGCCTGAGTCCTAGGCCAAATCTTGGTCTCTTCGGACCCTTGCCGAGCATAGTCCATACTCGACGACCTGAATAAGTCGATTTGCCGTGCTTGGACAAAGCGACCTACCCCTTGCCAGGTAAAATCCATACCCGACGACCATTTATCAAAAACCAAATAAAAAATCTAATCGAAAGCCAATCCAAAATCCAGATCAAATCAGAAAAAAAAAAAATCCATATCGAAAATCTAAACAAATATCCAAACCAGAAAACAATCATCCAAATAAAAAGTCCAAACCAAGAAACAAACAAAACCAGAAGTTCAAACAAAACCAGAAAAAAGCAAATGTCCAAGTCAAAAAAGAGAAAGCAGATTTCACAAACTAGAGCGTCGTGGCTTATCATCATCTCAGAGCATGCCTAGAGGCTATCTCCATCCCCGTACATGAGTAAGTGACTAGGCCGTTTGCCCGTAGTTTGCTACTTATTTCACAACATCCCAATCAATTAATAACCAATCGACCATCATTCCCGTGCCTCGCACCATCATTGTGTGAGGTCGATGGTGGTTGCTCCTGCCCCACCGCTGCATTCCGAGCTTCGACGTATTGTCGCAACTGTCCATTCCTTACATGCTCCTCAATTATGTCCTTTAAGTGCCTGCAGCTGTTGGTATCATGCCCGTCCAAATCGTGGAAGTGGCAGTGTTTTCCTGATGCCCTCTCACGTTCGGAGGGTTCTCTCCTAGCCTGCCTTCGGTAGGAAAGGCGATTTCGAGTCTCCAAATAAATCCATTCCAACGTCTCGTTCAATCTTGTGTAGGTGGAGAATTTTTGCTCTCTCCACCGCTTCCTAGCCTTTCCTGATTCGTCATCTAGCTTCCTTTTTCCTTTATCTTTATCGTTTTTCAAGCCTCCGCTGGATGGCCCTCCATCCTCCACTGCGTTCACCTCCTTTAACTTCATATCTGAGCATGCATCTTCCAGTCGTAGGAATCTCTCAGCTTCGTGAAAGAATTCCCCGAGATCTGGGTCCCGTATTAAAGATACCTTGAAATCTGAATTCTCTCTGACCCCTGATATTACTTCCATTAAGACCATCGATGGATCCGATCGATCCACCGAAGCGACCTCTGCATTGAACCGAGTTAAGAAGGCTCTGAGTGACTCGTCTGTCCTTTGTTTTATCGATGTCAGTGTCATTACGTTCTTTAGCCTTTTGATATGTACCCGAAGCTGCTTCAGAAACCTGTCCACCAACTCTGTCCATGTCCCGACGGATCCTTCTTCCAGCTGTCTAAACCACATAGCAGCTATATCCGTTAAGAATAAAGGAAAACATCGAGCCATAACTTCTTCCGATGCCCCCAGCACCTCCATGTGTCTTGTATATCTCATCAAGTGATCTGTTGGATCGGCCTTTCCATTGTACATCTCCACATTAGGTAGCTTAAAATCTGGCGGATTCCGAGCTACCCTAATTTCACGTGTGAACGGACTCTTGTTTACTCCTTCCAGATCTCTATTGGTCAAACCTCCATGTATAGTTCGCCTGATAATCTCGGCTAATCTAGCATCTTCCATCAAGGGTTGCCCCCCGAGTCCCCGAGGGAATTTGGGTACATACTCTTCACCTCTTGCTCTTATATTCCTGCCCGCATCTTGTTGTGTGGTGTTAGCCGGAACTCCTCCATGAACTGGTTCAGCATTATCTAGTGGTGCGCCCCCGAGTCCATGTCCATCCAGATTGTTAGTTGTCTGTTGATTGGGAGTTGCCCCATGCTGAATTACTCCATCCACACGCTGGTTGTGTCCCTCTAGTCCAGTTCCGAGAACTTGAGCACTTGCAATTCCTGATTGTCCAGATCGCCTAAGAAGTGCCTGCATCATCTCCTCTTGTCGTTTCATCATCTGCTTCTGCATAGAATTTCATCATAACCTGCTTCTCATCCCGAGTTATGTAGACGGATTCATGATCCACTCTAGACTAGAAGAGGCTACTTGACTTCCTTCCTGATTTCTCCTTTCCGCTGCTTGCTTCCTTATTGGTGGACTAGCCATTGCTTCCTAAAATTCGAGTTTTCAAGCTTTTCGATCCAAAATTCAAGCTCCAAAATTCCTGAGTGCTAGCTTTCTCGGTGAAAGCACCAAAATGTTAGTGCCAAAATTGGTCACTAGCTCCCAAATCCAGATGAACGCACCAAATCACAATCACATCACACTGATAGGATATATGTAGAGAGTAATGATATGAAGAACAATCAAAATTAAAATGAAAGTAGTAAAGAACAACAGATTTTATAGTGGTTCGGCTAACTCCGGCCTACGTCCACTCCAGAAGTTTTCTTTTTATTGATGTAAGAATCAGTTACAATTACAAAGTAGGAGACTGGCTTTAGTCTTAGGAAAAAGTCAGAGAGCAGAAGAGAAGAAGGAGATCCCCCTTTCTGAACCCCTACAAGCTGCATTTATAGGCGAATTTTGAGTTGCTGGGCTTTCTGAACGGTAAAGGCCCATTAAGAATTTCCACCGAGCCACATTTGTCTTATGCCTAATGACTTTCCACCGAGCCATCTTTGTTGAGCGACCCATGCCGAGCTCCCAATGCCGAGCGAGGTGCGAGATGTCGAGGTATCGAGGTGCGAGGTATCGAGGCACGAGGTATGGAGTTGCGAGGTATCGAGGTGCGAGGTATCGAGATGCGAGGTATCGAGGTGCGAGGTATCGAGGTGCGACATATCGAGGTGCGAGGTATCGAGGTATCGAGGCGCGAGGTATCGGGGTGCGAGGTATCGAGGTATCGAGGTGCGGGGTATCGAGGTGCGACTCCTTTATGCCGAGCGGCAACCAATGCCGAACCATTTCGAACTTCCAGACTGAACCATATTTCGTTGACCCAAATTATAGTCGATCCATCTCTGTCCAATCCAATTTCCATCTTTCAAATGCGTTGCGTCATCCATCTATCCAGTCGACTGAATCCATCGTACACCAGCCTTGACGAACGTGCAGTCGATTAAGTTAAACCCGCCTGTCCATAGCCTTGTAAAAAGGCGGGTTAACAGCCTCTTTAGAAAATGCAATTAGTTTCTAGGACACACAACTGAAATAATTACTTTTAAGGACAAAATGCAAAATAATTAGTTTTTAAGGCCTAAAAACCTATGAAATTATGTCCTTGAAACTAATTGGCCTGCTGACTTTGTCCTTAAAAGTAATTATTTTGCTGACTTTGGCCATGAAATTAATTTCTATGGATGTGTGTCCTAGAAACTAATTAACTATAAAGTTTGTGCTTTTAGTGAAATTCCCTTATTTCAATTTTATCGTGTAATATTTGATCTTACCTTGAGGTAACATTTTCTACTTGCAGTATTTCTTTTTTACATCATTTTTTCATATAATTATACCATACAATATCATTTTTTTTGCAAAATACTATTTTTATAGCAATTGATTGTTGGTGGGTAAGAAGAAGTGAGCAATGATGTTATGATGTGTTGGAAGATTTAGGCGGCACGGTAAGCGACAAGTCGAAACATGATTTTGTTTATTAGGGTTAGGTTTTGAGAAGAAGGCGACTATAAAATATGGTGACTATGGGAGGCGGTGGCTATGAGCAATGGTAGAGAGGAGGTGTAGGAAGATGTGGGGTATGCGATAGCGGGGGTTGCGGCTGCCTAGAGAGTGGCATTTTGGGTTGCGTATACATGAGGAATGAGATATAAAGAACGTATCCTTATGGCTAAAATTTAAAGTCGCTATCCTATGAGCCAAAAAAATTTGAAATTTTGTTCTTTAAACTAAATTCCCCAAGCTAGTATTTCGATCAAGTTCGTACAACTTAAATTTTTTGTAACTATATACAAAATTATTTTTGATTCTCTTACATTATTCTATATTCAAGTTTACATAGTTTATTTATTTCTAAAATTAGCAATTCATTATAAAGAAAATTATACATAAATTTTCATTTTATAGTTGGTATTTCATTGCAACAAACATATATACAATTATTATGTATATATATTATTACAAACATATACTATGTTTTCTTTTCCAAATTGGTACATTAAGTTGATTCTTTATCATTAATAAAATTTATTTTTGCTAAGGATGATGTTCAACTAATGATAAGTGATGAATGAAGGAACCATGCCATTCGGAAGCGAGTGAGATAGGTAGATTTTTTTTAAAAAAATAATCCTATTTTGGATCTTAGTGGGAATATCAAGTCTAATGAGTTTCACTAAATCCAATCTAATAAATTTAAATAAATTTCAAATTTATTCACTTTCTGATTTAATTTATTAAATCTATTTTATTAAGAATAAAGTTTAAATCTGTGAATATACTAAATATTTTTATATTCATAAAAGGTAAAAATGGGGATGAACATACGAATATTAGATCTAAATGCAATCACATTTAAATCTAAAAAGAAAGACGAAAATGTGGTATCAACAATTGGTTACACCTTTCTCATTTTAAATATTCAACTATAATTATGCTTCATAGATATGTGATAATAAATGGTTAACAAGACAAATAAAATATACATATTTAGATAGTAATTACATCATGCATAACACAACAAGCAGTAATAAACTCAATGAATGCATGTCTATGTATATCAAGATGTTTAATCGATTGCAAAATACGATAAGATCTAAATATTAATAATAATAAATATGACATAAATTGATTAATACAACATCAAAATCCAAATTCAGAAGAAGGAATCTAAGTTAGGTTTGGCAAGTTTTATTTAGAGTTAAAATTAATCTAGATTACATTTGATTAGTGAATAATCTTATTGAATTAAATACTAACATTAAAATACATGTATGTACATAATCATGAAATTGGAAATAATTTTATTTATTCAAAATGTATATATTTTAAATCAATTAAATTTGTTTAACCATATTTACAAAATGAACAAAGGATTTCAATGATTTCAATCAAATAGTTTTGTATGAACATGGGATTCATATATTTCTAAATGCAATATATATATAAATATATATATATATATATTTATATATTGTTACACCCAAGATATCCAGGAATGAATAAAGTGGGAAGATATTAAAAATTAACATGCATAGCTATCCATATCGAGGAATGGGACCATCGCATGTTGAAGTATAGAGTCATCGCAAGTTGATGAATAAAGTTATTACACATTAAAAAAATGAGGTTATTACATATTGAAGAATAAAGCTATCATATGAAGCTATTGTAAGTTGAAGAGCAGAGCTAGCACAAGCTAAAGAGAAAATAGCTATCGCAAGTTGATGTTATTCAACTATCATGTTAAAGAATAGAGTTATTGCAAGGTAAAGAGAAAATGCTATCGCAAGTTGAAGAATAGGTCCATCACAAATTAGAGAAAAGGTGTTATTGCAAGTTAAAGAGAAGAAGCTATCATGATATGATCAATCGCAAGTTGAGTAAATATGCCATAACAAGTCGAGTAAATAAGCCATCACAAGATTGAGTAAATTAAAGCCACCGTAGGTTGATAAAAATAAGCTATCGCAAGTTTTGTGAATTAGCTATCACAAGTTGATAAGTCATCGCGTGTTGATAAAAGCAAGGTAAAAAAAGTTGAAGGGATGAAGCTGTCGCAAGTTGATGTTGACAAGCTATTGTAGGTTGAGAAAAATAGTATTGAATGTTAACAAAACTGCTAAAAGATAATTCTATGATCAACCACGTGGAAAAACCTAGTTTTTCAAGGCTTGAAGAAAATGGTCGCTGTGGATTCCTTGATGTATCGAGCTTCAAGTGGATTGGAGTAGTGGTAGCGTGGAGAATAGCGATGACGATGGTGAAGTTTGGTGGCATCTGGAGGTCGGCACTGCCTGGACGAGGCGATCTATGGTCGGGGTATTTTCTATTGGAAGCTCGAATGTGTTGTATTTCGTTTTCGTGAACGATCTCTGTTTTTGGCTGCTGAGATCACAAGAGGGAGTGATTGTTGACTTGTTGGTGATCGTCTCAGGCGACGAAGGTTCATCGACGGTGGGTGCAAGTACACGGTGGGTCGCGTGCATGTTTTGTTATCTGGAAGTTTTGAGTTCTCGGGGTTATGCTCGAGATGATGATGAGTTTTACTCGAGTCTCTCTTCTAGTTGCTCGCATGAATGTGCAGTACTAGGTTCTCAAAATTTTATTACTGATGATAGTTAAAGTAGAAGAAAGACTTGGGGAAAGATAGTAGGAAACTCGGGTGGACTCGGAGTTTTCTCGGGTAGATGGCTTTTAAGATTTTTAAATTCAAATAAATTAAATTTAAGCTAATCGTCTTAAACAATCTTAAGCATTAATGAATTAATTAATGTTTGAAAATTTAAGTGAAGAAATTATTTTAAGACTTCATTAATTAAGAAATACTTAAGAATTTTTTAGATCTTAATTAATATTAAGTGGTTGATGTAAGTTAAGCGTTTGGAAATCTAATTAACATTATTTTTTAGTAATAATTTGATTTCAAGTTTATTAGGGAAGACTTTTAGAATGTTGAGTAGGAAAATAATTAAGATAAATGATTATTTAATTAATTAGTTGTTTGAAAGGTAATTTAAGAATGATCAATTAATTTATAAGTGTAATTAACTAAGTGGTTAGAGATTTATCAATTTGTAATTAAAGATTGGTTAATTAATAATTAAGTGTTTAATTAATTTGTAATTTAGAATTGTTAATTAGGAAATCAAATTAGTTAATTTATAATTAGTAGTTAGTTAATTAAAAAAAATAGGATTAATTACTCAGTGTAGTTAGTTAAAGAATTGATTAATTGAAGAAATTTATGAAGGGTTAGTAAATCAATGAGCATGGTTGATTAAAGGATAACTAATCAATGTAAGTGATTATAAGGTAATTAACTTGTATAATTAATTAAAGGTTAATTATTATTGAAATTAAAGAATAATTAATTGAGGAGGATTAATTAAGATGGATGATTAATTAACTGGTTTGAAATTAACTAATAAGCAGGATTTAAAAGTAATTAAAGTAATTGATTTAATTCAATTGTGGTTAATTAAATTAATTGGAGATGGTATGGTTGATTAATCTTGCTCACGGATGATTGAATGATATTGTGTGCCTTAGATTAGTTGATATCTCTAGTATGTGATGTGAGATGTTCCATGATTTAATATGTTGGGTTAAAACTGTGACATCCCGTATTTTAAGTTTGAAGAATATTTCATTTGATTAATTTGGGTTAAGGTGTTAGGGAATTCAAAGAGGCGGGAGTCGGGCATTTGCAAATACCCGAAACCACTTCGATTTGTAAATCTTCTATAAATTCCTTATAGAGTTGATATGTGAATCTATAGGCTGGAATGAAGTGATTTAAACGAATTGGGCTATTTAAATCTAAATCTTAGTAATTAGGAAATAGATGTGTGGAATAAGTGATGTCTAAATAAATTATGACCTTGTAAATTTATACAAGTTACCTGGGTTTATATAAGTTGTTTGCTTTGGTATTCCATGTTAGTTGGGTTTACTCACGCTGGTTTCCAGCCTGACCCGAGTGTTACTTTGATGTAATGCTCGGGTCAGACTGAGAATTACAGATTTTCAGGTAAGGACGTTATGGAGCTCAGGAGGCGAGCTGGATGGCAAGAACGTATATAGTATTTCCGCTGTATTATATTATTGTAATTTCGAGACATGATAATTATGTATATTTAGTGTCTATATACATGTGCAACTATGATGTATTAAAATATAATTGGCAGATATAGGATTCTTTTGTAAACTGTTATTATTTGATATTATATTATGATCCGCTGCGAATGTGAGATGTTGGTGTTTTCTGTTTCTTCTTCTACCTCTTTCTTCTTTTTCATAACTACTTGGAATTTTTGTGATCGAAAATTTTGGGTCGTTACAGTTGGTATCAGAGCTGAAAGGTCAAGCGAGAACCTTGGCTCTGGTGGGGATAACTCATTAAATAGGGTCAATGGTACCCTAGAATGATTTGAGTATATATATGAGAGAGCGTACTTGTTATTTTCTTATATAAGGATTTTAGATGATTTTATATAAGATTATATTTTGATATATATAAAGCAATATTTCATTCTAATAAATATTAATAAAATTGCCTGTTAAATTATTAGATTTAAATTAAGAAGTAATATAATACCACCAAATTGAAATTAACTAAAGATAAGTTTGAAATGGATTCAAACTGAAATTGAAATCTTGAAATGGGATAAGTATTTCAGAATAAGATGATAATGAATGGTTTTGGATATGATAATATTGGTTATTATCCTAAATGATAGTTGTGTTTAATAATTAACGAGTAAGCAAAATGAAATATTTAAAAAAAAAGTAAAACATTGAGGCAAGTATGATTTATAAATTGGAACTGGAGTTGATCTGAATTGTGGAGTTTTAAATCTGGGTCTAGAATTTGAAAATTTTGTTTCAAAGTAATGAAGAAATAATAAATAATGTTATTTAAAATTATTTGAATGATAGAACTTGATTAAACAAGTGTCGTTTGAAAATCTAAAAAGAATTTGTTTGAATTTAAAACCAAAGGTAGTTTAAAATTTAAAAGTAACCTGGTGTGTAAAGGAAATAAATATGAAATAAACACTAAGGTTGATTTTTGAATTTTCTTTGGAATGTGATGTAAAACCCAAAGTGAAGTGAGTATTAAACTTAAGTGGGAAGATTATAAATCTGAAGTATAAAATTTGAATGGAAAATTCAAATTGTGTAAATTTGATTGGATTAGATAAATTGAATTTAACTTAAAGGAAGTTAAATAAGTTTAAATGGATAACCGGATTTGGAAATTTCAATATGAAATTGGAATTTAACTTGGGAAGTTAAAGGGTTAATTTAATTGGGAGTTTGGGTGATCTCAAAATGGGTTTGAGATCTGTAAATTTGAAATATATGGGGTTTTAAAATAATTTGGTTAATATTATCCTATTGTTATTAATGATCTTTAAATTACGAATTGGATTTGTTTAAATGAATGAGAAATGAAGTGTGGCAATATATCTGTGATGTCTTGGAAATTTGGGCAATATTTATTTAATAATTTCATTTATAATTATTTTAAAATGTGAAATACTGATTTAATAATCTAATTCAAACATAATTTTCTTTTGAAAATTTATAATTATTTTGTTAATAAATAATATTCTTTTGAAAATTTATAATAATAATCGAGTTTGAGAATCTTATTGTTTTAAAATGTTAAAAATATTTTAATGATAAAATTTCCTTTCTAAGTTGATTAAAAATATTTTATTTATAATGTATATATATGTATACATTGTAAATAGGAGTTTTGATCTTTATTTTAAATTCAAATTTAATAAAGGATATTTTCAAATCTATAATATATAGGTATATAATTTATGAATTGATTAACTTAAATTGAAATAGTATTGAAACTTTTACATAAGTCAATTTATAGATCTTTCTTATACTTTCAAAAAGGAAATTATAGTAAATATTTTGTTATAAGTATATATAGTTAAAAATTGTATTTTATAATAAAAGTTTATTTTGTTTTATCTTTAAATTGTTTTGAAATAAATTTAGTTTATTTATATTAAAGTATAATATGTTGATTTGAAAACTCTTGATTAAAATGAATTCAACATTGTTCTTTTCTTTTTTAAAAGTTTCTCTTGTGAAAAATGGTTTTAAATAATTTTTGAAAATATTCAAGCAAATATTTAAATATGTAAGATAATTAATTTGTAATCATTTAAAGATTAAATATAAATAAACATACAAAACATCTTAAAATTAAAGTAGAATGGTTTTATCTCAAATTAAAACATTAGTAAACAAAGAAATTTATTTATATCTTTAATCTTACATGTGTTTAACATTCATGTTTTAAAGTAGACACTTGTAATTAATCTTCATATCCAAACAACAAGTGGCATTACTAAATCAATATTGAATTTATTATTTTAGATAAAAACTTAAGACAAATCTTTTGTTTTCAAACATTTTATCTTCTATAATGAATCAAAATTCAGATCTATTGAAAACTGAAATCATTTTCACTCAAAAAGCCTCAGCCCAAAACTTAATCAATGTTTTGAAAATATCAAAACCATATTAGATCTGCAAATTTCAACTACGTAAGATATGCAAATCAAAGTTTTGAAACCTGCAATAAGAAAATCCAAATCTGGAAATTCTGTTAACCTGCAACCCAAATTCTTTTAAACCTGCAAACAAACAAAGTTCTGCAACCTGTAATGAATCAATTCAAGCAAGAATCTGGGGAAGCATGCAGACCAAATCAACATCAAATGCAGATTCAAAACGCCTGCAAGCATCATGTTATAATAATTTTCAAACTGCCAGTTAGCTCATATTCATGCAAGCTCAGATTCAATGGAATGGAAATTCAGGCTGCAGGAAATTGGATTGCAGATGGAATGCTTTCTGTTTCCATTTTTAAGGTGAGTAAATCAATGTTTTAAAAACAGTTTCTACTTTTAAAACCAAGCCATCTGGATTTTGCAGAAATTAAAGTTTAATTTGAAATGTTGTTCAAACAAGAAGATCAAAATAGTGATTAGTAAAATAAAAATAAATAATAACAACTACCCTGTTCTTTCTTTTGGAAAGTAAACATCACTATTTATAGGTTGTTTTGAATTAATCTGTGCATGAGTTTGAATAGGCTTGATAACTGTTGTGTGATGATACTCTGCATACTTTATAGAATATACAGAAAAGTGTGATGCAATTTGTTTTAACAGTCATGCTTATGTTCTTAATTGGATTTAGATACAAATCCTCTTCCATATGATTGAATCATAGCTAGAGATTATTGTGTGAACAAATTATGTTTTTTTACCATAGATTTGGGCCTGTAAAATTTTAGTTTAGAAAAGTGGAAACTGTTACTTGTGTAAATCAATAACAGTAGACAACAGTTTCATAAAATAAAATTACCAAACATCTTTAATTTATTCAAACAAGTTAAAGCTTTAATGCATGTTTAAAAACATGGTTATTAGAACAAGCATCACAATTTAAAATCTTCTGGGAATTTAGTAATTAAGGTCTGTGCTGCATTTTGGGATTTTTGGGGTATCAATTAATAAAATGAATTTTGGAATCTGGAATTCCTTCTGGAGGTTGAAGATTTACTGGGAAGTGAGGGGGAAATAAAGGAAAGGTGGTCAGAAAGTAGTGGTGATGGCAAGAATAGTTTTTCAGGTTTGAACCAAGCTGTAAAGTAATGGAAGACTTGTAACTGCCTGAATTCTATGTTGATTCGAGTAGCTCGAGGATTTGGGGTTGGGAAGAGGGAATATAGGTGGAACAAATGGCCAGAGTTAGGGACCATAAAATGGTCAGAATGGAGTGCCAAGAGGGTTGTCAGGTTGGAAATGTTCTTGGTGAAGTTTTCCAGGTTGCAAAATTTTGCTTGATTTTAAATTTCAAGCTACAAGGTATTTTTGTTGATGGTTATATCAATTTGAGGGATTGATTTGCTTCTTGGAGAGTTAGGTGAAGGTTGCTGGAAGTCGCCGGGGTGGTGGTGCATTTGCACAGTGGAAATTGGTCACTGGTGAAAGCTTGGTGTGCAGGGTTTTGGGAGACTCGGAGTCAACCTCGGGAATTTGGTATTGTGACTCGAAGATAGGAAGCTTTTGACTCGAAGTAAATTGAGGGAAGTCTCGGGTTAGTTGTGCACAGGATTGTAAACCTGAGTTTTGTGTTTTTTTTAAAATCTGGGAAACTCATCATGTTTAAAAGAAATGATTTGAATTAAAGTATGGGTTTGAATTAAACTCAGGTAAGCTTTTGAATTCAAAATGATTAATGAATTTAAATTTAGGTAGGATTTAAATTTAAATCTGGAAAACAGTAAAATATAGTTTCAGGTTTGAATCCAGATTTTTGTTTAAAACAGTTTTGTCTCTTTTTAAATTTTTAAAGGGGAATTCAATGTTAAACCAAAGTTCAAATTTTTGTATAGGATTGAACTGGATTCAGGAATACTTTTGAATTCAAAGTTTAAAATGAGACTTTTAAATTGTAAGCCAGATTTAAAATTTGGTTTTGAAATCAAATTAAATATGATTTCAGTTTTGTTTTGAAATCTGTTTGAATATTTAAAACAGTTTTTAAAATTTTTAAATATTGTACAGAAAAATGTTTTTTTAAGTAGAATTTAAATATGAATTTGATTTCAAATGAAGGTTTAAATTTGAAGAATTCTTTCCTTTAAGTATTGAAATAAAATTTTGATATGTTTAACTTTAAATTGAAAGGTTAAATAATCTATCTATTTTCAAATGTTTGATTTCTTAGAAAAATTAAGTAATTTTGATTTTTAAACTTTTCTTATAAAATAATGTTAGTTCTTTACTTTTAGGTTTATTAAATTATTTAAATTTGGAAATGTTTATATGGTTAAACATTTTAAATCTTAAATTTTTAAATAAAAGTTGAATTAGATTTTAGAAATGTATTGTTTAAATACATTTTGAATATTAATTAAGTTATAAATAAGTAAATGAATTATTTTGGAAATAATTAAGAATTTACTTATTTATTTGATTTTAAATAATAACTTAAACTAATTTATAATTAGAAATGATTAATGAATAATTAATCTAAGATAATTTACTTAAGTGAGAAATTAATGAAAATGTTGTTAATTATCTAAGGATAATTAATAATTAATTAATGTGATTAATTTTGATGGATTAATTAGATTAATTAATTGAAGATAATAAATTGTAATTTGATAAGTATATTTACTTTATAAAAGTAATTAAGGGTTAATTACTTATTGTAATTAATTCTGATAATGTGCTTTGTTAAATTAATTAATTTAGTTTAATTAATTTAAGAAATAATTTAATAATTTAATGATAATAATTGCTTAATGTAATTTATGGAGCATGATTACTTAGAGAAGTAATAATTACTAGATTGTAATTATGGAAAGATGTTTTATTTTAATAAAGTAATTTGGATAATTACTTTTGTAATTAATCAAGGATTAATTAATAAAGATAATTAATTATTGGATAATTAATTTATTAATGAGTAATTAAGGGTAGTTAATTACTGGATTTAAATATTAATCAAGGTGATTAATAATTGTATTTGAATTTTGGATTAATTACTAAATGTAATTAATTTTTAATTGAGTAATTAATTTAAATATTAATTAGAGATCATTAATTATTATAATTAATAATGTAATTAAGAATTGTTTAATTAAGTAATAATTAATTAATTAACTGATTAATTAATTGTAATTAATTAAGGGTAAATGTAATTAATTATAGTTAATTAATAAATGAAGTAATTAAATGTTAATTACTTATGATTTAGGTTAATTAATTTGTGAAAATTAATTAAAGACTAATTACTTATTGTAATTAGTGAATGATTAATCGTAGATGTTTAATCAAGTTAAATACTTAGTGAATGATTAATTAACTGGGTTAATTAATTAATGGATATTAAGCAGGATTTATAGGTGAGTAATTAATTTAATTTATTTTAAATTAATTAAAGATAGAAGTAATTAACTTAATTCATTTTAAATTGATTATAATTGACGGATAATATATCATTGCTTATGAATGATATTGATATACCTTTGGATGGTTGTGATCTCAGTAATGAGATGAGTAGTATCTTTAGGATATGGATGCTTAGAATTGTATGATGGATTATTTGGTTGTGATGGTTGTTGTTGTGATGATTGACTGTCGTGATGATTATCTGTTATGATAATGTTATGGGTTATCTGTTATGATAAGAATATGTAGTTTATCTTTTTGTGTGAAATAGATAAAATAAAATGAGTTAATTGTTTAAAACCCTTAAGTATAACTTGGACATTAAAACGGCGTTTGGTTTCGGTGAGACTGGGATCGGGTTACCATATTTGGATATCCGAAAACCACATCGATTCCAATTAAACGATAGGTCGTTAATCCAAGTAGAGCGAGTGAAGACTCGAGGTGTAAGGGCTATACGTCGGTATAACTCTGTGGGTGATTCCGTAATGAGTTTGACGGAATAGAACTTATAGATTCGAGATGGTGGTTCAGAGTGCAAGGGTTTTTGTCGTTGCCTCTGAGGGTGATTCCAAAATGAGTGTAACGAGATAATGCCTTCGGTTTCATTCGAACCCGGAACGAACTTGTATGGATTGAATGCTTTCAGAACATCGTCAGGCGGACGATGAGCATTCTAAGTGATATGCCCTATAAAGGTAATCGTAGCCTCAAGCCTCAGCAACCGGGAATGGCTAAAACAGGGGAGGTGCAGCAAGGCTTCGTGGGTCGCACCCACTGGAGAGCAAGATTGATCCCTGTCTAGAGGTCCCTTTATATTTTGGCTGTGTGGACGGTTTTTTGAGCTCTAACCGTCGGGGTTGTCTTGTTCGGAACTATTCAGTAAGGAATGGGTCCAGCTTTGTGTTGCAGGGGAGTTAGGGTGGCTCCTCGGTACGGTGATCTAGGCCACGTACTGTGACGGGCGGTACCCCAGTAGCCCTGCCATTGTATGGAATCCAAAATCCAATAAGTGCCAACGGTTTTGATTGTATTACCCACTTTTGTGGCTAGTAGCTGGAATTTAATCATGGAACAATTTCGGCTATTTCATATTTATTTGAAAACCCTAGACACTATTATAATATCACTGGATTCCCTATCAAATGTTTTGGTTAGCGTAAGGTAAAAACTTTTCCATGTTTATGTGTGGGAAGTCTTACGTGATACCTTTTGTTTTCAAAGGATTTTCTAAAGTTAAACAACCTTTAAACCGTTTACTCACACCAGACCCCTGTCTGACCCGAGTGTTTATTTTCTGTTTTATTAAACTCTTGGGTACTCATATTACGTATGAGTAGTCAAGTGATTCAGGTTTGCTTTGACGAGTTCTGGAGGAGATAATGGAGCAGGAGGCTTCAGCATGTAGATATATATAGTGGTTCCGCTGTGTTTGAGTTGTATTTGTTTTCTCTGATGTTCTTGAATTGTAATCACTATACAGATGTTTATAACTGTCTAGTTTGTGTTGTTTTGGCTGTAAACTCTGATGTATATGATACTATGTAAAGTATTATGTGATATAATATAATTTATTCGTTCCACTGTGAGATTCTGATGTTGTTTGTTTCTTTCTTTCCTTTCTTTTCTCTTTTCTATCCCTTTCTTTCTTCTTAACGATGCGACTTTCTGGAGTGTGGAAGTTGGGTCGTTACAACATGGTATCAGAGCATTAGGTTGAGTGAATACCTAGGCTCTGAAGTAGTGTCTTTCTTAAGAGAGCATACTTGTAATTTTAAATATAAATATATTTAATTCTACCTATCTGTTGGGTTACCTGTTCAGGTTTTCCAATATAAGTAATAAAGGTAGATAGGGTAGTGGTGTGTGTAACACAACTACCAATGGTTGGAGTCCGAGTGTTTGAGCTTGGAAGTGATCTGCTAGGGCAGTATTGAACATCTTGAGTAGTTTGGTAGTTGGTGTGAAGGATTTCACTGATCTCTGGAGGAAAATCTTTTCAAGATTTGGAGTGTATCTTTGGATTTTAAGCTTGATTTCACTCGTGTGAGTGGATTTTCTTGAGTCTGGATCAGGTTGGAGTATTGAAGCCAGCAATGGTATTTTGGCAACCTTAGGAAGGAGTTCTAACTTTATTTGAGTTTGAGACTCAGTTTGGCAGAATGTTTTGTGCTTGGTTTGAGATTGAGTTTCCTGAGGGATATCTGTCTTCTGAAGGCTCTTTTGTGGAAGTGGCTGGTGTAGTTTTGTGGTTCGATGAGCTTTTGGGTAAGGAAGTTTTTGGCAGCAGTAGCAGCAGTGAGTGGCATGTTTTTTCGATGGTTCTGAAGTCTCTGTGAATCTTTTTTCTGTAGGCCGGGCAGATGGTGAAGCTTGTCCATTTCTTCTGGAAGCTCAGCTGGGAGTGATGTTAGTGGTTACGAGGTGGACCACTGTATTCTTCTTTTGAAGGCTTTGGCTGTTCTGATTGTTGTAGTGAGAACGATTTCTTGGAATCTGAACTGAGTTGAATCGCAAAAGTGACTTGCGATGATCCAGAAGTTTTCTGAGTAACCTTTGTTTGGATTGAAGCATCTCTAGAAGATGTTTGAGTTATCAAAGTGGTTTGATATTTTATGGATGTCTTCGAAGGAGTTAAGTTTTGCATCCGCATCAGGAGATTGAATTCTGTTTCGACTTGGTTTTTGGAGATTTTATGGAATTTGATGAACAATGTTTTGCGGGATAAGTTGATCAAGTTTGTACCTATGTTCATCAACAGCATTCTCAAATCAGAGTTGCGCAGTGGAAGCATGGTGGTAACTATTCTAGAATAGAAGCAACACCCGATTCATTGGGGATTTGTGTTTTGTCTTGGATCAGAGAATTTCTACGGGAAATTCACTTTAATCTGGAGACTTGGATGTCTTGGGAATCTGTTCTGTTTTTGGAATAAGAGTAGTTTGTCTGAAGTCTTCTGATATCTGTAGTAGAGTTTGTGTGATGGATTGGATTGATCTAGAAGGTTGAAGGCAGCCCAGGATCGACAGGAAAGATTTGTGGATAAGACATTGGATCCTTCTGTTTTCTCTCAAAGGTTAAGTGATTGATCTACAGGGTTGGATTGCCAGTTTGGATAACTGGGATTCGAAGAGTTTCACGTACCTCTGAGGGAATACGTGTATCATCTATCCCTGGTTGTGGAACCAGCAGTTCTGGAGTTTTGGTGGTTGAATCAGACTCGTTTGTAGTCTGATATCTTGTCTAGTGTTGTAGATATAGTTGAATAGGAGTTTTGTAGCTTCATAGGTATTGATTGTTTGGATTCTCTAGAGCAAGTATCCCGGTATATATATATATATATATATATATATATATACACACACACACACACACACACTTGGGGAAACTCAATAAAAATTTATCTAGAATTTGTCTGGATAATTAGATTTGTTTGATTGGTTGAATTGGTTGTTTTGATGGTTAGCATATGTTTGATATATGCTTGTGTTTTAAATAAAATCTTTAATGAGATTATTAAATTACCTTTGCTTTTAAATTTCGGGGACGAAATTCTTTTAAGGGGGGAGGAATGTGATGTCCCGGAAATTTGGGCAATATTTATTTAATAATTTCATTTATAATTATTTTAAAATGTGAAATACTGATTTAATAATCTAATTCAAACATAATTTTCTTTTGAAAATTTATAATTATTTTGTTAATAAATAATATTCTTTTGAAAATTTATAATAATAATTGAGTTTGAGAATCTTATTGTTTTAAAATGTTAAAAATATTTTAATGATAAAATTTCCTTTCTAAGTTGATTAAAAATATTTTATTTATAATGTATATATATGTATACATTGTAAATAGGAGTTTTGATCTTTATTTTAAATTCAAATTTAATAAAGGATATTTTCAAATCTATAATATATATAGGTATATAATTTATGAATTGATTAAATTAAATTGAAATAGTATTGAAACTTTTACATAAGTCAATTTATAGATCTTTCTTATACTTTCAAAAAGGAAATTATAGTAAATAGTTTGTTATAAGTATATATAGTTAAAAATTGTATTTTATAATAAAAGTTTACTTTGTTTTATCTTTAAATTGTTTTGAAATAAATTTAGTTTATTTATATTAAAGTATAATATGTTGATTTGAAAACTCTTGAATAAAATGAATTCAACATTGTTCTTTTCTTTTTTAAAAGTTTCTCTTGTGAAAAATGGTTTTAAATAATTTTTGAAAATATTCAAGCAAATATTTAAATATGTAAGATAATTCATTTGTAATCATTTAAAGATTAAACATAAATAAACATACAAAACATCCTAAAATTAAATTAGAATGGTTTTATCTCAAATTAAAACATTAGAAAACAAAGAAATTTATTTATATCTTTAATCTTACATGTGTTTAACATTCATGTTTTAAAGTAGACACTTGTAATTAATCTTCATATCCAAACAACAAGTGGCATTACTAAATCAATATTGAATTTATTATTTTAGATAAAAACTTAAGACAAATCTTTTGTTTTCAAACATTTTATCTTCTATAATGAATCAAAATTCAGATCTATTGAAAACTGAAATCATTTTCACTCAAAAAGCCTCAGCCTAAAACTTAATCAATGTTTTGCAAATATCAAAACCATATTAGATCTGCAAATTTCAACTATGTAAGATCTGCAAATCAAAGTTTTGAAACCTGCAATAAGAAAATCCAAATCTGGAAATTCTGTTAACCTGCAACCCAAATTCTTTTAAACCTGCAAACAAACAAAGTTCTGCAACCTGTAATGAATCAATTCAAGCAAGAATCTGGGGAAGCATGCATACCAAATCAACATCAAATGCAGATTCAAAAAGCCTGCAAGCATCATGTTATAATCAATTTCAAACTGCCAGTTAGCTCAGATTCATGCAACTCAGATTCAATGGATGGAAATTCAGGCTGCAGGAAATTGGATTGCAGATGGAATGCTTTCTATTTCCATTTTTAATGTGAGTAAATCAATGTTTTAAAAACAGTTTCTACTTTTAAAACCAAGCCATCTGGATTTTACAGAAATTAAAGTTTAATTTGAAATGTTGTTCAAACAAGAAGATCAAAACAGTGATTAGTGAAATAAAAATAAATAATAACAACTACCCTGTTCTTTCTTTTGGAAAGTAAACATCACTATTTATAGGTTGTTTTGAATTAATCTGTGCATGAGTTTGAATAGGCTTGATAACTGTTGTGTGATGATACTCTGCATACTTTATAGAATATACAGAAAAGTGTGATGCAATTTGTTTTAACAGTCATGCTTATGTTCTTAATTGGATTTAGATACAAATCCTCTTCCATATGATTGAATCATAGCTAGAGATTATTGTGTGAACAAATTATGTTTTTTTACCATAGATTTGGGCCTGTAAAATTTTAGTTTAGAAAAGTGGAAACTGTTACTTGTGTAAATCAATAACAGTAGACAACAGTTTCATAAAATAAAATTACCAAACATCTTTAATTTATTCAAACAAGTTAAAGCTTTAATGCATGTTTAAAAACATGGTTATTAGAACAAGCATCACAATTTAAAATCTTCTGGGAATTTAGTAATTAAGGTCTGTGCTGCATTTTGGGATTTTTGGGGTTTCAATTAAAAAAATGAATTTTGGAATCTGAAATTCCTTCTGGAGGTTGAAGATTTTCTGGGAAGTGAGGGGGAAATAAAGGAAAGGTGGTCAGAAAGTAGTGGTGATGGCAAAAATAGTTTTTCAAGTTTGAACCAAGCTGTAAAGTAATGGAAGACTTGTAACTGCCTGAATTCTATGTTGATTCGAGTAGCTTGAGGATTTGGGGTTGGGAAGAGGGAATATAGGTGGAACAAATGGCCCGAGTTAGGGACCATAAAATGGTCAGAATGGAGTGCCAAGAGGGTTGTCAGGTTGGAAATGTTCTTGGTGAAGTTTTCCAGGTTGCAAAATTTTGTTTGATTTTAAATTTCAAGCTACACGGTATTTTTGTTGATGGTTATATCAATTTGAGGGATTGATTTGCTTCTTGGAGAGTTAGGTGAAGGTTGCTGGAAGTCGCCGCGGTGGTGGTGCATTTGCACAGTGGAAATTGGTCACCGGTGAAAGCTTGGTGTGCAGGGTTTTGGGAGACTCGGAGTCAACCTCGGGAATTTAGTATTGTGACTCGAAGATAGGAAGCTTTTGACTCAAAGTAAATTGAGGGAAGTCTCGGGTTAGTTGTGTACAGGATTGTAAACCTGAGTTTTGTGTTTTTTTTAAAATCTGGGAAACTCACAATGTTTAAAAGAAATGATTTGAATTAAAGTATGGGTTTGAATTAAACTCAGGTAGGATTTTGAATTCAAAATGATGAATGAATTTAAATTTAGGTAGGATTTAAATTTAAATCTGGAAAACAGTAAAATATAGTTTCAGGTTTGAATCCAGATTTTTGTTTAAAACAGTTTTGTCTCTTTTTAAATTTTTAAAGGGGAATTCAATGTTAAACCAAAGTTCAAATTTTTGTATAGGATTGAACTGGATTCAGGAATACTTTTGAATTCAAAGTTTAAAATGAGACTTTTAAATTGTAAGCCAGATTTAAAATTTGGTTTTGAAATCAAATTAAATATGATTTCAGTTTTGTTTTGAAATCTGTTTGTATATTTAAAACAGTTTTGAAATTTTTTAAATATTGTACAGAAAAATGTGTTTTTTTAAGTAGAATTTAAATATGAATTTGATTTCAAATGAAGGTTTAAATTTGAAGAATTCTTTCCTTTAAGTATTGAAATAAAATTTTGATATGTTTAACTTTAAATTGAAAGGTTAAATAATCTATCTATTTTCAAATGTTTGATTTCTTAGAAAAATTAAGTAATTTTGATTTTTAAACTTTTCTTGTAAAATAATGTTAGTTCTTTACTTTTAGGTTTATTAAATTATTTAAATTTGGAAATGTTTATATGGTTAAACATTTTAAATCTTAAATTTTTAAATAAAAGTTGAATTAGATTTTAGAAATGTATTGTTTAAATACATTTTGAATATTAATTAAGTTATAAATAAGTAAATGAATTATTTTGGAAATAATTAAGAATTTACTTATTTATTTGATTTTAAATAATAACTTGAACTAATTTATAATTAGAAATGATTAATGAATAATTAATCTAAGATAATTTACTTAAGTGAGAAATTAATGAAAATGTTGTTAATTATCTAAGGATAATTAATAATTAATTAATGTGATTAATTTTGATGGATTAATTAGATTAATTAATTGAAGATAATCAATTGTAATTTGATAAGTACAATTACTTTATAAAAGTAATTAAGGGTTAATTACTTATTGTAATTAATTCTGATAATGTGCTTTGTTAAATTAATTAATTTAGTTTAATTAATTTAAGAAATAATTTAATAATTTAATGATAATAATTGCTTAATGTAATTTATGGAGCAAGATTACTTAGAGAAGTAATAATTACTGGATTGTAATTATGGAAAGATGTTTTATTTTAATAAAGTAATTTGGATAATTACTTTTATAATTAATCAAGGATTAATTAATAAAGATAATTAATTATTGGATAATTAATTTATTAATGAGTAATTAAGGGTAGTTAATTAATGGATTTAAATATTAATCAAGGTGATTAATAATTGTATTTGAATTTTGGATTAATTACTAAATGTAATTAATTTTTAATTGAGTAATTAATTTAAATATTAATTAGAGATCATTAATTATTATAATTAATGATGTAATTAAGAATTGTTTAATTAAGTAATAATTAATTAATTAAGTGATTAATTAATTGTAATTTATTAAGGGTAAATGTAATTAATTATAGTTAATTAATAAATGAAGTAATTAAATGTTAATTACTTATGATTTAGGTTAATTAATTTGTGAAAATTAATTAAAGACTAATTACTTATTGTAATTAGTGAATGATTAATCATAGATTTTTAATCAAGTTAAATACTTAGTGAATGATTAATTAACTGGGTTAATTAATTAATGGATATTAAGCAGGATTTATAGGTGAGTAATTAATTTAATTTATTTTAAATTAATTAAAGATAGAAGTAATTAACTTAATTCATTTTAAATTGATTATAATTGATGGATAATATATCATTGCTTATGAATGATATTGATATACCTTTGGACGGTTGTGATCTCAGTAATGAGATGAGTAGTATCTTTAGGATATGGATGCTTAGTATTGTATGATGGATTATTTGGTTGTGATGGTTGTTGTTGTGATGATTGACTGTCGTGATGATTATCTGTTATGATAATGTTATGGGTTATCTGTTATGATGAGAATATGTAGTTTATCTTTTTGTGTGAAATAGATAAAATAAAATGAGTTAATTGTTTAAAACCATTAAGTATAACTTGGAATGGCGTTTGGTTTCGGTGAGACCGGGATCGGGTTTCCATATTTGGATATCCGAAAACCACATCGATTCCAATTAAACGATAGGTCGTTAATCCAAGTAGAGCGAGTGAAGACTCGAGGTGTAAGGGCTATACGTCAGTATAACTCTGTGGGTGATTCCGTAATGAGTTTGACGGAATAGAACTTATAGATTCGAGATGGTGGTTCAGAGTGCAAGGGTTATTGTCGTTAACACTGAGGGTGATTCCAAAATGAGTGTAACAAGATAATGCCTTCGGTTTCGTTCGAACCTGGAACGAACTTGTATGGATTGAATGCTTTCAGAACATCGTCAGGCGGACGATGAGCATTCTAAGTGATATGTCCTATAAAGGTAATCGTAGCCTCAAGCCTCAGTAACCGGGAATGGCTAAAATAGGGGAGGTGCAGCAAGGCTTCGTGGGTCGCACCCACTGGAGAGCAAGATTGATCCCTGTCTAGAGGTCCCTTTATATTTCGGCTGTGTGGACGGTCTTTTGAGCTCTAACCGTCGGGGTTGTCTTGTTCGGAACTATTCAGTAAGGAATGGGTCCGGCTTTGTGTTGCAGGGGAGTTAGGGTGGCTCCTCGGTACAGTGATCTAGGCCACGTACTGTGACGGGCGGTACCCCAGTAGCCCTGCCATTGTATGGAATCCAAAATCCAGTAAATGCCAACGGTTTTGATTGTATTACCCACTTTTGTGGCTAGTAGCTGGAATTTAATCATGGAACAATTTCGGCTATTTCATATTTATTTGAAAACCCTAGACACTATTATAATATCACTGGATTCCCTATCAAATGTTTTGGTTAGCGTAAGGTAAAAACTTTTCCATGTTTATGTGTGGGAAGTCTTACGTGATACCTTTTGTTTTCAAAGGATTTTCTAAAGTTAAACAACCTTTAAACCGTTTACTCACACCAGACCCCTGTCTGACCTGAGTGTTTATTTTCTGTTTTATTAAACTCTTGGGTACTCATATTACGTATGAGTAGTCAAGTGATTCAGGATTGCTTTGACGAGTTCTGGAGGAGATAATGGAGCAGGAGGCTTCAGCGTGTAGATATATATAGTGGTTCCGCTGTGTTTGAGTTGTATCTGTTTTCTCTGATGTTCTTGAATTGTAATCACTAGACAGATGTTTATAACCGTCTAGTTTGTGTTGTTTTGGCTGTAAACTCTGATGTATATGATACTATGTAAAGTATTATGTGATATAATATAATTTATTCGTTCCGCTGTGAGATTCTGATGTTGTTTGTTTCTTTCTTTCCTTTCTTTTCTCTTTTCTATCCCTTTCTTTCTTCTTAACGATGCGACTTTCTAGAGTGTGGAAGTTGGGTCGTTACAATATCCATTGTTGAGATAAAAGGGAAATTAAACTTTAATTAAGGATATGGAATTACTTTGAATTGAAAGTTTGAATGATTGAATTTGTAAATTAAATTTGTTTAAGAACTGGTTTCAAAACTGGAAGATAAAATTGGGTAATAAGCTGAATCTTTAAGAAGAAAAAAAATTGTTTTGAATTCTTATTTGAACTTTGAAATAAGTAAGTAAAGATAATTTAAAATGGAATTTTTAAGAATTGGACTCAGAATTAAATTGTGTAGAGATCTGGATGATTGATTTTAAAAAAAATATAGGGTTAATTTAATTTAAAGGGTTAAATCAACATTTGGAAATTCAACTCGAATTTACATAATTCGAGATGGTTTAAATTTGGAAATTTAAATTGAATCAGTTCAAATTAAATTTGGTTTAATTTAATTAGAATTGTGATTGAAGACGGATAAGTTTAAAAATTCAAATGGAAAATTAAATTGGATTAATTTGAGAAAAAATCGAAGATTTAATGTGTTCAAATTCAAATGGGAATTGGGACTAATTCATAGAATTTGAAATGATTTGAAATTGAAGTAGGTTCAATTGATATTAGCCTAAATTGATTGGAATAACTTGGAATTGTAATTAAAGTTGAATAGGTTTAAAATCAAATGGAATTTGATTTGAATTTGGAAAGAAATCAAGATTGATTCAACTTGAATTGGGGTTAAATCAATTTCAATGGAAATTGAAGTTATTCAAATTGGAATTGGGTCAATTTAAAAGGAAGTTGAAATTTAAATTGAATTGGTGGGGAAGTGAACAGTTTTGACTCTGGACTATTTTCAATATAAATTGTTTTAATATAAACTTGCTTTTTTCCAAGCTATTTAATATATACAACCTTTCTTTTTAAAGCCAAATAATTTTATACTTGTTTTGCAATTATTTTTGGAACTATTTAAAAATTTTCAAAATTTTTTATAAACTAATTACTATTTTTTAACTATCTTACGAATTAATTACTATTTTACAACTATTTTGCAATTATCTAAATTCTCTATGACTATTTAACTATTTTCCAACTATTTTACAATTTGTTAACTATTTTATAGCTATTTTACAAACTAATAATTATTTTTCAACTACTTATCTATTTTTAAATTTTCTAAACTATTTTCTAAAAATAAACTGGTCGGAGTTCAAACTGTTATTTATCAAATACCAAACTGAGGTAAAAATTGAAGTGATAATCGAATGGAATTGAAGCAATTGTGATTATATGGATAGAAATTAAAGGAAATGTGAATAGAAAGAGAAATTGGTTTAGTTAATAATCAATGAAGATAAATACGTAGGATGTACGTATATTATTCGATTCGCATAGTGATTTGATCCAGATTCGAGCACACAATTTCGAGATAGTTGTATCGATCCGAGTTGGGATTTTTCACTCGATTTTCGACGGTGAACCTGGATATGGATTGTTGATTGGTTCTGAATGTTCTCTATCATAGTTATAGCTGTGCAAGGAGAATGTCGGTTTCTGATCAAGAAACCAGATCTGTGTCCGCACTAGGAAGTCGGGTGGACGATACTAGTTCGGAAGTGAAATTGTTTGATCGAGTGAGCGATCAGATTTGTATAGCGTACGGATGATAAGTGTACATCGTACAGTTTTGAATGAAGTTGATATTGAAAAGAGGAAACAAATTTGAATATTTGATTTTGAATAAACAAAGTTATATATCTTTATTATTACATAAGATAAATCTCCCCTTGTTGAATCTATTGCCAGAAGGAAAGGGTTTTGAAAGTGTTTGAAGTGTAAAAGGAATTTTATAAAAGTTTGAAATGATCCAAAGTTTTAAAAATTACATATATCTGAATATATAAATATATATAAATATAAAGGATCTTAGGGAGATTTTGGAAAAAGGATTTAGGAACCTTTGGATTTGGAAAGGCTTTTGATTTTTGGGTAAAATCAATATGAGAATTTGGAAAGCCTAGTTTGAGAATTATCGATTTTGGGATAATCGATTTTGTGTAAAGGAGATTTATATGAAATTCATACTAGGTGTATGATTTGGAAGATACTATATATGTATATAGTATAAAGTGTTTTGATAATGGCTCGGGGTAAAAAGGCACTCCCTTGAAATGAACTTCTCAAGAGTGCCACCGGGTGGTGCTGCTTTGAGCCCTACGGCGGGGGTTCTAAAGTTGATCCTGTGAAGAGTCCAGATAAAACTAGTTCCTAAGGATTATGAGTAGTGTATACCATATCGAAAGTCGTGTGTGCCATTGAGAGCTAACAATCTACGTTTGATTTTATATCGGTATACTACGACCTATGGTAACATAGCGAAAGTCGTGTGTTCTGCTGAGAGCCAATAGTCTACGTTTGATTTTATATTGATATACTGCGACCTATGGTAACATAGCGAAAGTTGTGTGTGCCGCTGAGAGCCAACAGTCTACGTTTGATTTTACATCGGTAGACTACGACCTATGTAGGAGTGGAGAAGTTTCATTTTGACAACGAAAATCCAGGGCGCTGATGCCTACAGTTACATGGACTTTTGCTGCGATGGCAATGTAACCTTGGAATGTAACTGCGATCTGTTGTGGGTTCCATGGCGTAATCGAGGGGCATGGAGTGCCTACAGTTACATGGACTTTTGCTACGATGGCAACGTAACGCAGGATGTAACTGCGACCATGGATGGGGGTGATGATTTCCAGAGCATTCTCACCAAAGATATTTCCTCTATTTTCAAAAACTGTTTTCTATATTTTCAATAAAATTATTTTTCCAAATATTTTCACTAGGTGTTGAAACGAGTCTACCAAGCACTTATAGATTTTCAGTTGTACGCCTGATCGACGTATGGCCGAATTTCTATAAGAACAAGGATGGACTTGTCGAAACATCGAGTTATAAAAGTATTTTTATAAAAACTATTTTAGTAATATTATATAGATTTTTAAAGTAGTTTAAAAATGATCAAAGAAATTTATCTGATTTTAAGTATTTTAATAATTCTTGCTTCGTTCCTTTTCGAGGACAAAAAGATTCAAAGGAGGGAGGAATGTGACGACCCGGGATTTTGGCAACATTATTTTAATAAATATTTAATCCAATTAAATAAAATGTAAACTTATCATTTAAAAAATGAATAAGACTTTTGGAATATTTGCCACTTATTTATATACATGTATTTTGAAAGAAATCTTTGATTTGAAAATTCAAAATATAGTCTTTTAAAAATATTTAAATAAAAAAAATCTATCTTATTTAATTAAACTAAAATGATTTATCTTATTAACATTTAATCTAGATATATGTATATGGATGTAATATAGATGATAATGTTTAAGATAAAATCAATCCTATCAATATTAAATATAAGTGCAAAATAAATTATAGGATATAAATTAAATGTTTGGATAGCTTAAGATTAAAAAAAATATTAGGAAATTATGTTATAAATAAATATTTAAATGGTTATTATGTGAAGCAACATAAAATAAACACATGAAAATTACTATAGTAATTTTTATATTAAGCACAAAGACATAAGATAAAAACCAGGCTAGGGATATGTGTATGTGAATTTAGATATGCAAGAAAGAAAGAAAAAAATATATTTACATGCAAAATATATATGAACAAACAAATCAATGAGATAGATATGCTAACTGGTAAGGAAGCATTGCATTAAATACTTACATATCATTTCAGTTTTAAGAAGAAATGAAAAATCTTTTGGTCAAGACAATTTTTTTGACTAATAGTAAACAAGCTTTCACCAGAAGCTCCTACCATGTAAACCCTTTATATATATACTTCTTATTCTAATTTGTTCTTAAAAACACAGCAAACCGGAAAGAAAAAGAAAAAAAGAAAAGTAAACATCACCCTTTTTCAAACTTTAAAATAATCCAGACTAAACTACAGCAGGAAGATTCAAAAGAAGATTCAAGTTAGCAGCTTCCAGATATTGGTTCTCTGTTCAATAAATTATGTGAGTAAACACTACACTAAATTTCTTAGGGTAGTGTATGATAATGCATGCGAAATTCTTGATGATGATTGTGCTGCATGTTTAGGTATTTATATGTAACTCTATATGTATATATGTGATTGTTCTGTCCATTTTGAATGTGCCAGTTTCTTCTCTGTTTTTGGATACAGAGTGGAAAATAAACAAGAGAACTCGATACATCTTCATCTAGCCATTATTAGGCTTGAAGTATCAAACAAAACAGGTTTGCTTAAACATAAATTATGGTCTATATTTGTTTTAAGCATGATGGTGAGGAATTGCCTCTGTAAATTTAGTTTTACAGTGAATCTTTTTGAATATATGCTAGATTCGAATGTTATAAAATATTAATTCAATTATATATCCTGAAACATCTTGAGAAAATAGGATTTTTAAGATTTAAATGGTGGGTTTTTGTTGGGTATGCTAAGAGCAGTTGGAAGTTGATCAGGAAATGTGTTTTAATCATGTTCCAGCGATCAGTAGCATAGTGGGTGTTGAGTTTTTGGTCGAAGGTAGCTTGGCGATGGGTGAAGTCGGGAAAAATGGCCATGGTCGTTCCAGTTCACCGTGGCATCGGCGATAGCCTAAATTTGATTTAAACCCTAGTTTTTCAAGGCTTGAAAAAAATGGTCGCTGCGGATTCCTTGATGTATCGAGCTGCAAGTGGATTGGAGTAGTGGTAGCGTGGAGAATAGCGATGATGCCGGTGAAGTTTGGTGGCATCTGGAGGTCGGCACTGCCTGGACAAGGCGATGATGGTCGGGGTATTTTCGATTGGAAGCTCGAATGTGTTGTATTTCATTCTCGTGAACGATCTCTGTTTTTTGCTGCTGAGATCGTAAGAGGGAGTGATTGGTGACTTGTTGGTGATCGTCTCAGGCAGCGAAGGTTCGTCGACGGTGGGTGCAAGTGCACGGTGGGTCGCGTGCATGTTTCGTTATCTGGAAGTTTTGAGTTCTTGGGGTTATGCTCGGGATGATGATGGGTTTTACTCGAGTCTCTCTTCTGGTTGTTCGTGTGAATGTGTAGTACTAGATTCTCAAAATTTTATTACTGATGATAAATAAAGTGGAAGAAAGACTTGGGGAAAGATAATACGAAACTCGGGTGGATTCGGAGTAAAACTGAGATTTGCTCGGGTAGTTGGCTTTTAAGATTTTTAAATTCAAATAAATTAAGTTTAAGCTAATTGTCTTAAACAAACTTAAGTATTAATGAATTAATTAATGTTTGAAAATTTAAGTTAAAAAAATTATTTTAAGACTTCATTAATTAAGAAATACTTAAGAATGTTTTAGATCTTAATTAATATTAAGTGGTTGATGTAAGTTAAGCGTTTGGGAATCTAATCAACATTATTTTTTAGTAATAATTTGATTTCAAGGTTATTAAGGAAGACTTTTAGAATGTTGAGTAGGAAAATAATTAAGATAAATGATTATTTAATTAATTAATTGTTTGAAAGGTAATTTAAGAATGATCAATTAATTTATAAGTGTAATTAACTAAGTGGTTACAGATTTATCAATTTGTAATTAAAGATTGGTTAATTAATAATTAAGTGTTTAATTAATTTGTAATTTAGAATGCCTAATTAGGAAATCAAGTTAGTTAATTTATAGTTAGTAGTTAGTTAATTTAAAAAATTAGGATTAATTACTCAATGTAGTTAATTAAAGAATTGATTAATTGAAGAAATTTATGAAGGGTTAGTAAATCAATGAGTATGGTTAATTAAAGGATAACTAATCAATGTAAGTGATTATAAGGTAATTAATTTGTGTAATTAATTAAAGGTTAAATAATTATTGAAATTAAAGAATAATTAATCGAGGAGGATTAATTAATATGGATGATTAATTAATTGGTTTGAAATTAATTAATAAGCAGGATTTAAAAGTAATTAAAGTAATTGATTTAATTCAATTGTGGTTAATTAAATTAATTAGAGATGGTATGTTTGATTAATCTTGCTCACGAATGATTGAATGATACTCTGTGCCTTAGATTAGTTGATATCTCTAATATGTGATGTGAGATGTTCCATGATTTAATATGTTGGGTTAAAACTGTGACATCCCGTATTTTAAGTTTGAAGAATATTTCATTTGATTAATTTGGGTTAAGGTGTCAAGGAATTCAAAGAGGCCGGAGTCGGGCATTTGCAAGTACCCGAAACCACTTCGATTTGTAAATCTTCTATAAATTCCTTATAGAGTTGATATGTGAATCTATAGGCTGGAATGAAGTGATTTAAATGAATTGGGCTATTTAAATCTAAATCTTAGTACTTAGGAAATAGATGTGTGGAATAAGTGATGTCTAAATAAATTGTGACCTTGCAAATTTATACAAGTTACCCGGGTTTATATAAGTTGTTTGCTTTAGTATTCCATGTTATTTGGGTTTACTCACGCTGGTTTCCAGCCTGACCCGGGTGTTACTTTGATGTAATGCTCGGGTCAGACCGAGAATTACAGATTTTTAGGTAAGGACGTTCTGGAGCTCAGGAGGCGAGCTGGATGGCAAGAACGTATAGAGTATTTCCGCTGTATTATATTATTGTAAATTTGAGACATGATAATTGCGTATATTCAGTGTCTATATATATGTGCAACTCTGATGTATTAAAATATAATTGGCAGATATAGGATACTTTTGTAAACTGTTATTATTTGATATTACATTTTGATCCGCTGCGAATGTGAGATGTTGGTGTTTTCTGTTTCTTCTTCTACCTCTTTCTTCTTTTTCACAACTATTGGAATTTTCGTGATCGAAAATTTCGGGTCGTTACAACTAGTTTCACAGTAATCATCGAAAACATCCAAAAGAATAGAATATGATGATGGGGATGAAACCAAATCACCATAGAGAAACGTTGATGCATTAATCTTAAGAAGAAAAAACATTAATAGTAGGCCCTCCAAAGATGGATGAAGTTGTAAAGGTTCAAATAAAACCAAACTTTAACCTGGGAAAAGAAGTAGAAACTAACAATCAAGCGACTCAAAAGGTAAACGAGGAACCAAGGTCCTCGCTTGTGTAGTTTGCTAGTTCAACTTCTAAAAAAGAGTACAGACCGAAACTAAAAGATTATAGGAATGATGACACATACTTGAGAGATTCGAAAAATAAGGTGATAAAATATATGGTAGATGTAAAATTGAAATAAAAATGGATCCTAAAATTAAAGACTACTTTAGAGGAGTTCCATTTATTGAAAAATCATGATTGTTCCATTGCCTACTTATATTAAAATTTCTTCAATCAAGTATGATGAGTCAACTAATCCAGATTGCCATTTGTTGGCCTAAAAGTCAAGTGGACATCTACAATGCATCAAAAGTAATAAAATGTAGATTTTTTCCCATCACATTCTTTGGTGCAGTTGCAAAGTGGTATCTTCGTTATCAACAAAAAACCATTTATTCATGGAAGCAGTTTTCCTATGATTTTTCGGCATAGTTTTGTATAAAGAACCAACCGTAGATGTTAACATCTTGGTAAATATAAAGAAAAAACCATGATACTGTGAAGGAATATTTGAAATGATTCAGTACGTCAGCCGACAAAGTTGAAAAGAGTGATAGGGAGAAATCGATGGCCCTAAAATTTGGGCTATTAGAAATACCCCATTTTGGAAAGAGCTATATATATCCACATGTAAGGATTTATCGGACTTACATTTCTAGGCTGATAAGTTAATCTGAATGGGCGATATCTTTCATAAAAAAAAAGTTCTAGGTAGAGGGAGAGAGGACATTCTTTGAATCCTAATAAAAGAGGGAAGTAGGAAGAAACATCAAGAGAAAATCATGACGACTTAAACCAACCTATCTCGTACATTTATGTTGTAATGTAGGACAAGATAAATATCCTATTTCATTCAAATCGAAGATGAACCCAAAGCCTAACAGAGGTAGAGAATACCGTGCTTTAGAAATTTAATGGTAATAAAACTAATGATTGTCACTATTGGCCGGAATCATACAGGCATGATAAGAATAGGAGGACTAAGGAATTTTTCAAAAGTGATCAAAATTTTGAAATTTGATAACGATTATAGAAACCCAATTAAAAATGTCAACTTCATGGAAATCGACCGCATACCGAAATTTCCTCCATGGATCAATCATATCAATGTCATTCATGGAGGATCGCATATTGTAGGGATGATTAAAGGCCAGGAATAGGTACATACGAGAAGTTAATGAAGGAATCTATTCAACAGAGGAATAATCTTCGACAATGGTGTACCAATGTGTTGCCAAAATTCCAAATTTAATAATAACTCCGAAAGAGCTAAGATGGGTGAGACATCCTCATAATGATCTGCAAATGATTCCAGCTTAGATCGGACTGTCCTTAGTATTTAAATCCCGGTGGACACTAGAAGCATTGTAAGAGTAATTTTTAAGAATGTCATCGATTAGATGGATATCCCTATGGAAAAGGTTGAACCCAGCTTCGAGCCCATTTTTAAGTTCAATAAATAAGGCTCTATAGCAGTTGGAAAGATCAAGTTGTATGTTCAAATGGGAATCCCGCCCTATCCTAGGACCTTTGAAACTCTGTTTGTTGTAATGGATCAGCCTTCTTGCTGTGATGCCTCTTTCAAGAGGTCTGCTTTAGAAGAAATAGATGCTTTTGTTTCTCCAAAAAACTTGCTTATGAAATTACTGTCTAAAGCCAGATAGGGAGCTATGCGATGGGAATAGTTTAGCTCCAAAGAAATGTATTTTGCAATTCTTGAGCAATGTAATAAAAAAAGTGATTCTTTTTACGGATCTATGTTAAATAGATCAAATGGAAATAAAAACTGAAAGAACTTGCATATTAGTCATCATGAATTGATACCTATAGCAATTAAACGGAAGATACTAAAAGAGAAGTTCCTAAAGCTGGAGAGAAATATAAACCATCAGGTAGGAAGAGGAACCATATTGAACTAAATCATGTACATCAAGATTTGAATTCTAAAGAGATGTTGAAAAAAGAGCCAAAAATGGATCCTATAGATAACGACAAAAATGTAAAAATCTACAAAGGACTTGAAGAAGTATACTTAGGTATGCAAGACCCTATCAAAATATTAAAAATAGGGAAACAGTTAGAAAAAGATACAAGAAAAATCTCATCATCTTTCTTCAATCAAGTAAAGATGTTTTAGCCTGACCCATGCTAGTATGGTGGGAATATAGCCATCGATAATGTGTCAAGCAATCAACATTGATCTAAAATTTACTCCCACAAGAAAAAATAAGATGCAATTTGATAAAATCTGAACCACTGCACTGCAAGAGGAAGTAAAGAAATTATTGAAGAATAAATTAATTAGGGAGGTATTCTATCCAAAACGGTTGGCAAATCTAGTATTAATTAAGCAGTCTAATTAAAAGTGAAGGACATGAATTGACTATACGAATCTAAGTAAAGAATGCCTGGAAGATTGTTATCCCTTTCCCAGGATTGATCAACTAGTAGATGCCAAAAGTGGACATAAATTGTTAACATTTATGGATGCATACTCGAGATATAAACCAATTCTTATGTTCATGCCAGATAAAGAGCTTACGAGATTTTTGACCAGTTGGGGAACATATTGTTATAAGGTGATTCCATTCATAGTAAAAAAGAGTGAGAGCCATATATCTAAAGCTAGTATATAGGATGTTAAGAGATCAAATTAGAAAAAATATGGTAGTATATGTTAATGGCATATTAGTAAAATCCAAAGAAGAAGTTGATCACATCAATCACTCGAATGAAATGTTTGAGGAGCTATAGAAATACAAAATGAAGTTAAATCCATAGAAATGCTCTTTCGATATCCAATTTGAAAAGTTCTTTGGATACATTGTGAGGGCACGGAGAATATAGGATAACACTGATCAAATAAAGATGATTTAGGATATATTGGAGCCTAAAATATGTAAGGATGTATGAGCTTAAATGGTCGAGGTTGTACTTAACCAATTTATGTCAAATGTAATAGACAAAAGCATCTGTACTTTGACATAATCGGGAAATTCTGTTCTTTGATGTAATCGGGAAACGAAAGACCTTTGAATGGACGAAGGAGTGTCAAACTGCCTTTTGGGAAGTAAAAGATCGATAGGAAAAGCCATTGATACTTTCTATCCCAGTAAAGGAGAAGATTTATTACTTTATTTAGCAATATCAAAGCATGCGATCATCTCGTTTCTAATAAAGAAAGAAAACGAAATCTGATTGTAGGTGTACAATATAAGTAAAAGGCTAAAAAATATGCGAAAATTAGGTATTTGATTATGAAGAAACTAGTCTATTGCTTGATATTATCAACGTGGAAACTAAGATCCTATTTCCAAGCACTTCCAAGCAAGGTATCAACTAACTATCCGCTTAAGTAAATTTTCAGTAACCTAAAACGTTTGGATGGTGGATAAAATGGGTGTATCTACACGCCTGGAAACAGATCTAAATTCCGACTCAGAAATGGTCCACCGAAACGTAGGCCCATTACAAAGCTGGTTGTTGGTTGGTAAAAGAAAAACAATATAGAGCTATCTATCTATTCTTTCAGAGCTCAAAGCAGAAGAAATAAAATATAATAACAATAATGGTACCCATTTATTTTAAATCATTTCAAATTCCATAATACATAACAACAACCATTACAACATTTTGTTCAAAAATACATTTTATAGTTTTTTTGGCAAAGCCAGCGGGGTTGTATGGCCCCTACCATTTATATATAATAATAAGAAAAGTTCTTACATCATAATATGAGGAGTGGAGACAACAAAGAGAAGAAAGAGGAAAAATAAAAAAAGGATAAAAACATGAACAAAATTTAAAACACAACAAGGCTAAGCCCAGTTTTGTTTCACTACATCTTCAAAAGGGAAAGAAGTTAAAGTCATTGCAGTGTATATCTGCTTGCTGATTCGATAATAAACTTCCATTTTCTTTCTTTTCTTGTTGTTGAACAAGATTCCATTCCTCTCTCCATAGTCATCAACTGATACTTTAAGGCATAGAAGCATTTCAAATGGCTTAGAAATTTTCCATTTCATGGCATTATAAACATTATACTATTCAATCTTGCTAACCCGGATCGGCCTATTAAATCCTCCTCTTGCTTTTATCTTTGACCATAATGTGTATGGACATGAAAAGAACAGGTGAAGAACATCCTCCTTAGAGTCATAACAGAACAGACATTCAGTATTCATGTTTAGTGTTCTCGGATTTGCCTCTATATGAATTGCATTTTTGAACATTTTCCATGGCATCAAGTTTAATCTCTCATTAGTATGTCGATTCTAGATTCTTTTATTTCAAGCAAATCTATTGTGCAGTATAATTTCTTCAAGTGCAGCATATATAGTAGCAGTTGAATGTTCTCTGAGCTTCCCAAACCATTTGTATTCATCCTTTGGAGCATATTTATGTGGTTGTTGAGTATATTTGGTCCATCTTCTATTAATGTCAGTGTGAACAGGGATGTTTTGAAGCTTAGGAGGCGAGCTAGATAGCAGAAACGTCAGGAGCGCATTCCGCTGTGATATATTATAGTTGTCTGGGATAGGTTGATTGAATCTGTCCAGTATTTGTGTATATGTTGTAACTCTGATGTATATAATTGTAAGTGCCCACAATTTTCCACACCGGTAGTCTAGAGTTGGGTTTTTCAGATAACCAAATAGTAGGTGTAGATTCGGTAGCTTTCAGTCTTTGGGAATCTTCTTCAGTCTTTGGATGACTGACCTTGCTTAGTACAACTTGATGGGGTTCGAGCTAGCTTTGGATTGGAGATGGAGCCATCTCCACTATAGCCAGTAGCTTTTGCATGAACATGAATACCTGTCATCTGAGTTTTTGCATATTTCACCGTATTGCATAATATAATGCTTCTTCTAGCCAAGGCACGGTCTAGAAGCCACTTTGACTCGAAGGCTTAAGGTGATCAAAGAGTGAGGCAGCAGGGTATCTCTTATTTTCAACATCAGTTTCCATACCCGGCTGCTTGCTTGTTTTGATTTCACTGTCCATATGTCTCCATGTTGAAGATTATGATTGAGACACCAAGCTACCCATAATGAGTCGATTCTGTTTACAAAGTTATCAAATTGTTTGGATAGAGCTGCCATATTCCATCTTTTTAGGGTTTTATTCTCGATCCCCCATATTTTTTTAGCCATTCGAGTTTGTTATAAGCTATAGGGGAAAGGTTTATGTTGTGGATGGAACCTATCCACAGGAATCTTATCATACAGATCTTATCATAGCCATCCGTTTGGATGGTAGGAGGAATGTTCTACGCTAGTATACTATCATAGAGAAGATTACAGAACTTATTAAGTTCAATCAACCAGCCTGACTTAGAAATGTGTTGTGGAATTTCTCAAAAACACTTGTTATTTTTTCATAGAGAGGAACACATTGCATTATAGTGATTCTATTAGAGGCTAGAAGGATGCCTAAATATGATATGTCAGAATCAAGAGGTGACATATTGGTTATATTCAGGCATATAGATACTTTATCAATAGATAGGCCAGTTATAAGAATATGAAATTTATCATCATTACGCATAAGGCTTAAAAATCTATAGAAGGAATGAAGTGCATGCAAAACGGAATTTAAAGAATGACTTGTTGGCTTGGTGAAGATAATAAGGTCATATGCAAATGCAAGAAACGTTATCATAGGGGATTTACACTTAGGATGAAATATAAAGTTTTTCTAAGCTACCTGATGTCTAAAGGAAATTGTGAGAGATTTTATGACAACTATGAATAGGTAGGCAGAGATAGGGTCTCCTTGCTTTAACCTATTCACAGCTTTAAAGTATCCCACTGTGTGAGCATTGAATACAAGTGTGTATCTGACAGTGCAGATGCACTGGTAGATCCAGGTATAGAATTTTGGAGGAAGTTCATCATGGCTAGGATATGCATAAGAGCAGACCAATGGAAAGAGTCAAAGGCCTTTTATGTCAATTTTCATCGTGGCACGAGGGGAAATGTTGGTAGATGAATATCTAGTAAGTAATTCATGGGATAGGAGAACATTGTCAAGTATGCTTCTGTTGGGGAGAAAGGCTGCTGGATTCGAAGAGATAATATGATGGAGTACCTGCTTTAGCCCTGAAGCTAAATTTTTTGAGATGCTTTTATATATGATGTTATAGCAGGCAATGGGTCTAAATTAAGTTACACATGAGCAGGTATCAACCTTTGGTATCAGTCAATGTTTGTAGAGTTAATTGAACTTAGCATCTTGGAATTATCAAAATAATTATGAACTGCCTTGTAAACATCAAAGGATATTATATTCCAGCAAGTGGTATATAATATTGCATTGAACCCATCTGGACCCCCAACAGCAGTCTTCCTCATAGTAAATATGGAGTTTTTTTAATCTCATCATAAGTTATTGTGGAAAGGAGAAAGTCATGGTGGTCAGTTAATAGGGTTGGTAGACTAAGAGCATTGATGAATGTGAAGTCTAGAGAAGAATTTGAGGTACCTGGTAGATCAGTGAAATAGTTCAGGAAGGCATAATCTACTCCAGCAGCAGATGTGTGTTTAGGTTGCTCCATGTTTGTCCTTAATTTTATGTATGTATGATAAATACTTTTTATAGTTATAATAGAAAATAACTTAAAAGGGTAGACAACAATTGTCACAAGATTCACTCTCTTCATCTTCAAGCATCATCAACTCCTTCTCTAACCTGTATTGTAATGAGGAGGGAGTCAGAACAACAAGTGTTAGGTGAATAGCAATTTCGAACCTTACCATTTCAGTACTTGGAAAGTATAATTTAAATAAGAATATGTCTTACGTATTTAAAACCATTTAATACTTCATATAAGGAAAGATGGTGGGCCCTCAAACACCCACTTAATACCTTCCATTCCCGAAGCAGGTTTTCGAATCCCATATCCTATTACCAACATCATAAATGTCTAATAATGCGAGAGATAGAACTTAAACCATTTAATACTTTTTGATGGAAATAGGCAGACTCTAACCATTTAGGACCTTAACTGAGACAGGCCCCTATCATTTAATACCTATTTCCAAGGCGGACTCTATATAGGTATCTTTCTAGTCAACATTGCACAAAAATCTCTTTGGAAACTTAATACTTCCTATTGAAGCAGACCTTTTCGCGACATCCTTAGCTTTTCCTAAACCTAATTCTGACCATTTAATACTTCATTTAGGAAAAAGAGGCGGGCCTCAAACAGCCACTTAATACCTCAAAACCCCGAAGCAGGTCCTTCCCTTTATGATCCATGCCTACGGTGACGTCTCACATTAACCCGACTATCTACAGGCGCCGATAGCTATATTAGCTGGCAAATTTACCCTTACAGAATTAGGATAACCTCACATCAACGTAGTTACATATCATAGTTGAAGTCTGACCAGCCCCAAAGTCACATTGCTGGTAGCCTGATTAGCTGGAGAGACTTCCATATGTCTTTTGGTTGACCTCGCACCACTTATGACTCAGTCATACTATACAACACCCTCAATATATTATCACACACCTAACCTTGTCCGTTAATTAGGCTATATAGGAATTCCTTTTTATTTTAGCTTAACAAATCAATAACCTTCCTAAGAGGATTTAATGACACTTATTATCTAATTAAATACACAATTAATATATTATAATTGTACACTATTTACGGTAGTTAATATATAAATAGATACGGGCATATTATTTCTATGCTTGCGGATATTACGCCCTAATTAACACTAAATATCAACTTTTTAACAACAATAATACAAGTCCATTTTTTATATTATCAATGCTACGAAATTTCCAATATTCATAATAAGGGATTTGAACATCCTTAATAAAGGATTTAATTCATATTCAAAAATTGTAATAAACAAACTTGTACATGATAAAAATTTCAACTCAATCTATCACATCAAACCATGGAAAAATATCAAAAAAGAAATTACATTTCTAGTTTCCAAATCTCTGTTCTACCGATCTTTATAAAGAATTTAAACAATAAGATTACTTTTTTATTTCATATAGAATAAATGGTATAAACTATGAATAAATTCATACTTTACACCATATTCTTTAATAGAGGTTTCATAATCAAATTAGTGGAGTCAATGGAATTTGAAATAACCAAAAACTACATATTCTAACAATTTAATGTAAACAATTAAGAATCCAACAAGAATTGACATCTTGAATTATAGGAATTTTGGGGGTTTCATTTTGTTTTATTTTTGTAAACCAAAAACCTTTATGATATATTCAAATCCATAATATGCTAATCAATTACTGAAATAAAATTGTTAGGATTTCCACCGACAGTTGGTCCTTAGCTTTGCTTCTCTTTGGATTTGAAATGCTCATCATAATCTCCTTCAAATCACTTGTTATTGATATATACAACAAGGGATTTATATATATATATATATCAGATTGAGAAAGGTTGGAGGAAATGAGGATTAGAACTTAAATAATAAACAAAGACAGGTATAAAAGATTTCTTACTTGAAACCCTAATGGAGTTTTCTAAATCTAAGAAGAGATGAACTGACAGAGCTTTGCTAATGTTCCCAAAATATTGTGAATAAAAGTTGAGAGAGTAGGGTTCTATTTATAGAGGTTGAGATGCACCAGAACCATCAGATGGAACTAGGGTAAAAACAAAAAAATCTGGTGCGCTTAACCCTAAAAAAACTAGCCACCACCTCGAGTAGCGATCGACCGCCCCTTATGTACCTGTCAACCGCTAGGGGTCGATCGGTCTGGTCTAGAGGTCGATTGCTTTATTTACTTTGGGTACGTTATTTTATTTTTTTCGTTGCATAATTATTTTATTCCTTAATTATATTTTTAACATTAACCATTAATTTTAATGGTTACTTAAACCCCAAGTCTAACCTCGGTTAACTTTCAAATTCCAAATTTTAAATTTAATTGCTTGCTTAAATTCAAATTAAATTATTTTAAACCTAAAAACATCAAATGCCCATAACTTCTTCGTTTAAGCTCCTTTTTCAGTATATTATATATGGAACCATATCAAAATTTCACCATGAACACAACAGACTAAGTTTCATTGCCAAGTTCCAACTTTTACAAAATTTCAATTTTTATCCCTACTTAATTTACTTTACCTATTTGATTCCTACCGATTTTACAGGATGTTATAGCGGAGGATTAAATAAAGCCAGTATGATATTGAATATTTGCCTCGAATATTGATAAAAGGATAAGCCTTAGTTGATTTTGTAACTAAATGCATAGGGTCTATTCAAGAACATTCAGAAAATGAAAGGAAACTTGAACCAAAGTGGCAATTATTTCTAGATGGTTTGCAAACAAGCAGAGAGATGGAGCTAGATATGTGATAATCATACCTGATAGGTTTAGATTGCATTATGAATTGAAATTGGGATTTTCTACAACTAATAATGTAGGTAAATATAATTCAATGATGTATGGGTTAACTTTCACACAATAGTTAGTAATTCCTCGAAACTTTTAGCGATTCATAATTTATGGTAAATCAGCTAACAAGATATACCAAATAAAGGACACCCGATTAACCCAATACATTATAATGATGCATGAGATGTTGGCTTAGTTTAAAGAATTTTTATCCATCAAATACTAAGGGAAAAGAATGCCTAAGCAGACTCATTAACAAAACTTGCAAGCTCATGAGGAGCACCAAGGGTAAAAATTATCCTTGTTAGATTCCAACAAAACCTGAGTGTTGAATTTTAAAAGGAGGTGTCAAACCATGAACCTTTGGTTTTAACCCAATCGCAAGCCCAATGATCACAAGAAGGAAAAAAAATTCTCGAGAAGATAATGATTATGAAAAAGCACATGAAGCAGCCATAATACATGGACGAGAAGTCGATGTATGGATAACTAGTTGTCAACTGTAATCGAATCCTTAGAAAAATGAACGTTGCTAAAAAATAGGAACGAGTCTATAAATTTAAGGTATCAAACAACTTCCTGCACTATGATTGGCCGAAAATTATATAGAAGGGGATATTTAATTCTCTGTTTGAGATATATAACCCTAGAAAGCGGAATGAATATATTAAAAGAATCTCACAAGGATTTTGCTAAGATCGTTCCAATGGAGTACAATCAGCGAAGAAAGTAATTAGGCAAAGTTGTTATTGGCATCACATGGCTGAGAATGCCTTAGTTCATGTGAAGATATATGACAAATGTCAAAAAAAATATATTCTAAAATTGCATAGTTACCTCCGAGTGAATTAACCCCTATCACTGGTCCTTGGTCCTTTAACGTTTGTGGAATCGATGTAACAGGACCTCTTTATATCTTAAAAGGAGGCATGAAATTTGCGGTAGTGGCCATTGACTATTTTATCAAGTGGGTAGAAGCCGAGCCATACCAAACATCACTTCGAGGAAAGCCCTAAAAATTGTTATCAAAAATAGTTACTCAATTTGGACTCCTAGATAAGAATATTTTCGGTAAAGGAACTCAATTCAAAAGTGAAGAGCTCGCTTGCTTTTGTGAAAGAAATATGATAATAAAAGTTTCTTATTAGTAGCACATCCAATAGCTAACGAGTTAATGAAGGCTAAAAATAAGACCAAGAATATTTTAAAGAAATGGTTAGGAAAAGCGGAAGGAAATTGAATGGAAGAACTTCCTCTTGTCCTATTGTCATATTGATCTTTAACAATGATAGCCATATGCCACATACCTTATTCCCTAACATATAGATTTAAAGCAATGTTACTAGAAGTTAAAGTTCCATCACATCGAATAATTACATACGCTTATGCATTAAACCAAGAATTAAAGAAGGAATCTTTAGATTGGATCTATTTCCAAAAATTTCATATATTATTCTTACATATACATATGAAAAGTCATAGGAATATGGAAAATATAAATGCTTAAGTGTACATATATGTTTGAATACAGTATAGTATGTGTATATGGTTTGTATATAGATATTTATAGTACACACATACACATACATCTTATATATTTATATAAATAAAATACTTGGTCGACATAATCAAAATGAAGCCTTTTTCAGACTTCCAAAATTGCCCTTGTAGATATTAAGTTATAACATCGCTTCTGTATGTTTTAGTCATTGACCCACCTACATACTCATCACGTATGGACTCTGTGTTCACATTTTCCCATGAGGCCTCTCTTTCGATGTTTCTTCAACGTTCCTCAATAATTCATCTATTTTGCATCAAAGATTATTGCATCTTCCTAATTCATAAATTAATGAGAAGTCGATTACCAATAATAGAGAATATATATTGCGTTTGGTGATGGAAGACGAAAGATACAAAAGACTTCGTTGTTTTCCAGGTAAATTCATAAAAATGTGAATTCTTACTTACTAAATTCTTCTCACATTAATAGTATATTTTATTAGTCTGATTAGGTTTGAGAAAGTTGAATGTTTGGTTCATGTTTAGGATTACGTCATGAATAAATACGGTTTGTAAAGTTAACTTTTGAAACTAAGATGAATTTTTCAAATTTAGTGGACGTTCAATTGGCTTTTAATGAAAAAGATGTGATTTTAGTTTTCAGTAGATGTAATAGTCATTTAAATTCACTTGATAATTGCAAACGACTTTGTATAGAAATTGCTATATACTAATTTTATTGGTTGAATGTTCAATCAGGATTGATTAATTGACCACATTTATGTACGTACGTATGTATTTTTTAATACAAATATGAATATCTTTTTTATGGTTTTATTTTACTGTAGTTTGGTTGTATGAGATGGGTTAGAAATGAGGTAAATGGATGTAGGGAGTCAAATGGGACGTTTTAGATGATATAGAAACCGGGTCGATCCATTTAATGCTCAATCATATGTGTTAAGATTCAACTTTTTCTTCAAATATAACATAAGATTGTTTTATAGTTAATGAAACGGATACCTCATTGAAATTGGTATTAGCATTATATAAAAATACATTAATGCACGGTCATTTGTGCAATTGCATTGTAGATATTATACACTATACAGTGTAGAAACACTTTACAATTTGTTTAAAAAATCCATACAATATAAGAGGCCAAATTACCAGTGACAGTATTTCGATTGTATGGTAAGCTAGCATTAGACTTTATGACTATAAAGGAAAAATAAAACGATCGATCAAAATAAAAGATAGAATTACAAATGAACTTCAATTGATTTGGTTGTTTTCACGATAAAAATGTTAACTCAAACTAAAGGAACAAAACCGATTGAATTTTGGTTGGTTTAGTACGTTTTCTGTTTAACTTAATATAAGATTATTTATACCTTATGAATAGAATAGAAAATTTAAAATATTGCTAAGAGAAGGAAAACATGAATTTACGATTGAAGTGTTTTATTAGTAATAAATATTTATTTCGGATACATATAAACAAATTTGACTATTAACTAATCTTCAATACTACTAAAAGTAAAAATATTTCCAGTTTTGACAACATGACAAAATTTCAGTTTATTAGGATGTACCAAAAAATAAATAAGATTATTTTCTAAACCGATTATAAACCAATTTAACTTTATGGTCAACTGAAACCGATTTGGTCGGTTTATGTGATTCTTATATGCAAATGCTTATAAAGGCCTTCTTTTGAACTAGCTGTTTTGTAAGTAAATGTTCTAGGAGGATGTGCCCAATTCAATAGAGGCAGTTGAATACATTATTCATTATGAATTCAATCCCACTGCTTTCAAGCTATAAGAAGTTATATATGGAAACCCAGCTTCATCTCAACATCTTTTCTAAAAGACGAATTACATTATCAAGTGGGGTTAAACATACAACTAGAAACCTTCGGTATTATGTATGCTTATAGGGTCTGCCTAAATCTGAACAGTAGCAAGTGGTACATGACTGCAGCTAAATCTTATTTCATATTTTTCTCATACAACCGACTTATTTCATAATTCAGCATTGTGATTGTGCATGTGCAAGGATTGGAAGTAAAAATAGGAGTTACTCTGCATGGCAGCCTTCACTTGGTGGATCTTGCTGGAAATGAGAGAATTGATCATTCTGAAGTAACTGGGACAGACTACGGGAAGCACAACATATCAATAAGTCATTATCTGCTCTTGGAGATGTCATATTTTTCATATCACATAAAAATGCTCATGTGCCATATAGGGATTCAAGAAGGTGCTGGATGAATATCCATGCAAATTCAATTATGTACCATTGGCATTGTTTGATCTCGAACAATTTATTTTGTATTATGGCTTTATGAACACGTTGACAGTATTATTTGTGCATGATTAAGAGTTAAATGCTAAACTTTAGTTTTAGTAGGTGTGTCATGTAACACACACACACACATACATACACTTTATATTGAAAAATCAATAAAATAAACCAATTTTCAAAAAATCAAAAAAAGAGAAAGAGATAAGAAGAAACTTTATTGAATATGAATAATTTAAGTTTGATCCAATGAGCAACGATTTCTAAGATAGTAAAAATACTGAGATATTTTTTTGCAAACACTGTTTAACATGTATATCAAACTAATTATCAACAATTATATATTGTTAGAAAATGGCCAAGCTCTTAAATTTAGTTTAAATGTTGGAAATGTGACTCTGTACTAAAAAGACCTTCATGTATTTCTATTAAAATCATATATTTAACATACTTTTCAAGAATCTGATTTTTTTTTTAAATTCCAATGTTGCACGAGTGTATATTTTAGAATTATTAGTTTCAATTTAAAATAGCTATGTACTACGTTTAGGAAAATAAGATAAAAGAAGTACTAGCTACAAATATTGATTGGTATATGATTTGTAGAAGTACATCTGAAGGATGAGGCTATTGATTATTTGTTTGTTAATTAGATTTAGTCATTACAAAAATGATGGAAGCTTGAAATATTGTTTGTTTCATATTAGTTTACTTAGTTTTTATTATTTCATCATCTTCAATGATAAATATTATCCCTTATTCAATAGTTTTAATTACTTTTTAAAAAAAGAATTAATGCAATTTGTCTAGGTTCCAAACCACTAGATGCGCTAATTTTAATATTTATTGCATTACTCTTAATATTGATACAATAGGTGGTTACTTTCTTTGTCTATTTAATTATTTCCTAAATAAATTAGTCTCATTCACATGTAGACTAACGGTTGTGTTTGTATCAAAATTGGGCACAAGAATCTTCGGAAGGATTTGAAGAGATAAAAAATGAAGAATAGAAATGTAGAAAGAGGATTATCAAAAAACATTTTAAAAACAGACGATAAAAACATGTAGAAACGCATGATTTTAGAGTGGTTCGGCGTATGGCCTGCGTCCACTATGAAGTTAATGATTTTATTGATATTCACTTGCTGGTTACAATTGATTACAGCAGATTACAGTGATGAATTTCGAGTGAAATGACAACTATGAAATGCAACAATGGTTTCGATAGAATCTTGAGGTGAAAGAGCCAAAAGATCCCCTTTCTGTAGGCTTTGGGGTGCTATTTATAGGTGTAGAATGAAAATATCTCGCTCAGATCTCGAAAGACTTCTTCTGGCACGTGCATGGGACCGCGCGATCGATCCCATATAATTCCGACTCGATCTGTGATCAATAAGAACAAATTTCGTACTGATTAAGATTTGATCCAATTGAGTCGAAACTTGACATGAACCTTTCTTAGGTTGTACGTAAGCTCCTATGAAATTTTTATAGCATTTGGACTTGTGGATTGCGAGTTATGATCGATGCAAGTTTGGGCTTCTCATGCGCTGCTTCCTTCGAATCGATACTTGTTCGCATCGATCTGTTCGAGTCGATCCAGGTAAGCGCCTGCGAGTTAACGTGGCGCTAACTACGTGGATCGATCCACATTTTGTGCTAAGTTGACCAAGTCATCCTAAGGCTTTCGCCTTGTACGTATCGACCTAGTTGAGCCCCACTTCGTATCGACCCAGTTCACCTCTGCTCGTATCGATCGTAACTATTCTGCCTTGTTCATATCGATGGATACGACTACTTCGCTCATATTGACCACTAGCCGATCGATACCAAGTAGTGGCTACGTTCGGTTTTGAGGGGCATGGAGTGAATTTCGTCAATCGATGCGAATAGGTTGGAGATCATGGATACGAAGAAGGTCGCTTCCCATGGATATGAAGTATGTGAATCTGGATGGATACGAATTGGATGTTCATTGACCAATACGGACAAGTTCGATACGAAGGAGGCTGTCTTCAGATGGATATGAAGTGGACTTCCGTGTTGTAGTTGATGGACGCGAAGTAGGCAACAGCCGATCGATACGAAGTGTACTCATATGCCGATGGATACGAACATTATCGATACGAATAGAGGTTGCAAAGTGATGGACGTGGTTGTGCTGATTTCTTTGGTTTGTATCGATCATATCTTGAGAATACGAACTCGGATTGACTTAGGATTTGGAACATTGACTTTTATAGCTTTGCTTGTCAAGTCTTGTCAATTGTAGCTTGATCCGGACTTGCAAAAATTTTATCAACATCCATAGTGAACCTTTGCATACTCGATATGGATGAGCGGTCTTTGGTTTTCATTCAATTCCTTGATATCTTGGCCTTGCCAAAAGGCGGGATAACATTTGCACCCCAAAGTACGTATTGTGAGAACACAACGCGTTTTAAATAGTCGTATCATTCATCCTAAATAGTTTTGTATGACTTGTTGAACGATTGTTGTCTTTTCGTCAAAAGTTGTAATTTTTGATTGATTTTCAGTAATACGAATTGTTGATTGCCAACTGTTATATCATGTGCTGTTGTAACTGATTGTTGTATGATAGTGATTAGCTAATTGTCATTGTAATTGTTTATTAGGTGGGCATTCGACTTGTGAAATCTCAAAATTGAAAATTAGTCGGATGTACATGCATATACGTTAACCTGACTCTTGTTGACGTTCGCACGTTCATAAGTCATTGTCAGTTTTCTCATATTGAATTCTGTATCGATCTTCTCCTGAATCGATATGAAATTCAAGTTGTAACAACACTTGAGGGTTGCTTTGGAATGTCCCTTCATATCGATCCTCTCCTGGATCGATATAAAAGGTCGAAAGATTGTTCTCGCTTCAATGTAATTCGCAGTGATGGATATGAAATAAACACTTCATATCAACGGATACGAGATTCTATAGGCTTCAAAGCAAGGACAAAGTCGTCATTTCATATTGGAAAATATCTGATGGGTTTGAACGACTCGAAGAAGTTCCCGTTTTTGGATGGATGCGAACAAGCTTCTCGCATCTATGACATCAGAGACTATTCTAACCGGTCATTCTAACCGGGAGATGAATGGTCGTTTCTTAAGTATAAATAGGCTCAGTACTTAGCCATTTTTTACTTTCTTGTTTCCGTCTAGCCTTGCCTTTGTATAACTTCGAGTAGAGAGAATTAAAACTGCTCTTTGCCCTCAAGCCATTCAATCCACCCAACTGCTTAAACTAGGTAAATCAACAGACAAAATTAACGTAAAATGATGAGACTCTAATCCTCTTATCCTTTCGTTTGTTCTCGTGGCTGACACTGGTGAAGGGAATGCCATAGATGGTCAGTGCGAGGTGGAAATAGCATTTTGAGTTGACCGTGGAAGATTAAGAGCGATGGGCGCTCGACTCTGACTTTGTATCGATGGGAGATGGGAAGAAAAAGAACCGTTCGCATCGATTAAGAGTATGGATCATACAGATCTAGAACTAACAGGTGAAAAGAGGATATTCATATCGATTGGATTTGCGGTACTTCATATTGTTTTAAATCCATCGATACGAAGCATGGGCAATGAAACCGATATGAAATAGAATTGAGCGACCAATACAACCTCCGTATGGGTAATTGATACGGGAAAAGGCTACGCCATCGATACGAAGTCATTGCCAAACGATCGATACGAAAGTAATAGCTTTCGACCGATACGAAGCTTATCTTCCCTTGATTGATACGAAATAGATTTTTGATGATTGTATCCAAGTTTCGAACCTTGATGGATACGAACTGTGTACATACTCAAACATTTGACTCCGACGAGCTTCTTCCCTGCATAACTGGACTTAGCTGCTTTACCTCATACTTGACTGCCTTTCGAAGTTCGTCGATGGAACTGTAACTTTACAAAATTTTAATAAACTTTAAATCAGATTGGTTTCTAAAATCTATATGGCATGGTTACGACGGTCAACGATGATGGTCACTCCAATTGAATTTCAAAGTTTCGTCGTTTGCATATTTTCTCATACTTTGTAGAAATTTTCAAGTAACATGCAGCACTGCACTTACACATTCACACACTTCACACTGGGGGATATATGGGCTTATTATTGTCTAATGATGGTTTTTCGTAAGTTAGTTAGTTATGGAGTCTACAAGCTCACAACCGTAGGAAATTCAAAGTTCACTTCCCTTAACAATCGAGATATCGACCATCGTGGCCGAAGTTATAGATCCAGCTCTGGATGAGCTACCAGGTGCTACTTTTATCGATAATCCACCAAATTCTATACAGCCCAAAATTTTCAAAGACATGTTGGGATGGATATGCTTAAGGCATGGCTTGTCATTGGATGATGTGCTATTACTAGGACTGAATGATAGACCGCATTTTCCACCGAAGCGGTTTACTGCTTTCAATCGCCATGCATGTACAGTTGGAATGCTTCCTCCATTTAACCAACACATTAGGGAAGTGTTATCTTTCTTCGAAATTGCTCCATTATAGCTACATACGAACGGATATGCTATGTTGAATGGCCTATTCATTGTATTTATGGAGCACCTTTTTCGACCACGACCCCGATAGAGATCAGATATTTATTTAATATCAAGAGTAGGGGAGATAGTCCCTCGTTCACATTACTAGAGTCAATCTGGAATTGTCAAATTATCACCGTCTCCTAGACCAGGTTGAGTTATTTTGAAACGGAGTGGTTTTATGTTCGATGCCCTCCAGGATTTGCCAGCCGATGGTTATTCAGACGTGAGTGCCGCGATCTTTTCAAGTAGTTAATGAGATAATCGTAGTTAATATCAAAATTAATATCTCCTTTTCTTTACAGCTGTAATTCCATGACCTGTGGGCGTACACTTTAGAGAGATAGCTCGCATTCTTTAAGAAGTTCCAATTGAAATGAGGGACATTAATTCGTTCTAAAAGACAAAAACTTGAGAACTGTCCGGCTGATTGAGCGAAATTAGAGTATAAGGCTTGAAGGGACATTGAGGGCAGTCCCGACTAGACGAGTGAAGCATAAGGTCCCCCAGGTTGTAATATCTGAAGAAGTTGATGACGAAGATACATGCACTGACGATGAAACCATTTCCGGGCCTTCTTACGCCATTCAAGATTCCGAGGGAAGGAGAAAAGGCAAGGCCGCAGCCCATAAGCGTTCTAAGTCTAGGAGATGGAAATCTGTGATCGTGTCTCTCCCTGTTACTGGTATTAGAATTTCATAGGCTCCTCCCTCGCAATTGGAGAACCTTTTCGAAGGGCTTACCGATATCCCAATTTCGAATTATGTGTCACTCCAATATGACGCCGGATTGGAGGAGCTTCAGAGTGCCTTAGACTTAAACGAGTCTCTTCCCACAAGTATGGCTGACATTTCCGGTTGGTCGAGGGGTTCTACATACATACACAATTCACGACATTACACGATTTCCGATCGCAAGCTATTTACTTCAAGAGATTACTAACTTTTCTTCTCTCACTTTGCAGGTACAATGTCCGGATGCGGGTCGATGTTGGGGAGTCTTTGTTCAGCTCGTCGATCTTCTACCTACTATGACTCGCGTAGGAGAGAGGCAGAGAGTGATTATGACCGTGGATATTCTAGCCAGAAAAGATATGACAGGGATAAGGATAGGGACTACAAACAAATATCCCGATCTCGTTCTCTACCTCCTAGAATTCCTACACATCCCTCGAGCTACAGAAAACAAACTGCAGAGCCTCCTTGCCAGAAACCATCTTCCTAATCCTCTAGGCCTGAATCACACCATCGTAGACATGAGGCCGAAACTCATGTTGTCTCTGAACAGGCTATTATTGAGCCCACCGGAGAAGGGGCTATTAGAGTCGCACAACCGAAGAAGGATTTTTCGAAGATTTGCTTTGATGGCTATATATTTCCTCCGCACTTAAACAGAATTCTAGTAGAAGCGAAGAATATGATGCATGATTATATTCATGACATCTATGCTTAGTATAAGGAGTGGTCGAAGGGCACTGAGAAAGCATCGAAGCTGCCCTTTGAGCGGGTGTCCATCATAGAGAAAATAGGAAACGAGCTCGCTCAGAAAGATTGAATCATCCAAGTGCTTCACGATGAAGCCGAATCCTTCGAAAAGTTAGAAATAGAGGCGACTCAAAAGGCCGGCGAGGCGAACTTGGCCATGGAGAGGATGAGGAAGACACAATAAGCCTTGGTAGAGGAGATTGGCCATCGGAACACCACGGTCACCGCCGAAGGTCACCGCCAAACGGGATGCGGCTCTCAAAGAACTTAACGAGCTTAAATCCAAATTCTCCAAAATTATCAAGGAAAGAGATGACGCAAATACCGCAGCCCACGAGGCATGCAAATAGGCCGTAGTGTTCCGGGGTGAATGGGATGCGGCAATGGATAAAGTCCATGTTATGGAGATCGAGGTCGAGGAGAGGGTCCGAACGACGGAGTCCAGGCTAGAGGCTGATATCGAAGATCTCCTCATCACTTATAATGCTAATGTGATGAGGCACAGTAACCTAGACTGGCTAAAAAATTATCCGGTACATCTTCACGACGCTTGGAGACGATTGGTTGAGAAGGAGAAGGCGGTGCATCTAAGTGAATCAATTGATGAGTTTGAGCTCGAGAATCGTACGCTGAATGAAGATGAAAGAAAGATTCTCCATGACTCGATGATTTCACATGAAAAGGAGAGGCTTGACACCTAACACTTGGATGTTGGAGAAGGTTCAGGTGTCGAGCATCACGACACAAGTATCGAGATTCCTGCGCCAACCCGATCTGAATCTGCACCAGCGGTTGATCCCCAATCCATCCCTGCTTACAATCTGTATCAGCCGCAGTTATCTCCGGCTAGAGAGCACATTTCTAAAGTTATTCGGCCGTCCACAAGACAAACTAAGGAAGGTACTCTTAACGTTCTTCATACATATCCAAAATAAGGGGATTTATTTCAAGCGTTTACTAATAGTCTGTCCTCTTCTTTATCCAGCGATTGGTTCTACATTGATTGCTCCTCCTGCAACTCAAGAATCGCATCAAGCACAGGAGGCCATCATCACTAAGGCAACCGCCACAACAACGAATGCACCGATTGATGGAATGCAGCGGTGCACACTCTCTATTGACGATTAGATGATGGAGGAACTTCTTAGTCGTTATAGAGACCCTTTTGTGGACCTAGCATTTGTTATTGGTGGAAACATACCGGCCACTGGCTCTTCAGTGTCAACCACCGATGCCCCTAGCGAGGCTCAGGCAATTCGTAAGTAAGAGATGTTTGCCAAAATCGACGCTGAAATGGAGGTAGAGGCTCATGGCGGTAGTTCTAGAGGTGGATGGTGGCACTTGACCCAGCTCCGCTGAAAATGATATCACCCGGTGGTACAGTTATCGATACCAGCGCGTCTATCCCGCCTCTTGTAGTGGATCCAACTCCTCCGGCTCCGCCTGCAGGAAGTATTCCTATTCATTTGAGTTCAGAGGAGGAGGTAGATATAATGTCACCTACTGGAGACTAGTCGTCGAAAGGCAAAGGCTCGAAGAGGAAGATTACTGGTGGCTCCAGCGGGTTCACGTCGAAGGGGAAACCAAAGAAAAAAGGAGAATACATGCTCTTTACACTCGACTCATTTTTGAGTAGTTAGGAATTTTCTTTTAGCTTTCGTAGGCCGTGTATAGATGCGGGTTAGGCCCCTGCTAGTAGAAATTTTGGAAATAACGTGTACACGAATTTCTTCCATAGGTAGTTAAAATGAAACTGTTTGTTGGCTTCAACTCAATTATCGTTTATTTTGCTTAAGTGTTCCAGTATTTGAATTCCAGTTCAGTGCACTTGCAAAGTTCCAACCATTGAGTCGAGTTTGTTTTTATCTGTCAAGTTTGAAAATCACGGATGTAAGTCATGAGCGGGGATTAAGCTGAACTTTGATGTTGCATTGCTTTAGTCAATGGTTGACACTTATGTTGTGCCCCAGGTTTTGGGGATGAGTTGTAAAGATCGGCTAGCGATTGCATTTTGACTTTATTTTGTCGAGCTTAACATCGATTCATCGATGCTAAAACAAGTGAGAGTCGAGTGGTAGAATCACACTCGCTTACTCATTAATAATCGGATACGTGCTCCGGGGATACACATTTGTATGTTGGCGATCGATCACGCCTGTTCAAGTTTTAAGTATGTGTCCACGCTCCGGGGACTTATGTTAGTTTACGAGTGGTCATTCACACCCGAGTTATGTTTATACTCTGACCACATTCTGGGGACTCAGAGTTATTACCGGTCGATAATCTGGTTTGCACACTGGAAATCCAAAGATAGTCAACGTTTGTACTCAAGTTCACACTCTAGGAACTTGAAGTTGGTTGATGTTTATACTCCAACTCACACTCCGAAAATTTGGATTTGATATATATACTCTGACTCGCACTTTGGGAATTCAGAGTTGGTGTTTATACTTCAGTTCACACTCTGGGAACATAGAGTTGATATTTATATTCCAATTTGCACTCTGAGAATTTAGAATCGGCCATAGATGGTCAGTCACATCTATTAGGCTTTTCAAATTTCATTTGCACTCCAGGAACGATGGATTTGTCGAGATCTTGGATGGTCTATTCACATCCATCCCGAGTTAACAACTGATGTCATTAGATGGACGAGTCCATCCTCCTTGAACTTGGTTAGGATACAGTCAAAGTCGTCACGTGGACGGATCCACCCTCTTCGAAACCGCATTCGTAAGCGTATACTCCAGCTCACACTCTGGGAGACTGGAGTTAGTTAAAGGATTATCGTGTGTCAATCCTTCTTTGGCTTCAGTGTGATGGCTTGCCCCCGAGCTTGGGTTTCACTTAGTGAATGGCCAGTCATATCATAATCACTCCCTATTTGAATAAATTCCACCGTATGATGGAACTTAGCTCTTCGTGCATCGTGATGGTTGTATGTCACATTCAATAAATCACAGCTCTGGCACGAAGAGATGGCATTTTGTTACAGAAATGAGAAAATACGGCAAAGCCAGTTGCCTTATTACAAATTCAAATTTCGAAATGCAGAAATAAATTGCAAACGAAAAACATACTAAAATAAATAAAGTCTATCATGTGTAGTAGCGATGGTTACTCTCGATGTTCTAAGCTCTTGGCAAAGTAGATCGTCAATGGTCGATAACTTGAATGTGCCATCTTCGAGCTTTCGTTCAACCACATACGGTCCTTCCCATGTTGGTTTCATGTGTGAAGGAACCAGATAGATTCTTTTGACGACGAGATCACCGATTTCAAAGATTCGAGGTCGGATCTTTGCATTGTATAATCGGGCTGCTCAACTTCAGTATGCGGCTGCCCTCAAATCAGCTTCTTCGCACTTCTTATCCAACAAATCCAAAGATTCAGCAAGTAGTATGGTATTTCTCTTTGGATCATAATAAGTCACATGATGAGAAGATACTTCCATCTTGACTGGAATAACGGCTTCTGAACCATAGGAAAGAGGGAATGGAGTGTGTCCGGTCGTAAACTTCTGGGTTGTTCGATATGCCTATAAAGCCATAAGAAGTTCGTCAACCCACTTGCCCTCGGCCTTCTCTAAACATTTCTTTAGAATATACTTGATAACCTTATTAACAGTTTCAACCTGGCCATTCACTTGAGGGTGTGCAGCTGTAGAGAATTTCTTTTGAATGTGGAATCGTTGGTAGAAATCCATGAATTCAACGCTGTCGAACTGGGTTCTGTTATCAGTGACGATGGTATGTTGGAGGCCAAATCGGCAAATAATGTTGCAGACTACAAAGTTAATCACCTTCTTCGTCGCAATTGTAGCAAGAGGTTCAGCTTCGGCCCATTTGGTAAAGTAATTAACTGCGACGATGACGTACTTTGCACCACCTTTGGGTAGAGGTAGAGAGCCAATGATATCGATGCCCCATACTGCAAACGACCATGGACTTACTATTTGGGTCATCTCAGTAGGTGGGGCTCTTGGAATTCAAGCATGCTTTTGACATTTATCACATTTTTTGGCGTAATCTACTGTATCGTGGTTTACAGTCGGTAAATAATATCCATATCGGAGTACTTTCTTAGCGAAATCTTGCCCCTCGGTGTGATCTCCACATTCTCCTTCATGAACATCATGCGACACTCGTTTAATTTCATCGTGGGCGATACACCGGTGTAGAGGAATGGAATACCCTCTTCTATACATGACTTCATTCTAAATAGTGAACCATGCAGCTTTTCTAAGAATCTATCTCTTCTCACTCCTGTGCTCGAATAGCATTCCATGCTCGAGGTAATTTCGAATCGGAGTCATCCACGACTTCTTATGGGGAGTGATCTCAAACATCCAGCCTGTTTCCATCTGATCAATGCTTGGGGAAGATAATGTTTCCATAGTAACGAGTCCTATTTATTGTGCTTCACCCATACTTGCTAGCTTTGCCAATAAATCAACCTTTTGATTGCGCTCATGGGGTATGTAAAAGATGACATAATAATCAAACTGATTAAGTATTTCCTGGACTTGAGCTAGGTAAGTAGCAAGTCTTTGACCTTTTGCCTGTAATTCACCCCGAACATGACGCACAACTAATTGTGAATCTCAATAAATTTCCACAGCAATGATTCTCAAATCTCGGGCGAGTTTCAATCCGGTAAGTAAGGCTTCATATTCAGCTTGATTATTGGTCTCATAGAAATCAAACTTTAGAGAATAAAATATAGACCGACCTTCGGGGGTTTCAAGTAGAACTCCAGCACCCGAGCACCAGTCGTTGGATGCACCATCAGTATGCAGCTTCCAGATATACCCGAGAGATTCATTAGTTTCGGGCAAGTCCTTTAGGATGGTAAATTCAGCTATGAAATCCGCTAGGACTTGTACTTGAATGGCTCGCCTTAGAGTGTAAGTAATATCAAACCGACTCAGTTCGATATTCCATTTGAGTAACCTACCAGATGCCTCAGGCCGCGTAAGGATCTATCGTAATGGCTGGTCGTTGTAGACAATGATAGGATGAGCCTAAAATATGGATGGAGCTTCCTTGAGGCAATAACGAGACAATAAGCCAACTTTTCTAGTTTTGGATGATTTCTCTCAACTCCGGTCAGCCGTTTGCTAATATAATAAATTGGTTTTTGCACTTGGTCTTCCTCCCGCATTAAGGCAGCACTGATCACATTTTCTGATACCACCAGGTAGACATACAACTTCTCGTGATCGACACACTTTGACAAAATAGGTGGTGTGGAGAGATGTTGAATCATTACTCGGAATGCGCCTTCACACTCCAAGGTCCATAAGCCAAAGTCAACAAGACGCTAACGAACCCTCGACGAAATCGAGCTTCCAGTTCGAAAACTCGAACTTGAACTCATCCAATAAAATCACTTCACCTCACTCACGCCGACCATCGGAGGAGATACAACTCCGGCCTCACCTCGTCGATCCCCCATACTTCACTTCCCTTGAATTTCATGCAGCTCGATCAACTAGAGGATATGAAATCTCCTTGTTTCCGACCACCTCTAAACTCGAGCGTTAAACCCTAATTTTGCCTCATTCCATCATCCTTTGCAATGGAAAAATTATTTAACAATTTTCCCAACTCCACCATCAGCCACACAAGCTTCCAACAAAATTTCAACATCCAATATAACTCCGGTCACCGAAAATTGGTTAAAACGCATTTTCAATTCATTTGTAAACTGCTCGTGGTATACTTAACTAAAAACTACCAATCTCATTTTAAAAATCCTATTTTGAAGAGTGGATTCAATTTATGTAATTGAATTAGCAATTTATAACATTCGAATTTATCAAATGTTTGTCTTTTTTACTGTAAAACTAAATTTACACAGTCAATACCTCAATATCTAGCTTAAAACAAATTTTGGACTATAATTTAAGCTTAAACAAACTTGTTTTTTTGAAGCTTTAAGCCTAACAATTGTTGGATGAAAGTATTTTGAACTTTGATTTAACTATTCAACGCTGGGACTAAAAAAAACAAAGAAGAACAGGTAAATAAATTTACACAGAAAAACTCATATATATACACATAGCTACATTCAAAAATACACATGCAAACACAATATTATCTATGAATCACATTCACAGATTTGAGTATAATTAAATCTTTAAAAATTGTGTTCACTCACCTGAAAAATATTTTAAACAGAGAACAATTCTGGTTTGACACTGCTAGTTTGACCTTCCTTTAAATCTTCTTGCTTTGTTATTGAATTGTATTTGAGTTTGTAAAATTGGTGATGATTACTTTTTTTCTGGTTTGTCGTGTTTCTTTGAACGAATGAAACAAGAATAGATGTATATATATATAGAAAAGTTTTTTATAGGGGTTGGTATTACTGGTACAGTTTTTTGTTTGTGTTTGATCAGAGATTTTTTCTCTCTTCTTTGATCAAACAATTTTTTTTTCCAAAAACTGAAATGATTTGTAAATATTTCGAAAAGACCTTATTTTGTGCTTGAGATGATAATATTTAATGCAATTATTTCCTTTCCTGTTTACATCCTTATCCCATTGATTTTGTATGTAGATATTTTATTTTTTTCTTGCCTTGCATATACAAAATTCACATACATACATACTTGTCTGGTTTTGGTTTGTGCTTAATATAAAATTGTTATAGTTATTGTTATAATTTTAACTTATGTTGCATACACACAATAACCATTTAAATACTTACTTCTAACATAAATTCTTACTATCATTTCTATTTTAAGCTTAACTATCAAACACTTTATTTATTTTCATATATTTTTATACTTATATTTAATATTGATAAGATTGATTTTATTTTAAGCATTATTATCTAGATTACATCCATATATATATATGTATATATATATCGAATGTTAATAAGGTAGAGCATTTTAATTTAATATGAATAAGATAGATTTTATTTTAAATAATTTTTTTGAAAGATTTCATTTTAAATTCCAAATCGTAGTTTCCTTCACAATACATACATATATAAATGGTAAATGTCCAAAAGTCTTATTGTTTTTAAAATGATAAGTTTGTATTTTATTTAATTAGATTAAATGCTTATTAAAATAATATTGCCAAAATCCTGGGTCGTCACATTCCTCCCCCCTTAAAAGAATTTTATCCCCGAAAATCAATGAAAAAGATAATTCGAAAGCTTTTATATCAAAAACCCAAGCATACGTATCATTCATGCATTAACAAGCAATCAAACAGTCTATCCTAACAAACGTTACTAGTTATCCGGACAAAAATCCGGATATACTTTCCTAAAGCTATCCAGAGTTTCCCAGGTACAATCTCTGGGATCCTCGCTCCACTGCACTTTGACAAGCTTCACTACTTTGCTCCTGAGTTGCCCCTCGTCTTGATCAACAATTTGAACAGGGCTCCTAACCACAGTCAAATTTGGCTCGACCTCCAAATCTTCTTGGACTACCGGTTCTACATCCAGTGATGGACCATGGACAAACTTCCTTAGATGGGATACATGAAATACATTATGAATTCCAAACATCCGTTCTGCCAATTCAATTCTGTAAGCCACAGCACCAATCCTTTCCAGCACATGGAATTGACCAATATATCTCTGGGCAAGTTTTCCTGTCTTTCCGAATAAAATAGCTCCTTTGATATGGGAAATTTTGACAAAAATCTCCGATCTCAAATTCCAATTGTCTCCTTCTCTTATCTACATATTTTTTTGACGGTCTTAAGCAGCTCTCATTCTCTTCTTGATAAGCTTGATTGTAACGATCCTGACTCGACCTTTGAAAATCGGCACCGAATACGACACTTATATTCAAATGCCGAAGATCCAAAAGTCAAATCTGGTTCGCCGGAGCTTCACATTAAGTACACCACAACGGAAGAAATGAAATAATACATTTGATATACAACATTTTGATACAATATTCAGATACAATGATGATGCAATAGAATGATACAATAGATATCAACACTATCGGAGATACAAGGAATAGCAGTGGAAAGATAATGTCTTCAATAGAATACATCCCAAAAGAATCCAACTCCATAATGCAACTGCAACACCATCTCCAAACTAAAGGTAGCGAGAACCCCCTATCATGTTTCACAAAGATAAGCAAGTGCAACTGTGAATGCTGAAGTGTAGCAAATGCGATCCATAGATCCAAAGGGCTTCGAAGGCTATCGAATCAATTCCTTCTATTCGACTATCTGAAAAACCCAACTCTAGACTGCCCATGTGGAAAATTATGGGCACCCAAAGTCTAGAAAAGGAACAATAAACTCCAGGTCAGTCATGGGATTGGTGTGAGCAAACAAAAACGATTTATATTTTTAAACAAACAATAAAATGATTTTAAAACATTGAAAACCACAATGCCTTTTGGAAAATGAAACTATCATAAGGCCTCCCGCCACACACACAATGTAAATGCAGAATTAGAGGAGATTTCTCCTTATGATAGTCAAATATGCTTGATATGAGAAAATTTCTTTGATATTATTATTAGTGCATAGTGCAGAAGAAACCATTTCGAAAGTATAATATTAATCTTAGCCAGCATAGGCATTTCGCACTTCTGCCTACTATAGCTACCATGTTCAATAGCAGGTTACCGCCACATTCCATGGCAGGTTATACAACTAAAACCATACAGACACATATTGTTTTGTTTGGATTTCCAACAAATGGTTAGGCTAAGGAACTTCCCACACTAAATGGAACACCTCTGGAGGGATGTCCTAGAGAACCTAACCGGATCTTTGCTACACAAAGCCGGGTTACCTCTATTACTAGGTAACAATTGACACGAGTATGCCACCTCCCATTCGTTACCGACCTTTATCTGAAGCGCTTCTCAACCAACAACCACAAAGCAACCACAAAGCAATAAGTTTGCAGCAACCACAAAGTCCGTTCGGGTATGTATCATTTCAACCCATAGTGATTCTAGTCTACAGGGAACTTGCAATGGTGATAACTGATATAAATGACAGAATAGCATGAAATAACAATAACATGTGATATAACAAGTGTAATAACAGGTGTGAACATCATATGATAATAATATAGCACATATAGCATGATGATAAACAGTTACAGTTTCAAATGGTTTCAGTTTATCAGTTATATAAGTACATATTAGTCTGGTGAGATCTACTCACCTTTTTGTGCTGGAGATATCAATTCAAATGACACAATGGATTCCAGAACGCACGATGACACAACAATAGATTCAAGTGGAAAGAGAACCAAGCAGATTGATCTTGTGTTGCAACCCAAAACAAAACCAAATAAATTATAATTCAATACAACATTGAATAGGAATAACTTTGAATTGAAAAGCAATATGAATACACAACGTTTTGCCTTTCTTTCTACACCTGCTTGCACGGCTTAAGGAATGTTTTGGCTCAGGTTTGGATGTACTTTGGTTCAGGTTTGGGTCCTATAAAGCATGTCTACAAGGTATTGAAGTGGTGGAGGAGTTACTACGCATGAATATGAAGAGGCTTATGCAAAATAGTGGGTTTTGGTTCATTTTGGCCTCGGCTACAGGGATCTATAGCTTGGCTATGGCGTGTTTCAGATCTGGACAGAGGATGGAGGTGATGGTTAGGGGTGTGTCAAAATGGTGGTGGAGCAATTGGAGGTGGCCAAGGTCATCTAAAGTGATGGTGGAGCAATTGGAGGTGGCCAAAGTCATCTAAGGTGATGGTGATGAAGACTAGGTGGCTAGACATGCTTTTAAGGAGTTTTGTGCAACTTTCGAGTTGTTTGTCTTCATTTAAAGGCCATGGCCTGATCTGGTCAGAGGAGGAGAGAGGGATTTGAAGCCGTGGAAGGGGAGGAGGAAGGTGGAGGTGGTGGAGGAGGCTAGGCCAAGCAAATACAAGGAAGAGGCAATGGAAAATTCAATGGAAAAATCAATAAAATGAAGAGAGAAAGTAGAAAATGAAGAAGAAGACAGTACCATAATTTGCTTTAGCCATGCAAATGAATTGAGAAAGAAACTTTTAACATGACAAGAGAAGTAAATACACGGCTAGAAAACTGAAAATGGGCAGCCAAAATGAATAAATGAGATGGTTATGGCATTTGAAACGTTTTTGGACAATGAAACGTCTAGAATTGAAAAGCCTTAAACTCTTCACGTTTTCATTTTCTAAAGATCAAATAAAAACAAAATTAAAAAAAAAATACTTTTAAAAACCGAAACCAAGTGAAATAATACGAAAATAAATAACAAAATTTCAAGAAAATAGAAAAGAATAAAAGGAATTGCTTAAAAATTCAAAACAGGGTCCAGAAAGTACATATAAATCACTACTAGTCTTGAAAAAATGTCCACTTCATTTTAAAAATATTATGAAGTGAAAATTTGAAATAAAATAATTCATTTATCATTTTGAAAATAAAATAAATAATTAAATTGGAGAAAAATAGAAAAAGAACTAAAGAAAATGTTTAAAAATTGAAAACAGGGCATGGAAATTACAATAAAAATACTACTAACTCTAGAAAAATTCCTACCTCACTTTTAAAATATTAAAAGACAAAAATATACATAAAATAACATATTAAAATAAAATATGACAAATAAATTATAATTTACACAATTTAAAATAACAAAATTGTAGAATAAACAAATTACACTCAATATTGAAATATACATAACTTTTACTATTTAACTCCGTTTTTAACGAAACGAAAAGCAGTGTTCAAGTTATTACATCTATTTTCATAATAAAAGATAAAATTTAAGATTTAAAATAATTTAAATTTGAATTTTAAAAGTCAAAGTTTGAATAGTTTGAGTAGAAATTCACCTTTTTAGTAAAATGTCCAATTTATACTATTTTGAACTATAGATCACTTAATAATCAACATTTATATTTAAAAATGAAAGTTTGAAATAAAATACATTTAAAAATAATTAAAAATAAAATAAAATAAAGTCAAATTGAAAATATATTTGCAAAAATCTAGGGTTGTTACACTCTCCCCCACTCAAAACTTTTCGTCCCCGAAAAGGATCGAGGTACGGGAAAACACAGAAAAGATAGAAATGAAATAAGATTAAGACAAGGTGACCAAAAGATTGAGATTATACCTGATAACTATTGTTATAAGTAAGTTTAACAAGGTGGAGATGATCTTTCCAAGATTCTCCAAAATCAAGAACACAAGCACACAAAAATAGATTCAAAATGAGTACCAAAGATTATCAAAGATTATATAAAGATTTCTAAATAGAAAGATTATAGAAAGATGCCTATACTAGTCTATAGCAAGATAAGGATGATAAGGACAACCAAAAGATAGTTTGAAAAACAAAATAAGGAAATAAATTTGAAAGCATAGAAATTTCAACTTAAATAGAGAATAAATCTTAACTATCTCAAATTTCATTATCTTATTATCCAATCATCTTAAATTAACAATTTTTTTTACAACCATGGGTTTGAAAAATAATCATTTATTACACTCACAATGTACTTAATAAATTTTATTCTTCTTTATTCCTAATTAAAATTAAATTTATTCCTCTCAATATATTTATCACTTATATTAAATATACTTACACTTATTATAACTGCTTTCTTTTATTCTCAGTTCTTTTAACATTATTTTATTGTAATTTATTTAATTACCTTTTATTATATTTACCTCTGTTAATCATTTTATAATTAAAATTTAAGTGTATAACATTTATTATAACCACTCAAATTTTATTTATAAAATCTTTTTATATTGTATATTATCCAATTACATATTCAACTTCTGAAAATTAAGGTAAGTTATATTTGAATGCAATTGTATTATACAAATAAAATTTTTAATTAAATCATTTCATCCTTGAATACTCATCCAAAATTTTGATTTTGTTTTTATAATTGAATTTAAGAATTAAATTTTTGATTTCTTCAAACCATTTAGAGATAAATAAATGTATGTACATAACTTATCAAATCAAATGTAAATCATATGTCTATATATATTATAAATCAAGTCATATTTTAGAAATTCAAATCAATTTGATTTCCCAAAACAAAGCATTAGCAAGACTACAGGGCGGTCTCTTTATTTCGAAACTCGAAAATGAATGTCCATGATGCCACGGTCATCACCGAAGTTATTTTCCAGCGACAAAGAGAAGAGCGCTAATTTTTTTAAACTTTTAAAATTCTTTGAAAACAAATTTCTATTCAAAAATACTTTAAATAATATAACCTTTTAAAACTTTAAACATAAGGTTTGAAACCATCGGAAATTAAATTCTCAAATTTCTTATTCTAAATTCATTTCAGTTCCCAAATAAATTTATAAACAACTATTTATAAATTCATTTATAGAACAATAAATGATAAATCAAGTATTATCACTTCAAATAATCAATTTAAATTAGTTTATTAAGTTCCATAAATTTACTTATATATCAAAATTTATTTCATTAACCGAATTTTAAAATAATATTGTGTCAGTTTGTTCTGTCAAAGTGTTTTGGAAATCTTATCGATAGCGTTGATCAGAAGAATCGATCAGAAACCCAATTCAAAATCAACAACTCAAAAAACACAATATGTAAATAAAACATAGATTACAAGTACAATTCAAAATGTTTGAAGATAGGTTGGAAACAAAAGACAAGATGATTAAATAACAAAATAGGGAGGTGGATAAGCTTAAATAAATCACTGGCAACCTTAACCGGGTCAACCGTGACTTAAAGAATAAGATCAATGTGGATTTTTCTGGGGTAAATCTACATTCGATCTCAAGAGTTAGAGTTTGGAATAACAAAAGATATTAGCATCTAAACCAAGGATAGATATAAATCTCTGGTGAATCGATGCTAATTGGAAAGGAGTTTCCCATTTTTTCAATTCAATTTGAAATTGGCGTGACCGCCAACTCACTAAAAAGATCATTCGAAGCGGAGTTATGGAATACTCCAGAGTCAAAAGAAGATGAATAGTGAGGGATACGAATGGATTTTGGAACCGTAGGGAACGTTCCAAAATTCAAAGGAATCGAGTCAAAAAGGAAGAGATTCAAACCCGAATGAAAGTGATTCTGTAAATACATTCACTCCATATGCTGAGTTTTGCCTAGAGCTACCAAAGCTTTGGTACCAACTGTAATGACCCGGTATTTTCAACCATTCGCATCCATTATAAGTGTATAGGTAGACACTCATGCCGAATTGAATTGCTCAAAATACCGCGTTGTAAATAAAAATTTGGCAAATCTCAGAATATACAGTAAATAAAAATCACAGATCACAGAAACAGAGTAATAATAATGCAGCAGAAGTAAAAAAGAGATAGTAGTTCATGAAGCTACTATATAAATATATCAGAGTTATATAAGATACAACAGAAGAAATAAAGTACAAAAGAAGTCTCAATACATAGAAATCTACTAATACAGGAGCTAGAAAGGACGAATAGACTGAAAAGATAAAACTAGACAAGCAGATAATCTCCAGGGATACCAATCTCCAGAAAGTGGAAATCCAAATCTGTGAATACTCAAGCTGACCCGAGCGTAAATAAAATACAAACACTCAAGTCAGGACATACATACTTATACATTGTAAACCAACTCAAGTGAACTGTAGTAAAGTACATGTAACTTAGAAGATGCTTGGGACCGCCCATCCTCTAAGGATCAGTTAAACTATTTACCGTGTAGTAATATACGCTATATACAGTAGTGTCTAATCTGTAAAGTATAATCATATAGAAAATAGCGTTAAGGGGATAGTGAACCGTAATGTGGTCGGATCTTTAAACCAATATCGTAGTGGGCTCGATATGAGGAACATATGACAAGGCACGCGAGGCAATGCCAGGGTGAATACACCGTTTGCACTCCTGGACCGGTGGTGACGGCAAGCCAGCAGCTTCCGCCCACCTCGAGACATACCTCGAATGAAAGTGGCGCCACCATATCGAATCACAAAAGTAATAGAATGGTTTCCGAAGAAGCATGCTCGATGAAAGGGTGCGACCCTATGTGTAGCCCGGTATAGCTCCTCTTTTAGTCATAATTAGGCCATCTATCAGCGTTCTCTTACTTCATTCCAGCAGCGTTCGCCAACCAACCTACTTCGTTCTGGAATCTCCACCGCGTACACAGTTGTCAAAGTGGTTTTGGTATCGACAGAGAGTATGCCCATATCCGATCCCGGTCTCTTTGCCAACTAATCGTTATTATAACCCATGGTTATAACTTTAAAACAATATTTTATACTTCAAAATAAAATATCCTTTTCAATTCAAATCTTTATCAAAATAAAGATTGAATCATTTCCAAAACCATTTTAATATATCAACATACTATGTCTTTCAAATTCAAATATTTATCAAAATAAATATCAAGTCATTTCTAACCGTTTCAATATATTAAATTATCATATCCTTTCAAAAACTCCTTTCAAAACAAATCTAATATATTTAAAATATCATATCCTTTCAAAACTTCCTTTTAAATCATTTTATTATCAAAATATCATATCTTTCAAAACTCCATTTTTAAATCATTTTTAATATCAAAATATCATATCTTTCCAAAGCTTCATTTCAAATCATTTTAATATATCAAAATATCATTTCAATGATAGTTTATACTTCAAAACCAAAACCATTTTATTTCAAAGCTTTAATATCTCACATTTCATAAATCCAATATTATTTAAATAATAATATATATATTTTAAATATTCATCTATCAAATAACTTAAATAAATCAACAAATATCATTTCAAAATATCAAAATATCAAAGTATTATTCAAAACATCATTCAGTTTTAATTCATTTAAATACCATTTAAAACCATTCATTTTATTTAGAAATTAATCACCATTTCAAACTTACATTTCAAAGGAGTTTATATTTAAAGATTAAATCTTTTCGAAAAAAAGTCAATTCCTTATATTTAATAGTTAAATATTTAATTTCCAAAAATTTAAATCTTATTCCAAAGATTAATCTCATTAAAATTTAAAAAATAATAAAATTCAGTTTCCGTAGCACTTAAAAATGCTACGTAAAGTTATAGTTTAAAACAGTTCATTTAACAAAATACAGCATTTAAGTGCTGCAATAGATTTTCTTTAAATTTCAATAAACTTTAAATGTTAATTTTAACCACTATAGCACTTACAATGTGCTATAATAGCCTTTATTTCAAATTAACTTTTTAGTTTAGTGAAAACAACTACAGTATTTACGAAATGCTATAATATCCTTTACACTTCAAAAATGCTGTTAAATTAAATTCAGGGTTTAAATACAAATTTCACCAACAATTAATCTTTAATTTAAATCATTTAACTTATAAACACTATATAATTTCACATTTTAAAATCATCATTTCAATACTCTTATTTTATGATTTTTATAAAGTTAAATCTCATCCAAAAATGAATTTTAACATAATTTCTTATTTAAATTCAAGTATTAAATTCCATTTCTTTAATTAAATTATTAACTTAATAATTAGGTTTAAATTTACAAAATATAACTTATTTCTATTAATTTTACTTAATTAAAATTTCACTTTTCTAAAACAAAATTTAAAATTTCACATTTAAGTTATATTTTAAAATTTACTTAAACATTCATTTGTTTAACATTTTAACTTATTCAAAAATCATTATTATTTTTATAAAATAATTTAAAATACATTTTTAAATCAAAATATTATATTTTTCTTACGTTACATAATTTCCTTTTTTAAAACAAAACATAAATTCCAAAATTTACTTACAGTTTAAATTCTACTTTACTGTTTACTTAATTCATTATTTAATTTATAGAAAATCACTAATATTTCTACAAAATCATTTTTAATTAAATTTAAATCAAAATATTGTCATAATATTATAAATTTTACATTTTAAAATCTTTTAAAACTTTTTCAAAATTATAACATAAACCACGGGTCTGTATATAATTTTCTAGCCTAGGTCAAGTGATACATACATACATACATACATACATACATATATATATATATATATATATATATATATATATCATTTCAATCTGCAGTTTACAAAGAAAAACCGGGTTCTATCATTTCAAACCCATAGTCCCAAGTAAAATGAATGATTTTGGAAACCGCTCAGGCCTATCATTTCAGCCCATAATGTTTTTCCCCAATTTTAAAGTCCGTTCGGGTATGTATCATTTCAACCCATGGTGATTCTAGTCTACAGGGAACTTGCAATGGTGATAACTGGCATAAATGACAGAATAGCATGAAATAACAATCACATATGATATAACAAGTGTAATAACAGGTGTGAACATCATATGATAATAATATAGCAGATATAGCATGATAATAAACAATTACAGATTCAAATGGTGTCAGTTTATCAGTTATATAAGTACATATTAGTCTGGTGAGATTTACTCACCTTTTTGTGCTGGAGATATCAACTCAAATAACACAACGGATTCCGGAACGCACGATGACACAACAATAGGTTCAAGTGGAAAGAGAACCAAGCAGATTAATCTTGTGTTGCAACCCTAAACAAAACCAAATAAATTATAATCCAATACAACATTGAATAGGAATACTTTGAATTGAAAAGCAATATGAATACACAACTTTTTGCCTTTCTTTCTACACTTGCTAGCACAGCTTAGGGAATGTTTTGGCTCAGGTTTGGACATACTTTGGTTCTAGTTTGGGTCATATAAGGCATGACTACAGGGTATTGAAGTGGTGGAGGAGTTACTACATATGAATATGAAGAGGCCTATGCAAAATAGTGGTTTTTTGTATTTTGGGCTCGACTACATGGATCTATGGCTCGGCTATGGCATGTTTCAGATCTGGATAGAGGATGAAGGTGATGGTTAGAGGTGTGTCAAAGTGGTGGTGGAGCAATAGGAGGTGGCCAAGGTCATCTAAGGTGATGGTGATGAAGACTAGGTGGCTAGACATGCTTTTAAGGAGTTTTGTGCAACTTTTGAGGTGTTTGTCTTCATTTAAAGGCCATGGCCTGATCTGGTCAGAGGAGGAGAGAGGGATTTGAAGCCATGGAAGGGGAGGAGGAAGGTAGAGGTGGTGGAGGAGGCTAGGCCGAGCAAATACAAGGAAGATGCAAGGGAAAATTCAATGGAAAAATCAATAAAATAAAGAGAGAAAGTAGAAAAAGAAGAAGAAGATATTACCATAATTTGCTTTAACCGTGCAAATGAATTGAGAAAGAAACTTTTAACGTAAAAAGAGAAGTAAATACATGGCTAGAAAACTTAAAATAGGCAGTCAAAATGAATAAATGAGATGGTTATGGCATTTGAAATTTTTCTGAAAATATTATATATATATATTTGGATGTTTAGTTGTTAATGTTATAATCAAATATAAGAATCTAGAGTTTGAAATGGTTATAACCAAGTAGAATTCAATAAGTATGACTTATCCAATGAAGTGTAACTAAAATTTGAGTTAAACCAGAATTTAAATCCCGGAAATTTTGAAAAGTGTTTAAAATGAGCTTAAACAAAGAGCTTGGGAATTTAAAACCTTGGAAATGGCAGAAATGTTTTCCAAAGTGTTTGAAGGAAATGATGGGGTATTATTTTAGGAAATATTTTTGAATGAGAATTGTTTTGAAATGAATTCGTGGAATGTAAGGAAACACTGAACTCACATCAGTCGCTGGAAAATAATCCTGATGATGATGGCCACATCATTAGAATTCATTTTCGAGTTTCTAAAAGTGATAGATTGCTTCCATAGTAATTGGCTATGATATCTGTTTAGATTTGTTGATATACAAGGTGTTTTAGAAATTTCAAAGGGGAAATTTGTTTTGGTAAAACCAAGTGTTTTGGAATCCGGAGATTTGATTGATATGCCAAATGGGTATGTGTTGATTATTATTTCAAAATGGTTTTGAAATAAAACTGGGAGATTGAATTCTGGAAACACTGTTTAAATAACGTGAAACTTAAGACAAATCAACAATTGAACCTATTAAGTGAAGTTGATATTAATAAGAAGAAAATGGGAATTTTAATCTTGGAGTTAAATATTTAACTTGAGTATATGGAAGTAAATTGAAAATTTGAGTTTAACTTGGGATAAGTTAAATAAATTGGACATAGAATAAAAATTTGAATTAAATTGGAAATAAAGTTGAAATGTAAAATGGCTTTGTAATTGTGGGTCATTGTGTAATGAATTTGTACCCATAAGCTATTAAGTGTTATACCTATAATCTAAAATTGTGAATTTAAAATTCGTGCAAAGATTTAAATTGAAAGGAAATTTGTATCCTTAAGAATTCGGTGATACATATGTGTATAATTTGGAATTGTGACTGTAAGATGAAAATAACCCAAATGAGCAATATAGGCTTTTAGTAAATAAGTTGGTCAACTTATAAATAGAAAATGGGATTATAATCACAAATGGGAAATAATTGAATGGTATGGTGAATTCAAACTTGATCCTAAAGGAAATGTAAAGTAAAATAAAGAGAAATTGAGTTAAATTTGGATTGAATTGAAATCAAAATTTAGTTGTGTTATAAATAATATTGAATGAAATTCAATTCTTGTTTAAGTAGTAAATGAAGTGAAATGAATTTAAATTGGCTAAATAAAATTTAGTTGAACTTGAATTAAATGGAGTTTAAATTAAGTAAGAATGATATTGAATGAATTGAATTCTCACTCAACTGAATTTAAAAAGGGATTGTTTGGAAATGAATTTAGCGTAAGCTAAATTAAATAAGGGGAGTAATGGGATGAATAAGATTTTTATAGCTTGTTAAGAAAATTAGAAAAGGGTAAAATGAAATCCCAATTCTGGTATAGAATAATTCGAAGGGTTATGTTATAAATAAATTCAGAAGTGAATTAAGAAGGTGAATAAATTTAAAAAGGATTGGGCAAGTGAACAAATTGAATTGGAATTTGATTTGGATGAGAATCAAATGAAAATAAAATAAAATTGATATACATTGAAATGGAATTAATTTTAATGGTTATAAGCTTAAGTGATGGTTATTTGCTTGAATGACGTGAAAATTTGCATAGAAATTGATCATTTTGCTGTGAACGGAATTGAATTGGTTTAAAGAAGCAAATGCAATTGGTTTTTTTTATCAATTGGAATGGACTGAAACTGTATTAAGTGGTTTTGCATAAAAAATAAAAGTAAACCATAAAAGAAATGCAAAGGTATCAAATTGAAAATAAAATTTGATTGAGAATCAATTTGGGATTGAATTGAAATAAATTGAAATAAGTAAAGCATATGTTAATTATATTAAAGTGAAAATGAATAGGTTGTAGTAAATATGAATTGTAAAAAGAAGTAAACTAGAATGGATATCATTTGAGTGGAATAAAATGAAATTTGGGTTTGTAAAGAGGATTAAAATGGTAACTGAAACCTTATAATTTCTTATAAAATATGGTTTACATGTAGGATTATGGAAATGTGTGGATTGGGCTTTGTAATTGATATGTTTGGTTAAGATAAATGAATGGAATGTTGTTAAATTCTCATATTATTGAAAACTGTTGTATTTGTTTGAGTAAATACAGGTACAGGAAGCAATCAATAGAGTTGGAGTGCGTATATGCATAATATATTAGCCACTTTCTTTTAAAATGCTAATAAAAGGTACGCCTAAGGAATAAAATAAGGAAATATGAACTGTTTTTGCTTTTTCGAACGTGTGGGTTGATGTATATATACTTATATCTATTGTTATATTGCAAAAGCTCCTCCGTACAAAGGAGACGCTGCCAAAAAGTTTCCAAAATTTTGGGAGTTAGAAAATTTTTGGAAATTTTGAAATTTTTGGTTAACTGGTAAAGTTGTTTTTGAAAGGATAATGAGAACAAAGCTTTTAGGTTAAAATAAGAAAATGATTTTGGGATCGGGCTAAAAGTTTTGATAATGTAAATGTAAGTTTGAGTAAGTAAATGAGTTTAGTAGCATTTTCCTTACCTTAGCAAATTTCGGGGACGAAATTCTTTTAAGGGGGGAAGGTTGTAACGACCCAGAATTATGGTCGTTAGATTTTGAACATTTAATTCATTTTAAATGTTAAATGTGAATTTTTAATTGATTTTGAAGTAAAAAGATTTTGGATTAAATTTATAGAATTAGTTAAATTTCAAATACGGTAATTTAATTGAATTTGAAATTATAATAATTTAATATTGGAATTGGGATAACTGGTGATTCTGGGTGTAAATAGATATAAAAATAGAATCTAAAATTTATTTTGAGTTTATTGGATTTAAATAATGAGGTTGGACTTTTAGATGGAATTAAAAGTCGATAGGTTGAATTTCGAATTTTATATTAATTTAATAATGGAGTTTAATAATATAATAATGCAATTAATCAAATTTTGATTCGAAGTGAATCAGAATGATTTCTAATGTGAATATAAATTCTATACGATTTATAATAGGGTTAGTAAAGTTTTAAAAGTGAAATTTTTGATGATTTCGACAATTTTGGAAATCGTTCGAATTAATCAACGAGTTAAAATAGCCTTCCGAGGCACAGTCTCGAAATTCGACGAAACCAGTTCCGTTGGATCCGTAATAGTTAGTTATTATCGAATTTCAATTTTCGTAGCAATCGGAGTTGTAGTTTGACCGTGGCAGCTCAAAACGCATAGAAACTATTTTAATCGATTTAATTAAAAATTGAGTGTTTATTTCCGTAACTCGCGCATACGACCAAATTAGCCTCCGAAAAATGTTCCATTGTGTTCGGAACATGGGTATATGTAATGACCCGATATTTTCAACCATTCGCATCCGCACATGTCGGACTTGAATTGTTCAAAATACCGCGTTGTAAATAAAATTTGGCAAATCTCAAAATATACAATAAATAATCACAGAATCACAGATACAGAAATCAGAATACTCGCAGCGGAATTAAAAATTAACTTAGTGGTTCATGAAGCCACTATCCATAGTCATATAAAGTACATAGTCTTAAACCAAATATAGTTTGCAATCTCCACAGAAACTCTCAATATTAAATTGTCTTGATTTCAAAGGCTAAAATAAGAACTGAATAGAAACTTGACGGTGGCTTGAAAAGAGATGATCTGCTGAAGTCCTAGCTCTGGAGGTGAAGTCTGAACTGAAACTCATGCTGACCCGTACGTAAATTAAAACATAAACACTCAAGTCAGGTCATACATACTTATACATGTAAGCTAATTCAAGTGAACTACAATAAAATACAAGTAACTTAAAGGATGCTTGGGACCGCCCTCCTATAAGGATCCGATAAACTATTTACTATGTAGTAATAATTTCGCTATTATAATAGTGTCTATATTGAAATAAACTTACTTTTAAGTAGCATTAAGGAGTGACCCACTATTCCCCTTAACACGCAATAGTTCCAGTAGTCCATCCAATATCATAGTCCCTCCTGATCGGGAAGCCACCAGAGGATACCACACGGGCTATGGGAGAAAATCAAACTCATACAAGGCTCGCTATGGTAGGTGACATGGCACAACTAGGCAATGCCAGGGTAGATATACCAATTACGCTTCCGGACCGGTGGAAACGCGTAGCAGCTACTACCGCCCACCTCGAACAACACTCCCAAATCAAAGGTGCGCACCAAAACAATCACAAAAGTAATAGAATGGCATACGAAGAAGTGCGTCCGATCAGAGGTGCTACCTCATTAATTCGTCGATCGCTCCTGTTTTTGCCACCTTATGCCAACTCACGGGAGTTGGGTCCACGTATTTACCTCAAAGGAAACGTCACCACCATCCTATTTCATTCTGGAATCTCCATCGCGTACACGGTTGTCAAAGTGGTTTTCGGTATCGACAAAGAGTTTGCCCATATCCGATCCCCGTCTCTTTAACAACCAATGTTATTATTACCCGTGGTTATAAAAAAATCCAAAATAGTTATATTTAAATCAAATACTTCATTTTAAATTATTTAAAAGTGAAGTTATAATTTTTTTTTATAAAAATCCAACATACATCCCACAGGTTATTCCTTAGTTCATTTGGGTAATCTAAATTTCTTCAATATGGTTTCAATAATAAGTAAACCGATTTAACTTATAGATTCGAAATTTCCTCCCTTTAAATAGTCATTTAAATTACTCAAAAATCTATGACTTTTATAAAGTATATTATACAAATATATATCTAACTTCTTTTACTTATACAAATCAAGTACAAGATTTTTCTATGAAATTTTCTTAACAATTAAGTAAATTACCATTCCAAAAATAACTGTATTTCCAATTAATTTCTTATCTTACCTTTATTTCAAAACCCGCCTCCCATCAAGTTATATTTCAACTTCCTTATTTTTTTAGTAGTTTAACTATTTAATTCATAGAAAACTTAACCTCTCTTTATATCCAAGTTATAACAAATTTCCTATTTTATTTCTTAACTTAAATTCCATTTATTTTACAAATCAAAATTTACAAGATAAATTTATACTTCAAAATTTAACTTTTATTTATTTACATCTTTAACTTGTAAAATATAGCTATGCTTAAGAATCATTTTAAATCAAATTTTAAACAAAATATTATAACATTCTAATTTTTCAAATATTTAATAATTACAGAAAATTTATATATATATATATACATACATATAATCACGGGTCTGTATAATATTTTCCAGCCTAGGTGAAGTGATACGGATAATATATCATTTCAATCCATAATTTATAAAGAAAATCCGGGTTTTATCATTTCAAACCCGTAATCCCAAGTTAAATAAATACTAAATAAATAAATAAATATCATTCAGGCCTATCATTTCAGCCCGTAACGATTCTATACTACCGGGGACTTGCAGTGTGATAAACAATAATTATATAAACAGTGTAACAGCATAAATAAAACAGTATATAATATAATTGATGATATGTAGGGTTAATAACAGGATTTTTAACATCATAAATTTATATCACAGTCAAATAAAATGAAATAATAATTATTCCACAATCACACTTGTTATCAATTTACCGGTATATAAGTACGTTTGTCAGGTGAGAAGACTCACCTTTTCGAAGCTGTAGAATTTATTCAAACAACGATATCTACCCCGAAAGAAGAGTACATAAGGCACGATCAATTTTCAGTGGATGCAATGACTTGATTCAAATCTTGAACAAAGTAATTAAATAAAACTATGTATTCGAATCTTATCACGAACACAGCCAATTTGAAACAAGATTGAATTAAAAGAAATTGACACAACGGCTCGACCACTCACCGCACGACTTGACCCACATATCAAGGCTCCGCTTGTTCATTCATATTTTTTTATTACTAAGTGCAACATGTGGTTTACGTATTAATACTTCATAATTATTCTTGGCACACAATACTTCATATGGATCTGTTCATAGTGCATAAAGACTGTTATTCATGCATATATCTACCTAGCTATATTCACTATATATCCTAACACGCTAATGCTCAGGATGTTCTACTCACATGCACAGGTGGCTCCCTACTATTCTATTCACCCTTTTATTATAATAATTTTTTTCTTTCATTTTTATGAAAAGGCACGGCCCTTGCCAAATTTCAAAACTCGAATGCATGCACTCCTGAGACTTCGCGTCATGGCATAGAGGACTGGTTACACAAGCTACAGGTGGCGCACATTTTCTACTTCAGAAATGCAAAAGGGTAATTTCAACCTAGTCTCTAGTTGGACAACACAACACTATGCTTGCCCATATATTCATTCCTGACATGTACGCATAATTTACTTCTTCCTTTTTTTTATTTTTATTTTTTTATTTAAACTGAATGCATGCAGTAGCATGCCAAGTCAGTGGTTAACGACCCAATCATGCAGGAGCAAAAAAATGCAAAATGATGCGGCTCTCTTCCCTATTATATTTTTTCCAAAGCCTGAAACACAAACATTTGAAACAAATTAAGGCAGGGTTAAACTTAGGTGTCTCAAGCCTATATACGTGCATGCACTCGAGATTTAGTCCTATAGGCTGATTGTGACGACCCAGAAATTTTAACGATTTAAAATAGAATAACAAATTGATTTTTAACATTAGAAAGGTTAATTTTAGCTTGAGTTCCAAATATTAATATTTATTAGATAATTAAAGTATTGGATTATATAATTGGAATTGGGTAAATTGTTGAATTTGAGATTCTAAGCCTGTTTAAAATAATTTGAAGCGTATAAAATCAATGATGAGGATACTGAAGATAATAGAATGGTTGAAATTTAAGTTAAAGGTAATTTGTTCAATTTTAAAAATATATCGTTTAAATTGATATTTAAAAACAGTCTTCCGAGGCACAGTCTCGGAATTCGACGAAACCAGTTCCATTGGATCCGTAATAGTTAGTTATTATCGGATTTCAATTTTCGTAGCAATTGGAGTTGTCGTTTGACCCTGGCAGCTCAAAACGCTTAGAAATATTTTAATCGATTCAATTTAAAATTGAGCGTTTTCTTCTGTAACTCGCGCATATGATTGAATTAGCCTCCGAAACACGTTCCATTGTGTTCGGAATGCGGGTAAAACCTTATAAATGCCTGGCGGCTTGTTTGTTTCGGAGTACGTTCGAACAGCTTGTAAAATATAAGAATATTCATAAAAATTAAAATAATAAACAAACTTCTTCAAGACGCTTCTTTTCCTTCCCAAAGGGGCCATCCTCTTTCCTTAAAGCCGTAGCTCCTCTACTCAATTCGATTATTTTCGACATCAGATAAAAAAAAATATATAGCAATGGCTGCTACATAGACTCGCGTCCTCCTCCCTTTCGATTTCTAATCTATTCGTCTCAGATTAATTCGAAAATCAAAGAGCCGAGGTAGCTCGAACTCTCGAGCAAGGCAGCGTCGTCGTTGGTGTTGATTGTGGGAGGGGGGTGCGGCATCTCGACGTCGCTCGAAGCAAGGGTGTGACTCGCGTGGATCGCGACAGGCAGCGGCGACAAAGGGGTCGAGTTCGAGCAAGTGTGGGTCGGGGCGATTGATTGAAGCCTGGGAAGCATTGCGAGCATGGTGGTGGTTTGCGTGAATAGGGGCCGCGATTTGGGATTTCGGGTCTTGGGTGTGTGTCGCGACTGATAGCAAGTTCGGCGACGGCATGTTGAGTTTAAAATCCTCATTTATCTATGGTATCAGATTTCTGAGTTGATAATTATTGAGCTTGTACCCGGTTTGAGTTGTGAAAAAAAATGATACTGTTATTACAGTAAACATAGGTTGTTCTATTTTTGATATTAATTCAAATAAATATAGAATGAAATATATATGAATTTTAGGATGGAAATGACCTTTATATAAAAAGATTTTGAAATTTTTTATATATATATATAGAAAATTTAAGTGCAAAGTTATGAAAACCAGTTTTTGCCCTGTGATTTATTTTAAGTATTTAAGTATATGTGTATATGGATAACAATAGAAAATACTTTTAACAGTCTGTTTTAAATCAACTTATTTAAATTATTCAGCTACTAAGGAATTATTTTAAAAAAGAAATTGTTAAATTAAAATTTCGGATTGTTTGGTTATTACAAATATTAATGAAACCATATAATGTCTATATAAGATTCAAATCGGGTAGAGACGATTGGGATGGAATTGGTTTGCCAAACAAAGTCAAAGGTGAGTAAACCTCACACTGTTGGGTTTCTTTTATTTAAAATTTATATGGTTGAATTTAAATAATTGGTTGAGTGTTTAAGTTGATTGGATGTATACTAATGGTGATGTGACTTTGGTTTTGAATGATTCTCGAGTTAAGTATGGATTGACTCGAAGTATATGGGGTTTTAAATTGTTTTACACTCAAATCATAAATAAGACAATGATTTCATTTTAAATTTGGTAAGGGCTTGATGTACGGTGATTCATTAAATTAGTAGGGAATTTAAAATGATTAATTGTTTAATTTAATTAATTAATGATTTGGCTTAACTAATTTAGTAACGAATGAGTTGAATTAATTAAAGTTCAAGTAAAATAATTAAGTGCAAGTAATTCAGAATAATAACCGAATGGCGTGTCAATTAATTTCTTAATGAAATTAATGAAATAAAATTTATATTGTGGAAGAAAGCAAGAGATTATATGAGATAATTAATTAAGGAGTAAGTAATTTATTTAATGAGGTAAATAAAAGATAATTAAATATAGGTAGAGGTTGTTTGAGAGGGATTAATATCGGGGTTTAATTAATGTAATTAATTTGGATTAGGATAAATGGAAATGACATTGGAACTCATAAATTATGTACTTAATGATGTAATTTAAGATGAATTAATCAAAATAAGTGACTTATGAAGTTAATTAATAAGTAATTAAATTTACCTATTGACTTTGGTTAGGAATAGTTAAAATCGTGAAGCTAATTAAAGATGATTACTTGAATGAAATCGAAAGATAATTAATCCAGGAAATTAATTAAGATGAATGAGGATGGGTTGACAAATTAATTAACTTGGAATTTAATTAACGTTGAATGAAGGGATATAGGTAATTGAGATATGAAATTCAATTGAGTAAATCGAATTGATCTGTATGTGATGGATGATCGATTGGTAATAGATGTTTGGAATGTGTTGGTATCTCTGATATGAATGTTGTGTATTTCAATTGAATAACTGGAGATAGGATATCATGAATTTCAAAGAGACAGAGGTCGGGTATCGACCCCTTCGAATTTTTATAAATTGATTTGTGAAATCAATAGGATGGAGTGAATTGATTTAAGTGAATTGGATTATTTTATCAAAGTTTGATACTTAGAAATTTATATATGAAATGAGGATTGTCTACATCAAATTGTGAATTGGTTGATTGATAAGTTACCCCGGGTTATATAAGTTGATTGCTTAGATACTCCATGTTAGTTGGGTTTACTCACGCTGGGTTCCAGCCTGACCCGGGTGTTACTTTGATGTAATGCTCGGGTCAGACCGAGTATTACATATTTTCAGGTAGGTACGCTCTGGAGCTCAGGAGGCGAGCTGGATGGCGAAAACGTATAGAGTATTTCCGCTGTAGTATATTATTGTGTATCTGAGACATGATAGTAGTGTATATTCAGTGACTGTGTATATGAGGAACTCTGATGTATATTAAATGTAATCGACAGATATAGTATTCTTTTGAAAACTGTTATCATTTATTATTATATTTTATACGCTGCGAATGTGAGATGTTTGGTGTTTCTATTCTTCTTCTTCTATCTTTTTTTCTTCTTTTCATAACTATTTGGGATTTTCGGGTTCGAAAATTTCGGGTCGTTACAGTTGGTATCAAAGCTGAAGGTTAAGCGAGAACCTTGACTCTGGTGGGAATTACTCATTGAATAGAGTCCGTAGTACTCTAGAATGAGTTGAGTATATATATATATATATATATATATATATATATGAGAGCGTACTTGTTATTTGCTTATAAAGATTTTTAATGATTTTATATAAAAATATATATTTTGATATATATAGCAATATTTCCTTCTAAGGAATATCTAGATGATTGGTTGTTAAATTATTGAAATTAAGTTAAGAAGTAAATTAAAATACGACCAAATTGAAACTTATAACCAAGTTGAAGAGTAAACTTATATAACAAAATGGAATTTGAAATATAGATTGTAAATCTAATTTATAAATTGAAATAAATTTCATAAATAAATGAGATTATAATTTGAAATAGAATTCCAGAGAATATTTGAAATAGAGTAAGATGAAAATTCCAGAGTAATGTTTAAATATGAATTTGATGGATTGGGAGTTTGGAATTTTGGGAAAAATTAAAATTCCTTTGGGTTTGAAAGTGGTTTCCAAGGGTTTTGAAGAAAGAATAGTATTATTTCAAAAATATTTTTGTGTTTGAAATTTGGGAGATTTGAAATCAAAAATATTTGGAAGTGTTTTTAGAGAGATAAAAGCATTGAACTCTTTTGGTCACTGGAAAATAAAGTCGGTGATGACTGCAGCATCATCGATGTTCATTTTCGAGTTTCTAGAAGAGAAATTGCTACCAAATTGTTTTAAATTGGGATTGTTTGTGAATTGAGTTTGGTTTTGAAATTCAAAGGGATAATTGAATTCGCCAAAGAATTTTGGATATAGTTGAATTCTAAGGTGATATTGAAATTTGGAAATTTGTTTAAACTCTGGAATCTTGATTAAATGTTTATGGAATAATAAAAATATATTGGCTAAATAAAATGTATAATTCTAAGTTAAAAGTAAATGTGAATGTAATTGATTATAAATAGAAGGTGTAAAATTGAAATTATACTTAAGGTTGTAAGTTTAAAGATCAAATGGAATTTGATCTGAAATTGGAAGGAAATTGAGAATCAATTCAATTCGAATTGGGAATGAATCAAGTCCAATGGAAATTAGAGTTAATTAAATTGGAATTGGGTTAATTTAAATGGAGTGGAAATTTAAATTGGATTGTTGTGGAAGTGAACAGTTTTGACTCTAGACCATTTTCAACGTAAATTGTTTTAATATAAATAGTTTTAAATCTATTTTCTTATCTATTTACTATACAACTTTCTTTTTGAAACCTAAACTATTTTATACTGGTTTTGCCACTACGTTTGGAACTCTTTACCTATTTTACAACTGTTTTATACACTAATTACTAATTTTCAACTAAGTTACGAATTAATTTCTATTTTACAACTATTTCGCAATTATTTAAGATTTCTATAACTATTTAACTATTTTCCAACTCTTTTACAATTAGTCAATTATTCTACAACTATTTTGCAAACTATTGATTATTTTTAAACTACTTATCTATTTTTAAAATTTTCAAGCTATTCTCTAAACTGGTCGGAGTTTAAACTGTTTATGATTAAATACCCAACTGGGATAAGAATTTAGGTGATAATCCAAATGGGGATTTAGGAAAATGTGAATAAGTGAATGGAAATTTAAGTGAATGTGAAAAGAAAGGAATTGATATTGGAAAGAGTAATCAAATGTGAATATTTGATTTTGGGTAAACAAAGTTATATCTTTGTTATATATTCTTCCCTTGTTGAATCTATTGTGGGAAGAAAAAGGATTTTGGAAGTGTTTGAAGTATAAAAGGAATTTTATACGAGTTTAAAGTGATCCAAGGTTTTAAAAATTATATATATCTGTATGTGTGTGTGTGTGTGTGTGTGTGTGTGTGTGTCTATATATAAAGGATCTTATGAGGATTTTGGAAAAAGGTTTTGGGAACCTTTGGATTTGGAAAGGCTTTTGATTTTTGGGTAAAACCAATATTGAATTTGGAAAGCCTAGTTTGAAGAATTATCGATTTTGGGATAATCGATTTTGTGTAAAGGAGCTTTGATAAAATTAATACTAGGTGTATGATTTGAAAGATCCTATATGTGTATAGTATAAAGTGTTTTGATGATAGCTCTGGGGAAAAAGGCGCTCGCTTGGAATGGACTTCTCAGGAGTGTCACCGGGTGGTGCTGCCTTGATCCCCAAGGGGGGTTCTAAAGTTGATCCTGTGAGGAGTCCGGAAAAAACTAGTTCCTGAGGATTATGAGTTGAGTTTACCATAGCGTAAGTCGTGTGTGCCGCGGAGAGCCAACAATTACATGGACTTTTGTTGTGACTGCAACGTAACCCAGGATGTAACTGCGACCTATGGTAACATTGCGAAAGTCGTGTGTGCCGCTGAGAGCCAACAGTCTGCATTTGAGTTTATCTCGGTAGACTGCGACCTATGTAGGAGTGGAGAAGTTTCATTTCGACAGCGAAAATCAGAGTGCCGCGGAGAGCCTGTAGTTACATGGATTTTTTCTGCGACGGCAACGTAACCCTGGATGTAACTGTGATCTATTGTGTGGGTTCCATGGCGTAATCGAGAGTGCCACGGAGAGCCTGCAGTTACATGGACTTTTGTTGCGACTGCAACGTAACCCTGGTATGTAACTATGACCATGGAATGGGGGTGATGATTTTCAGAGCATCCTCACTAAAGATATTTCCTCTATTTTCAAAAAAAAAAAAAAACTGTTTTCGATAATTTCAATAAAATTGTTTACCAAGTATTCCCACTGGGTGTTGAAAACGGGTTTACCAAGTACTTATAGATTTTCAGTCCTACGCCTGATCAACGTATGATTGAATTTCTGTGAAAACAAGGATGGACTGGTTGAGACATCGAGTTATGAGAAATATTTTATAAAAAGCTAACTGGTTAAATTATTATTCGATAGGGTATATCAACAAAATTTAACTCGGTTAAATAAATGGATTGTGAACTAATAATGGAGTTTGAAAATAAATTCGAATCGTAAATGGAATTCGACTTTGATTTGATAATGAATTAAATACCAGGAGATGTTGTAAAATAAAAATAAAATAGAGTTAGATTGAAGGATAGTGATGGCTTGAATTACAAATAAAATTTAAGTGTGTCATAAATAATATTAAACGTAATTTGCAAGTAAATTTGTTATAATGGAAATGTTGTCGAATGAAATGAAATTGAATTATAATAGAAATGGTTTGCGTTGCAAACAAAACCCAAGTGAATAGAAATAAATTGAGAATAACCTTGTATTGATAACGAATTAAGTAAGTAGATTAAAAATTTAAAACGGGATAATTGAGTTAAATAATAAATGGATGAAGTCTGATTGAATAAAAACTAAATCAAAGCTGTGATTGGAATTGGATTTTCAGACTGAACTTAATTTGGTGGTATAATAATTTGAAGTATAAGTGAGTTCGGTTTGTGGTTGGATATTATTTTGATGAATTGAGAAGGTGAATTAAATTTAAAATTAAAGTGGATGGGCTAACTAAATTTAATGGGATTTGATTTGATGAGAATCAAATTTAATGGAAGTGAACTTAAGTTGAGGTGGAAATAGATTGAAGTAATTAACCTAAGTTTAAAATTTATGAAAGCTTGGCTTCGAATAAGGATAAAAGCCCATTGAATAAAAGCTCGGTTTAAATTAATTTGGGAATGGTTTGTATTACACAAGCATGGAATGTGTCGAGCTAAATAAAATGATTGTGAATAAATTAAAATGGAATTGAATTAAATAAAACTGAGTTGGAATCAATTTTAATTGGTTATAAAACTTAAATAATTAATTATTCACATGGATATTATCAAATTGCGTAGAAATGAATATCGTTTAACGTAAGCGAGATTTAATCAAATTAAATGCTATGAATTAGTGGAAGCGATATAATTGATTTTTGAATCAATTGAAGTGAATATGGGATTGTTTCGCTTAAAATGAGTTGAATGCAAGTAATTGTGTGTAAACCATTAAAATTGAATGAAAAGGCATATAAATTTGGTTGGAAACAATTAGATGTGCTTTAAAACATATAAATTGCTTATTGGAAGTGTTTGGTGCTTGTTATTTATGTAATGCTTGTGTTTAGCTATTAAAAATAAGTGAAATGTTAATAGATTTTCTATGTATGACACTTACGTATTTAAATTGAGTAAGTACAGGTACAGGGAAGCTGTTTGGCTAGATTTGGGGTATGCTAATTGCTAAAATTTATAAGCTGCTTGCTTAAAATGCTAAATAAGGTACGCCTACGCAATAAAAATAGGAAATATGAACTGTTTTTGCTTTTTCCGACCGGGTGGGTCGATGTATACATATTTATATCTATTGTCAAATTGCAAAAGCTCCTCCATACAAAGTAGACTCTACCAAAAATATTCGAAAATTTTGGGAGTTAGAAAATTTTTGGAAAATTTTGGTTAACGACAAAACAATTTCAAATGGGAAACTTAAAATAAACTAGTAAATGAAACTAATATGAATTAGTTTAAATGAAAGATATAACTCCATATTAGAAATCGAAAATAAATTGAATTCATATGAAACGGTGGAAACTAAGTTGAATAGAAGTAATGTGAAGGCTTCTGTAAGAAAATGTATACAATGATTTGAAAGATTACGATTGGATATTGTTGTTAAATAGAATATGCAGGTTTTATAAAGGAAAAAGGAAATTGGATTTGGTTCTAAAAGATAAATTTGAATTGCCCGACTGAAAGGTACATATTGTGATTCTGTATGATATTGGATTGGGTTTTTGATATAGCCACTTGGCTTTTTGTTTTCTTTCGGTATTGGGAGCCCGTAGAGGCCTTTTTGCGACGACCCGACTTCCTATCTCCAGGAAATCGCGTTGCCGATGAAGAAAGAAAGGGATAGAAGAAGAAAAGAAAGAGAAAGAAGAACACTACAACAACAGATAACTCACAGCGGAACGAATAAATATAATATATCACATAAAATATTACATAGTATCAGAGTACATCAGAGTTACACATCTTATACAACACATATTAGACAGTTATATACATCTGTCTAATTCATACAACTCAGGTATACAAGACACAGATACAACATACACAGCGGAAACATAATATCTACACGTGGAAGCCTCCTGCTCCATAACTCCTCCAGAATTCGTCAAGCTAACCTGAATCACTTGACTACTCATACATAATATGAGTACCCAAGAGTTTAATAAAACAGAAAATAAACACTCGGGTCAGACAGGGGTCTGGTGTGAGTAAACGGGTTAAAATTGCTTAACTTTAGAAAACCTTTGAAAAGAAAAGGTATCACGTAAGACTTCCCACACATAAACATGGAAAAGTTTTTACCTTACGCTAACCAAAACATTTGATAGGAAAACCAGTGATATTATAATAGTGTCTAGGGTTTTCAAGATAAAATAAAGAAATAGTTGGAATGCTTACATCTCACGTTCCAACATAGTTGGGCACAATCAAAACCGTACAGGCACTTATTGGATTTTGGATTCCATACAATGGCAGGGCTACTGGGGTACCGCCCGTCACAGTACGTGGCCTAGATCAACGTACCGAGGAGCCACCCTAACTCCCCTGCAACACAAGGCCGGACCCATTCCTTACTGAATAGTTCCAAATGAGACCACCCCGTGGTTGGCGCGACCAACCACCCACACAGCCGAATAAATAAGGGACTCTAGACAGGGATGAATCTCACTCTCAAGTGGGGGCTACCCACGAAGCCTTGGCGCACCTCCCCTGTTTTAGCCATTCCCAGTTGATGAGGCTTGAGGCTGCGATTACCTTTATAGGACATATCACTTAGAATGCTCATCGCCCGCCTGACGATGTGTTGAAAGCATTCGATCCATACAAGTTCGTTCCGGGTTCGAACGAAACCGAAGGCACTATCTCGTTGCACTCACTATTGGAATCACCCTCAGAGTCAACGACCATAGCCCTTGCACTCTGATTCTCCATCTCGAATCTATAAGCACTATTCCGTCAAACTCATTACGGAATCACCCACAGAGTTATACTGACGTATAGCTCTTACACCTCGAGTCTTCACTCGCTCCACTTGGATTAACGACCTAACGATTAATTGGAATCGATGTGGTTTTCGGAATTCCAAATATGGAAACCCGATCCCGGTCTCACCGAAACCAAACGCCATTTTAATGTCCAAGTTGTACTTAAGGGTTTAAACAGTTTAAACTTATATACATGATGATATATAACAGATAGATGAATAACATTATCACAACAGATAATCATAACAAACATTCATCTCACAATGCAGCATATTACATAGATATCCAATCATCCATCAACATCCAATATCAACCAATTACTCAATATTAATCAACATCCAATATCAACCAATTACTCAATATTAATCAACATCCAATATCAACCAATTATCTAATATCAATCATTCATTCATAACAGAATTGATTAACTCTAATCAATTTAATTATAATTAAATTAATTACTATCCTTAATTTCTTGGATTATCTAAATCCTGCTTCATTGATTTATTACAAATCAAATTCATTAATCATTTCTTAATGATCTTCCTTAATTAATCTTCCTTGATTAATTATCTTTAATTACATTCAAGTAATTATTCTAAACCATATTCAGTAATTAACCCTTTAATTACTATCATTAATTAAAATAATTAATGATCCTTTATTAATTAATTAACTATAATTAATTACAATTAAACTTTAATTAATTACAATTAATTATACATACTTAAATTAATTACTTTTATTAATCAACCTTGATTAATATCATTAATTAAATAATCCTTATTAATTAATTAACCTTTTATTTAATTAAATAATTAACTTATAATTAATCATCTCATTAATCTTTAAACAGTAATTAACAATTTGTAATTACTTAAATTAATTAATTAACTTCTTAATTAATTAACTTCTAAATTAATTATATTAATCCTTGATTAATTAATCCAATTAATTAATCTTTTAATTACTTCATTAAGTAATTATTAATCAATTTAAATTAACAATTAATCCTTAATTAATTACTTAATTAATTAATTATATTTTAATTAATTACCTTAGTAATTAATCTTAAATTAATCTTATTCATTAATTAATTACATTAATTAATTAACTAAAATAAATTAAGTAATTAACTCTTAATCTTACATAAGTAATTATCTTTAATTACTTCATTAATAAACCTTAATTACTTCCTTAATTAATTACTTAACAAATAATTAATTCCATCATTAATTAATTCTTGATTCTTTAATTAATTAATTACTTCATAAATAATTAATTTTAAAACAATTATATTAATTAATTCCTTAATTAATTACAACAAGTGATTACCCATTAATCACTTCAACTAAATTACTTCCATGAGTAATTAACTTGCTTAATTACATTCAACAATTAATCATTAATTACTTCATTAAGTAATTACACTTAATTAATTCTTAATTAAGTGATATTTTAAAATTAAATAAATAATTAACTAATTATTTAAAAATTAATTAAACAATTAATTAAGTTACAACTTATATTTCAAATCTTTAATTAATTAAGAAACCATTTATCTTAATTAAACTTTTTTACTTATTAACAAATCATGTTAATTTAGTATTCTTACACTCATAACAAAAATGAATTTAATCCTACTTATCTTCATAAATAAATTATTTGAATTAAATCAAATTTTTAATAAATTAAAACAAATTATTCAATTGGATTTCAAAATCATATCAATAACCTTATTTGAAAATAAGGCATTTAGAAATTAACTTCAAAATTTATAACACATTAAACATCTAAATAAATACTTTGATTTAATACCTAAATTCAAAACACTCCTTTAAATTGAATTTCAAAATCTATTTAAGATAATTATTTCAAATATTAATATCTTAAAACAATTTAAATTTAAAACAAATTCAATTAGTTTTTCAAAGGTTTGATTTACATTTCAACAATGCACAAGTTTAACATTTAAGAATTTGTTTCCTTCTATAAACTTGGTTTATAATTCAAAGCCTGATTTTATAACTACCAATAGTTTAGCCTGTAACTTATATTTTTTCTTTACAGTACTTTACATTACAGAAAACCCAGAATGCAAATCGACCTTAAACACTCGAGACAAATTCCCTTAAAACCCGAGCCTGCTTGGAGCAACTCAACCCTCAACTACCCCGAGTCGACCCCTATCTCCTTCGAGTCGCCCCTGAAAATAACACGAGACTTCTTCGAGTAAAAACTTCGTCTTCCCCCAAACAAATACGCCTGTGCACACGAACGAGCTCGTGCACCTAGCACACCTCCTCCGGCCAACGTTGGACGTCGCACCTATCGTCGACGATCACACGCAAGCTCACAAACTCCACCAAGCACCCAGATCAAACAAAACGTCATCGAATCGAATTTTGACCTCAGGCTTGAAAAACTGCAGCTAATCACCACCATAAAACCCCCACGGCCAACCTCCACGCCGTCGTTCAACTCCTGCCGACTACTCCATCGAGATGCCACATCCCATATCATCGTTCTCCCCAAATGCCAACGAACCCGGTCCTCCACTCATGACGCAAAAGCCAAGAAAAAAACAGCCGAACCCATAAACCCAATAACCCTAACTTCTTCAATTTCGAACCAATTACTCAATGAAAAATTTATTCAACATTTTTCCCATTATCTACAGCTTATATACAAGCTTCGATCCAAATTTCGAACCAAACTAATGTATGGATAATCGGCAATTTACAAAAACCCAATTTACAAACAAAGCCCAAATTCTCACTAATGACTCAACTAAAAATCACAAATTTTATATCAAAATTCATAATTTACTATTAAGATTACATGCATGTAATCCAAATTAAAAATTAAGATTGTTAATTTTTAACCAATGCCTTGGTTTTACTGTAATTTCTTTTGTTTATACTTATCTGTTATCTTGAAAATCATAGAAATATTTTTGTGATCTTCATTACACATTTTCAAGCAAATTTCAATCATATATTCAAGGCTAATATGGACCATTTTGGGAGATTTTGATTTTTAAAACAAAAGGTCACAGTTTTCTTCAAACAGAGAAGAACATCAGTATACACATATCATACATTTACATATATAAATTTAATAATAAATTCAATAAATAAAACTTAGTGATTTTCATGCAATACCAATATCAATTCAAAGATCTAACATGCATTCAAGTTTAAACCACTTTCAAACTGTTTTTAAAATAGAGTTTACTCACCTTATTGGCTTTGCAGTAAACAGAGTAGGCTTGAACTTTATCCAGAAAATGCATTTGCTTTGATTTTAGTTGAAAATCCTACTGCATGCTTAATTTGATTTAAACTTGCTGTTGATTCTCCTTTTAGTTGCAGAAATAAGATGCCACTTTGAATTTGTAAATTGCAGATTTGCTTTCCATTTGAGATGCAGTTTTCAATTGCAGATCTTTACATTGAAATGCAGGTTTTACTTTTTGTTTGCAGGTTGATTTAAACTTGGTTTTTGATTTTGATCCTTTTGAATTTGCAGGTTTGATTTCTGAAGGTTGCAGCTTTCATTTTCAGGTTTGGATTTTATTTTAAGATTTTGAAGTAGCCATTAATTTTAGTTGAGGAGTGGAAACAAGAATGGAAGTGTTAGAGAAAACTAATTTTTCTTCTAAAAATGTTTATTAAAAATTAATATAAATAAATTGCCACTTGTCTAAAGAATTTACATTTGTCACTTAATTTGTTTAATAGCTTTACATGTGTTAATCTTTTTGCATAATTGTATTTAAAATCTTACTACAAAGATACTTACATCTTATATTTATGTGAATGAGAATTTTATATTTATGAGATGTTTTTATGTTAATAAACTTTTGAATTTTGATACATATACAAGTATAAATATTTTAATTTACTAAATACATAAATACTTATGTATGCATTTTAAAAGTCTAAAACATTTATTTTATACATTCATAGCCATTTTAAATTTAAACATTTTAAAGAAAACAAAAATAAAAATAAAACATTGATTAATTCCTTTATAAACTACCATAATTTAAATAAACAACTATCATATATTTTGAAAACAAATGAATTAATCTTTAAGTTAACTTATGAAAATATATTAAGTTTTAAAACAAAGCTCCAGTTACAATATTCATTCATATCTAAATTGTCAATAGATTAAAATTAAATTTCAACACAACTCAAACTATAACATATACGTACATATATATTATAATTTGAAAATTTATCTTTAAAACAAAAGATCTCCTATTTACAATATATATCAAATGTATACATTATAAATAGAATAAAATTTTATTAGCTTTTGAAAAACAATTCTTATCAATTTTATTGCCAGATTATAAATTCATTAACCTTTAAAAGATTACATTAGCCAATTTTAAATTAAAATTACAATGAAAATTATCAATCCAATTAAATTATTAACACAGATTATTAAATTGTTATTGCCCAAAATTCCGGGTCGTTACAATCCTCCCCCCTTAAAAGAATTTCGTCCCCGAAATTTAAAACAAAGGTAATTTAATAACCCTTAAAAGATTTTAATTTCAAACAGCAAAGCATTCCTAACAACCAATTACTAACAACCATAGCAATCAATCAAACAAACAAACCTAACTAATTATCCTGACACAAATCAGAATAAATATTCTAACACTACATCGAGTTTCCCAAGTATAAATCATCGGGTGACTCGCTCTACAGAAGCTAAACTAACAAACTACATCACCAATATCCAGAGCTCCTCTCTTCTCTAGATCCATCAATCTGAATAGAACATCAGACTATTCTCAAATCCAGCTTAACATCCAACTCCAACTGAACTACAGATTCAATAACCAATCGATGAATCATACACGTATTCCCTCAGAGATACGTGATACACAATGAATTCCAGTTATCCCAACTGGCAATTCAATCTTATCCTATCACTGCTCTCTTAACCAGAGAAAACTTAACAATAAAGTCTCCACTTCAAATCCCAAACTCCTTATCTCATATCTGCATAACTCAACAAATAATCCTGGGCTTCCCATCTTCTTCCTGATCAGCTCAATCTATGCTGATACTTCCAGAAACCACAAGACCAAAGCAAACAAGCTTCTGGATCCTATCCAACAGAAAAGCTTTCCAAAACCCGTCGAAATCCAGAACATAAGCTCTATTCCTCAAACAATAGCAAACTGAACTTACTTCCTTCCTTACACAGCTGCTACCTCGCTTCCGCTGCACAACTCTGATTCTGAAATAAATGAGAATACTATTGATGAACACGAATACAAACTTATCCAATATATCCGGGAAACTTTGTCCACCAAATCCATAAAAATCTGAGTGACACATCCGACTCAGTCACACAACCTTATACCAGAATCCAATTCAAAACTGGATCTGACCAATCCAAATTCCAAAAATTTTCCGAGCTGCTACACCAACTCTTTACTTCTCCAAGAACCATCCTACTACCAAGCTAACTACCCAAATCGCTTCTGGAACCAAATCAATATGGAACTCAACTCCAGATGCAGACAAACTCTTATCATTTCAATAGCTCCTACTTCCACATGAGAACCCTCATCTCAAACAAAAGATAATTCCCAAATAAGACGCAAGTCACTTTTGCGATCCTACCTAGTTCGAATTCCAAAGAAACCGTCCCCACTTTACCAATTAGAACAGTCTTAAACTTTTCCAAACAAGGTTCACCCTCAAGAAACATTCACCATCTGCTCGGACTGCTAAAAGAAGAAGCACAAAAGATTCTTGAACAAAAGGAGAACAAAACACACTGCAGCTTCCAAACTCTATCTCGATGATACTGCAAAGCTAAAAGACCTTCTCGTTAGCACACCGAACACTTCGAGCTGCATTGCTAGCATAGCTAACCAAAGACTTCAGATCCAAAGGCTTTCCGATCCCCAAAACTATCAACAAACCACACAACAGACCTTTGAGATGGCAGACATCCCAAAAGAAACTCGGGCTCCAAACCAAGCATTAACATCTCGCACTCCTTAAGAAATAACAAATGAGACCATGCCGAAGCGAAACAACTCATAGACCTTAGTCTCGTATTCCAAAACAGCCAACTTCCTTGCTAAAGATCCAGACAACTTCTACACAAATGAGTCTTCCCTATGGTAGGTAAAGACTGCTCCTCAACTACTTCTAAAACTGCCTCGAGAGAAAACATCTTCAGAAAATATCCAAGGATACTGTATCTCACTTCGCAGTTATCAAGATATAATCATTTACTCACTTCTGACAGATCCAAACTTACACTTCAAAGATAAACTCCGAATCTTTAAAAAGATTTCCTTCGGAATTCAGAGAAATCCTTACTCCAAACTACAAAACTTACTCGAGACGGTATTAGGTCTACAGTCTCAACAAATACTTCCAATCTCAAACATATGGACCTCTTCCATTAGTGGTAGTCGTGTTACACACATACCACTACTCCATCTATCTCTAAAACTTATGTTGGAAAATCCGAACAGATAACCCAACAGATTAGGTAGATATAGATATATAAATATAGTTATATATAAAAATTACAAGTACGCTCTCTCAAGAAAGACACACTCCAGAGCTTAGGTATTCACTCAACCTACTGCTCTGATACCAAGTGCGACGACCCGACTTCCTATCTCCAGGAAATCGCGTTGCCGATGAAGAAAGAAAGGGATAGAAGAAGAAAAGAAAGAGAAAGAAGAACACTACAACAACAGATAACTCACAGCGGAACGAATAAATATAATATATCACATAAAATATTACATAGTATCAGAGTACATCAGAGTTACACATCTTATACAACACATATTAGACAGTTATATACATCTGTCTAATTCATACAACTCAGGTATACAAGACACAGATACAACATACACAGCGGAAACATAATATCTACACGTGGAAGCCTCCTGCTCCATAACTCCTCCAGAATTCGTCAAGCTAACCTGAATCACTTGACTACTCATACATAATATGAGTACCCAAGAGTTTAATAAAACAGAAAATAAACACTCGGGTCAGACAGGGGTCTGGTGTGAGTAAACGGGTTAAAATTGCTTAACTTTAGAAAACCTTTGAAAAGAAAAGGTATCACGTAAGACTTCCCACACATAAACATGGAAAAGTTTTTACCTTACGCTAACCAAAACATTTGATAGGAAAACCAGTGATATTATAATAGTGTCTAGGGTTTTCAAGATAAAATAAAGAAATAGTTGGAATGCTTACATCTCACGTTCCAACATAGTTGGGCACAATCAAAACCGTACAGGCACTTATTGGATTTTGGATTCCATACAATGGCAGGGCTACTGGGGTACCGCCCGTCACAGTACGTGGCCTAGATCAACGTACCGAGGAGCCACCCTAACTCCCCTGCAACACAAGGCCGGACCCATTCCTTACTGAATAGTTCCAAATGAGACCACCCCGTGGTTGGCGCGACCAACCACCCACACAGCCGAATAAATAAGGGACTCTAGACAGGGATGAATCTCACTCTCAAGTGGGGGCTACCCACGAAGCCTTGGCGCACCTCCCCTGTTTTAGCCATTCCCAGTTGATGAGGCTTGAGGCTGCGATTACCTTTATAGGACATATCACTTAGAATGCTCATCGCCCGCCTGACGATGTGTTGAAAGCATTCGATCCATACAAGTTCGTTCCGGGTTCGAACGAAACCGAAGGCACTATCTCGTTGCACTCACTATTGGAATCACCCTCAGAGTCAACGACCATAGCCCTTGCACTCTGATTCTCCATCTCGAATCTATAAGCACTATTCCGTCAAACTCATTACGGAATCACCCACAGAGTTATACTGACGTATAGCTCTTACACCTCGAGTCTTCACTCGCTCCACTTGGATTAACGACCTAACGATTAATTGGAATCGATGTGGTTTTCGGAATTCCAAATATGGAAACCCGATCCCGGTCTCACCGAAACCAAACGCCATTTTAATGTCCAAGTTGTACTTAAGGGTTTAAACAGTTTAAACTTATATACATGATGATATATAACAGATAGATGAATAACATTATCACAACAGATAATCATAACAAACATTCATCTCACAATGCAGCATATTACATAGATATCCAATCATCCATCAACATCCAATATCAACCAATTACTCAATATTAATCAACATCCAATATCAACCAATTACTCAATATTAATCAACATCCAATATCAACCAATTATCTAATATCAATCATTCATTCATAACAGAATTGATTAACTCTAATCAATTTAATTATAATTAAATTAATTACTATCCTTAATTTCTTGGATTATCTAAATCCTGCTTCATTGATTTATTACAAATCAAATTCATTAATCATTTCTTAATGATCTTCCTTAATTAATCTTCCTTGATTAATTATCTTTAATTACATTCAAGTAATTATTCTAAACCATATTCAGTAATTAACCCTTTAATTACTATCATTAATTAAAATAATTAATGATCCTTTATTAATTAATTAACTATAATTAATTACAATTAAACTTTAATTAATTACAATTAATTATACATACTTAAATTAATTACTTTTATTAATCAACCTTGATTAATATCATTAATTAAATAATCCTTATTAATTAATTAACCTTTTATTTAATTAAATAATTAACTTATAATTAATCATCTCATTAATCTTTAAACAGTAATTAACAATTTGTAATTACTTAAATTAATTAATTAACTTCTTAATTAATTAACTTCTAAATTAATTATATTAATCCTTGATTAATTAATCCAATTAATTAATCTTTTAATTACTTCATTAAGTAATTATTAATCAATTTAAATTAACAATTAATCCTTAATTAATTACTTAATTAATTAATTATATTTTAATTAATTACCTTAGTAATTAATCTTAAATTAATCTTATTCATTAATTAATTACATTAATTAATTAACTAAAATAAATTAAGTAATTAACTCTTAATCTTACATAAGTAATTATCTTTAATTACTTCATTAATAAACCTTAATTACTTCCTTAATTAATTACTTAACAAATAATTAATTCCATCATTAATTAATTCTTGATTCTTTAATTAATTAATTACTTCATAAATAATTAATTTTAAAACAATTATATTAATTAATTCCTTAATTAATTACAACAAGTGATTACCCATTAATCACTTCAACTAAATTACTTCCATGAGTAATTAACTTGCTTAATTACATTCAACAATTAATCATTAATTACTTCATTAAGTAATTACACTTAATTAATTCTTAATTAAGTGATATTTTAAAATTAAATAAATAATTAACTAATTATTTAAAAATTAATTAAACAATTAATTAAGTTACAACTTATATTTCAAATCTTTAATTAATTAAGAAACCATTTATCTTAATTAAACTTTTTTACTTATTAACAAATCATGTTAATTTAGTATTCTTACACTCATAACAAAAATGAATTTAATCCTACTTATCTTCATAAATAAATTATTTGAATTAAATCAAATTTTTAATAAATTAAAACAAATTATTCAATTGGATTTCAAAATCATATCAATAACCTTATTTGAAAATAAGGCATTTAGAAATTAACTTCAAAATTTATAACACATTAAACATCTAAATAAATACTTTGATTTAATACCTAAATTCAAAACACTCCTTTAAATTGAATTTCAAAATCTATTTAAGATAATTATTTCAAATATTAATATCTTAAAACAATTTAAATTTAAAACAAATTCAATTAGTTTTTCAAAGGTTTGATTTACATTTCAACAATGCACAAGTTTAACATTTAAGAATTTGTTTCCTTCTATAAACTTGGTTTATAATTCAAAGCCTGATTTTATAACTACCAATAGTTTAGCCTGTAACTTATATTTTTTCTTTACAGTACTTTACATTACAGAAAACCCAGAATGCAAATCGACCTTAAACACTCGAGACAAATTCCCTTAAAACCCGAGCCTGCTTGGAGCAACTCAACCCTCAACTACCCCGAGTCGACCCCTATCTCCTTCGAGTCGCCCCTGAAAATAACACGAGACTTCTTCGAGTAAAAACTTCGTCTTCCCCCAAACAAATACGCCTGTGCACACGAACGAGCTCGTGCACCTAGCACACCTCCTCCGGCCAACGTTGGACGTCGCACCTATCGTCGACGATCACACGCAAGCTCACAAACTCCACCAAGCACCCAGATCAAACAAAACGTCATCGAATCGAATTTTGACCTCAGGCTTGAAAAACTGCAGCTAATCACCACCATAAAACCCCCACGGCCAACCTCCACGCCGTCGTTCAACTCCTGCCGACTACTCCATCGAGATGCCACATCCCATATCATCGTTCTCCCCAAATGCCAACGAACCCGGTCCTCCACTCATGACGCAAAAGCCAAGAAAAAAACAGCCGAACCCATAAACCCAATAACCCTAACTTCTTCAATTTCGAACCAATTACTCAATGAAAAATTTATTCAACATTTTTCCCATTATCTACAGCTTATATACAAGCTTCGATCCAAATTTCGAACCAAACTAATGTATGGATAATCGGCAATTTACAAAAACCCAATTTACAAACAAAGCCCAAATTCTCACTAATGACTCAACTAAAAATCACAAATTTTATATCAAAATTCATAATTTACTATTAAGATTACATGCATGTAATCCAAATTAAAAATTAAGATTGTTAATTTTTAACCAATGCCTTGGTTTTACTGTAATTTCTTTTGTTTATACTTATCTGTTATCTTGAAAATCATAGAAATATTTTTGTGATCTTCATTACACATTTTCAAGCAAATTTCAATCATATATTCAAGGCTAATATGGACCATTTTGGGAGATTTTGATTTTTAAAACAAAAGGTCACAGTTTTCTTCAAACAGAGAAGAACATCAGTATACACATATCATACATTTACATATATAAATTTAATAATAAATTCAATAAATAAAACTTAGTGATTTTCATGCAATACCAATATCAATTCAAAGATCTAACATGCATTCAAGTTTAAACCACTTTCAAACTGTTTTTAAAATAGAGTTTACTCACCTTATTGGCTTTGCAGTAAACAGAGTAGGCTTGAACTTTATCCAGAAAATGCATTTGCTTTGATTTTAGTTGAAAATCCTACTGCATGCTTAATTTGATTTAAACTTGCTGTTGATTCTCCTTTTAGTTGCAGAAATAAGATGCCACTTTGAATTTGTAAATTGCAGATTTGCTTTCCATTTGAGATGCAGTTTTCAATTGCAGATCTTTACATTGAAATGCAGGTTTTACTTTTTGTTTGCAGGTTGATTTAAACTTGGTTTTTGATTTTGATCCTTTTGAATTTGCAGGTTTGATTTCTGAAGGTTGCAGCTTTCATTTTCAGGTTTGGATTTTATTTTAAGATTTTGAAGTAGCCATTAATTTTAGTTGAGGAGTGGAAACAAGAATGGAAGTGTTAGAGAAAACTAATTTTTCTTCTAAAAATGTTTATTAAAAATTAATATAAATAAATTGCCACTTGTCTAAAGAATTTACATTTGTCACTTAATTTGTTTAATAGCTTTACATGTGTTAATCTTTTTGCATAATTGTATTTAAAATCTTACTACAAAGATACTTACATCTTATATTTATGTGAATGAGAATTTTATATTTATGAGATGTTTTTATGTTAATAAACTTTTGAATTTTGATACATATACAAGTAATATTTTAATTTACTAAATACATAAATACTTATGTATGCATTTTAAAAGTCTAAAACATTTATTTTATACATTCATAGCCATTTTAAATTTAAACATTTTAAAGAAAACAAAAATAAAAATAAAACATTGATTAATTCCTTTATAAACTACCATAATTTAAATAAACAACTATCATATATTTTGAAAACAAATGAATTAATCTTTAAGTTAACTTATGAAAATATATTAAGTTTTAAAACAAAGCTCCAGTTACAATATTCATTCATATCTAAATTGTCAATAGATTAAAATTAAATTTCAACACAACTCAAACTATAACATATACGTACATATATATTATAATTTGAAAATTTATCTTTAAAACAAAAGATCTCCTATTTACAATATATATCAAATGTATACATTATAAATAGAATAAAATTTTATTAGCTTTTGAAAAACAATTCTTATCAATTTTATTGCCAGATTATAAATTCATTAACCTTTAAAAGATTACATTAGCCAATTTTAAATTAAAATTACAATGAAAATTATCAATCCAATTAAATTATTAACACAGATTATTAAATTGTTATTGCCCAAAATTCCGGGTCGTTACACTTTTGTAGTAGTACCGAGCTAGCCGCGCAAAGGAGACGCTGGCAAATTTTTTTGGGAATTTACGGAGTTAGAAAAATTTTGAGAAAATTTTGATAATTCCGAAGTTGCTTTTAAATTGAAATTTAGATGATTGAGCAAAGGGGTGTTGTTTGATACTATAGAGGGTTTTGAGAAGTTGATTAATGTGATAATGGGGCTTTAATAAAAGATAGATGGTGGGATGTTGAATTGAGAGTTTTGGAGAAAAAGGGTAAACGGGTATGGGACATTCTTCCTAATTAGTAATTTCGGGGACGAAATTCTTTTAAGGGGGGAGGAATGTGACGACCCAGAAATTTTAACGATTTAAAATAGAATAACAAATTGATTTTTAACATTAGAAAGGTTAATTTTAGCTTGAGTTCCAAATATTAATATTTATTAGATAATTAAAGTATCGGATTATATAATTGGAATTGGGTAAATTGTTGAATTTGAGATTCTAAGCCTGTTTAAAATAATTTGAAGGCGTATAAAATCAATGATGAGGATACTGAAGATAATAGAATGGTTGAAATTTAAGTTAAAGGTAATTTGTTCAATTTTAAAAATATATCGTTTATATTGATATTTAAAAACAGTCTTCCGAGGCACAGTCTCGGAATTCGACGAAACCAGTTCCATTGGATCCGTAATAGTTAGTTATTATCGGATTTCAATTTTCGTAGCAATTGGAGTTGTCGTTTGACCCTGGCAGCTCAAAACGCTTAGAAATATTTTAATCGATTCAATTTAAAATTGATCGGTTTCTTCTGTAACTCACGCATATGATTGAATTAGCCTCCGAAACATGTTCCATTGTGTTCGGAACGCGGGTAAAACCTTATAAATGCCTGGCAGCTTGTTTGTTTCGGAGTACGTTCGAACAGCTTGTAAAATATAAGAATATTCATAAAAATTAAAATAATAAACAAACTTCTTCAAGACGCTTCTTTTCCTTCCCAAAGGGGCCATCCTCTTTCCTTAAAGACGTATCTCCTCTACTCAATTCGATTATTTTCGACATCAGATAAAAAAATATATATAGCAATGGCTGCTACATAGACTCGCGTCCTCCTCCCTTTCGATTTGTAATCTATTCGTCTCAAATTAATTCGAAAATCAAAGAGCTGAGGTAGCTCGAACTCTCGAGCAAGGCAGCGTCGTCGTTCGTGTTGATTGTGGGAGGGGGGTGCGGCATCTCGACGTCGCTCGAAGCAAGGGTGTGACTCGCGTGGATCGCGACAGGCAGCGGCAACAAAGGGGTCGAGTTCGAGCAAGTGTGGGTCGGGGTGATTGATTGAAGCCTGGGAAGCATTGCGAGCATGGTGGTGGTTTGCGTGAATAGGGGCTGCGATTTGGGATTTCGGGTCTTGGGTGTGTGTCGCGACTGATAGCAAGTTCGGCGACGGCATGGTGAGTTTAAAATCCTCATTTATCTATGGTATCAGATTTCTGAGTTGATAATTATTGAGCTTGTACCCGGTTTGAGTTGTGAAAAAAAAATGATACTGTTATTACAGCAAACATAGGTTGTTCTATTTTTGATATTAATTCAAATAAATATAGAATGAAATATATATGAATTTTAGGATGGAAATGACCTTTATATAAAAAGATTTTGAAATTTTTTATATATGTATAGAAAATTTAAGTGCAAAGTTATGAAAACCAGCTTTTGCCCTGTGATTTATTTTAAGTATTTAAGTATATGTGTATATAGATAACAATAGAAAATACTTTTAACAGTCTGTTTTAAATCAACTTATTTAAATTATTCAGCTACTAAGGAATTATTTTAAAAAAGAAATTGTTAAATTAAATTGTCGGATTGTTTGGTTATTACAAATATTAATGAAACCATATAATGTCTATATAAGATTCAAATCGGGTAGAGATGATTGGGATGGAATTGGTTTGCCAAACAAAGTCAAAGGTGAGTAAACCTCACTCTGTTGGGTTTCTTTTATTTAAAATTTATATGGTTGAATTTAAATAATTGGTTGAGTGTTTAAGTTGATTGGATGTATACTAATGGTGATGTGACTTTGGTTTTGAATGATTCTCGAGTTAAGTGTGGATTGACTCGAAGTATATGGGGTTTTAAATTGTTTTACACTCAAATCATAAATAAGACAATGATTTCATTTTAAATTTGGTAAGGGCTTGATGTGCTATGATTCATTAAATTAGTAGGGAATTTAAAATGAGTAATTGTTTAATTTAATTAATTAATGATTTGGCTTAACTAATTTAGTAACGAATGAGTTGAATTAATTAAAGTTCAAGTAAAATAATTAAGTGCAAGTAATTCAGAATAATAACCGAATGGCGTGTCAATTAATTTCTTAATGAAATTAATGAAATAAAATTTATATTGCGGAAGAAAGCAAGAGATTATATGAGATAATTAATTAAGGAGTAAGTAATTTATTTAATGAGGTAAATAAAAGATAATTAAATATAGGTAGAGGTTGTTTGAGAGGGATTAATATCGGGGTTTAATTAATGTAATTAATTTGGATTAGGATAAATGGAAATGACATTGGAACTCATAAATTATGTACTTAAGGATGTAATTTAAGATGAATTAATCAAAATAAGTGACTTATGAAGTTAATTAATAAGTAATTAAATTTACCTATTGACTTTGGTTAGGAATAGTTAAAATCGTGAAGCTAATTAAAGATGATTACTTGAATGAAATTGAAAGATAATTAATCCAGGAAATTAATTAAGATGAATGAGGATGGGTTGACAAATTAATTAACTTGGAATTTAATTAACGTTGAATGAAGGGATATAGGTAATTGAGATTTGAAATTCAATTGAGTAAATCGAATTGATCTGTATGTGATGGACGATCGACTGGTAATGGATGTTTGGAATGTGTTGGTATCTCTGATATGAATGTTGTATATTTCAATTGAATAACTGGAGATAGGATATCATGAATTTCAAAGAGACAGAGGTCGGGTATCTACCCCTTCGAATTTTTATAAATTGATTTGTGAAATCAATAGGATGGAGTGAATTGATTTAAGTGAATTGGATTAGTTTATCAAAGTTTGATACTTAGAAATTTATATATGAAATGAGCATTGTCTACATCAAATTGTGAATTGGTTGATTGATAAGTTACCCTGGGTTATATAAGTTGATTGCTTAGATACTCCATGTTAGTTGGGTTTACTCACGCTGGGTTCCAGCCTGACCCGGGTGTTACTTTGATGTAATGCTCGGGTCAGACCGAGTATTATATATTTTCAGGTAGGTACGCTCTGGAGCTCAGAAGGCGAGCTGGATGGCGAAAACGTATAGAGTATTTCCGCTGTAGTATATTATTGTGTATCTGAGACATGATAATAGTGTATATTCAGTGACTGTGTATATGAGGAACTCTGATGTATATTAAATGTAATCGACAGATATAGTATTCTTTTGAAAACTGTTATTATTTGTTATTATATTTTATACGCTGCGAATGTGAGATGTTTGGTGTTTCTGTTCTTCTTCTTCTATCTTTTTTTCTTCTTTTCATAACTATCTGGGATTTTCAGGTTCGAAAATTTCGGGTCGTTACACTGATGTCAAAAGGTGGCGCATGCATTATTTTCCCTTTTTTTTCTTTTTTTTTCGAACGTTGGCCAGCACAAAGTCACGGGATGGTTCATGGTGTGATGTCGGTAACAGAATAAGGAGCGGAGGGTGGTGGCGGAGTAGCCGAGCATGGTGGAACAAACAATAGGAAATAGAGAAAAAGTAAAAAAAAGAAAGAGGAAAATAAGAAGGAAGAAGGGATGCAGCTATGTCCCTGATGCTACCTGAAGCTTTAGCACGACAGGGAAGAAAATGAATGAAATTGTTGCAAATGTGCTACGTGTTTAAAGATGAGCTTGCGGTAATGGAAATGTAAATGAGTGGTTATGAATTTATATAGTGGGTTGCGTGTTTTTGGGCATGCGAAAAATCAACGCAGGAAAAATGGCAAGTGAATTCAAATTTTAGAATGCTAAAAGAAATGAATGATTTCACTGCATTATTAAAGGTTGCATTTTATAATTAAATTGGTTGAGTGAATTTAGCAAAGTAACGGCAAGAATTGATTTAAAATAATTATACCCATGATTGGAATATGTACATAGGGTATCTTGCATGATTTTAGAGGGAGAAAATGCAAGAGATAAATGAACTTTTTAACGTACTCTAATAAATAAAATCTTGCACTGATTTAAGGTGAAAATATGCAACGATTAATTTATTTCATTGATTTACAAAAGAAACGGTAAGAAAAATGGAACGTCTACAGATTAAATTATTTATTTAGCTAACATAATAATTTAAAGAAGGCGCATGATGGAGATAATTCCGCTTGTTAAAAATGCAAGAAATAAATTGCTTTAGGAACGGTAAATGTATAGAAAAAACGAACGTTATTATTTAAAAGATGTAAACAGGCGATGATTTTGGGGTGAAAAAAATAGGCAAGCAATTAATTGATTGCATTGATTTTTGGGAACTATGGAAAGAATTTAAAATGTGAATGGTTATGGAATTCGTGATCATGGGTTTTCATTTATATAAGAGAAGTTGCGCAATTCACGTAAAGGAAAAAAAATTCGCAAGAAATCATTTTTAAATGGTCAGAGATTATTCTGCGTGATGTTTGCTTTATGAAGAGGTAAATTTTGTTGATTTATTAATTTAAAAACGCAGGCAAAATGATAAAATGAGAAACACCAATTCAAGGCATGTGAAAATTTTAGGCAATATTTGTTAGAATGACAAGAGAAATAACTGCATAGATTTATGTGGGAGAGTTCAAAGGCAAGAAATAACAATTTTGAACGTGTTTGATTAAAAGATGCAAACTGCATAGGTTAAAACGCAAGAATTAATAAAATTTGTTTATGAATGGCACGTAAATTTAGCAGGTTATAAGTCTTACTGATCGCGACTTATTGTTCAACAGAGGAGGAATGGTTTAAATTTTACACCAAAGTGATTTCGTTAAATGGTGAGGCACATTTTACATTTAAAGGAAGTAATTTGCGTTGATTTAATGGAAGAAGGAAACGATAGGCAAATAAAATTTGAATAGTAGGGAAATAAAAGATTTCATACCAATTTGAGAACGATTGAAAATAAAGGAAAATGTAACGTTTACACGCGAATTTAGGCAACTTTTAACCGAAATTAATAGGCTAGGAAATTTATTCATTTACCACTTAGAATTACACATCTACAAATTAATTATTTATTTATATCCGCGGTACGAATTTTTAAGAATGCATACTACAGCCGTAATAATATACACCCAAATTTATACAAAAGTAACGCTTATACGTTATTTATTCCATCAAATAACGTGCCTTTTAAATGCGTAATTAAATAGTTTATTAATACACTGTAAATTTTGAAATTTATTACTTAACTAAAAAAATAAAATTTATTTACGTTCTTCTGATTCATATTACCATTTTCAAGAAAATTTATTATTCAAATGGATGTAAATAAGTAAAACAAAATATTACAAATTTTAAAAAGGTAGATAATCCATTTTAAAAAGGACAAAAGCAAAGTGTAAATGTTGTTACAATAATTCAGTTGAATTAAAAGAATTTGAAATTAGAGTTTGAAAGATAAAATTTAGAATTTTTAAAATTCCAATTAGAGTTAATCTTTAACCAAAGTCAATATTTCAGAAATCTTATCCTTTAATTAAAAATTTGGGAAATGGTTTAATCAATTTTAAAAATTTATATTTTTATATAATAAACCCCAAAGTTTTATAATTAAAAGAATGAAATATTTGTTAAAATTTCGGGCTGTTACACTCTCCCACACTCAGAACTTTTTGCCCTCGAAAAGGGAGAAGGTAGGGGAATAGAAACAACCTGAAAGAAAACTAAATTGAAACTTAAATTAGTATCTTTAATCTAAACCATATAAATTCAATTTTAAATTAATAATTGATTTCATCTATTTAATTTCACTTAAGTTAAATTTTACTATTTCAAATTTCATTACTTCATCTTCCAATTATCTTAAAATAAAAATTTCTAAAATCATAAGTCTGAAAATCATTTGTTATACTCAAAAATGTGTTCAATACATTAATATCTTTTTTTTATAACTAAATTTATTTCTCTCAATATATTTTTATCATCTATGTTAAATATGTTTACACTTATTACAACTGCTTAAATTTATTCTTAGTTCCTTTAATATCATTTTATATTGTAAATTATTTTATTACCTTTGTTAATCTTTTTATAACTAGAATTTAAGTGTATAACATTTGTTATAACCACTCAAATTTTATTTATAAAATCTTTTTATATTGTATATTATCCAATTACATTGTTAACTTCTAAAAATCAAGGTAAGTTATATTGAAATGAAATTAAGTATTATACAAATAAAACTTTCAAATTCAATTATCTCAAGTTGGAATCATTTATTCAAAAATTTGGTTTTCTTTTTATAATTGAAATTATTCCTCAAGATAAAATTTAAGAATTAAATTTCTGATTCCCTTCAAACCATTTAGAGCTAAATAAATATATGTACATAATATGTCAAATCAAATTTAAATCATATATCTATATATTATAAATCAAGTCATATTTTAGAGATTCAAATCAATTAAATTCTCAAGGTAACACTGTAGCCAGACTATAGAATGGTCTCTTCACTTTGAAACTCGAAAATGAATGTCGATGATGTTGTATTCATCACCAAAATTATTTCCTAGCGACAAAGAGAAGAGCATTGATTTTTATACCTTTAAAATTCTTTGGAAACAAATTTCTATTCGAAAATAATTTAAACAATATATCCTTTTAAAACTTTAAACACAAGGTTTGAAACCATCGAGAATTCAAGTTGTAGTTTTAAATTCATTTCTGTTTCCAAATTAATTTATAACCATTGTTTATAGTTCAATTATTTATATGAGACAAAACCCTTGGTTTACAAAACCATAAATAAAATCGAAGACTATTATCTCTTGACAACTATTTAAATTAATTATAAAAATTCTGAAAATTATACTTATATATATAATATTAGATTTTTTTTTTCAAATATAGGAATAAATTTTTCAAAACAAGGATAGAGATTCAAATTTGATGGACTCAAATCAAAGAGAATTTTGATTTAAAGATAAGTTGGAATCAGAAGATCCGATGGTTAACTAACAGAATAAGGAACTGGATAAGTTTATATAAATTGCGGGCAACCTTAACCTAGTCAACCGTGACTTAAAGAGTAAGATCGATGTGGATTTTCTGGGGTAAATCTACATTCGATCTGAAGAGACAGAGTTCGGAATAACCAAAGATACTAGTATATAAACCTAGGATAAATATAAATCTCTGCTGAATCAATGCTAATTGTAAAGGAGTTTCATCCCTTTATTAGAATATTGGCGAGACCGCCAATTCACTATAAAGATCATCCGAAGTGGAGTTATGGGATACTCCAGAATCGAAAGAAGATGAATAGTGAGGGACACAAATAAATTTTGGAACCGCAGGGAATGTTCAAAAATTCGAAAAGGAAGAGATTCAAGCTCGAATGAAAGCGATTCTGTAAATCAAATTTACCATACATTCTAAGTTTGCCTAGAGCCAAAGCTCTGATACCAAATGTAATGACCTGATATTTTCAACCATTCGCATCCGCACATGTCGGACTTGAATTGTTCAAAATACCGCATTGTAAATAAAATTTGGCAAATCTCAAAATATACAGTAAATAATCACAGAATCACGGACACAGAAATCAGAATACTCACAGCGGAGTTAAAAATTAACTTAGTGGTTCATGAAGCCACTATCCATAGTCTCAAAAAAATATAAAGTACATAGTCTTAAACCAAATATAGTTTGAAATCTCCATAGAAACTCTCAGTATTAAATTGTCTTGATTTCAAAGGCTAAAGTAAGTACTGAACAGAAACTTGACGGCCGCTTGAAAAGAGATGATCTACTGAAGTCCTAGCTCTGGAGGAGAAGTCTGAACTGAAACTCAGGCTGACCTGAGCATAAATTAAAGCATAAACACTCGAGACAGGACATACATACTTATACAGTGTAAGCTAATTCAAGTGAACTGTAATGAAATACAAGTAACTTAAAGGATGCTTGGCACCGCCCATCCTCTAAGGATCCGATAAACTATTTACTATGTAGTAATAATTTCGCAATTATAATAGTGTCTATATTAAAAAAACTAACTTTTAAATAGCGTTAAGGAGTGACCTAATATTCCCCTTAACACGTAATAGTCCAGTATCCATCCAATATCATAGTCCCTCCTGATCGGGAAGCTACCACAGGATACCACACGGGCTACGGGAGAAAACCAAACTCGTACAAGGCCCGCTATGGTAGGTGACATGAGCTACTTAATGTGTTATACTCCTGAGTTAAAGTTTTAACCTTCAGCTCTGATACCAATTATAACGACCCGAATTTCAGCGTTTGAATATCGACACCCGTACTTCACTTGTACTCGAATGCCGTTGATTCAACCGTCCAAATTTGACTCGTGCCGGAGCTTACAACACTTGAAGTACAACATAGCGGAAGAAAATGAATAATACATTTGATATACAATATTCATTTACAATGATGATATAATAGAATGATACAACCGAATATTAATACTATCAGAGATACAAGAAATAGCAGCGGAAAAGAATATCTTCAATAGAATACATCTCCAAAATGCAACCGCCACACCGTCTCTAAACTAAAGATAGCTCGAATAACCAACACATTGCAGCAAGCTAAGCAAGGCCAACCGTTAAAGCTGAAGTGTAGAAAATGCGATCCACTAATCCAAAAGGCTTCGAAGGCTATCTAATTAATTCCTAATATTCGACTATCTAAAAAACCCAACTCTAGACTGCCCGTGTGGAAAATTGTGCGCACCCAGAGTTTAGGAAAGGAACAATAAACTCCAGGTCAATCGTGGAACTGGTGTGAGTAACAAAAACAGTTTTTATCTTTTAAAACGAACAACAATCACTTTTAAAACATTGAAAACCGCAATGCTTTATAGAAAATGAAACTACCATAATGTAACGTACGCGATTTTTCGTTGCCGAAAAATCGAATAGTTATGGGTTTTAGAAAGAAGAAAGAAAGAAAAGAAAAAGAAAAAGATAGAAAATTTAGATAGGGAAAAGAAGAACGAAAAGAGAAATAGAATATAGAGGGGAAAGAAGGAAATAGAAAACTTTTAAAATAGAAGAAAAAGAGAATAGAGAACATAGAACAGAATTTTAAAATAGAAAGAAAAAGAGAATAGAACGGAAAAGAAAAAAACAGAAGAAAATAGGACATGATTTTAAAATAGAACGGAACAGAAAACAACAAAACAGAACAACATCAGAATCTCACAATTCGCAGCGGAACAACATATAATAATAAATGAATAATCTTTAAACAAAGAACTATATCAGTTATTACATTACATTTCATTACATCATATCATCATATCATCAGAGTGTACAACATCAACAAATAGTGCAGCGGAAAAAGAAATACTATATAGTAGTATACGCCATGCCATCCAGCTTGCCTCCAGCAATTCCTGAATATCCAGAATATCCTGATATACCTAACTCTTGACTGCCCGTGTGGAAATTGGTGGGCACCCAGAGTTTAGGAAGGAAAACAATAAACTCCAAGTCAGTCATGTGACTGGTGTGAGAACTCAAATAGTTTATTTAACTTTAAAATCAAAATAGAGAGATATTTTTAAATCAATTCGCAATGCTTTTAAAAATGAGACTACCATAAGGCCTCCCGCACACACACACATGCAAACGCAGAATCGGAGGAGATTTCTCCTTATGATAGTCAAAGATGCTTGATACGCATTTAAAATAACATTTCATATTATTACTAGTGCATAGTGTAGTGGAAAATTTATTTCGAAAGTAGAATATAAATCTTAGCCAACATACGACCATTATCGTATGCCTACTATAGCTAACTATGTTCAATAGCAGGTTACCGCCACATTCCATAGCAGGTTATACAACTAAAACCGTACAAGTCACGTATTGTTTCTTTGGATTTCCAACAAATGGTCAGGCCAAGGAACTTCCCATTGCCACATGAGAATGCCTCTGGAAAGACATCCCCGAGAACCAAACCGGAACTCTGCCAACACAAGGCCGGGTTACCCCTAACTGGGTAACTACTGACACGAGCACGCCATTCCCCGATCGTAAACGACCTTTCTCACGGGATCCCGAAAACCAACAACCACAAAGTAATAAATTCGTAGTAACCACATAGGTTAAATATCTGGGCTCCATACCATGATACCACCTCTATCCAGAAGGAAATGTACATACCCTAAAGGGTGCTACCCCTCATAACCTTGCCGCATCTTTCCTGTTTTGACCATTTCCGGGGTGTGAGGTTCGACGAAGTCACGTCCACAAAAACATACTTTATACAAAAGCCATGCTTTGGGTCAACAAATGATCAACACAATGATCACCAAGATAGACGATCAAATAAACGATCCTATCACAATAATCAACACAATGATCATTTCAGCATCACTCAGCATATCACATTACCAAATTGGGAATATATCGCTGATAACTTCAACTATATAACCTCTGAGCTCGTACGTCTCAGAGAAGGGTGTTAAGCTAAAAGAATAAATTCTTCGCCACCAACAGAAATATATTTGAAAGAAATCGGCTTTATATCTCAACTTGTAATGTCAGACACACAATCCATACAAGTCTGTTCCGGGCTCGAACAAAACCGAAGGCACTTACAAAGAAGTCCTTGCAATCCGGATATTCACAATCCTGATCGGATTCACCATCACATATGGAGAACTCAATACCGTAACTACTCGGTGCAGAGTAAATCGACAGGTCATCCTATCGCTCTCGCAAATACCGGGTCTTCAACACCGATCTTCAATGCAATTATAACGACGTATCACATATTCGGAATGGGTTATACGACCCCATGGTCCTTTCCCGGTTAACCCGAATAGTGAGCGCTTATTTAAAAATAAGTGTGGCATTCACATTCAACAAATCATATCAATTACCCATTCAAAGGGAAATATTGATAGTCGGTTATTGAACTATCAATGGATATGCACACATCACCAGATTCCAAATAATTTTCCAAATTATTATTTTCCAAAATATCTCTACAAGATATATTATTTCACACTTCAAAAATAAATCAATATTTATTTTTAAACAAATTTCACTTTCTTTTATAAATTCCTTAGCGAATTTATAATTCCAAGATATCAATGAATATTCGATTTCAATTATTCATTTCAATTTTCTTTTCAATTTATCTTCAAAAAGATAAATTCTCTAAACGTTTCATTTCACATGGGAAAAACATTTCCATACTTATTTATTCATAAGTAATTCACAAATTCTATTTATTTTCAACACTTGGAAAATATTCAATATACTTAAATCGAAATTAAGTATATATTTCATTCTTTAAGGAAATCATTCTCTTAAACATATTTATTTGGGCCAAAACGAATGTTACGTAAAACATCGTTACGACAACCCAAAATCACTAGTATAGGGATTCGAAATTAAAATAGATATATAAATCCCAATACTATACAAAACATTTCCTTTCGAAAATCATTTACTATAACAACAGTGTTATAGTCCATTATTTCCTTTTATTTCTCGAAAACGTCTATTCCAACAATCAATGTTGAAATCTATGGTTTCGAATCTCAACACAATTAAAACTTCGTTACGTCGTTTTAATTCAATTTAAACATCAAATCTAAACATTTTCTTTAACATATTGTTCACCATTCAAAAACGTGAATATATTACGTTAACAAATTTTCATTCTTTTATTCTTTTAATTCAAAGGATTATTCACTATTCAAAAATGTGAATATAACTCCATAAATAAATCATAACAATTTACTTATCAAAATAAGTCATTGCGAATTTATAAACAACGTTTATAAATTCCATTTCTATTTATTTATAAAAACTTCCTTTTTTATAAATTCCTTTATTAACCTATTCCCGTTTATAACTCAATTATAAACTAAAAGTTCATATTATAAGTTAAATACTTATAAAACGATTATTTTACAAAATCGTTCTTTGAACTTCATAATTATAAATCTTATAATTTATAAGATTCAATGTTTTATTCAAAACTATTCTTTTAATAACTTCATAATTTATAAATCTTACTATTTATAAATCTCATTTATAACTTCACCGTTTATAGTTCTATAAATTTCATTCTTTAATGAAATTCATTTTCACTCCATTCAAACACTTATAAAAACTCGTTTTATAATTTCAATATCTCAATTTATAAATATCCATTTATAAATCTCTTAATATAATTCAATTTATATTATTCTTTAAAACGTCTTTAATCTCCTTTATTATTTCACCATTTTGATTCATAAAATAATTAAATTTTATAAATCCTATATTTAAACTTTTCACAATAAATTCTAAAATCCCGATTTAAACTATTTATAAAATCACTAGCATCGTATTCTCAAAAATCAGCTTTTAACTGTATTTCACAAAAATCATAATTTTATAACTTTAAAAATTATAACGTTTATTTATTTAAAATGAATCTATTCCAAAAATATAGTATATTTTCAAAAATCACTTTATAAATCATTTTAAAATTCCAAAATCTGGGTCTAATGATGCTACACACCAAATAGTCAAATCACGACTACAACGATATCATATATCAATATGAAAATCCATCAAATATCAAAATATCTGAAATCAAATAAATACTGTTGAGGAATCCAGTTGGATCCCTCCAACCTGTTTTCCTGCATCCACAAACATTAGCACAATACCAATTTCGCTCCAGTACGAAATTATCGCGGTATATGTTCTTATTAAATATTATCCGCTTAATAACGGCGTAATAGGGTCTCATCCGCTAAACAAAAAATGCGGGAAATCAATAACTCCAATATATACATATGCCAATATATATATATTGATATTATATATAATACCAATTTCACTGTTTATGAAATATTCGCGGTATATGTTTTTAATAAATAACATCCGCTTACTAACGGCGTATAATGTCTATTTTAACAATCAATAGATAACAATCAACATTCATACATGCATTCAAATATTTTAAATCTAACTATTTAAAATAAAATCGAAACTAATTCGATTGAGTGAGAAATTCTCACCTTGATTTTATTTCCGTTTTAGCGATTTATTTCGAATAAAATTAAACGGACGTTTAATTTTACCCAAAATTTTCACTAACTCCAAACGACTCCAAACCAACTCCATCGCGTAGTGCTCGTCCATACGATTCCAACGCAACTGAGTTTGCATTTTTTCGACCTCGTATGAAAAAGTTATGATTTTTATAAGTTTGTACACGATTTAAATAAACAAATCTCAACATAACTAAAATATTTATAACCTAAAATAAATCACAGCCCTCCATCTCAACCCCAACCACATCTGGACCGTCCCCATCCTCTTCCTCTTTCACGTTCCTCTACAGGTTCAAGGCCGCACGCATAACCCACTCCATCCATACTAGGGTTTCGATTTGCTCTCGCTACACTCGACGAAATTCGATCAAACTACAGCCATTGCGAAGCACTCGACGCAAGCTACCTCCACCAGGAAGAGCTCGAAGCTCGGCCTCCCCCTTCCACATAGAAACGCACGCGCACGTGCAGCAAACGGCCCCACCTCGCTCCCCCTTCGACGCTCCAAACCACATCTCCACCGTACGGATCTGAAGTTCTTGATACGCTCTACGATCTTGCTGTTGAACACTTCGCGTGAATGTCGACGGATTGTGAGTGATTGAGGGAGGAAGTGGAGATAATTTCTGGCCATCCATCTATAGGTGGCGGCTAGGTTAAAATTAGGGTTTAGTGTTTTATTTTCTTTTTTTTTTTAATTTATGAAGGGCTATTTATAGAGAAAACCGAAACACTATTCATTCCGGAAATTCCGAACTCCGATTTACGCGCCGTAACCAGCGTTTCTAGGGTTTACCCCGCGTTCCGGACACAATGGAACAGGTTTCGGAAGCTAATTCGGAAGTATGTGCGAGTTATGGCTATAAACGCTCAATTTGAATTAAACCGATTTAAGCGATTTTCTAGGCGTTTTAATTTGTACCGGACAAACCGTAAATCCAATTGATTTGAAATTTGAAACCTAACAATAATATCACATTACGGATCCGATGAAACTGGTTTCGTCGAAATCCGAGACTTTTTTAAAAATGGCTATTTTAGCTCGTCAAATTTAAATTAAAAATAAATCGATGCGTTTCGAGCTGCCACGATCAAACGATAGCTCCGATTGACACGAAATTTGAAATTCGGTAATAACTAACTATTACGGATCCAATGGAACTGGTTTCGTTCAATTCTGAGACTGTTCAAAAATTGACTATTTTTACTAGTCGATTTTAATATTAAATATTCAATTTTCACAAATTAACTTTTAATTCGATTTTAAAAGTTCTAAAATATCATTCTAACTTCCATATGATAAAATAAAATTTTACAAATCATTTTCAATCATATTTAACTCAATTTTCAATTATTTCCATAATTTAACGTATTAAATTATCGATTTAATAATTCAATTAAATCCAATAATTCAAATAAAATTTATTTGACTTATAAATTCACTTATTAATATTTAAAATAAATTAAATATTCAAATTTTAATTTCTAAAAATTCTGGGTCGTTACACATAAGGCCTCCTGCCACACACACAATGCAAGCGCAAACTTGGAGGAGATTTCTCCTTATGACAGTCAAAAATGCTTGATACGCGAAAACCATTTGATATTATTATTAGTGCATAGTGGAAAACATTTCGAAAATATAATATTAATCTTAGCCAGCATAGGTACCATTATACTATGCCTACTATAGCTACCATTTTAAATGGCAGGTTCTACAACTAAAACAGTACAGGGCGCGTATTGTTTTGTTTGGATTTCCAACAAATGGTCAGGCAAAGGAACTTCCCACATAAAATGGAACCCTCTGGAGGGACGCCCCTGAGAACCTAACCGGATCTCTGCTACACAAGGCCGGGTTACCTCTGTAACTAGGTAACAACTGACATGAGTATGCCATCCCCCGGTAGTTACCGACCTTTATCTGAGGGCTCTCAATCCAGCAACCACACAGTAAAGTATCTGGGATCCATACTATGATACCAACTTTTAAAAAATCAACATAAGTAAATATTTGGGCTCCATACCATGATATCGCTATTTATCCAGAAGGAAATGGTCGTACCCTCAGGAGGAGCTACCCCCAAATAACCTTGCTACCACGATTCCTATTTCGCCATTACCGGGTTGTGAGGCTCGACGAAGTCTCGTCCTCAAAGCTATGCTTTTTCACAAAGCCACGCTTCGATCACAAATGATCAAAAAATGATCATCAACATACATCAGCACTTAGCATGCCACATTGCCAAATTGGGAATGTATCTCTAGTAACCATCAACTACATAACCTCTGAGCTCGTGCGTCTCAGAGAAGGGTGTTAAGCTAAGAGAATAAATCTCCGCCACCAACAGAAATTCATTTGATAGAAACAGCTTTACATCTCAAAGTGTAATGTTAGACACACATCCATACATCCGGGTTCAAATAGAACCGAAGGCACTTCCGAAGAAGCGCTTGCAAATTCGGGTATTCACAATCCCGATCGGACTTCCCATCACTTAGGAAATCTCTATACCGGCGCGACTCAGTGCAGAGACAATCAATGGGTTATCCTTTCATTTTCCAAATACCTGGTCTTCACCATTGGTCTTCAAATGCTATCCATATTGACGTATCATTATAAGGAATGGGTAATGTGACACAAGGTCCTCTCTCCGCTAAACCGAATAATGAGCGTAATATTTAAAACATATGGATAATGGGATTTCAGTTAAGTCACAACTTCATATCCAAAACTTTCCTTTCAAATGGTTTGCACAAATTACCATTTCAAATCTTTTTAAATAAAAGATTCATTTCACAAAGTTCCCCCAGTTTCACAAAGATCCATTTCACGGATTTCAAAACAATTTTCATTTCAAATTGGATTAACTATCCAATCCTTCAATTAAAGATTTAATTCATAACTCTCAAATTCCAATTCAAATCTTGTATATGGAAGATGTACCATTTAAAATCCTCTTTTAATTTCAAAATAAGATTTAATCATCTTCACAAAGGTTAATTCATAGTTTTTTCCAAACTATTCACGAATTTATTTCAAACTTGAATTCTTTCGATACAAATTGGAAATCCTTTCCTTTTATGAAAGTTATTATTATTTGAAACAAATAGTTTTTGTTTTGGGAAAATAGATTACAATTTACATAAGTTAAAGCAATTCAAGTATAAAACATGGATTTAAATTTAAAATTTCCAAAACTGTACCTTTTGAATGGTTAAAACCCATATAAACACCTTTATAACTTGTATAATCTTTTTAAACCATAATTTCCAAATCAATGAATTCAATTTCAAATATTGAATTCGAATTTAAATCAAATTATTTAAGTTTCCAATTTTATTAATTTATTTAAAATAACTTTTATTTCTAAAACTCATTTTCAAAAGCTTTCAATTTCAATTCCAAAACTAATTTGGATTCATGAATTCTCCCTTTTAAAATTGTTAAAAATCTGCGACTTAGCCGATTTCCTCGTGCAATCCATATTTTCTTGTGTATGGCGTAGTCCAGGGGTTTCACATAATAGTGCAACATCATAAATCACCACATCGCATATTTAAGCACATCGATATTGATAAGCGGTATAATCTATAACGCTTATCGTTCATTCACAGATTCACAGATAAATAATATAAATTTATCACAGACAAATAAACTACATTCATCACAGATCACACAATCCATAGCACAAAGCATAACATATCAGAAATATCAAACAATTCAACAATCAATAGAATTAAAAACATCCATAAGTGAACTCAATTAATTATCTGATTAATTTAAATCAGATGGGTCATCAATCATGGTTAATTAACATTAATTAATGCCAAATCATTTAATTAATTGTCCTTTAATCATTTGTTAATTAGATAAATCAACCTTTAAATTAGTAAATAATTAACCTTTAATTATTCAATTATCCTTTGATTAATCACTAACTTATCATTAAAAATGTTTAATTAACCATCTTCTTAATTACAAATAAATTAGACATTTAATTATTAATTTACCAATTAATAATTACAAATTGGTAAACCCCTAATTAATTACAATTATAAATTAATTAACCAATCTTTACTTACTATTATAAATTAGTCCTTCTTAATTACTTTCCAAAATAATTAATTAATTAATAATAATTGTCTTAATTAATGTTTTAAAAACTTCCTTAACTTTGAAAACTTTTTTTTTTACTAATTTGAAAATTTTAATATTAATTAACTTTAACACTTATAATTAAGTTAACTACTTAGTTAAAATATTAATTGGATTATAAAACATTCTAAACTAAAATAATTAGAACTTGTAAATAAGTCTTAACTTAACATTATCAAACATTAATTAAGTCGACAATACTTAAAATTGTTTTAAAGAAAAATTTACTTAACCCATTTTTATAATTTTGCAGTTTTTAAAACCAACCCAAGAATGCCTCCGGGTTTACTCGAGTAACACTCGAGATTTCCAACCCATTTTCCCGAGTTAAATTCTGTTTAAATCTTTAACCACTTTATAAAATACTTTAACAATTTAAAGTTGTTAAAACATTTCATTTTTTTATAACTTATTTAAAAAAACAGGAATTCAAATTCTTTTAGAATTCAGATTTTTAATCTTGTTCAAACCCCTTGTTTTAAACTTGCTTTACACTTTTAAATTTAGTTTAAGTTTGAAAACTTAAACACTGTCAGGTTTAAACAAAAACCTGTAACAAAACAATTTACTCGAGCCAAACAAAACTTACTTCGAGTCAAGCCCTACCTGACTTCGAGCAAATCGTGAAATAACTCGAGTAATACTCGAATATTTTCAGCTTCAAACCGAACTACAAAAATTCCAGATCACCAACACCAGTGCTCCGTGCATGTGTACGGCACCACCGAGCAACTCCGGTCGTCATCACATCGTCGAGCAAGTCGACGACCACCCACGCAACATTTCCCGATTGCCAGAACGTTGTCATCCTCTCGAAATCAAATCGAGTACAAAAACGAGACCTGGAAACAAACTGGAATCCACCACCACCAAACCTGGAAACGCCACCGTTCTCTCAACCTTGACCACCAGAAAACTCAAAACTCCGGCCACACGATCGCCAACTACCGTGCTATCATCACCCAGAATCCCATCGCGCTCGATCCATCATAGACAACAAACGAATCGAAATACAAACCCACGTCAAAACTAGGTTTACGAGCTAGAACTCGTCACCGCCGCTTCCACGTTCAACTGCACCCCACCACAATATTTTTCCCTGACCCGCCGTTCATCCCTCCATCAGCAGCCAAAGCCTCGACCATCACGAGACAGTAGATCGCCAGATGTTGCCAAAATTATCAAAATTTCGACAATCCTAAACTGCTCCTCAATCCTCTGTCTAAAAATTATAATTCTTGCTAAAATCATGTTAAGGTATAAGAATTCAGATTATATACTTGAATTCATGAATTGAAATGTTTGAATTTTTGACTAAGATTGAAGTTGCCTGTACATTTAAAATTTCTCATATAATCATTGATTTAATCTATTGAAATTTATTTCTAAAATTTAAATCATGTTTGAACAAATAATTTTTTTGGTTTAAATTCTAAAGCATAACAAAAATCAGAGGAGAAGAAGTTTGATTTCAAACAGGTTTTGAAAACCTGTTTCCAAACAGAGGTAGTACGCCTGATACTAAATATGCACAATCAATTTAAACACATACATATACACATCTTTGCATGCATAAAGATACTTCACAATTCCTATTTCAAGCATGATTCAAACCATAGGCTAAACTTCAGAAATCTCAAAAGTTTACTCACAGTGTTTCCAGAAATGACAGAGTTCTTAAATTTTTTGACACAGGCTTGATATTATAAGCTGAAACCCTTTCTAGATTCTCTGGTTTGCGTTGATTTTGTATTGTTGTTTAAAGTTGATTTTTTTTTAAAGTTGAGATGATGCTTACTTTAGATTTTCTCAGCTTGGAATGAACGAAACTGAGATGAAGAAGATTGATATATAGGAAAAAGTTTACAGGGTGAATATATATTTTTATACAAGGGTCAGAGATTTTTTTTTCTCTTTTGTTCATTTACAAGCCAATTTATTTCTTTTCTTGGTAGCTAAGATGATATACATTGTGTGCTAAGGAGGCTAGCATTAATTATTATTGTCTTGATTTTCATGAGTACATACTTGAATATAAAATATTGTCTTCCTTTGCAAACTTACATACTAATATTTGTTTTGTTCTTGCATTGCATACGAATTTACAGATACATATTTGTCTTGTTTCATGTTTCATGTTTTATTTATTTATTTTTTCATTTCTTTTGTTAATGTCATACTTCATTTATCTTACATTGGTTATAATTAGCATTTTTACGTTAAAGATCTTTATGTAAATAAATTTAAAATTTAAAATTTGAAACTTGTTTACAAATTAATTTATAACTTTGTTTTCAAATCCTCATTTCATTTCAATTTACTTCTTTCTAAAAAATAAAACTGAATGACACTTGTATTTCTCATGAATCAAAAGCTTTTAAATAAATTTTATTTACATTTTTTGTAACGACCCACTATTTCAGACTATTCGCATCCACACATGTTGGACTTGGATAATTCAAAATACCAAACTGTTAATTTAAATTTGGCAAAACTCAGATATATAGTAAACAAATAATCACAGAATCACAGAGACAGAGTAATAATATGCAGTGGAAGCAAAAGATAGTAGTTTATGAAGCTACTATATGTATAACAGAGTTAAATAAGTTACAACAGAAGTATCGAATACAATAGTCAAATGCAAGAATCAGAATACATCACTGGAAACAACTGAATATCTGAAAGATGGATAGATAGCTGGATCTCCAAGCGAAGCTCCAACTCCAAAGGTGAGTCTCGAATACTGTTACACTCAGTCTGACCCGAGCGTAAAGTAAAACACAAAACACTCGAGTCAGGATTAACATTCTTATATCAATAAATACAACTGAATTGAAATAACAATTGAAATACAAGTACCTCAAAGGATGTTGGAATAACCATCCTCTAAGGATCCGTTAAACTATCTACTATGTAGTAGTGTACGTAAAGTAGATAATGTCTATCAGTAATATAAAATATCAAAATAGTGTTAAGGCGTTACCATTATCCCCCTTAACACATTTTATATAAATATCATAGTCTATACAGCACTGTAAACTCTATCGTAAACTAGTGGGACATCAAGGAGTACTCCATAGGTATAACACAAAACAAATTCGTAGTGGTCGCGTATATAGGGATACAAGTATGACAAGGCACATGACGCAATACCCAAGGTAGAGAAACTACCGTTTGCCTGATCCGGACTGGTGAGAACACATCGCCGCAACGATCGAAACACCGCGAAACAACTCTCCTAAAATTCCGAGGGTGCAACAATCAATAACAAGTAATGAGTAGTTTACGAAGAAGTGTGTTCGCTCGAGGTGGCTAACCCCATTTGGCCCGGCACGGCTCCAGTTTTAGTCATTTCCAATTTGACAAAAGTGTCAAGGCTATCCATTATCGTTCTCTTTCTTCAGTCATCACGTACATCATTCCAACCACTTCATTCTGGATCACACTCCGCGTATAGTTATTAAAGTGGTTTTTGGTTTAGACAGAGAGTATGTCCATAACCGATTCCGATTTCTTTAATAACCTTCGTAATTATTTCACCGATTGGTCGTTTATAAATATATCAAACCAAATCAAATTCAATTTTAATTTCAATTCGTAAACCAACATTTCATTTGTCTTTCCAAAACAATTTCCAAAATTTACGTTTCAAAACATTCAAATTACCATTTAAAAGTCTTATAATTCGATTTCAACTTTTATTCAAACAATTCAAATATTGATTCAAGTTCGTATATAAATTTCATTCGAAAATCATTTAGATTAATTTAATTTATCACTCCAACCAATTTAAACCCATTGATCGATTTCATTCAATATTCATTAAGTAAATTTGTCATTCAGAACAATTTCCATTTAATTTCCAATTTATTAAATCAATTACTTACGTTCAACTTCATTATATCAAAACTTCAAATTGAATTAAATTAAATTCGTCAAATCAACTTCTTAAAATACTTGTCTTATATTTATTCAACACATAAATCATATTTATTTCTTGTTAAAGAAAACAATTTCACTTATTTACCTACTTTAAATAATTTCTCCAAAACTCAATTGATAAAGAAACTCAATTTCATTTATTAACGAAGTTCAAATTCACTTATTCCGAAGTTCAATTTATCTTAACAAGGAATCCATTTTTTATTTAATTATCAAATAATTCAATCTTATTTAATTTTAAAATAATTCCAAACTTAATTATTAAATAATTCCAAAACTTTATAATTTCAAACTTAATTATAAATTCAACTTTATTATTATATCATTTCAAACTAAATTCAATCAATAATTCTAATTTTATCATCAAATAATTTATTTTAAAACAACGTTCTTTCAATAACTACTACGTTAATATTTTTGTTTTAAATATTAAATGTTAACATTTTCTTTTTTTTAAATTCAAATTCCAACTTCTTTTCAAAGCTTATTATTTATTCAAATAAAATCTTCATTTTATTTTTAAATCAAATCATTGACCAATCGGGTTTTTTTATTATATTCTCTATCCTAAGTCAAGTTTATTTTGGGTATTTGCCATTTCAGCCCCGATTCTATTTCAATTCAAAAATCAAAGCATAGAAAATGGAACTTGCAGTGTGATAACAGGGATGGTGTCAAAGTAAATAAACAAGCAATAACAACAATCAATAACAATCCGATAATCAATTCAAATAATCCCGAAGTAATCGTATTAATTTACATTTGTTGTTAATGCAAATTAACGTAATTATTTCTAGAATCTACACTATCATTTCATGTAGATTAAAGATTATTACACTTATTATTCTATGCAATTCTACACTTGACATTTATTATACGATTTCATACTATATCAATTTATACAACATACATTCAATGGTTTAAGGTGTACTTAATCAATTTCTACGTGTCAATTAATTTAACATCTAAAGGGGTCATATTATACCAATTTCTAATCAAATTCAACACATTCACCAATTTAAATTATTAACTATCCTATATCAAATTCAATTTTAAATTATTTATCACTTCATACATTAACAATTTAACGTCCAGTGTAAACATCAAACAATCAATCAATTAATTAACAGCCAAACTATATTATCATCGCATAAATAATTAACAGATAATGGTGTCAGATGTTGCAGGTGAACCGATACATGTAATAACATAAATAACAGTGTAAATAACTAACAGCAGGTATTTCAAATTATCGTTTCAATTGAAATCAAATTTAATAAATAGAAGAACATTAATCGTGAGCGATTGCTCACCTTTCGTGTTAGAGGATAGACAATGAAGTTGAGTTTCGAAATGCTAATATGAATCCCAGAGCAAGGCTAGACTGGCACGAATTGACGACAAAGCTGATATATAAGAATCGATGAGAACAAGATAATCAGTTTTGATATATACAGAAAATATACATTATTATTATGTTATATATATTATTCTATTATATTATTTTCTTGACAAATCTTAATTTTGAAACTCATTAAATTTATATACGTATGTATGTGTATATATATATATATATTTACATTATACTAAAACAACCCGCAACCTTATACCTTTGAGCAACTATGCAGAAAATAACCACATATATAATATATAAATAACATTTAATACTTGAGCTAAGCTGTAAGGAGTATAATGAAAGAAGTCAACATCAGTTATAATATATTTATATAAACCAAACGTGACATATATTTATCTGACATAACAAATGACTTCTCTATACAATAATATACTATGGGTACTATTTCGTAAAAATATGCGCATATAACATATATATACAGATATACCATTTAAAAATCAATATTTACAAAACCAAAATCAAACATATAGAGCTTATAAATATAACCATATATAAACAACAAATTGTATACATGAATCTTATATTTTATTAATAAATACACCTTCATTTCTAATACGACTTACATAAAACTAACATGTCATATAAATATAAATTGAACCATCTACAGTTATTAAGCAACTTATTATATATTTATATTTAAACTAACATTAGAAACAAATATAAACTTTATACTTTATATTTTATGGAAGCCTAAGTAGTATAAATATAACTGGTGTATAGGAAATCAACAGTATAATAATAATGTATATAAACCAATATAACTCAACAGCCCATAACTTGTGTACACCAAAACATGCTACATGTCTCCCAATAACCTATATACTATAATATATAGACTCAACAACCAAGACAAAAAAAATCACTTTAAATTTGTAAACAATTATATGCTACTGCAATTCATACAAAAACTGCAGATACACAGACTTCATCAACCTTTAAACTCACACACACATATATATATATAACAAAATGTATACAGTAATAATTTAAAACATACCCCAAAAGAAAATAAGGCAAGCTCGACTTGGCATGGAGATGAGAGGAAGTGAAACGCTCGGCCTTGTGCTCGCGTGGAGGTGGAGACCGTTGAAGTGCTTGCATGGAAAGAAGGGATGGTAGGGAGGAGAGGAGAACGGGGAGAGGCACGACCATGGGACAAGTTAGAAGGGTGTACGGGTCAGGGACGCGAGCTTAGCAACGAATATGGGAAGAGCGAATGTGGGTCGGTTGTCGATGGTGAAGGAGGACAGATGGATCGGGTTTGCGGCTGAAGGCAGAGGCCAAAGCTAGGTGCATCAGGTCGGAGGTGAGGTTACGCCCGCTAACAATGGTCAGGACAGGCAAAGGTTGCAGTCACGGCCATGGAGTGGGTGGCTTGCTCGGAAGTCGAGGGGAGAGAGGTTATGCTGCTGACTTGGGTTTGCACGGTTGAACGACCATCGGCTAATCTAGGGAAGAAGCGAAATGTTTTGGCATAGCTGGAAAAATAGGAGAGGGGATGATGATGTTAATGGGGTTGAAGTTGAGGGAGTGGTTGCTGAATTAAAGGAGTAGGAGAGGAAGAAATAAACATGCAATGTAAAAGTTTCAGGCTAAACAAAATATGAGCTGTCACTTTCCTTTTTTGCCAAAGAGAAGTAGAGGGGGAAACGAACAGACGTGTCAAGCAAATGAACAGGCTTTACAAAATATAAGCTAATTGTTGGGAATAACAAAAGTTAACTCTGGATGCAACTAGTAATAAAAGCTGTCGGCTATTATTATTTTTCACAGAAGAGAGTAAGTCACGAACCACACTTATTGAATACAGTGGAAATGTAAACGATTAGATAGCTGAATTCAAGGAATAATAATGGCAGTTGGCTGTTTGAATTGTTCAATTGGACAACACGTTTCAAATTTGAAATGTAAAGGAAAAATATAAAGTAAAAATTTCAGTACCGTTACAATGAACTGTTCAATCATTTCGTCGCGCATCGTACCTCAAAATACAGAAATAAATATACTACGGAGATCAGCATGATAAGACAATCAAAGAGGTATACAGATATCAGCGTTAAGATTTGATTATAAAAATTCGAATTTTTATACTAGTGGAAAATGCAAGAAAAATGCAGAAAAATAAGATCGGCTGAGCTAAAGATGTCCGAATTTGAAAAAAATGAAAAATGACGTCTTGCTCAGAAGATGATTTAGAATTTTTCTATGTAGAAATATTTAGGTTTCGAAAATGTTTTATTTTCATTTCTTTTTAACTGATTAAATTGAAGTAAATTTACGCACGAAAATAAACTTCATATTTTTGGACGAAAATTTACCAGTTGCTATGTTTAACTAGATGCATTTCAAATACCAAATTTATATTTAAAAATTTTATCGTTTAAAATTCCATAAAATTTCAATTAATAACGTTATTAAAACCAGTTAAATTTACGGGTCGTTACATTCTCCCCCACTCAAAACTTTTCGTCCTCGAAAAGGAAGGAGGTAGGAGAATAGAAACAACCAGAAGAAAATAGACATGAATTACATAATAAACAATTAATTTAAACCATATATACTTCAACTTAAATAAAATTATATTCAACAATTTGTTTTTAAATTCAAAATTTTCATTTAAATTGATTTGATTTCACATTTATTAATGTTAGGTACAAAAGGTTTCTTTCAATGAAATTCAACTTAAATTCAATTAATTCAAGATACTCCCTTAAGTTGGTTTAATTCAATTTATTAACTTCCAAAACAAAATTTTCTTCTATTAATCACACCTATTATTTGTTTAACTTATTATTCTATTTATCTCCATAAACATTTATAGTTAAAATTTCAGCGAATAACATTTATTATATGCACTCACATTTTTTTTATAAAGACAATTATATTGTATGTTGTCCAATTTCTTAAATTATCAAAGATCATAAATTTGAATAGTCATTTATTATAATCATACTTTATTCGACAAATTTAATTCTTCTTTATTCCATATTATTATTAAATTTATTCTACTTAATATATCTTATCGCATATATTAAGTATATTTACGTTTATTATAACCACTCAAATTTATTTAAATTTCTTTAAACATCATTTTATATTGTACAATATTCAATTACGTAGTTAACTTTTGAAAATTTAGGTAAGTTATATTGAATGCAATTGAGTATTATCCAAATAAAATTCCTAATTCAATTCTCTCAAGTTTAATATTAATTCAAAATTTGGTTTCATTTATAATTGAAATCATCTTTTACCCAAATTTTAAGAATTAAATTTCCGATTAACTTCAAACAATTTAGAAATAAATATATATTCATTATATCCAAATCAAATTTAAATCAAATACTTATATATATATATATATATATTTTAAATCATGTTGTACTTTAAAATTTTCAAATAAAATTCATTTCAAAACAAGAGTGTAGCAAGCTACTGATGGTCTCTCCACTTCGAAACTCGAAAATGAATGTCGATGATGCGGCCGTCATCACCGAAATTATTTTCCAACGACAAAACAAGAGAGCACTGATTTAAACTTTAAAATTCTTGAAATGATTTCTATATGAAAATATTTTAAATATTATACACTTTAAAACTTTCAAATCAAAGTTTGAAATCACCGGAAATTAAATTCTCAAATTCTAATTTAAATCCATTTGAATTCCAAATCAAATTATAAATAAGTTTTATAAATTCATTTATTTATGTTGCAATAGTCAATGGTTTACAAAACAATAAATAAAAATCAAATATTACCATTTGTTGACCCATTCATTTAACAGCTGGAGAATTTACTTATATACAGTGTAATCACACAAAATTATTTTATTTACCAAATTAGAAAACAATATTGTGTCAGTTTGCTCTGCTCAGTTGTTTTGGAAATCCTATAAATAGCGTTAACCAGACGAATCAAACGGAAACCCAATTCAACATCAACAACTCAAACAACAATATATATAAAAAAACATTTTTCATATTAATTTACAAATACACTTCCTCGCTCGACGATACAAGGATGGATTTAAAAATAAGTATAGAGATTTAAATTTGATGGAAACCAAATCAAAGAGAATTTTGATTCAAAAATAAGTTCGAAAAAGAAGATAAGATGGTTTTAATAACAAGTAGGAAGATGGATAAGTTTATATAAACTGCGGAAAACCTTAATCGGGTCAACCGTGACTTCCGAAGTAGATCAATGTGGAATTTTGAGGCAAATCCGCATCCGATATCAAGAAATGTAATTCAGGCATAGCAGGAGATAGATAGCATCGTAAATCGAGGATACAGAAACCTTCGTTAAATCAATGCCTATTATAAAGGAGATTCACCCATTTACAAATAATTCGAAGATTGGTGAGACCGTCGATTCATTATAAAGATCACTTGAAGTGGAATTATGGGATACTCCAGAATTAAAAGAAGACGAATAGTGAGGGACACGAATGAATTTTGGAACCGCAGGGAACGTTCCAAAATTCAAAGGAATTGAGTCAAAAGGAAGAAATCGAAACTCGAATGAGAGTGATTTTGTAAATACATTTACCCTATATGCTATGTTTTGCCAAGAGCTACCAAAGCTCTGATACCAACTGTAACGACCCGCTATTTCGGACTATTTGCATCCGCACATGTCAGACTTGGATAATTCAAAATACCAAATTGTTAATTTAAATTTTTCAAAACTCAAATATATATAGTAAATAAATAATCACAGAATCACAGACACGGAGTAATAATATGCAACGGAAGCAAAATATAGTAGTTCATAAAGCTACTATTTATATAACAGAGTTAAATAAGTTACAACAGAAGTCCCAAATACAATAGTCAAATACTAGAATCAGATTACATCATTGGAAACAACTAAATATCTGAAAGCTGGATAAATAGCTGGATCTCCAAGCGAAGCTCCAACTCCAAAGGTGAGTCTCGAATACTGGTACACTCAGTCTGACCCGAACGTAAAGCAAAACACAAAACACTCGAGTCAGCATTAACATTCTTATATCGATAAATCCAACTCAAGTGAAATAGCAATTGAAATACAAGTAACTCAAAGGATGTTGGAATAACCATCCTCTAAGGATCCATTAAACTATCTACTATGTAGTAGTGTACGCTAAGTAGATAATGTCTATCAGTAATATAAAATATCAAAATAGTGTTAAGGCGTTACCATTATCCCCCTTAACACATTTTATATAAATATCATAGTCTATACAGCACTGTAAACTCCACCGTAAACTAGTGGGATAACAGGGAGTACTCCATAGGTATAACACAAAACAAATTCATAGTGGTCGCGTATGTAGGGATAAAAGTATGACAAGGTACATGAGGCAATACCCAAGGTAGTGAAACTACCGTTTGCCTGATCCGAACTGGTAAGAACGCATCGCCGCAACGATCACAACACCGCGAAACAACACTCCCAAAATACTGAGGGTGCACCAATCAATAACAGGTAATGAGTAGTTTACGAAGAAGTGTGTTCGCTCGAGGTGGCTAACCCCATTTGGCCCGGCACGACTCCTGTTTTAGTCATTTTCAATTTGACACAAGTATCAAGGCTATCCATTATAGTTCTCTTTCTTTAGTCATCACGTACATCATTCCAACCACTTCATTCTGGATCACACTCCACATATAGTTATTAAAGTGGTTTTCGGTTTAGACAAAGAGTACATCCATAACCGATTTTGGATTCTTTAATAACCTTCGTAATTATTTCACCGATTTGTCGTTTATAAATATATCAAAACAAATCAAATTCAATTTCAATTTCAATTCGTAAACCAACATTTCATTTGTCTTGCCAAATCAATTTCCAAAATTTACGTTTCCAAACTTTCAAATTACCATTTCAAAATCTTATAATTCAATTTCAACTTTTATTCAAACAATTCAAATATTGATTCAAGTTTGTATCTAAATTTCATTCGGAAATCATTTAGATTAATTTTATTTAGCATTCCAACCAATTTAAACCCATTGATCGATTTCATTCAATATTCATTAAGTAAATTTGTCATTCAGAACAATTTCCATTTAATTTCCAATTTATTAAATCAATTCCTTACGTTCAACTTCATTATATCAAAACTTCAAATTGAATTAAATTAAATTCGTCAAATCAACTTCTTAAAATACTAGTCTTATATTTATTCAACACATAAATCATATTTATTTCTTGTTAAAGAAAACAATTTCACTTATTTACCTACTTTAAATAATTTCTCCAAAACTCAATTGATAAAGAAACTCAATTTCATTTATTAACGAAGTTCAAATTCACTTATTCCGAAGTTCAATTTCTCTTATCAAAGAATCCAATTTTTATTTAATTATCAAATAACTCAATCTTATTCAATTTTAAAATAATTCCAAACTTAATTATTAAATAATTTTAAAACTTCATAATTTCAAACTTAATTATAAATTCAACTTTATTATTATATCATTTCAAAATTAATTCAATGAATAATTCTAATTTTATCATCAAATAATTTATTTTAAAACAACGTTCTTTCAATAACTACTATGTTAATATTTTTGTTTCAAATATTAAATATTAACATTTTCCTTTCATTAAATTCAAATTCCAACTTCTTTTCAAAGCTTATTATTTATTCAAATAAAATCTTCGTTTTATTTTAAATCAAATCATTGACCAATCGGGTTTTTTTATTATATTCTCTATCCTAAGTCAAGTTTGTTTTAGGTATTTATCATTTCAACCCGATTCCATTTCAATTCAAAAATCAAAGCATAGCAAAGGGAACTTGCAGTGTGACAAGGGGGATGGTGTTAAAGTAAATAAACAAGCAATAACAACAATCATTAACAATCCAATAATCAATTCAAATAATCCCGAAATAATCGTATTAATTTACATTTGTTGTTAATTCAAATTAACGTAATTATTTCTAGAATCTACACTATCATTTCATGTAGATTAAAGATTATGACACTTATTATTCTTTGCAATTCTACACTTGACATTTATTATTCGATTTCATACTATATCAATTTATACAACAAACATTCGATGGTTCAAGGTGTACTTAATCAATTTCTACGTGTCAATTAATTTAACATTTAAAAGGGTCATATTTTACCAATTTCTAATCAAATTCAACATATTCACAAATTTAAATTATTAACTATCCTATATCAAATTCAATTTTAAATTATTTATCACTTCATACATTAACAATTTAACGTCCAGTGTAAACATCAAACAATAAATCAATCAATTAACAGCCAAACGGTATTATCATCGCATAAATAATTAACAGATAATGGTGTCAGATGTCGCAGGTGAACTGATACATGTAATATAATAAATAACAATGTAAATAACTAATAACAGGTATTTCAAATTGTCGTTTCAATTGAAATAAAATTTAATAAATAAAAGAACATTAATCGTAAGTGATTGCTCACCTTTCGGGTTAGAGGATAGAAAATGAAGTTGAGTTTCGAAATGCTAATACGAATCCCAGAGCAAGGCTAGACTGGCACGAATTGAGGACAAAGCCGATATATAAAAATCGATGAGAACAAGATAATCAGTTTTGATATATACTAAAAATATATATTGTTATTATGTTATATATATTACTCTATTACATTATTTTCTTGACAAATCTTAATTTTGAAATTCATTAAATTTTTATATACATATATTTACATTATACTAAAACAACCTGAAACCTTATACCTATAAGCAACTATGTGGAAAATAACCACATATATAATATATAAATAACATTTAATACTTGAGCTAAGCTGTAAGTAGTATAATGAAAGAAGTCATCATCAATTATAATATATTTATATAAACCAAACGTGACATATATTTAGCTGTCATAACAAATGACTTCTCTATACAATAATATACCGTGGGTACTATTTCATAAAATATGCGCATAAAACAGTAGCTTATATATATATATATACCATTTAAAAATCAATATTTACAAAACCAAAATCAAACATACAGAGCTTATAAATATAACGATATATAAACAACAAATTGTATACATGAATCTTATATTTCATAAATAAATACACCTTCATTTCTAATATGACTGACATAAAACTAACATGTCATACAAATATAAATTGAACTATCTGCAGTTATTAAGCAACTTATTATATATTTATATTTCAACTAACATTAGAAACAAATATAAACTTTATACTTTATATTTTACGGAAGCCTAAGTAGTATAAATATAATTGGTGTATATGAAATCAACAGTATAATAATAATGTATATAAACCAATATAACTCAACAGCCCATAACTTGTGTACACCAAAACATGCTACATATGTCCCAATCACCTATGTACTATAATATATAGACTCAACAGCCAAGACAAAAAAAATCACTTTAAATTTGTAAACAATTATATGCTACTGCAATTCGTACGAAAACTGCACATACGTAGACTTCATCAACCTTTAAACTCACACATATATATAACATAATGTATACAGTAATAATTTAAAACATACCCCAAAAGAAAATAAGGCAAGCTCGGCTTGGCATGGAGACGAGAGGAAGGGAAATGCTCGGCCTTGTGCTCGCATGGAGGTGGAGACTGTTGAAGTGCTTGCATGGAAAGAAGGGATGGTAGGGAGGAGAGGAGAACGAGGAGAGGCGCGGCCATGGGACAAGTAAGAAGGGTGTACGGGTCAGGCACGCGAGCTTGGCAACGAATATGGGAAGAGCGAACGTGGGTCAGTTGTCGATGGTGAAGGAGGACAGATGGATCGGGTTTGCGGCTGAAGGCGGAGGCCGAAGCTAGGTGCGTCAGGTCGGAGGTGAGGTTACAGTGGCTAACAATGGTCAGGACAGACAAAGGTTGCTGTCACGGCCATGGAGTGGGTGGTTGCTCGGAAGTCGAGGGGAGAGAGGTTATGCTGCTGACTTGGGTTTGCACGGTTGAACGGCCATCGGCTAATCTAGGGAAGAAGCGAAATGTTTTGGCATAGCTGGAAAAATAGGAGAGGGAATGATGATGTTAATGGGGTTGAAGTTGAGGGAGTGGTTGTTGAATTATAGGAGTACGAGAAGAAGAAATAAACTTGCAATGTAAAAGTTTCAGGCTAAACAAAATATGAGCTGTCATTTTCTTTTTTTTTAAAGAGAGGTAGAGGGGGAAACGAACAGATGTGTCAAGCAAATGAGTTGGCTTTACAAAATATAAGCTAATTGTTGGGAATAGAAAAAGTTAACTCTGAATGCAGCTAGTAATAAAAGCTGCCGGCTATTATTATTTTTCACAGAAGAGAGGAAATCACGAACCATACTTATTGAATACAGTGGAAATGTAAACGACCAGATAGCTAAATTCTAGGAATAATAATGGCAGTTGGCTATTTGAATTGTTTGATTGGACAACACGTTTCAGATTTGAAACGTAAAGGAAAAATATAAAGTAAAAATTTCGGTACCGTTACAATGAACTGTTTAATCATTTTGTCGCGCATCGTACCTCAAAATACAGAAATAAATATACTACGAAGATCAGCATGACAAGACAATCAAAACGGTATACAAATATCAGCGATAGGATTTGATTATAAAAATTAGAATTTTTATACTAGCGGAAATGCAAGAAAAATGCAGAAAAATAAGATCGACTGAGCTAAAGATGTCCGAATTTGAAAAAAAATGAAAAATGACGTCTTGCTCAAAAGATGATTTAGAATTTTTCTATGTAAAAATATTTCGGTTTCGAAAACGTTTCATTTTCATTGCTTTTTAACTGATTAAATTGAAGTAAATTTACGCACGAAAATAAACTTCATATTTTCGGACCAAAATTTATCAGTTGCTATGTTTAACTAGATGCATTTCAAATATCAAATTTATATTTCAAAATTTTATCGTTTAAAATTCCATAAAATTTCAATTAATAACGTTATTTAAACCCGTAAAATTTAAGGGTCGTTACATTTTTCTTATTTTATAAATATATCTTCTTAATCATTATTATATACATATTATTTTAAAGAAAATGTTTTTAAAACTAATTACCCATAAATCAATTTACATAAATAATATTTTTAAACCCAAATCATTTTTCTAAGTCATTTATTTAAATTTTAAATTCGAACTTCCAACTCAATATCCAAATTCAAATTCAAATTTACTCATATATACATATACATATATTTTTCAAATTCAAATTCATTCCAAAAATTCATTCCAAAATTTACATTAACTATTAATTTAAATTTAATTCAAAACTAGGATCGTTACAGTAGTCCCTTACCTAGTCATTTATATGGAATCCAATATCCACTACCTGCCTATCATTTTGGTTCTAGAGCCTAATATCCGGAATTTAATAATGGTAATAATTTTGGCTATTTTAATTATTATTTGCACACTAAGCACTAGTATAATATAACGTGATTTGATATGATATGTTTTGGTTATCGTAAGTTGAAAACTCATCCATGTTTATATGTGGGCGTGGTCTTGCGAGATACCCTATATTTTGATAAAGAAAGTTTGGTAATCTTAGAACTTTAAAATTCAGTTGAGTTATACGCTTGTTTACCCGACTGGTTAGGGCATTCTTCCCTTTTAATGCTCAGGTCAGACTGAGTATGTTCACAGATATAGATTTGGATGCTTTGGAGCTTCAATAGGATAGTTGGAAGTCTTCTAGTCGTATTCTACGTATATATTTATTTTTCTATTGCTTTGTTGTTTGAATCATCAGTTGTAGGAACGGGTTATTACAACTGCCCCGGCTGATGATTAGTAATAAATTGTTGTACTTTGATTGACGGATGTAATTATACTATACAATAGTTTCCATTTTTGTAAAGATCATAGATATGATACTATATGTTTTTCTGCTGCGATTGTGAGATTCTGTATTGTTATTCTTCTGTTTCGCCCTTCTTCTCTTCTCTTCTTCTCTTTTATTTCTTTGTTCTCACCCTCTCTCTTCTTTTTCGTGACTTTCCGTCATTCTATGCTCTTTGGGTTGGACATGTATGGTTTATTGTCGATTCAAAGGGCACAGATTTGCTGGTCGTCACACAAACTATGACTCTAAATGACATTTAGGCAAGTGAGCAGGACTTTCAAAAGAGTCAACGGAATCATGACCTGATCCAGATTGTGATAAAGTATGTTGAGGTTTAATTTGATTATGATACGTCTGCTCTTGTTTCGAAAATAGTATCTTCTGGTTCACATGTATAGGTTGAATAGAAAATCTGGTATTATATTTTTTTGAGAAGTGTTGATAGTAGATTCACTGAAAGGAAATACATGCACATTGAATATGACATGTCTAGATAAGAATATTCTTTCCTTGTTATCTAAACACTTATATCCTTTTGTGTTGGTTGCATATCCAAGAAATGTATAGGATGTAGGTCTGTAGTTTAACTTATGAGTATTATGTTGCCTTAAGCAGGGAAAACAAAGGCAACCAAAGACTTTTAAGCTATGATAGTAGGGTGTCTTATCAATTAGTACTTCAATGGACTTTTTTCTTGTAGGATCTTGGTAGGTAGTGTTTTTATCAAGTGAACAACAGTGGCAAAGGCATCCGAGTATAATTTTTGTGGTAATGAGGCTTAAGCTAATAGTGAAAGCCATGTTTCGCCTATACATCCGTGCTTTCTCTCAATTAATCCATTCTATTCGGATGTGTAGGGGTAAGTAATTTAATGATTAATTTCTTTTTTCTAAAAGTATTATCTGAGTGGTTTTAATTCTGGCCTTCCATCTATTTGTATAGTTTTGACTTAAAATATGACAAATTTTTCTACATGAGCTATAAACTTTATAACTGCACAAGAACTCTCAAATTTTGACGTTAAAAAGCAGTTCCGAATTTTTTAGGAATGTGCATCTATAAAGGAAATATAGTATTCATATCCCTAGTCGTATCAAAGGGGGTAGGTCCCCATAGGTCAATGGTCACAAGCTTAAGAGGTTTTGAATATATAGTTTTAGAGTTTTGAAAGGTGAGCTTGTGATTCTTGCCCATCCGATAATACGTACATATATAAGGTATATACACATTATTAGAAGTTATTTTATTTCTTTTCAAATACTTTCTTTAAAATTTCAACACTAGGATGTCCCAGTTTATAATGCCACAAGTCAAAAATATGCTTACACTGAGTAGATTCAGAAAGATTACAACAATTTTGAACTTTATCAGAATTCTTGGAATCAACAAAACCAAATTTGTAAAGTCCCTTGAATGCATTACCCTGCAAGAAAATTGTCTTTGTTAACATATCTTTAACAACACAAAAACTAAGATAGAATTCAAAGAATACACTATCATCTCTAGCAAATTGTGATATACTTATCAAGTTTTTATTTATTTGAGGAATCCTCGGTAAATTGTTAAGATAACGTTGCCTCTTACCTTGTATAAATGCATTACCACTATGAGTTATTCTAGTTGGTACACCATTACCCTTGTGAATACACTGTTTACCTCTCTACTCTTCATTTCCAAGATTCAAGTTGCAGAGAATATTTGTAACGTGATTTGTTGCTCTAGAGTCTGGGTACCAAACTTCATCATGAATATCATCAATCTTGACATAGTCATTGGTGCCATCGAGTTTCTTTTTGTGTTTTCTAATTGGTTCCTTCATTCTTACTGCATACTGGTCAGGTTAACACTTAGATTAAAGTTTCTTTGAATGCCAGAATTACTTTTTTCCCAATATATGTAGTTTAAGCGAAGTCTGAAATAACATTTATTTGCAGCATGACCATATCTTTCACATATCTGACATCTATGTCTATTACCATTGTTATTCCATCTGCCATTCCTTCCTCTTCCTCTATAATTATGACCACCCCTTTGAAAATTGTTGAAAGTATTCCTTTTGTCCTGATTCTTTCCTTTGTCATTATTTGCTATGTAGTTGACATAAAATTCTGCAGTTCTTTTGTTCAATTCTTCCTTCATGAGCAAGGAGAATGGAATCAACATACTTGAGAGACGAAGTGGTATCTCTTAAGGAGATAACTCTTTTACAGATTCATATTCATCATTAAGTCTACCTAAAATAAATAGAATTTCTCTGTATTAGATACAGTGTGGCCGCCAGCAGCTAATTGATCATATAATGACTTAACATTAGTTAAGTTTTCTCACATTGGCATTGTTTCATTCTTTACATTTTGTAATTGTCTCCTACGGAACATAATTCTGGCAGCTGATTGAGCACTGAATATTTGTTCAACGGTAGACCAGATTTCTTGTGCATTTTTATATCCTATTACTTGAGGCAATAGGCTTGAACTGATAGAAGATAAGAGCAAAGAACTTAACAAGTTGTCTTGTCTGTTATATATGATGAATTCTGTATTTGTAATGCTTTTTCCATCATTGTATGTAGTGAATTGATTTGGCATGACTTCAAAAAGATAATCTTTCAACCCATATCCTCTCACAGTAGTGATAATCTGAAACTTCTAAAGAAGAAAGTTGGATTTATCCAATTGGTTGGATGTTGTTTGATTTTGTGGAGCTATTAAGATGTTTGACAGGTTTTCATCGAATTGCTGCTGTGTTGAGAAGAAAGTTGGATGTAAAAAAGGAATTTCTATTTCCTGTATCACCATCAGTCATGGTGATACCAAAATTCCAAGAAACTCAGAGATATAAAATTGTAAGCAGATCTCGAATTTTAAAAGATGCCAAAGATAATCAAGATACCCAGGTATGATTCTGAGTATCTAGTAAAAAGAAGAAAATATATAATTCTTGAGAGCAGTTAGAAAAAAATACATCTCGATGAAGAACAATTAATCAATGATTTGGTAAAACAATTAGAAAAAATCCAAAGAATTATCAAGAAAATGGGATGATAGATTGATTGATTTCTTGATAATTTGAATGTTGAATTTCAAGCAGTAAGGAGCCAAAAAATGTATTTTTAGGCAAGGCTTCAATGATTATGATGATTAATGAGAAGTTCAAGTCAGTCTGATAAGAACCGTGAAAAAACTGAGAGCAATCAAGAAAATCTAGTATCAAAGCTATAGTAAAAGAAAACTCCATCTATGATGATAATGAGATTACTACAAATCTATAATCCGAGAGAGGAAAAAGTAGCAATAATTGATTATCGTTAGACTTCCAGTGGCTCTGATACCATATTAAAGATTATGCAGTGTTAATAGAACGAAGAAAATGCTTTATTATCTCAAATGATTTATTGCATATGAAACTGTAAGCTACTGTTGCTTATATAGAGAATTATAATACCACAATATACTTGGTGGGTTAGGCCTAATATGATGCAACATGCTTGATAAAAAACCACGTGCGATTGGATATGATATAAAGGAGACAACACACGCATGTGCATTATTCTTGACTCATCTAATATTTGAAGGTATGATTTCCTTTTACAATTTTAATTTGAGTAGCTGGTTTAAAGGTGTTTGGAGTATGTATTATAAAGTCATTTCCTATTTATTCTTAGTTTTTTTGACAGTTTCCTGTTTATCCGTGTGTTATATGAAAAAGAAACATTGGTAAACAATCAAGTACCTTTAATATTTATAACTAGAAAATAGCCTTTTTCTCATATTTACAATTTTACAATTTCCTTTGTATCATTAGAAAATAGATGGGTTAATCCATTCAAAAATATTCGACTAAATATTGTGGATCACAACGAGTAATGGAAAATATGGAATAAATTTTTGATGCTTTTATTCGTATGATATAATAGATTCAGCAGAATGGAGGAAGATTGTGTCTTTGAAGAAGACAGTAGATGGTAAAATTGCAAAGGGTGAAGTAACACGGTCCCTTATCATTTCCAAAACACATTGTTTTTATGTTCACATTATAACCTCTCTCTCAATCTATTTCTTTCTTATTTTTTCATTTTTTTGTCTTTTCGTGTTACAGAAGATGGTGTCAAACATTTAGTTGGCGGAATCGCATCAGTAATCTCCTGGAAGAAGTGAGAAAATTCATGACCTCTACTTGTATTCTTAGTATATCATAATCAATACTGCGAGGTCTTGCTTTTTCTAGTAGACTTGTGTCATACCATAATTATAAATAATACAACTTCTTTTATCTTCTATTCAATCAATATCCCAGTCAATTACACATCATGCAAAAGTACCTTTCAATGCTTTGATTAGTATCTTCTGCTTGCAATGTAGGAATTGTACTTACAAGGGGCAAGGAGGTTTGGCTTCTATGGGGCTTTAATGATTGGATGCATTTTGGCGATGAGGAAAATTAATCCTTCAGGTGAATGTGTAGAGAATTTAAATCTTATTGCCAGGATTTATAACAAAGCTTTCCTGAAGAGATTATAACAACTACAGGGAGTGCACATCATATGAGCGTATGGAAATGTTTGCTACTTTGTGTATTTTGTTGAAACTGATACTTGAATTCCATCTGAAAGCAGCAATTGAAGATAAAGAAGGAGTCAAGAAAGAAGAGAAGTAGGCAAAGCCCTTGGAGCAGAAGCAAAATTCAAGTTGCGTAGCGGAAGCGCGGAGATGAAATGCCAGGGCTTAGAAGGGTTTGGATCGGTGAAATCATCGAACGAAAATTCTTTATTTTGCTAGTTGAAGGTTTCAGTGGTAGTTTGATTTGGAGCGATAACATGAGATTTGGGGAAGACGTGGAAGCTTTTTTTTAGTATTGTAAAAGAGGTGAAGATGCCGAACCAAAACATGATGCTCCGGAATTTTGGTTCAGTTATTTGGTCAAGAAGGAGATGCCGAATGAAATATCTCATTCGGTATGTGGGCATGTTGATCCAAACTGTAGTGGTGATGCCAGTCCAAATGCTGTGCGTCGAACCAAAGTGATGTCGAACCAGATGTGCCAAACCAAACCCCACGGCTGCTATATAGTAGCTACCCCTCCACATATCTTCATTCTATAAATAGTGGAGCTTCTAGACAACAATGGGAACCATCCTAGAGAGCTGAAGATGTATAGAATTTTATCTGTATTGTTAATTCTTCTTATGTATAGCCTCCAAAAGTGAATCAATCTTGAATCTAATCTTTCAGTGATTAATAAATTCTCCTTTCCCAAAGTAGATGTACACTGCCTTGCAGTAGTGGAATCACTATAAATACTAGTGTTATTTATTTTTGTACATCGTATTGTTCTATGATTATCTGTGTTTGATTTGTCTCACTACAATCATGATCCGGTTGTTTTTTGCGGTGTTAGGTTTTTTACTCCTTTGGATTAATCATCTGAAGAGATTTTCCCCAACAGTCTAGTATCGGAGTTGTAGGGATGATTGACGAGTGTTAGACATTATGGTAGGAGATGAAGTGACTCCGGTTGTTACAAGACACTATAATAGGGGGATGTATATCACGTCAAGATCACAGTTGGCTATTGAGAAATGGAACGGAGATAAAGACTTTGAGAAGTGACAAAGGAGAATGAAGGCTATTCTAATGACGAACGAATTCCATCCATTAGCGTTGCCCCTGAGAAGTTAACGGCTGACATCTCAATCGCGGAAAGGAAGGAAATGGAGAAATGCGCATTTACTACTTTACAACTAGCTAGGGTAGAGAAGGTCAATCTCAAAGATTAGCAGTGAGACCACTGCTAGGGCCACTTGGACCAAGCTTGAAGATCTCTACTCGAAAAAAAATTTGAATAACCGTCTGATACTGCTGAAGACATTTTTCTCAATCATATGAGAGAGGTACTTCAGTTAAGGAAGATCATAATTTCTTTACTGCTCTCATGATGAAGATGAAGACTATTGACTTGAAGACGGATGAGGAGCAAATGGCAATGATTTTTTTGTGTTCTCTTCCGTAACGATAAACTGTTTTTTTGCTAGTAGCCTTGTCTTCTCTAGAGACACATTGAGAGTGGAAGATGTGAATTCAGGCCTTCTATCTAAGGGCTTGAGAGATCAGATTAAGAAGAAAAGTGAAGGAAGCAGAGGTGGAAGTAGTAGTCACGGTCTGTTTGATGAAAGATGTAGAGAAGATAAGAAGAATTGGCACTCTAGAGGGCGTTCCAAGTCCACGAAGCCCGGAAATGGCAGAAGAGGAAAGTCTAAGGACTGGAAGTGCTTTATCTGCAAAAACATGGTCATTGGAAAAAGGATTGCCCAAATTTGAAGAAGAAGGAAGAAGACGGATCTTAATCATTTGCGGTGGAGAAGTCTGTATCTAATGATGTGTTGTCTAAAGCAGTATCACATGTCTCAGACCATTGGGTGCTGGACTTGGGGGTGTCTTTCCATATGATGCCTAATAAGGATTACTTTGGTTTTTAGTTGGAATAGAAGGAAGCTCTATTATTATGGATAATGATGCTAGCTGTAGTGCAATAGTGAAGGTATAGTGAGGATTTGGATATTTCGCGGAGTGATACGCACTTTGACAGGTGTCTGTTATGTTCCAGGTCTTTGGAAGTCCTTAATTTCTTTAGCACAATTGGCATCTTTGGGATGCAAGGTAACAATCGAGAAGTATATTCTGAAGATTTCGAAAGGTGCACTAGTTCTTATAATAGGAGAAGTGTTCCGAAATCTATATTTGTTGAAAGGAACCACAATTCTCGGAGAATCGTGTGTTGGAGTAGATAGTTCTCATGCATTGGAAGTCGCAAAGCTTTGGCATCTAAGGTAAGGTCATATTTTAGAAAAGGGCTTAGATTTCCTTCGAAGATGGAAAATGATCAAAGGAAAAAAGCTTTAACAAGATGGACTTTTTCCAAGAATGTGTGCTAGGCAAGCAAACTAAAGCATCTTTTGGAACTGGACTTCATGGATCGAGGCGAGTACTTAAGTACATGCAAACAGATATTTGGGGATCGGTTTTGCTACTCCTTCTCTTAGAGGAGCAAAATATTTTATCTCCTTGATGAATTTTTCTCAAAAAGCATGGGTGTATATGATGAAGGCCAAATCAGAGAGTTTTGAGAAATTCAAAGACTGCAAAGCACTTGTTGAGAACCAATCGGGTCCTAGGTCGAAGGTGGTGAGATCTAATAATGGCGGTGAATCTGTGTACAGAGAGTTCCTCGACTTTTATAGACATCATGGCATTTAGAGACTTTTCACTACTCCCAGCAATCTGCAATCCAATGGGGTTTCAAAGAGGATGAGCATGACTCTACTGAAGATGGCTCGTTCTTTGAGATTGACTGCAGGCTTGTCTAGAGGCTTTTGGGTTGATGCATTATCAACTGCGGTGCATATCATAAATCAAATTTCGTGCTCAACTATAGGTGGGAAGATTCAACAGGAGAAGTGGAGAGGTAAAATAGTGTGGCTTGGTTACTTCTGAATTTTGTGTTTTCCTATGTACGTTCATTATACAGCTGATGACAAGTTAGATGCTAGAGCATACAAGGGTACACCGATGATATCAAGGGGTATCGAATTTGGAAACCTGTTGATCGGAAGATTGTTTATTCCAGAATGTTACTTCTGATGAGTTTTCTATGTTCAATCCGAAGGAGAAGCTACTTAGCACATCAGAAGATTCTGATAGGCCTAAGGAGATGGAAGATGTTGTCCATTTCCAACAAAATACAATAGTTGTTGTTGATGCCGTCGAGCAAGAATGCAGTTGATGAAACATCATAGGATACTCCATACGTATATTCTAGCGGTGTTGGTGATGTGCATAAATCCATAGGAAGTTCAGCTCAAGTGGAACAGAAAGGATTTTAGGCGAAGCAGTACCTATACAGGTCAGTCATAGGACTATTACATCGCTTGAAAGGTACGGTGATTGGCAGTTTGCGAACATTAGCCTTGATGATCAGCTTGATTACGCGTTGCATGTGGTTCATGAGGAGTCGCTTGACTTTGATAAAGCTTTGAAGTCATGTGAAAGTTCGAATTGGAAGTGCGCTATGGAAGAGGAGTTAGAATCATTGAAGGGCAATGAGACTTGTGATTGGGTACCACTTCCTCAAGGAAGCCGAACCATAGGTTGCAAGTGGGTGTTCAAGGTGAAGGATGATGGGAGATACAAGGCTAGACTAGTTGCTATAGAGTTTTACAAAGAAAGGTATTAGAGCATGATGAGATATTCTCTCCAGTAATGAGAAACACGTCCCTCTACATTTCGCTCGCTATCGTCGCAGCTCAAGACTTGGAGATGGAGCAACTGGACTTGAAAACTGCTTTCTTACATGGAGACTTGGATGAGACCATCTATGTGAAGCAGCCAAAAGGATTTGTTGTAGTTGGGAAAGAAAATTGGTTTGCAAATTGAAGAAGTCATTGTATGAACTTAAGCAGTCATCTAGACAATGGTACAAGAGGTTTGACTCTTTTATGCTTTCACTGGTTTTGATCATAGCATTAAAGATGCTTGTGTGTACTTCAAGCACACAAAGAATGGTAGATAGGTGTACCTACTCTTGCACATGGATGATATGTTTATTGGTTCCAAGGATAAGGCTGAAATTGATAGTTTAAAATGAAAGATAAAAGTAAAATTCTAAATGAAAGACCTTGGAGAAGAAAAGAAGATTTTAGGTACGGAAATCCAAAGGGATAGAAAGCTAAGACTTTTGAGCCTCACTCTAAAATAGTAAATTCGAAAGGTGCTTGCTCGATGTAGCATGGAAGCAGTGAAGGCAATCAGCACACCCATGCTTTTACATTTATAAATTTCTAGTAAAGGACCACCGATCTAGGAAAAGGACAAGGATTATATGATGAAGGTTCCATATGCAAGTACAGTTGGCAGCTTGATATATGCCATGGTCTGCAGTAGGCCCGACGTTGCACAGGTGGTTGGATTGGTTAGTAGGTCCACGGAAAATCCAGGAAAGATGCATTGGGAAGTAGTGAAGTGTATCTTCAGATACCTTAGAGGAAGTCCAAATTATGGACTTGTCTTTGGCGGCAGAAATAGGGATTTCAGCTTGGTTGGATTTTGTTATTCTAACTATGCCAATGATAGAGATCGAAGGAAGTCAACCTCCGAATATGTGTTCACCATTAGTGGGACATGGATTAGTTGGAGAGCGAGGTCGCAGATGGTTGTGGCTTTGTCTCCTATTGCAACATAGCTCATAGTTGCAGTTGAAGCAGCTAAGGAGGCGCTTTATTTGAGGTGACTGTTGTGTGCTTTGGGCTTTGTATACGAACATATGGATGTGTACTGTGACAATCAGAGTGGAATTCACTTAGCTGAAAATATGACATTCAGCTCGAGGACGAAGCATATTTAGGTGAGAGAGTTGTTTCTTGTCTCAATAAGTGAAGAGAAGCTAGTTCATCTTCAGAAGGTTCGCACAAAGGAGAATGCAGCAGACATGTTTACCAAATCATTACCGGTTTCTAAGTTCGAGCATATCTCGGACTTGGTTCGCATAATGAAGTGGTAGGTACCACGTGGTGGCATGAGGGGAGTGTTAAGATGGTTCATGGGGATGCTTGTTTTCATGATGGAGATTGGTAGGTTGTACATGGACCGGGTACTTCGAACACTTTGTTGACAGTCAGTGTACTTGCCGGAGTTCGTTGACAGAGTCCAATGGGTGAAGGTATTGCCAAAGATCATTGGGTAAGTATCCATTGCTTGGAGCATAAAGATGTAGATTAATTTGGATGACTAGTACATAATTTGGTATCAAGGTGGAGATTGTTGAAATTGATACCTAAATTTCCATCTAAAAGCAGTAGTTGAAGAAGGAGTTGCTGAGGATAAGAACCAGGCAAAGCCCTAGGAGTGGAAGCTGAAATCACATTGGGAAGAGAAAGCGCAAAGGTGAAATGCTAAGGCTTGTAATGGTTTGGATCGGTGAAATCACCGAACGAGAATTCTCGTTTGGTTGGTTGAAGGTTTCGGTGGCAGATTGATTTGGAGCGGTAGAATAAGATTTGGAGAAGATGTGGAAGCTTCATTCGGTATTGTAAAAGAGGTGAAGAATGCCAAACCAAAATTTGCCGCTCCATAATTTTTGTTTGGTGATTTGATGAAGAAGGAGTTGCCAAATGAAATATCTCGTTCGGTATTTGGGTATGTCGGTCCAAACTGAAGTGATGATGCCGTTCCAAATGTTGTGTGCCGAACTAAAGTGATGCTGAACCAGATGTGCCGAACGAAACCCCAGGGCTGCTATATAGCAGTTACCCCTCCTTATATCTTCAATCTATAAATAGTGGAGCTTCTGGACAACAATGTCAGCCATCCTAGAAAGCTGAAACTCTACAAAACTTTGTCAGCATTGTTAGTTTTACTCATGTACAGCCTCCAAAAGTGAATCAATCTTGTAACTCTAATCTTTCAATGATTAATAAAATCTCCTCTCCCCAACTGGACGTACATTGCCTCGTAGTAGTGGAACCACTATAAATATTAGTGTTATTTAATTTTCCACATTGCATTGATCTTTGACTTTCTAATATGGTGTTTATATTTGTTTGTTTCATCTTACAACATTCATGATCCATTTATTTTCCGCTGAGTTGGGTTTTTATTCCCTTAGACTGATAATCTGAATTGATTTTCCCCAACAGATTATACTATGGAGATTTTAAAGAATTTCGTAAGTTTATGAACTATTATTCAACACTTGATGTTCTGTTTCCTTTAGCATGGTGTTGTAATGTGTATAAGGAAATGGAAAGTGCTTATTGTTGATCTAGAAGATTCAACGCAGGTGGCATGTGCACAACAAATGAAGATTACGAATGAGATATGTTTTCCTCCAGTTGTTTTTTATTACCTCTCACTTGCAATCTTGTCTGCTACCATTAGCAAGCGAGTATTCAGATTTGAACAACAAAAGGTGCATGAAATGGTAGTCTCTTATCCTTAAATTTGATGTCAAAGATTGTGTCCTACAGAAAAATCAATACAAAAGAGTTCGTGTCCTAGTATTAGTGATGACTTGAATAACAAGTCATCTATCATTGCTCTAGTATTTGTTTCGTTACTATATATAGATTAGGGATTTTTATTTATATTTCTATTCCTGAAAGTTTCTCATGATTTTTATAAGATAAGTCATAATACTAGGGAAATAAATATTCTATATGGCAAGTGGGTTTTGTCATTAATTGTTGAAATGACAATGTTTGTTGGTAAGTGACTTAACATATGCTAATCGACTTAGGTTTCATTATATGGTTGCTTAACTGGCTTATTATGTGGCTGTCTTCATCAAAACGTAATGAAGACTTATGCTTTAGTCTTAATTTATATGAACCATGTCAAAGGTTGTAAAAACCGTTAGACCGACTCTAAATGGTAGGCATGGATTAGGGAATAATAGTTCATGCGGGCATTAAATGGCACTAGTGTTTTCAACACTATTCATAAAAATTTCTATAATGCTCATATAATTAATGGTTATATTTGCATTTTTCAGGTGTGAAGGCAAAGACGCATTGAGGTTAAATTGAAATTATATGTCATTTCACACATTTTCTTCCACAATTGTAATTCATATGCATTTTATCTTGTACAACCACTTGTAAATTGTATGTAATGTTTAATGTTATTTAACCATGCTCATCGATGCTCTTTGGTGCTTATCATCCTTCGTTAGTCAGTGCTCTTCAGTCTTTCGTATAGCAAATGATCATGCTGAAATTGAAAGAGGGGAGAATTAGGGTTTCTATAATTTTGCTCGTGCGTTTTGATTTCTGGTAGTTTGGATTAGAATGATCGGTCTTTACTACAGCTAAATGGATATAGGCTTTTCAATTTTTTTGGGCCGAGAAAATGTCGTTGGAAAAATAAAATTGGATTTATTAATAAAATTAGGTATCTTACCTTTTATTCGGCAATAGGTGGCATGATAGTGTTAGGGGTATGCCCTAGGGGCAATTCTGTAATTTATTAACTTCAAAATCAGTTCTTATTCGAAATAAAAGCGTTTCTTCTTTCTGTTATATATTTGTTATAACGTGTTATAAATAATTAAATGTTTAATTTATAATATATTTAATGGAAAATCTATAAATGACGTGTTTGTGATAGTAACTAAAATTAGTTTTAATCATGAGTATTGGATCACATTGTTACAAAACACATCATTTTAAATGTTCCAAGTCATGATGCATCGATACTGGATATTGATGTATCCATTGAGACTAGAGTAATAATGCTCTCCAACAGTTGAGTAGTATATTACTTATGACTGTTGAGGGCACCTAGAGGTTATGTATTGATAGTTATTAGATAGTTATAGAACAACTAACTCGGTTGTTTTCTGTTGATTAATATAACTAAGGTCAAATACAAAATATTGATGTAACTAATTTACACGATTCTTTCAACTTGAGAACACTGTTAGCTTTCAGTATGAAAAACTCTACTTTTACTGGTAAAAAATCATGAATGGCATCAATCAAGTGATTATAGTTGGGTTGAGTGGAAGTATAGGAAGGAAGACACTATTCAAGAGAGGATCGTCACTTCTGTTATATGAGGTTAGTATCATGTTCAACTCTAGTCAACCAAAAGTCAAATATCTTGCCAAAGTAGAACGTTAATAATAATTGATATTATTGAATAAAAGATTTTCTGCTTGGACTATAGAATTGAATATGGACAGTATTGGAATTTTGACCATTACCAAATTCCATAAATACAAAGTGATACAATTTAGACGAAGAGAATTGGTGTATACAAATGTGAATAAAAGGCAACGCTTATTAAATTAAATTAGATTCTACTGAAAATGAATAAGCGATAAATTTGGCCATATTGTCACATCACTTTCCAAGTGACGTGTGAACGTTAACATTCGAATAGTTCGGTGTTAACTGCTGACCAAATTTACAACCAAGAGTTACAAAACTGAAATAACAAATTCTCTTCAGACCAAATAATATAATTGGTTTATAATTATTATAAATAAATTAAATTAATTAATATTTAAGAAATATTAATTATAAAATTTGAATATGGTTTGAGAACTAAAAATTGTTATATAATTATAATAGATATAAATATATTGATCGATATACAATATTGATAAGCGATTTAATTAGATTTAATTGCACTGCATTTGGCTTGGGCTTAAATGGGTTTATAGCCCATCATTAGGGTTGCAAATTTTGGTTTCGACAAGTTATTGGAGGTGGCTAAAACATAGGATTTGACCTATAGATGGATGGCTAAGATTAAGAGAGAACTGAAAATGAAATTGTTCTAATATCTCTCTTGTACAAGGCTATATATATGGATCTCTAAACCCTTAATCAAATATCACTTTTGGATGACATAATTATCAAGTTTACTGGCCAAAATTAATCCCCATATCAGTTCTAAGAATCTCAAATCAATTCAAGTTAAGCAAAAGCTCTATTTGATAGAAAAGGTCGATGATTCCAGACTTGCAATCTAACAGATCGAGCATAACTAAATAAGGGAATTCATTAGCGAACTCGAAGGCATCACCAATTGGTATCTTATTTATAAATATAATAATCATATCATATTTTATGATTTAATATTGATTAATTCCAAATCAGTGTGTATGTGTCTGTCTATATATATACAACATATCTAGTTAGTTGAGATTTTCATAGGTATATGTAGTTGTCACAAATTACTTTGGTTATATGTATGGTTATATTATTTTGTGTCATAATTTATGTATGAAGAAATCTAATTTTCTGTAAAAATTAATTTTTTTCATTATTAATTAATTTATATATGTATATATACTAATTTAAATGTAGATTAATGTATATTTTGAACATATAATTACATATATGCATATCTATGATATATAAACAACTAAGAATTTTTCCTTACACCTATTCATATATAATATGAATTATTAAATTCAAAAATAGATTTATTATATATAAATAATTTTAAATTATCTTTTATTTATTATTTGAATTGTTTATTATATCTAAAATAATTATTGCTCTAAAAGTTTGATTTTATATTTTTTAAATTACTATATCTATGCTGTAACCTATGAAAAATTCAATAATTCTTTGTAAAATTTAATATTTTTAATAATTATATTACTTCGGTTAAATATTTCTTTTATTTATTAAAAATAATATTTTATTTCAAAAAATCATGAAAAAATTTTGAACCTGTATTTTATGATCCTACGTTTTCGTAAATTTTAAAATTTTATATTTTAATATTTATTACTTATATTCTTAATTATTATAATCAAAACTATTTATTATATATATAATAATGATAAATTATAAAATTATTATTTTATGTTTTTTATGCTAATTTCGATATGGAAATAAATTGAAAAAAATATATATTTATGTAAGGATCCCGTTTTTAAGCCAAATTTAATTTAGTAATTAATATAATTTTTGGAATTTATTTGTGAATTAATTCGAAATGTTTCCAAAATAAATAAGATATGTGTTTATATGTGTATATATATACATAAATAATAAATAAAAAAATTATTGGAATTAAAAAATAAATATCATAAAAATAAATTGGATTTAAAACTCTATGTTTTAAAACTAATAAAAAAATTCTAATTATAATATATATATATATATATGTGTGTGTGTGTGTGTGTGTGTGTGTATTGTGGTTTGGAAGTTATGATTTGAATTCAATATAATAATTTTTAAAAGCTATTTAAAGTTAAAACTCTATATTCTAAAAACTTATATATAATATGTATATATGTTTACTTATTAATAGTTAATTTTTAAAATCATTTTCTTTAAGGTTATATAAATATAAATAAAAGGAAAAGTTTAAATTTAAAAACACAGATATATATATATATAACTAAATAATAAATAAAATATGAAATTTTATAAAACATATTTAAACATTAATTATCATGCAAATGAAAAATGTAAATATTTTAAAATGCATTAAAAAATTTGTAGCTTAATAATAACGTGCATTAACAAGTGGAAGCTAATATGCCATGCACAAAAACAAGTGTCCTATTATTAAAATTTTCTTTTCAATTTTAAAACTAATGAATGAAATAAAGAACAAAGTTATCTATATATCACTAACTCCTACTCTTCTTAATTTTCTTTCACACATTCAAAAATTTATATGTTTCAAAAACAAAAAAAGCCTGAGAAAGAAAACTAAACAAGAAAAATCAATTACAAACAGTAACCAAAACTTGAAAAATAACTTTTTCAAAATCAAAACCTGGAAGAAGCAAATATATGGATTCAGTTCAAAATGAATCAAAACGAGTTCAGCTGCAAAATCAAAAGCATGCAAGTTCAATTCAATTTTATCAAGCAAAGCAAAGATCAAATTCCAGATTTCAAATTCAAGATCAAAATCTACTTTAATTTTCAAATCATTTCTAGTTTTAAGCTTCTCTGTTCAACATCAAAAGGTGAGTAAAATCAACTATAAAAAGCTGAATCCTCCATTATTCTCAGGTGCATGTGATAATTAATGGATAAAATGTTGTGAAATGTTCTACATGGAAGTATAAATCTGTTTTGGTATGTATGCATATATGTATGTAATACGGTGCATGCCTAAGTTGAGTAGGCATGTCCATGTTTCTAATTCCAATAGGTTAAAACAAGTTTTAAAAATCTAATTCTCTTCATTTTAATCTCTTTTAAGTTATGATCTTAAAAGAAAAAGGGTTTGTAATAACTAAACACTATTTTAAAAAATAATTTTATGTATAAATAACAAATAGTTTTTTCTGGGAAGTGGGAATTATAGTGAAAAGATAATATATCAGGTAAATTTACTTTGTTAATTTCGAATTTCACTTATGTAATCAGATTCGAATCTGAAAACTATGATTTCTAAGATAAATATCATAATTTTTAAGGTTGTAAATCATAAGAGTTTGAGAGTAGAACAGAATCGAAAGTTTGCTCGATTTTCGGCGATCGCGAGGTTTAGTATCCTCGGGGTGGTGGCAGGAGGAAGGTCGTGGGTCCGTGGTTAGGGAAAAAATGGTAGCTGGACTTCTCGTACGCCGTGGTGATTGGACAACGGTGAATTAGGGTTTTGAAGCCTGTTAGGTTCATCGTTGTTTCCGAGGCAATTCCTTCAATGTGGGTGCATCGGACTTGATCGGGGTATGAGGGATCGAAGTGTTGTTTCGTGGCTAAGCTTTGGGTCGACTGGCGAGGTTTCTAGTGATTGGGATTTGCAGCACAAGGCATTTTTCGACGGTCAGTTTGGGTTCCAAGATGTGATCGAATAGCTCGCTCTTGATTTCCAAGCGAATTCATTGACCTGGGTGGTCAGGAGGTTTGGGTAGGTCATCGGTGACCAAAAGGCGACGGTGACGATGGCCGAAGGCGCGGCGATGAAGAGTACGCGTGAACCTGTGCACAGTTGTATTTAGGTTGATTTGTATACTGTTGGGTTGAGAAAGATGAAGTTTGTCTCGGGTTGTTGCTCGGGGAAGCGTGATTTTGGCTCGGGTTTGTTCTCGTGTGTATACGCAGGTGTATTACAGGGTTTAAGTTAGTTTTGAAAAGAAAACGAAGAAGGGTGCAACTCGGGGTTTTACTTGGGAAAATTGGGAATTGACTCGTGTAGGAACTCAAGTTTGTCTCGGGTTCATGTTATAACAGTTTTGAAATTTAAATAAAACAAGTTTTCAAAGTTTAAAATAAAACAAGTTTTAAACTATACTCTTGAAAAAAAATTCTTTTATAATAAATGTTTATTTAATTTTTGGTTAATAAAGGTTGTATAGTTTATTTTAACTTAAAATTAATTAAGTTATTTCTTAAGTTTATTTTGAAATAAAATTGAATAGCCTAATTAAGAAGTTAATTAAAAAAGATGTTCATAGTTGTTAATGAACTTAAAGGTCTAAGTTAATTTATGGGTTAATAATAAATTTACTTCAAAGGTTAAATTTTTAATGTTAATTGTTTTTGAGTTAAAATTGATTTGGTTTTAAAATAATTATATATTAGATTAATTATTTGATTTATATCCCTAAGTGTTTTCAAAGAATTTAATGATGTAGTTAAGTGAACTTTTAAGGTAAATGTTTAATTAATAATTTAAAGATCTTAGTTAATTCATATGTTATTGATAATTAATTTCAAAAGTTTATTTATTAAGGTTTAAAATGAAAATTAAATAATTGATTAAGATAAATGGTTTATCTTAGTTAATTGGGGTCATAATTAATTAAAGGATCATTATTAATTAATTAAGGATAATTACTTAATGTAATGAATTTAGAGGTTAATTAATTAGTGTAAGTAATTAAGGGATAATTAATTACTTAAATGACAATTACTTAATGTAATTAGTTAAAGGATAATTACTCAATGAGATTAATTAAAGGTTAATTAATTAATTGAAGGTTAATTAACTAATATATGTAATTAAGAGATAATTACTTAATGTGATTACTTAAAGGATAATTAATTAATTAAAGGATAATTAATTAATAATTAAATGTTAATTAATTTATAAATAAAGGATAATTTATTAATGATTAAAGGTTAATTAATTAAGTGATAATTACTTAATGTAAGTAATTAAAGGGTTAATTTGTTAATGTAATTAATTAATGGTTAAGAAATTAATGTAATTAACTTAAGGTTAATTAATTTATGTGTTTAATGTATGTAATTGAGGATAATCACTTAAAATGAATAATTAACGATGATTAATTTCATCAATTAATTAAAATAATAGCCAATGGGTTTTAATTAGTTAATGATAATTAAGCAGGGTTAAGTGATTAATTTAAGAGTAATTAATTTATTTTGAATTAATTAAATTAATTATAATAAGGTGATTAATTAATCTTGCTTACTGATGATTGGATTATATTGAATGCCTTGAATTGTTTGATATCTCTGATATGTGATTCTCTGTGATATGAATTGTTTTGGATTGAGTTGTGATTATTGTAAGTTATTTATTTGTGATGAATTGCTGTGTGAATGTGAAATTCTGAATTGAATTAAAATTGGTTACTTAAACAACTTGGCCTTTTAAAATGGCATTTGAATTTCAATGCGACCGTATGTCGGATTCCAATTGGTTATCCGAAAACCATATCGAATCTTAAAGGTGGATCTTTTTTTTAAAAGATTAAAAATGAAAATTTATTGTGAATGTATACGCTTGTTTTTAAAATAAGCACTCATTATTTGGTTAAGCCGGTAGAGGACATTAGTGTTTGCATCAAAATTGGGCAACACCCTTCGGAAGTTTTTGAAGAGATAATAAATGAAGAAATTAAATTGAAACAAGGATTATCTAACAAAAACTCCAAGTTACAGAAAAGTAAATTGCACGGAAGACAAGAATTTAGATTGGTTCGGCGTTTTGCCTACGTCCACTATGAAGTTTTATCACTTTATTGCTTAATACTTGAAGGTTACAAGTGTTCTAGAGCGAAATACAGCAGATAATAGACTTAAATTAGAAATTAATGGCAGTGATGACGATGTAGAATGATTCTGGTAGCGTCCGGGCGTACTTTATCTCTAGAAATTCTCCGATCCCCTTTCTGAATGACCAGGGGATCTATTTATAGGTGTAGGAGGCTGATTTTCGCCTAAAATCTGGGGAGACCGCTTCTGGCACGTGAAGGGGGCCCACACGCACGGCCTAAGGTAATCCGGGCCTACTTTAGGGTCGATTCGAACTCTAGTTCGAGTCGATCAAAAAAAGTGTCCAATCGAGGTGAAATTTGGTATGGACATTCTTCAAGATGCATGAAAGCTCCTGTGAAAATTTCATAGCATTTGGACTTGTAGATCTCGAGTTATGATCGATTCAAGATTGTATTTTCGGTCAATGCGCTTCGTTCGAATCGACCCCCTTCGAATCGATAGGGTCTAATCGATGGCTTTGTGCGTGGCGTTGTTGACGTGGCGCGCTTTCTTCGTAACGATCCGCCTTTCACTCCGAGTTGACTGGGTTGAATCCATGATTTTCGTCACCCTCGAGCTAATGGATTCGAAGGCCTTGTCCACAAAGGGATTCGAATGGATGCTCGTTCGTATCCATCACGGCGAGCCTTGGTCGATCGATACGAAGCTATTGTAGTGAGATTGATTCGTACGTACTGTCATTCATGGAGTCGAAGCAAGGGTGTCTTGGATGGATGCGAAGCTTAGTAATACCTATGGATTCGAAGCAGTGAGAACATGATGGATTCGAACATGCGTTACCGCGATGGATTCGAAGCAGAGGGGAACATGATGGTTTCGGCCAGGAGCTCTGCCCATGGATTCGAACTCAGGGCCATTTCCTCCAACTTGCATCGATAATATCTTGAGCGTATGAACTCGGATTGACTCGAGATTTGGAATGCTGGCTTTTATGGCTTTGCTTGCCATGTTGTAACGATTGTAGCTCAATCTGGACCCGGACAAAATCCAGCGATATCCATAGTGAAGCATAGCATGACCAATCTCTGAGACGAATTGTCTTATGTTTCCAATCGATCTTTTGGTATCACGGCTTTTCCAAAAAGCGGGATAACATTTGCCCCCCAAAGTACGTCTTGTGGAACATGACGTGCATTGAAAAGCTGCGATTTCTCTCTTAACAATCATTGCTCTTTTGTCGAAGGTTGTAACCTTGCTTTGATATGATTGATTGCTGCGGGATAGTACCTGGCTGTTGGTCATTGTAATCGTAATCAGATTGGTATTCGATCCCTGTGAATGTTTAAAATCGAATGTTAGCCTGACATATACGCACATATGTTAGATTGAATCTTGTTAATGTCGTGTGAGAAAGCAATGACTGACGACATCGTATTTCAGTGTAGTGATGATGACAAAATCATAGTCCCGACTACCGGTCCACTAGTCATATCGGCTCAGGTAGGCCATGTGTGGATGAAAAGGATTCTGGTTGACAGTGGAAGTTCTGTGAATATAATATTTAAGCGAGCCTACGACCAAATTAATCTGAATTCCAAAGACTTGAAACCATGCCGATCCAGTATTCGTGGCTTCGACGGGAGTGTGGCCATACCCGTTGGAGAACTAGAAATACCGATGGAGTTGGGAACATGACAGTGCTGCAGAATCCGGACGTTGCGATTCGTGGTGATGGACATAGATTCACCGTACAACGCTTTCTTAAGCCGACCAGCCCTTGCTGAATTCAGGGCTGTTATCACCCCATGGTGCCTAACCTTAAAATTCCCCACTGACAAAGGAGTTGGTGTTGTTATGGGAGACCAGGCCGACTTAAGAACTGACATACTCTGAAAACGAGCTTCCTGGTCGCACGATGTCAATGATCAACTCCAAACCTTCAAAATTGGTGATTTCGTCTACAGAAGCGTACACTCAACATCCCAAAATACAACATACACTAACTACACAGCGGAACTACATATATAGGTACATACGTCTAGTCTTCTTCCCAAAAAAAGCTCCTCCAGAAAATCAACACTTCCAATACCTATCACTTGGCTACTCATAAAAATTTGAGTACCCAAGAGTTTATGAAAAACAAAATATAAACTCCGGGTCAGACATGGGTCTGGTATGAGTAAACAGGTTAAAATTGTTTAACTTGAAAAATCGTTTGAAATAAAGGTATCACGTAAGACTCCCCACAAATAAATACGTGTAAGTTTTTACCTTACGCTAACCAAAACATTTTATAGGAACTTCAGTGATATTATAATAGTGTCTAGGGTTTTCAAGTAAATAGAAAATAGCCGAAATTGTTACATTCATTAAATTCCAGCTACTAGCCACGAAAGTGGGTAATACAAATCAAAATCGTAGGGTCTCGTAGGGAAAATGGATTTCCAACAATGGCAGGGCTACTGGGGTACCGCCCGTCACAGTACGGGGCCTAGATCATCGTACCGAAGATCAGTCCCGACCCCCTACAACACAAGGCCGGAACCATTCCTTACTGAATAATCCTGAACAAGATAACCCCGCAGTTGTGGCCAACAACTGCTCACACAGCCGAAATAAAAAGGGACATCTAGACATGGGAATATCTTGTCCTGCTTGGGCGTGACCCACCTAACCTTGCCGCATCTCCCCTGTTTTAGCCATTCCCGGTTGATGAGGCTTGAGGCTGCGATTACCTTTATTGAACATTATTCTTAGAATGCTCATCGTCCGCCTGACGATGTGCTGAAAGCATTCAATCCATACAAGTTCGTTCCGGGTTCGAACGAAACCGAAGGCATTATCACATCATACTCATTTTGGAATCACCCTTAGAGTTAACAACGATAACCCTTGCATTCTGAAACACCATCTCGATCACCAAATGTTAAGTCACGACCTATCGTTTAAATTTGGATCGATATGGTTTTCGGAGAATCAAAATTGATTCTTCCGATCCCGGTCCCATCGGAATCCAAACGCCATTTTAAAGGCCAAGTTTTCTATTTAACTTAACAGTTCAATTTAATATTAGAATTCACATAACGGGTATAACAGATAGATCATACACAGTTATCACATATATCCATAATATATTATAACATATCACAGAAATATCATCAACAGATATCAAAGTCAATCAAACAGAATTATCAATGCATACCAAACAGTTTGGTTTATTTAACTTAATTTTTTGCTTAAGAATAAACTACTTCATTCTATTTAATTAATTACTGATTAATTAACTTATTAATGATCAATTAATTAATTAGTTACCATCTATTCTTCAGTTAATTATTTGATTAATTAACTTTTATTCATTTATTATTACTTAATTACTCACTTAATTAGTTGATTCTTAATTATTAATTATTAATTCATAACTTACTTATTAAAGATTAATTACTTATTTAATTACTTTAATTAATCAATTATCTTTTAAATTAATTATAATCCTTAATTAATCGCTTAAGTTAATCACCATTAATTAACTTTTAAGTAATTAGCTAACGTTCTTAAGTTTTAAATTGATTCAACATATGATTTATTTTAATTACCAAAATTAATTTAAAGTCATCCATTTAAAATTTCAAGTATAAATTAATTAACATTCTAATTACTTATTATTAATCACCTATCTTTACATACTTACCTTATTAAACCTTTAAAACAATATTAACCTAACTAACTAATAGCTTAATTAACTTAGTTATAACAAATGCTAAAACAAAATTATGCACGTCCATAAGAAAGGCACCCGAGACTGTACCGTCCTTTGCTCGAGAAACTCTCGAGTTTCCTTCGTGTCTTCCTGCGTCTCTCTCTCTCACTCCATCTTCTTCTTTTTCCTGTAACTATTCTTCTTCCCATTATTTTTTTTTTAAGTCATAAGATTTTGAACAGCTGAAACAAAGAAACATTCTCATGCAACCTTAGGAAAAACTCAAAGTGACATCCAAAAATCACGCGTACGAACACGCATCATTCCCGGCAACTCAACAGACATCTCCTCACCACCGTGCACGTGCACGGTGGTTCGCTCGCCTCCGGCGACTCACGCCAGCCCCCACAAACCCCAAATCGTCCCTAGCATCAAAATCAAAACCCAGATTTTCAAATACAACTTGAAAACAAAATATGACCTGAAGCTCGAACACGAGCCATGAACGCACCACAAAAAAAACTCTCGGCCCACCGACAATGATCACCGGAGATGATGGAACTCCACCAATACTTCAACCACACTCACCCCTCACTCCTCCTGGAGTCGCGTTCAACTCGGTTGCTTAATGGAGCCGCAAGATTTTTTTACAGAGCATTGAAAATTAAGCACTAAAACCTTACCTTTGATTCAAACTCAAGATTCCTTCATTGAATAAATTTTTCAGCATTTTTCGTGTGTTAAACAAATTACAAGCGTGCTTCATATAAATTTACAACAATTAAAATTAACTCGATCTTCCAGAATTGACAAAAATCCATTAAGGCTTCTTTTAAAAACTGCTCTTTTGATCTTTGTTTAAAAATCACAATTTTTGTGTTAAAAATCCTAACTATGTGTATACATTCGAAATATGTTATTGAATTCCTAAATTTAAACATTCGAATTTTTGATTTTGAATTCCTTTTCCTGTAATTTGAATAAACAGTGTTTAAACATACTGTAAAACTTCAAAGAAAAATTGCAGGCCTTGATTTAGGTAAACAACTTACATTAGCATTAATATCCAGGTTTCAAAACATTTATATGAAGAAGCATTTACAATTTCTTTGCTTTACTATGTTTAGAAACTTGGGAAAAACACTGAAGAACATCCATATCATACTTTCCAGAGCAACAGAAAGTTCTTTATACTACTTGTTTAACATAGACATCAGAGCACATACCATTTTAAGTTAAATACACAAGTTTAAATTTGAAAATAGTAAGTTTACTCACCAAGTAAACTTTAAACAGAAAGTAAGGTATTGATGGAACTGCAGAAGAATTTCCTGAAGCCTTTCTTTAGCTTCCTGTTTTGAATTAATTTAAGTTTATCAAGCAACAAATGTTTATCTTCTCTCCTTATTTGATTCTCAGGTTTGTTTGTAGTTTTAGTCAAGTTTTTTTATAAACGAATATAAAGATATGGTGGATATATATACAGAAGCTACTTAACAGTATGGGTTGTATCTAGGCAGTTGGTATTTGTATTGCTATTCTTTCTTTTTATTGGCTATGTGTTCAACACAGCAGAAGGAAATTATTACAAGAATTTCGGCTGCAGTACTAGTTTAACAAGAAGTTGTGCTAATTAATGTTTATGCTCTTATTTATGATAACATGTAATTAATGTTTACTGATACTTACTTATGTGTTGTACAAAGATATTTTTTTTAGGCCAAGCATATTTTATAAGACACAGATTTTGTTTTATTATATTTGAAGTGAAACTTTTTTTTTCTTATGCATATAAATTGTATAACAGCACATAAGCTTTGTGCAGAAACATGTTACAAGTTATCCCCTTTAACTTATGCATTGAACATGTTCACATGATATTCAATAATGTAAATAGCTTTTGTAAAAAAAATTGTGTTATACAAATGAATTTTGCAGGTTATTATTTTGACTTTATTGATTGTAATTTATTTGCACTTTAGATTCTTCAAGCATTTGATTCATAACATTGTTTGTATTTTTATACTTCAAGTTATAACTTATATTTGTACATTTATCTCTTTAGTTATATTGTATAATTTATAATTATGTTTTTATACTTGTTTTGTATGTTTATGTTTAATATTACTATATTTTTTTATTTTTAACTTATCATTTTAAAAACTACAATTGTATTCATATGCATATTATCAAATAATAAAATATAGAATCTTAGATTTTATTGAATAAGAGAGATTTTGTTATAGATAAATTTAAAAAGATTCCATTTTAAATTTCAAATCCAAAATTCCTTTACAGACCATATATAACTGATAAATAATTAAGATCTAATCACTTTAAAAATTGGAAAGCTTGTATCTAATTTAAATTAGATTAAATATTTATTAAAATATGCTGTCAAAATTCCGGGTTGTTGCACTATAATGGTACGTATGCTAGCTAAGATTAATATTATACTTTCGAAAATGTTTTTCCACACTTTGCACTAATAATAATATTAAAGGATTTTCGCGTGTCAAGCATGTTTGGTGTTATAAGAAGAATCCTCACCCAAGTGTGTGATTTCATTGAGTGTGTGCCGGGAGACCGTATGGTAGTTTCATTTTCCTAAAAGTATAACGGAATTTTTTTAATATTTTTGTTTATTTCTTTTTGTACAAACAATTGTTTTTGTTTGCTCACACCTGTCCTATGACTGACTCGGAGTTTATTGTTCTCTTTCTAAACTCTGGGTGCCCATAATTTTTCACACGGGCATCCTAGAGTCAGGTTATCAGATAGTCAACTAGTCGATGTAGCTTTTGAAAGTCTTTGAAGTTTGTGGATACTAGGATCGCATTTTCTTCATTGCAGCATAAAAGATTGTGGTTTTGAACTCTTTGATTTGGAGTTTTGGAGCTTTGGCAATGAAGATGCAGCCTGTTGATGTCTCTTTTCCCTATTGAAGATATATTTCCGCTATTGTTGCTCTTGTTCCCAGTTTTGTTATTTCTTTCCGTTGTTGTATATTTTGACTCTGTTATTATTGGGAATTCGTTATCATATATTGTAATTCATGTTGTATCCATTTTGTGTAACAATAAAATCAATTCTTCTTTGTTTCCGCTGTGTTGTTTTCACCTAATATGTTATAAGCTCCGACGAACCGGACTCCAACGTTTGAATCTCCGACATTCGAATACGGGTGATGTATTGGATGCCGATTTTCAGATGTTGGGAACAGGGTCGTCACAATTTATATTTTATGTATTTGAATGTAATTAATTATTCATATATACATTTTATTTAACTTATATATATAGTTTTAATTTTTATTATATATATGTGTGTGTATGTATAATCGTATATGTTTAATTATGTATCATATTTATACAAATGTTTTAAATTATATATATACTTAATTTTGAGATTTTCAGTTATAAAATGTATTTTAAATACAGGAAAATAGACACAAGGAAGAAATTAAAAAAGAATTAGTCTTAGGGGCAACAAGTTCGCATTTTAGTGTAAATTGAAAATGATAGTTACAACTATCATTTTCTGATTTACAATAAAAAATGTCCTTGGGCCTAAAAGAAGCTTCTTGTCCCTAAAACTAAATTTTTTCCTACTTTTTCCTTGAGCCTAAAAATCCCTTTTAAATATATGTATACATATTTATATAAATATACTTTACATTATAAATTCCTGCACATATATAGACAACATACAATACATACGAAATGAGCTAATGTGTCCATTGCTATGTAAATCTCAACATCTATATATGGGCATGTTACACCCTTCATGGATTATTATATTACACTACGCACACATGTGTATATGTATATGATGCATGTATATATATAAATTAAATCATTCAAATTAACTTTACATTACAAAATACTTAAATTTAAATAAAATACATGATCTTATTTAAAACAAATTTAGAATTATTCTAAAAGAATTAGACTTCATAGGCCCAATAAAGATCCAATAGGATAAAAATATTGAAATATATCCACCATTATCGCTGCAGACTGGCCTAGTTCCAACATGGCATCGGGCGCTTCTGGGTGACGATTAGGTAGGGAGACGACTTAGAATTTTTGATTACACGCTAGGTCAGGCGGTTAGCACCGATTACCGTCCAAGCACCGGCTAGACTGATTTTTACGACACCAACTATGTCTATGATTAGTTCCTTGCTGCGAAAATATATATTTGATATTGTAATTCTACAAGGTACCATATGGACTGACCAGTATCATGTGAGAGTGCATTTTTTACAATTAGCAAAAACAGTTGTAAAAGATTTATTACAATGGTGCCTAATAATGGTTGAAAACTATTATAAAATTTAACCACTTTATTATAACTTCACACATTACGAAGGTTGCATGGTCATTGTTAAAGACTCATTACTAGTGCCATTTGCAAAATATGTATTTTGTTGTAGTGTTGGGTAAAAATTTGTTCTAATTAATCATTGTAAAAGTTCATGTACCTAAGCTAGTCAAAAGTACAATGCATTTGAAAGGTAGAGTGCAAGGGAATAATTATGACATATTATATATAGTTCATTCAACATCTTATTACAGAACTTAGAAAATTATGTTATGTTATATCTTGTTATCTGAGTGCATTCTCTACTGCATGTATCATTTAGATATGAAAATATTGTTATGTATAAGAAAAGACCTTAAAATCTAATACATCATTTTTTTTTTTGAGTTGCACGCATATCCAAAATATAGAGGTCAGAACTTAATTTTCTTTTATTACATGAAGATGCCTCATCCCTAAGTCATTCGTTTATTAAATATGTGGATATTTCTATGTACCATTCATATTTTAAATCATCAATGTTGTGTATACATTATTGTGTATATAAGAAGACTACGTGGTTTGATAAATCAAGAGAAAATAATGAGATCAAAGTCAATTAAGCAGAGTTTTCTTTTCATTTTTATTCTTGTTATTTTGTATCCCCAAGTTATGGAGGAACCTGCAAGAGTATATGCTACCCATTATGTTCGGTTAAAGCACACAATCCTGTTGTTTGTGACCCAGCTTGCGAAGAAGTTTGCCGTGTTAAATGGAAACGTCTTCCTTGTACTATAGGTTGTGTTGTTAAAAAATGTATACATATTCAAGGTAAGAGAAATTTATACATATAATGAACCAGCTTTTTTTTTATTACTAATAGTTGTATCTTTATTTATGTACAACATTATGCATATCAACTAGGGCTGACAAATAGGAATGAGAACCCCAAAATCGAACCGAACCGATTCGCAAAGTCCCAAATCGAAGCTGATGGATCTTGGGTCCGGTCTAGAATCGGGTTCGGACGATGAAAAATATGATAAAGTTCCGATTATATTCGATCTTAATCAATCCGAGCGGTAAAATACGATAAAAAAAGTTGAAATTTATACATTTTTATTGTTATTATCCAACCAAACCCAATTCGAACCGGAACTGGGGTCGGGTCAAGTCTAGGTCTTTGAAATGTATAGTTTGGACCCGACAAAATCTAATCCGTCTAAAACCAAAATCCATCAGGTCGGATCTGGATCTATAGGGTCTAGTCTAATTGCGCCCTTGATATCAACATGTTCATGAGGAAAAATAAAAAGAAAAGGATTAATAAAAATTAAGAAGTCTTCTTCACAATCATCAATTTTGCTACTTTTAGATATCTAATTTTATGTTTTATTTGTTACATACCTCTAATTTTTGTACTTTTTTGCAGCTATTAATATTGATAGCAGTAAAAGTTGCCCAAATATGTGTGGAAAGAAATGTAGCTCTTAGTTGAGACACAATATACGGGATCATTTACCTTTAATTTGTGTGTATCGTTAAAAATGCACCCTCATATGCAATAAAAGAAAATGGGAGTGATGTAATGATAATTATACATAGTCTATGAATAAATAATGAAGTTATATCTGCTTGATAATGCGCTAAACTTTTAGCAGTTACTAGATCTTCGCGTAGCTAATAATATTGTTTTAAAATTTTCACAGTTTTTGAAAACTATCTACTAATATATATATTATTAGTGACTTAGAAATTTTATTCCCTTCTCAAAGATGACATGGTATTTATAATAGGGGAAATTTGCTAAATCAATTTAGTCTATTTATAATTGTGTAACGACCTGCTATTTTCAACCATTCGCATCCGTACATGTCGGACTTGAATTGCTCAAAATATCATATTGTTAATTTATATTTGGCAAAACTCAGCATATGCAGTAAAATAAATCAATCAAAGAATCACAGATACAGAGTAGTACATTAATACGCAGCGGAATAAATAAAGAATAGTAGTTCATGAAGCTACTATATACATCAGGTTTAGAAATAAAGTACATTAGAATATATCAAATACAGTGAAGTCCTCAGTGCGAACCGATGTCTTCTCTGAACCAGTCAAATGGAAAAGCTGAAAGCTGAATCGATAGTTGGATCTCCAAATGAAGCTCCGAACTTCAAAGGTGAGTCTCTAATGTTGTATCACTCAGTCTGACCAAAGCGTAACGCAAAACACAAAGCACTCGAGTCAGGATTAATATTCTTATATCGATAAATCCAACTCAAGTGAAATAACAACTGAAATACAGGCAACTCAAAGGATGTTTGGGATAACCATCCTCTAAGGATCCATGGAGCTATCGACAATGTAGAAATATACATTATAACACCGTAGTCATTTCAAATTAATTTATACTTCAAAACCAAAATATCATTTCATTTCAAATATAGTTATTTCTAATTTTATCACTTTCAAAGTTACGATTCAAATCTACTTAATTTCCAAATTCAAGTTTAGTCAAATCTCAATTTAAACTCAACTCAATTTCTAAATAACCATTTCAAATTTTATCGATCTGAAATCCGAATTTGAAATCACAAAATACCCTTTTACATTTCAATATATTTCAAAACTTTAAATATTCAACATTTGAAACTAAATTTAATGATTTCAGATAGATTTAGTTTGTCTTCATTATTATTTAGTCTTGAGATATTCCCTCATTTGATTCAATATCATTTAAGTAACCTTAAGTTACATTTTACTAAATATTTTCTTTAATTTATTTAAACGTGAAATATTCATTCCACTTAAATCAAAAATCCAATTATAAAATCGTACCTTTAAATTTCACATTCAATAATTTCAAACTGATTTAATTAAATAAAATCCTTGATTAAATACCATTCCAAATAAACCCAAATTTATCTTCGCAATCTTACTTATTCAATTTATTACAAGAAAATCTATTTGAAATATAGATTTACATAAATACTTAACCATATTATATCAGTCTAATTTAAATTAAATATTACTACTAAATCTATATACAAAATTACCATTTTTATATAATATTTTAAGAATAAATACTTATTAAGCCATATATTTCTTTCCGAAACCATAGAAATTATTTTCAAAATATTTATATATGGACCAACAATGTCTGTATATATTTCCTATCCTATGGTCAAGTGATATAGATATCTATCATTTCAATCTGTACACTAAATATATACGGGTGGATATCATTTCAACCCGTAATCCCAAATTCAACACAATGAAAATCGCTTGGGTCTATTATTTCAAAGCATAACGATTTTCTTCTATTCTATAGCCCATTCGGGTATGTATCATTTCAACCCATAGTGAATTCTATACTAACGGGAACTTGCAGAGTGATAACAGATATGAAAAATAATAATAAGAGGCATATATCATCAATAACAATATAATATAAACAACAGGATATGGTGTCATATCCCACAGGTGAACGGTTACAGATAATAGAATGGATGACTATTTAAATAACTATAGCAGCATATTTCCATTGTTGTTTCAATTTAAATTAAATTAAATAAATATAAGAACGTTAATCGTGAGTGATTACTCACCTTTCGAGGCTAGAGAAATTTGACAAGAAAACGAGCTACGAATTCCAAAGCAATGCTAGATGGATATGATTCGATGAAGAAAATAGGCATGACGGATAAGTGATAATGAAGAATTGATGGAACGATTAGGATCAGTTTGACATAAATTGAAAACAGACATATTATTAATACATATTCAGTATTCTAAATTAAGACAAAAATCAAAATAATATAAAAATTTCTAAGTCATCATTCTTAAATCAAGCATTAAAAATTAAAGATTTCTTTTTTTATACTTAAACTATTTCCCACAATAATTTCTTAAACACATATTTTATATATATACATACACGCATTCCAAAATCCATTGTTTTAGAATAAAACGCAATTTATCTAAAACACCTACATTTACCTAAAGTCGGTACTCATCTTATATACGAGCTTTTAAGCGTACTTAAAAATATACTTATTACATATCTTAGAATATGAACAACTTAACAAGTATAACATATGCAGACCTAAAAAAAATTTCATACTGACGCCAGAAAAAATAAGATGCTGTTTTAAAGCAAACCAAATATATATAATACTTAAAATAGCCGATCAAAACAAAATAACTATATATTTTAACTTTAATAATGAGTTACAACACTAACGAAAAGTTTATTATTTTATATAAAATAGTGTAAAATATATCATAGAACTTAATATCTTTCTTAAACAGACCATATACAAATAAACTATTATAAAGATGTACGCAATCTATCAGCCTCCATATAAACATATGCATTATGTACATAAATTTGTATATATAAACGATAGGTATCGGTATATCTTAAACAATGATGCAACTCATTTTTTTTTAAAACAAAAATAAAAAAATGCTAACATGTTTTAACATTTCATATACATTAACCTATATATACTGGGTACACCTGCAACCTTCACCATCTGGCTCCTTAATAGCGTTATCTAAATCCCAAAAAACAGCGTCATCATTTTCTGACTCCACATATTCCTCGTCTTCAAAGTCTTCCTCGTCGTCAAACTCTTCCTCTTCGTGTCCATCCTCGACCTCGAACTCCTCTTCATCGTCGAATACATCTTCAGGTTCTTCTTCAGCTTCCTCCCTGGGCTTCTCAACCGTTTCTTCCTTGGGCTCTTCTTCCTGAGGCAGTGGCTGTTCGATAGGCTCCATTGTCACTTCCTCGTATATTGATGGTTCTCCCAGATCCTCCAGAATCCTCTTAGCCAAACAATAATCGCCAACTCTTCTGGCCTTCGAGAGTGCTCCTCCCCGGTTGATGCTACGGGTTCTCTGCAATGAAAACCAAAATCCAAACATAATATTCAAAGGTTTTAGAATTCTATAGGCCAAGGAGTACATCAAGGTTTACATTTCAAAATTTATTCCACCCTTTAAATTCCTATTATCCAAGATTTTATAAAATCATCCTTTCAAAATAATTTAAGTATACATATTTAAAAAGAGATTATCGGATGGAGAAAATACACACACACACACATATATAGTAAGGTTTTACAAATAACTTATTTCTTCAATTTATAAATTCATATATATATATATATAAATTGTTATAAATAGTTTTTTATATTCACTAGCAAATACGCGCTCATATCTACTATTACACTCAAACTCATTCTACAGTACTACTAACTCTATCTTTAATGAATAATCCCCACCAGAGCCAAGGCTGTCGCTTAGCCAAATCAGAATATCGCTAAAAGATATGAGAACAAACTCATTCAATACTATATGAGATGCTCGGGTCACCAGATCTACGAAATATGCAAGGGCGCTGGTTAGTTCGAAGGAATAACTAACCACTCGTAGAATATATCTAGACCCAAACAATGGATTTAATCTTCCATAATTTTCAACCACTGGGTATGGATTCCAAACTCAAGTCGGAATGCCCCAAAGTATATTAAACTTGTCCCTCTTCGGACTTTGATATACACAAGAAATCACAATAGAATTTCAAATTTGGTTTTAATCAAAATCGATGCAACCCAATTAAGCTTTATATTTTATTAATCAATTGTTTCAATTTCAATTTGAGATTTCAAATTTATTAGAGTCAAAATGGAAAGCTGATAGACAACAGATAAGGAGAATACGGAATAAGAACTTATCTATACGATTCGTAGGGCCACCACTACATTGAAACTTCTCCTTGCAGTTGCCACGAAACAATTAAAGAATTTGAAACTAGATCAAAGGAGATTGAGGAGAAAAGTTGTTTCTACTATTGCAGGGTATTGACCATTTGTACTGGTATTTCCCTATCCCCTATCTCGTTCTCTTCTTGCACTCATACTCACCATCAGTGGATGGTACGAGAATTTACCGAGGCATTCGAACGAATCTTAGGGATATACTCATTCTAGGATATACTTCACCCTATCTCTAATGAGTTACCTAATGTGTTATACTCCTAAGCTAAAGTTTCAACCTTCAGCTCTGATACCAATTATAACGATCCTGTCTCGGCCTTCGAAAATCGACACCGAATACGTCACCTACATTCAAATGTCGTAGATTCAAACGCCGAATCTGGCTCACCGGAGCTTATAACACATTAAGTATTACAACACAGCGGAAGAAAATGAATACCAATATATACAACATTGATACAATAATAGACACAATACCTGATACAATATGTTACAACAGAATGAGACAATAGATATCAATACTATCAGAGATACAAGACATACCAGAAAGAATATCTTCAATAGAATGCATCTCGAAATCAAATGCTCGAATCCAAAGCTAGCTCGAACTTCCGATCAAGTCGCACAAAGCCAAGCAATATCAGTCATCCAAGACTGAAGAAGATTCCAAAGACTGAAAGCTACCAAACCAAAGACAACGAAGGCTATCGAATCTGCACCTATTACATGATTATCTGAAAACCCAACTGTAGACTGCCCGTGTGGAAAATTATGGGCACCTAGAGTTTAGGAAAAGAACAATAAACTCCGAGATAGTCGTGGGACTGGTGTGAGCAAACAAAAACAAGTTTATCTTTAAATCAACAACAAAAAAATTTAAAAGTTGAAAACCACAATGCTTTTTAGAAAATGAAACAACCATAAGGCCTCCCGGCACACACACAATGCAATCGCACACTTGTGGGAGATTTCTCCTTATGATAGTCAAAAGTGCTTAATACACAAAATCCTTTTTGATATTATTATTAGTGCATAGTGGAAAACATTTCGAAAGTATAATATTAATCTTAGCCAGCATAGGTACCATTATACTATGCCCACTCTAGCTACCACTTGAGGTGGCAGTTAATACAACTGCAATCGTAAAGGGCTCATATTGTTTTGTTTGGATTTCCAACAAATGGTCAGGCTAAGGAACTTCCTACTGCCACATGGGTACGCCTCTGGAGGGACGTCCCGAGAACCTACCCGGCTCTCTGCCAACACAAGGCTGGGTTATCTCTATAACTAGGTAACTACTACTCGAGCATGCCATCCCCTGGTCCTTTGGGACCTTTATCCGAGGTACCTCTAATCCAACAATTGCAAAGCAATAACAAAGTAATTGATTCACAGTGACCACAAGAGTTAAGTATATGGGCTCCATACCATGATACCACCCTTTTGCAGAAGAGAATGACACACCCTAAAGGGAGCGACCCTCATAACCTTGCCGCATCTTTCCTGTTTCGACCATTTCTAGGATGTGAGGTCCTGATGCAGTCTCGTCCACAAAGCTATGCTTTATACAAAAGCCATGCTTTGATCAACAAATGATTAGCAGCACGCAGCAGCACTCAGCATGCCACACTATCAAATTTGGAGTATATCGCTGATAACTATCAACTACACAACCTCAGAGCTCGTACGTGTCCGAGAAGGGTGTTAAGCTAAGAGAACAAATTCTCCGCCACCAATAGATATGTATTTGATAGAAATGAGATTTATATCTCAAAGTGTAATGTCAGACATACAACCATACAAGTCTGTTCTGGGTTCGAATAGAACAGAAGGCACTTTATCCAATAAAAGAAGAAGCACTTGCAATTCGGGTATCTACAATCCCGATCGGACTTCCCATCACTTAAGGAATCTCTATACCGTAGCTACTTGGTGCAGAGACAATCGATAAGTTATCCTATCGTTCTCACAAATACCCGATCTTCAACACCGGTCTTCAAATGCTGTCCATATACGTCGTATCATTACTCAGAATGGGTTATATGACACAAAGTCCTCTCCTGGCTAATCCGAATAATAAGCGCTTATTTTTAAAAATAAGTGTTACTTTCAGATTTCAAAAAAACAACAATTTCCACTTTGATCTTTTAAATAAAAGATCCATCACAATCACAAAGGTTCCATGCGGTTTTCGAATATCCATTTGCAATTCCGACCCCAGGTCGCATCGAAATTCAAATGCCATTTAAATGCCAATATTGATAGTCGGTTATTTAACTATAAATCAGTCAAACAATCAATTCAACCAAGTTATTTCCCGTTACAACGGTTAAGCCTTGTTCACCTTTATACATACAAACAGATTTCACTTTACTAAGAAGTCTATTTCATTTGAAATATACACATATATATATATATCCAAAGCATTTCTTTCCAAATCGTACATACAAAATTTCAAATATATATTTCAATTTTAAATAAGTAAAATACTCTTTATGAAAGTTATTATAAAATATTATTCAAAACAATCATTTATATTAAATAGGATCATTGAAGAAAATATACTTAAATAGAAAAAGAATAAATATTTTAAGGATCCTTACAAAAGAGTTAAATAAGTGAAAATAGTTTAAATAGTACTTTTATAAAGATTTCCAAATTAATAGTAAATATCTACTTTTGATATTCACAAAATATCTATCCATTTCTTTAAAACATTTCTGAAAATAGTTTCTTTTCGAATAAAACTAGTTTTAAAATCAAACCCAACATAATAAGGCTTATCGGGTTTCAACGGTACTTATCAATTCACAAATCAATCAGCTTCCATAGATCGATTACATTATATTCTCAATATAATTGACAGGCAATAACAGATGTATGCATAAATAACAGATCAAAGATTTTTCATAGCTATAAACAACTTCACAGATAAAATTAGATAGATGGCTTACATTATCCGCATTAATTAACTATTTAGCGGCATGGTGTTTGTTTCCGCTGTCCAGATGTCAACCAGCAAAGTAATCTACAATCTACACGACTCTTCAGTTTGGGAAACGACTTAACAGTTAAGTCGTACGAATCAACAACGACATTTATTCTTAAATGGTAATTAAATTCAAACTGAACAATCTTATGCAATTTCACTTATTCAATTTCATAATGGATCGAACGACGGCATAACATCCCTCGTTACGAGCCATCTTTTAAATAACTCTTCATCCAATATAAAATTGAATAATTATTATGCAATCACTTAAGAATTTGTATTAATTCAAAGGTATAAACATTTATTTCCCTAATTTATTTCAATCATACTTATCCTCTTTTATTAATAAACTCAAGGGCCACTAAATAAATTATTTATTTAACAAGCTTGTTTAGTTTATAATAAAGTAACTTATTTAAATAGCTTAAATAAAAACTCAAAATCGATCAAGCTTGTTTCCCAGATTTCTTTGTTTTTCTATTAAATATAAGTAACATTTTTAAAATAAAAAGGGTTTGATCCACCACATATACTCTGATCACTTCCTGATTTCATGCTTGGGAAATAATTTGTTGTAATTTACTTCTTCATTAACTTATTATCATTATTAATATTTAATTCCAGTTTACATTAAACTAGACCCTACGGCTGGAACCAAATCAAAAAAAACAAACCATAACCTTCTTACTTATAATAAATACCATAAATGGGCCAAGCCCAGACCCAAACATTAAGCAGCAAAACCCAATTCCATCTTCTTCTCTATATCCTTACCTCCAGACTACATTCTTCTATCAACCACCTAAATCCCGATCCTCACCGAAAAATCAACTTCGATCTACTAAGCGTCGCATTCAAACCCAATTGCTCACGCAACTCGTCACGAACTGGAATCAAATCCAGACTTCACGTTCGCCTAGCACGACCTAGAAATCTTCCACGTGCACGCTGTGCACATGTACAACTTCGCCAGCAACCATCGCCTTGCCGCGACACCCTAGCCTAGTCAAACCTCAATCCTAGATCCCATTCGATATCTCGCCGAAGTCCTTCGACCTTCTGATCGAGAACTTGATGAACGGCCCAATTTCCTGAAACCAGAAACCCAACATGCCACCACTGATCGTCAAACTGCACTCGGCATTCTCCTCTGATTACCTCACTTCCTCCACCGATCGAAAGCCTTTCCAACACTATAGTTTTCGGCCAAAGTTCGCATACTCCGGTCGCATCCTTCTTCCTTAAAAATCTCGCGACTTCACCATGACCACATCCTCCCTTAAACCCTAAAAACAGCTCGCACGCACAACCAAAGGCCAAATCGAGAATTCCGCTATGGTCAATCTCTCCCTGATGACCACTAGGGCCTCCCAGACTTGACCGCTTCACCCCACAACGACGAGGTGGCCAGAAATTAATTTTTGAACGACATCAGGTCATCTATCAATCTCTCAAGATATAGATCATTAAAAATCAAAATTTTACTTCCAAAAATCATAATACTACCTAAGGATTCTAATTTTGTGTTTGGATCCTTAATTTAAAAATAATGATTTTCCACTGAAGTATGCTATTTACTGTAAAACCCATCAATTATTAGCTACGCAGCAAGATACTTTTGTGAACAAGTTATTTAACTTAAACTATGCTGGTAAATGAATATTTTCCTAGTTTACATCATCATCAATTATAAACTAGCTTAAGAGTTTTAAAATTTTAAAGTGGGAATGATCAGAACCTTCACTGACAATAGAGCAAACATTTCATTCCAAAATTTGAAAATAATTGTTTCTCACCTTCCACATCTTGGTTCCAGAAGCCCTTTCAAATTGAAGTTGAAGTCTTTTAAATTTGAGAAGTTAAAATCTTGGTTTGAATTCTCCTGAGCTCGAGTTTAACAGAGGGTGTTTTTGATTTACAGAATTCCAGAGCACTGTTATATTTTCCTCTTCTAGTTTCTTTTCTGTTGCTTATAATTTCAACCGTAGGCTATTGTATTTAAGATAGGTTTTTGGCTTCTAAAACAAGCCACTCAGTATACATCAGTTTGAAATTTTCAGAAGATGGACAGAATGACTTTTTGGTGGCTGGAAAGATAGTGTCTTAGCTGCAAATATCCTTTGAAAAGAAACTAAAAATGATGAAGTAAGAATTTACTGCCAAGTGTAGTTTGTTAATTGTTTTATTAACTTGTTTCTGTCGATAAGATAAATGTTTGCTGCTGTTGTAAAAAAACTGAACAGAGGCTATTTCCTTATTACGTTTTAGGCTTCAATTTTTTTTTTAAAAAAACCATCACTCTGATCTAGATGCCCAAATATACACGGGATAGCAGTAACAATTTGGCGGCTGAGAGATGTTTTCTTTTTCTTGCCGGGAAGATTTTGAAAAGAAACTGAAATGATTACGTTAGGTTTTGATCAGGTGATAGGTGCCAAATGTAAGTTTGTTTTATTGACTAAAGATTTATCACTATCTTACGTAGTTTAATTTAATACAAAACTGGTTTTATTATCCATTTTATCTTGACAGATCCTAACTTAAAGTCTTTGATTATTATGTAAACCATAAAAGCTTTTTTTAAAAGTATATGAATGTATACTTTAGAAAATGGACAATCTATACTTATGAATGTGTTAACATTTGTTTCAACACACTGTCTATATTTTAAAGCAAAACTAAGAACTAGATTAAAACAATACTTCATGGTATATACTCCTATACAAATATATGTTACTTAAACAAAGGTTGCAAAGTCGCTTAAAAATTATCTTTGCTTTTAACTTAGTTGAATTTGCATTCGTCACTCATAAAATTTAAAATAAAGGCGAAAACTAGTAAATTAGAATAACCTCTTGTTTCATTTGTTTTGTAGTATAAATATTATTTTTATGTCCTCTAATCCATTTTATCCAAAACAAAATATGTATATTATAAATTATTGTTCACAACTCGAGATGTCAAAAATCTCGGGTCGTTACAATTACCCTCCTTAATGAATGCCATTAAGCAATTATCTTCTAATTACTTTCATTATCATAAATCAATTTCATTAAGTGATTAATCTTAATTAATAATCTTTAAATTAATTACTTTACTTAATTAATCACATTAATAAATTAGTCCATTAAATTGATTACACAAATTACTTAATTAATTAATCTCTAATCATAAACTAATTAATCTTTATTACTTAAGTGATTAATTCTTAATTATCGATCAATTAATCTCAAATTAATCAATGATAACATCTAATTATTAATTTATTAATCCTCAAACATTAATTAATTTAATTTAAATTAATTAATTTTTGCGACGACCCGCCCTTCTACTACCAGAAAGACGTATCATCATTAAGAAAAGAAAGGGATAGAAATAGAAAGAAAGAGAAAGAAACAACAACAATATCAGAATCTCACAGCGGAACAGAACAAAATATAATATATCACATTACTATTACATAGTTTTTACATATATCAGAGTTATACAATATCAATACACATGACAGTCATACATATATCTGTCACTATATACATTAGAGATACAGTTCACATCAACTTACACAGCAGATCTAGATAGATATCTATATACATTTGGAAACTCCTGCTCCATGTTCCTCTAGAAATCAAAGTCCAAAACCAATCACTTGGCTACTCATAAAAATTTGAGTACCCAAGAGTTTATGAAAAACAAAATATAAACTCCAGGTCAGACATGGGTCTGGTATGAGTAAATGGTTTAAATTGTTTAACTTTGAAAACATTTGAAAATAAGGGTATCACGTAAAACTCCCCACAAATAAATACGGGTAAGTTTTTACCTTACGCTAACCAAAACATTTTATAGGAAATCCAGTGATATTATAATAGTGTCTAGGGTTTTCAAGTAAATAGAAAATAGCCGAAATTGTTACATCTATTAAATTCCAGCTACTAGCCACAAAAGTGGGTAATACAAATCAAAACCGTAGGGTCTCGTAGGGAAAATGGATTTCCAACAATGGCAGGGCTACTGGGGTACCGCCCGTCATAGTATGGGGCATAGATCACCGTACCGAGGATCACTCTCGACCCTCTACAACACAAGGCCAGAACCATTCCTTACTGAACAGTCCCGAACAGGATAAACCCCGCGGCTGTAGCTAGCAACCTCCCACATAGCCGAAATAAAGGGATATCTAGACAGGGAAATATCTTGTCCTGCTTGGGCATGACCCACCTAACCTTGCTGCATCTCCCCTGTTTTAGCCATTCCCGTTTGATGAGGCTTGAGGCTACGATTACCTTTACAGGACATATCACTTAGAATGCTCATCGTCCGCCTGCGATGTGCTGAAAGCATTCAATCCATACAAGTTCATTCCGGGTTCGAACGAAACCGAAGGCATTAACTCGTGACACTCATTTTGGAATCACCCTCAAAGTCGACGACAATAACCCTTGCATTCTGAAAATACCATCTCGATCTTCAATTTAGAATTCACGACCTAATGTTTAAATTGGATCGATGTGGTTTTCGGATAATCATACATGACACCCGATCCCGGTCTCATCGAATTCCAAATGCCATTTTAAAGGCCAAGTTGTCTAATTAACTTAAACAGTTTAAATAATTTAAATTCAACGATTGATTTAACATAACGTTACCACAGATAAATCATACACAATCATCATAGATATAACTCAGCATATCACAGAACGTCACAGAATATCATCAAATAAATATCACAAATCAGATAATCTACATGCACATTAATCTATAAGCAATCATCTTAAATTCTCATTTGTAATTAATTTAATTTAAATTAATTACTTGAGAGTTAATCACTTAACCCTTTTTAATTAATCAACAATTAATTATTTATTTCTTTCCAAATTATTTAAGTTAATTACTTATTCCATTTCAATTTATTTAATTAATCATTTCTTAATAAAGTATTAAGTCTTATTTACTTAATTACTTAATTATTTTATTTCACACTATTAACTCAATTACTTCTTAACCCAGTTATTTACTTTAATTAACCATTTAATTGATAGTCTTAATTATTAATCAAACTTAATTACCTATTTAATTACTACTAATTACTTACTTAACCATTTATTTATTCTTAATTAAATTAGTCAATTAATTAACTATTAATCATTCATAAATTAACTTAAGTAATTAATTTCAAATTTACCCTTTTTCTTAATTATTAATCGATCTCTGATTTTAATTATAAAGTAATTACTCTCAATCACTTTCTGAAAATAATTAATTAATATTAATTATTCATCTTAATTAACATTTAAAAAGAAATTTTCTTTAACTTGAAAATCAATTTATTATTAACCGCACAACTTAAATGTTAACTAACTTGTACTTAACTTAGATTACTTGCTTAATCAAATAACAATTAAGTGTTTTAAAACATCGTTACGTATTAACTAAAATCATCATACCTTGAATCCAAAATCCTCATAGTACTTAAAAATTTATGGAAGCCAAATTTTAATTAACTTCAACACTAATGCAATACTGCAATTGTCAAGAACCCGAGACTCCCCTTACTTAGACTCGAGTGTTACTTCGAGTTCCCACCTCCTTTCCCCCGCGTCACCCCTGAATCGTCTTCTTCTTCTTCTCTTTTTTTCTATTATTTCTGTAAGTTTAAAATTTTAAACTAAGTATAAACGAAACACAGAAACTCACACAAACACGGCATGAAGCAAACCCGAAGCCTTTCCCCCATTTCACTCGTGCGCGACTCGAGACGATACCCGACAACACCCTACGCCAACACAGACAGACCACCCACCGCCGTACACGTGCACGGCGGCACCACTGCACTCCGGCGATCACCAACAACATCGGCAAGTCGCAAATTATACGTAGACATGAAAATCAATCTCGAATCATCTTAAGGAAGCTCGAATAAAAAAAAATGCCTTTTGCTCGAAAAAAATAGAAGCTCATCTCTGTCGACAAAACGACTTCGACATCACTACTGAGACCACCTGAGCCCCTCCACCATTGGCCACACCACGACAACACGACCCTCTACCACTCCCTTGAACTGCGTGGAGCTCGATCACGCGTAGGGGCCGTATGCGACAAATTTACAAAGTAGAACAAACTTCCTGTAAAACCCTAATTTGGTCACGTACTCAAATTTCACTCAATAGAAAAATTAATTCACATTTTTCGCGAGTTCATGGATGTATAAGCTTGCTTCAATCCAAGTTTCGTTAATTAAAATTGAATCTAGCACTTGAAATAGGAAGAAATGCAAATTTAGTTTAATTCCAAACTGCTCTATGAATACTAATCTATAAATCTTGATTTTTGTTTTAAAAATCATATTTTGCAGTATGAATTGAATATATAATCTTGAATCAGTATTTTACAACAATCAAATAGTTTCAATTATTACTTAATTACATGTACATCATCATTACAGTGTTGTGCTTGATGAAGATGATTTAAAACAACCTTAAAAAAAATCGTTAATTTAAGTTTAGCATCAAAGTTTATCAGGGATTTAAATAAGAATATCTTGAGTTTAGACCCAAGTATGAAACCTGTGCCAAATTTCAGAGAAGACGGAGTATCTCAACACATATGCAAACAGAAGCATTTACAAATCAGTTTATCCAATGAGTTTGAACTATTTAAATTAACTTAAACTTTTTTTTAAAATTAAGTTCACTCACCTATAACCTTCCTGAACAAAGAACAGTAAGCATTGATGTTTGAAATCTTGTTGCTTTGAAACTGAAGTTTGAAACTGTCTTTAGCTCTTCTCTGTTTTTTTTGTTTGAATTAAAATTCTGAACTTGCTTTTGTTTCTTTCCTTTTTTCTTTTTTTTATTTTTCTCATGTTTTGTTATATATTTGTAGAACGAACTCGAACTGAAAAGAGAATGGTTTCTCGTATATATATATATATATATAAGAACACCAGTTGTATGGAAGGTAGGTAGTAACTAGTGCAGTTGTTTTTCTAATTGGCTTTGATAAGAACGGATATTATAAATATTGCGAACTGACGGAATAATGTGCTGACATGATGGAAATTAAATACTTAGGTTTCTAATTATGTTTACACAAGTATCATTTGCTTTGCTGTGTGAAGATATTTGTATGAAGATGTACTTTTGCAGGACAACATGGCTTGTGAATAAAGACATGTTTATACATATATTTATCTTATTATTTTCAGTTTGAACTTCAAAATACATCTATGTTTGTGTAAATATATTTGTCAGATTCTACCTTACTTTGGTCTTGCATATGAAGATAATCTTGATATAAATATTTGTTTTGCATAAGAATGTTTGTTTTATCCAACTTCAAGCTGAATTTCAACATGCATATACATGTCAGGTTTATTTCCATACTTTGACTAATTTCATTTGGCTTTGAAATGAAGATATTTTATTTTTTTATTTTCTAGCTTGCATAATGTTCATACATATGTATCAGGTTTTACTTTACATTTGACTTTATTTTATTTTATACTTTGTCCTTGTTTTATTCTTTATTTACAAGCTTATTCATTCACCTTTATTTTCATTTTTTTTGTATTCTAGCCATCAACATTTAAGTTATATTTCATAAATTTACTTACTTATATTTATTTGTATTTGTACTCTAGCTATAAATATTTAAATTGGGTTCATATAATTTATTTACATTTATTTTTCATATTTATTTCCATTTGTATTTTAACTATAAATATTAAGCTTAGATTCATGAGTTTACTTATTTATTTATATTTATATTTTTGACTTACATTAATATTAATATTTTATACTGAACATTATCATCTATTTATATTTTATATTTTATATTTTTAGACTTTGATCTTATTTTAAACACTATCATCCATGTGTATTTATTTATCAAATGTTAGCAGTGTAAAACATTTTAATTTAATTATATAAGGTAAATTTTATTAAAAATGTTGTTAAGAAACTTTTATTTTAGAATTTTCAAACATTATTATTTATATGTATTATTTTATACTAAATATAAAAAAAGTAAATTATTTTAATTAAATTACATAAGATGAATTTTATTGTAAATATTATCAAGAGATTTTTAATTTTAAATTCCCAGAGTCCAATTCCCTTTTTAAAATACCAATCCAATGAACAAATGGCAGTTATTTCCAAAATCATATTCATTTTAAGATGATCAAACTACTTTTTATTTAATTAAATTAAATATATATTAAAATAAACGGGGTCAAAAATCCAAGGTCGTTACATTCCTACCCCCTTAAAAGAATTTCGTCCCCGAAATTTAAAACAAAGATAATTAAAAGCTGTTATACCAACTATTCAAACATACATATTATTCATATATTAACAAACAACCATCAGTCTATCCTAACAAACATCACTAACTATCTGAACACAAGTTCGGATAAGCTTTCCTAAAACTATCCAGAGTTGTCTCTCGATGATCAACAATCCGAACTGGATTCCCGACCACGGTCGAATTTGATTCGACCTCCAAATTCCTGATGTGATAACCTAGATTTTGGTCATCTGATAATTGAATAATCATCTAGATATGTATTTAAATGAATTTGGATCTATAAATTTAAATATTTGAGAATGATAATCTTATAGGAAATTAATATATATATAAAAAAAAAAAATTAGGCAAACTTTATAATGTTAGAAAATTCAAATATACATACATGCAAGTATATAAGTATATATGGATATATGTATGTATATGTAAAGTAATTAAGAGGCATTGCTTTGAATTCAATAATTTTTCGTAGGGTAAGTAAAGTTAAATTCTGTTTAAAAATATAGGAACCAATTTCAAGAGCTTTGTAAAACACACATCACACATGTAAATATAAAATAAATAATTTATAAACAAATAAGAATTAAGTAGGGACTTAAATATAAATTGTAAATAAATTAGAGGCAAGGTTTTAAACATAAAATTTATAGTTAAGACACTTGTAAAACAATAATATCATACACATAACAAGTGTTAATAAAATTAGAACAAGTGTCCTAATTAATTTTTCATTTTCTTTTGTTTTAATTAAATCAAATATTTGCCTATGTAAACATTTCTTCTTAACCTCATTCTCTTTTTCCTGTTCTTCTTTAAAACTTAAAAAAAAATCTTCAGCCAACATTTAAACCAAAATCTGAAATCATCATTCATATTAAAATTTAAATTCTTTGATCATCTTCTACAAAACAATTTCTGTTCAAGTAAATCTGCAAATTCTCTTAGAAACCAATCTACACAAATGTTTCTTCTCACCAAATCAACATTCAAACCAAAACAATCTGAAAAAAATCAAAGTGCAAATCATCCTCAAACCTGTAGCCTCATCAAAACATCAACCTAATCATCAACTTGCATTTCAATAGCTTGCAATATCCTTCATTCCTGTTTGGAGCAACCAGTTTGCATTTCCTCTTATCTGGAAGCAAGTAGCCGTAAATCAGGATAGGGGATTTGCAGTAAAATCAAGATTGAAGTTTAAAAAAAAATTGGGAAGCAACTTGAAGTTTTGAAATCAAAGCAATCCAGTTTCAAGCATTTTTAGAAATAGGCTCTGCTCATAAAAAAATTCGGTGAGTAAACTCTTATCAAAAACAGATTTTTTGTTGTTGCATGTGATGATTTTGTGTGTTAAAGTTGAGATATGGTTTGCATGTTTATATCTGTAAATCTGTATGGTTTGGTGTAGAGTTTTAAGTGCATAACTGTGAAGACATGAATGTGGGGATTGGTAGAGATATATGATACTGTTTCTAACAGTATTTAGTTTTAGAAGAATGGATTTTGATAAAAATCCATTTCCTCTTATTACAATCTCTGTTACAATTAAGAATGCAAACTAAAATTGGATTGATAGGTTATAAAGTAAGTTTTTTTTTTTAAAAAATTTAAGTTAAATAAGTTTCTGTATTGACAGGGAAAATAAATATATCAGAGAAAATTTTGTATAAGTGAAAATTCAAGCATTATGATTAAATGTTTTAGAGTTATAAATCAAAACATCATACAAAATCACGAATATAAAACCAAAGATTACAATTTTAAATGCTAGAATCTAAGAGCAGTTCCAGTTTTACTGTATTTTGTAATTTGGGGCATCTCTGTTGTCCCAAGTAATTAGAGGTGCCGAATTGGTTTCTAGAGAAGGAGGAGTTATGAGAGATAATGGAAAAATTTTGTGATTGAACCCTAGTTTTTATAGGTTTGAGTTTTTGTATTGGTTTGACTGCGTCTGTTGATCGAGTTCAAGTATATTTTGGGTAATGGTGGCTAGGGCATGGACAAGGCTATGGCCGGAGCCTTCGGAGATTTGGTGATCGGCAGTGGGAGGACGAGCATCGTTGACAGGTTTGGATATGACGTTCGGTTTTCGTTCCAGGTTTGGGTGAGAAGCTTGTTTTTGGTTTTAGGTATGGATGGGTGTTGTGGTGGCCGGATTCTGGCGTAGGGGTGATCGCCGTTCTACTCGAGGTTGTGGAGTCGACAGGGGTTGGTCGGCGGCACCGTGCATGTGCACAGTGCACTGGGAAATACTGGTGAAGTTGGGTTTTTATGCAGTAGTGGTTGTGGTGTAGTTGTCTCGATCTTTTCTCATGTAGATTTGATTTTTCCTCGAAGTAATTGTTGTTTGAACTCGAAGCGTTTTTGGACAGGCTCGAGTATATTGTTTGGTAACAGGTTTTTAATACCAAGACCTGTTCTGTTCAAATATTTTAAAGTAAAGTTTTTAAAAATGCAAACTTGAAATTTAAATAGAAGTTTAAATGAGTACGAATCTAATTTCAAATTAATTTGAATCTGAGGTTTGAAATAATTTTATTTTTAAATTTAAATGTGGTTTAGAAATTTTTAAGTATAAAAATATTTGGATTTGGATTTAAATGAAGCATAAATTGTAAATAGAAGTTTAAATAAGTTTGAATCTGAGATTTTTAAATCTGGAATTTGATTTGAATTTCAGATTTAAAGTAAAAATATGTTTTTAAATTTAATTTGTTTTAACTATTTTATAAATGCTTAAATGGTTTGAATTTTTAAAAATGAAGATGAAATGTAAGTAAAGTTTTAAAGACTTCAGTTTAAAATCTGGAATTAAGGTTAATTAATCTGTAATTAGGGAAAATCCTAAATTTTTTTAAGCAATATCAATTTAATAACTATTAACTAAATAATTAGAGATTAATTAATTGGTAATTAAATATTAATTATTTTGTAATTAATGATGGTTAATCTGAGTTAATTTCTTAAGAAAGAATTAAAGAATAGTTAATGAAGGTCTTTAACTTAAGATTATTTAACAATTAATTAATGTGATAAATTTTAATAATTAATTGGATTAATTAATTGATAATAATCAATTGAGAAATTGTTTAAGTTTAAATATTTAATAAAACTAATTAAGAAATTAATTACTTTATTGGGTTTAATTTAAATTAGTTTAGATTAATTAATTAAGTTTAATTAATTTAAACACTTGATGATTGATAAATAATTACTTAATGTAATTAATGGACGAATAATTACTTAAGGAAGTAATTAACGGTAATTACTGGATGTAATTAAAGAAGTTGACGTTGAAGGTAACTTGGATTAAATTCCTATGTAATTAATCAGGGAATTTATTGGGATAATTAAATTAAGGATAATTAATTTTTGAAATAAAGTAAGTAAGGGTAGTTGATTATTGAATGGGATTAATCCAAGGATTAATTAGAGAATTTATTCAATGAAGTAATTAAGGGTAGTTAAATTCGGGATGCTATTAATCAAGGGTGATTAATAATTAGGGTTGATAATTAATTAACGAAGTAATTAAAGGTAAATTACTATATTTGGATAAGGGTAAATTAATTTGATAATTTATTAAGGGATGATAGAATGATATTGGAAGCTCTTTGATTAATTTTTATCTCTAATAAGTAGTTCATGATGCTATGTGATATGACATGCTTGATTTCGACCATGATGATATGGTTATCTATTGATGACGAATTACTATGACATCCAGTATTTAAAGTTGAATTGTATTTCACTTGAATAATTTAAGCTAGGATGGCATTGGATTCAAAGAGACCGGAGTCGGGTATTAGTTAATATCTGAAACCACTTCGATTCTTATAATTTGAAATGTGAAACTAATAGGCTGAAGTGGAATCACTTAAGTAAATTGGACCATTTAAATCTAAGTTTTAGCACTTAGAAATTAAGGTGTGAAATGGTTGATGTCCATAATCACTTATGAAGTGTAAATCGATATAAGTTACGCCGGGTTTATATAAATTGTATGCTTTTATATTACATGTTAGATGGGTTTATTCACGCTGGTTTCCAGCCTGACCCGGGTGTTACTTTGATGTAATGCTCGAGTCAGACCGAGTATTACAGCTTTTCAGGTAAGGACGTTCTGGAGTTCAGGAGGCGAGATGGATGGCATGAACGTACGAAGTGATATCTGCTGTGTATATTATTGCTGATTTGCTGGGACATGTTTTCAAATTCGTCCTGTGTTGTGTAATAGTTGTAACTCTGATGTATAAATGTATAAGAGTATTTGTAACGACCCGTCTTTTTGTACAGTTTAAACCGACGATCAAATGCACATGCTGGTTCCAAACCATTCAAAGGGGCAGATGGTTATTCGGGTAATTAAGGAAAGAAAGGGGAGGAAAATAAAGGAAATGAAACAACACAAAGTCTCGCAGCGGAACGATAAAATATAATAGTCAAATAAACAGTTCATGAAGCTGTTTACTGTACTTTGACAATTATTTATGCAACATTTATCAGAGTTATACATATACAACAGAACAATTAAAATAATGCAGCAGATAGCATGATGCAAGGGTAATAATAGTAATAGTATACCAAATCTTCATCTTCATCCACCAGAATAGATCTTCAAAAATCTGAAAAACTCAGGATTGACCCGAGCGTAATGAAAAGACAAAACACTCGAGTCAGGACTAAAATATCCTTATGAAAGTTAAATCAATCGTAAATAAATATGAGTGTAACGGCGTCAGAGATGTTTATGGGGTTTGACATCTCATATCCAGTGTCAACGTGCGTGCAATAATTCAAGAGATGTTATGGGATTTTCCATCTCTTAAGGATCCGTTAAACTATCTACTATGTAGTAATGTACGCTAAGTAGATAATGCCTATAAGTAATATAAAGTATCAAAATAGCGTTAAGGCATTACCATAATCCCCCTTAACACATTTTTATAATGCCATAGTCTATACATGTAACGACCCAGAATTTTTAGAAATTAAAATTTGAATATTTAATTAATTTTAAATATTAATAAGTGAATTTATAAGTCAAATAATTTTTATTTTGAATTTTTGGATTTAATTGAATAATTAAATCGATAATTTAATATGTTAAATTATGGAAATAATTGAAAATTGGGTTAAATATGATTGAAAATGATTTGGGAAATTTTATTTTATCATATGGAAGTTAGAACGATATTTTAGAACTTTTAAAATCGAATTAAAAGTTAATTTGTGAAAATTGAATATTTTAATAATTTAATCGACTAGTGAAAATAGTCAATTTTTGAACAGTCTCAGAATTGAACGAAACCAGTTTCATTGGATCCGTAATAGTTAGTTATTACCGGATTTCAAATTTCGTGTCAACCGGAGCTATCGTTTGATCGTGGCAGCTCGAAACGCATCGATTTATTTTTAATTTAAATTTGACGAGTGAAAATAGCCATTTTTCAAAAAGTCTCGGATTTCGATGAAACTAGTTTGATCGGATCCGTAATGTGATATTATTGTAAGGTTTCAAATTTCAAGTCAATTGGATTTACCGTTTGTCCGGTACAAATTAAAACGCCTAGAAAATCGCTTAAACCGGTTTAATTTAAATTGAGCGTTTATAGCCATAACTCGCACAGATGTCCGAATTAGCTTTCGAAACCTATTCCATTGTGTCCGAAACGCGGGGTAAACCCTAGAAACGCTGGTTACGGCGCGTAAATCGGAGTTCGGAATTTCCGGATGAATAGTGTTCGATTTTCTTCTATAAATAGAGACCCTTGCCTTCATAATTAAAAGAAAAAAAAAACCTAATTTGCAAAACCCTAGTCGCCACCTCCCTGATAAACGGCCAGAATTGTCTCTCCTTTCCCCCTTGATTTCTTCCAATCCACTAGCAATTACAACAAACTTCCTAAACGAATATTGTAGAGCATGAAGAGATCTACAACTTCAACGGTGGAGATCGCGAATGGCTTCACGGATCAATGGGAAAATGACCATGAAGTGGCCGGCCTGCGCACGCAAAACGAGGAGGAGGAGGGGGCCGAGCTCTCTAGGGTTCAGGCCGAGTATAGGGGGGTTCGAGAGCTTTGAGATGGCGGTGGTTTGATGTGGTTTCATCGAGTGTTGAGGAGAAAAATCAAACCCTAGTTGTGCAAAATGGGTTCGGCTATTAGGGGGGGGACGCACGCATATATTGGAGAAGAAGATGATGAAGGGTGCGGTCCTGATGCCTCCAAGCAGTGATGAGCGGCCAGGATTCAGCTAGGTTTAAAATTAATTAGAATTTAGTTGTAAATTGTAAATATAAATCGTGTAAACTTCAAATATTAATATCTTTTTCATACGAGGTCGAAAACGCGCGAAACTAGTTGCGTTGGAATCGTATGGACGAGCACTACGCGATGGAGTTGGTTTGGAGTCGTTTGGATTTAGTGAGAATTTTGGGTAAAATTAAACGTCCGTTTAATTTTATTCGAAATAAATCGCTAAAACGGAATTTAAAATCAAGGTGAGAACTTCTCACTCAATCGAATCAGTTTCGATTTTATTTTAAATAGTTAGATTTAAAATATTTGAATGCATGTTTGAATGTTGATTAATATCTATTGATTGTTAAAATAGACATTATACGCCGTTAGTAAGCGGATGTTATTTATTAAAAACATATACCGCGAATATTTCATAAATAGTGAAATTGGTATTATATATAATAACAATATATATATATTGGCATATGTATATATTGGAGTTATTGATTTCCCGCATTTTTTGTTTAGCGGATGAGACCCTATTGCGCCGTTATTAAGCGGATAATATTTAATAAGAACATGTACCGCGATAATTTCGTACTGGAGCGAAATTGGTATTGTGCTAATGTTTGTGATGCAGGAAAACAGGTTGGAGGGATCCAACTGGATTCCTCAACAGTTTTTATTTGATTTCAGATATTTTGATATTTGATGGATTTTCATATTGATATATGATATCGTTGTTGTCGTGATTGACTATTTGGTGTGTAGCATCATTGGACCAGATTTTGGGATTTTAAAATGATTTATAAAGTGATTTTTGAAAATATACTTTATGTTTGGAATTGATCCATATTAAATAAATAAACGTTATAATTTTTATGTTATAAAAATTATGATTTTTGAGAAATATAGTTAAAAACTGATTTTTGAGAATATGATGCTACTGAGTTTATAAAATAGTTTAATCGAGATATTTTAGAATTATTGTGAAAAGTTTAAATATAGAATTTATGAAATTTAATTATTTATGAATCAAAATGGTGAAATAATAAAGGAGATTAAAGACGTTTTAAAAGGATAATATAAATTGATTTATATTAAGAGATTTATAAATGGATATTTATAAATTGAAATATGGACATTATAAAACGAGTTTTTATAAGTGTTTGAATGAAGTGAAAATGAATTTCATTAAAGAATGAAATTTATAAAATTATAAACTGTGAAGTTATAAATAAAATTTATAAATAGTAAGATTTATAAATTTGTGAAGTTATTGAAAGAATAGATTTGGTTAAATAAATGAATCTTATAAGTTATAAGATTTATGGTTTGGAAAGTCATTAGAGGAACGATTTTGTAAAATAATCGTTTTGTAAGTATTTAACTTATAATATGAACCTTTAGTTTATAATTGAAATATAAATCGAATAGGTTAATAAAGGAGATTTATAAAGGAAGTTGTTATAAAATAAATAGAAATGGAATTTATAAACGTTGTTTTATAAATTCGCAAACGACTTATTTTGATAAGTAAATTGTTGAAACCTATTAATGGAGTTATATTCACATTTTTGAATAGTGAATAATCCTTTGAATTAAAATGTATAAAAGAATGAAAATTTGTTAACAAAGAATATTCACGTTTTTGAATAGTGAATAATATGTTAAAGAAAATGTTTGAATGAGATGTTTAAATTGAATTAAAACGATCTAACGATGTTTTAAAATGTGTTGAGATTCGAAACCATAGATTTCAACATTAATTGTTGAAATAGACGTTTTCGAGAAATGAAAAGGAAATAGTGGACTATAACACTGTTGTTATAGTAAATGATTTTCGAAAGGAAATGTTTTGTATAGTATTGGGATTTATATATCTATTTAATTTCGAATCCCTATACTAGTGATTTTGGGTTGTCGTAACGATGTTTTACGCAACATTCGTTTTGGCCCAAATAAATATGTTTATGAGAATGATTTCCTTATAGAATGAAATATATACTTAATCTCGATTGAAGTATATTGAATATTTTCTAAGTGTTGAAAATAAATAAAATTTGTGAAATTACTTATGAATAAATAAGTATGGAAATGTTTTCCAATATAAAGTGAATATTAGAGCATTTATCTTTTTGAAGATAAATTGAAATGAATAAATCGAAATGGATAAATTGAAAAGAAATATTGAAATGAATAATTGAAATCGAATATTCATAGATATTTTGGATTATAAATTCACTAAGGAATTTATAAAGGAAAGGGGAATTTGTTTAAAAATAAATATTGATTTATTTTTGAAGTGTGAAATAATATATATCTTGTAAAGATATTTTGGAAAATAAATAATTTGGAAAATTATTTGGAAACTGGTGATGTTGTGCATATCCATTGATAGTTCAATAACCGACTATCAATATTTCCCTTTGAATGGGTAATTGATGTGAATTGTTTGAATGTGAATGCCACACTTATTTTTGAATAAGCGCTCACTATTCGGGTTAACCGGGAAAGGACCATGGGGTCGTATAACCCATTCTGAATATGTGATACGTCGTTATGAATTGCATTGAAGATCGGTGTTGAAGACCCGGTATTTGCGAGAGCGATAGGATGACCTATCGATTGTCTCTGCACTGAGTTGCAACGGTATAGAGACTCCCTAAGTGATGAGAAATCCGATCAGGATTGTGAATATCCGGATTGCAAGGACTTCTTTGTAAGTGCCTTCGGTTTTGTTCGAGCCCAGAACAGACTTGTATGGATTGTATGTCTGACATTACAAGTTGAGATATAAAGCCGATTTCATTCAAATATATTTCTGTTGGTGGCGGAGAATTTATTCTTTTAGCTTAACGCCCTTCTCTGAGACGTACGAGCTCAGAGGTTATGTAGTTGAATGTTATCAGCGATATATTCCCAATTTGGTAATGTGACATGCTGAGTGTTGCTGTGAAATGATCATTGTGTTGATTATTTGTGATAGGATCGTTTATTTGATCGTCTATCCTGGTGATCATTTCTATGATCATTTGTTGACCCAAAGCATGGCTTTTGTATAAAGTATGTTTTTGTGGACGTGACTTCGTCGAGCCTCACACCCCGTGAATGGTCAAAACAGGAAAGAAGCAGCAAGGTTATGAGGGGTAGCGCCCTTTAGGGTATGTACATTTCCTTCTGGATAGAGGTGGTATCATGGTATGGAGCCCAGATATTTAACCTATGTGGTTACTGCGAATTTATTACTTTGTGGTTGTTGGTTATCGGGATCCCGTGAGAAAGGTCGTTTACGATCGGGGAATGGCGTGCTCGTGTCAGTAGTTACCCAGTTAGGGGTAACCCGGCCTTGTGTTGGCAGAGTTCCGGTTTGGTTCTCGGGGATGTCTTTCCAGAGGCATTCTCATGTGGCAATGGGAAGTTCCTTGGCCTGACCATTTGTTGGAAATCCAAAGAAACAATACGAAACTTGTACGGTTTTAGTTGTAGAACCTATCATTCACTTATGGTGTCGCAACACTGTTTGGATGGTAGCTATAGTAGGCATAGTTCGAAATGTCTATGTTGGCTAAGATTTATATTCTACTTTCGAAATGAATTTTTCCTACACTATGCACTAGTAATAATATCAAATGCTTCTTTTAAATGCGTATCAAGCATCTTTGACTATCATAAGGAGAAATCTCCTCCGATTCTGCGTTTGCATGTGTGTGTGTGCGGGAGGCCTTATGGTAGTCTCATTTTTAAAAGCATTGCGAATTGATTAAAAATATTCCTCTATTTTTGATTCTAAAGATAAATAAACTGTTTTGAGTTCTCACACCAGTCACATGACTGACTTGGAGTTTATTGTTTTCCTTCCTAAACTCTGGGTGCCCACCAATTTCCACACGGGCAGTCAAGAGTAAGGTTTATCAGGATATTCTGGATATTCTGGAGTTGCTGGAGGCAAGATGGATGGCATGGCGTATTACTAGTTTATATAGTATTTCTTTTTCCGCTGCACTGTTTGTTGTTGTTGTTGTACACTCTGATGATATGATGTAATGAAATGTATAAAATGTAATAACTGATATAGTTCTTTGTTTAAAGATTATTCATTTATTATTATATGTTGTTCCGCTGCGAATTGTGAGATTCTGATATTGTTCTGTTGTTATTTTCTGTTCCGTTCTATTCTCCATTTTTCTATATTTTCAAATTTTCTATCTTCTTTCCTCTCTCTTTCCTCTCCATCTTCTATCTCCTTCTTCTCTTCTCTTTTCTTAAATTCTTTTTAAAACCCATAACATTTCGGTTTTTCGGCAACGAAAAATCAGAAACGTTACATTTGGTATCGACCGTAAGCCCCACCATAAACTGGTGGTTATCAGAGGGTACCCCATAGGTATAACACAAAACAAAAGGTAGTGGTCGCGAATAGGATAATCAGTATGACAAGGTACATGAGGCGATACCAACTAGGATACTAGTAGTTGCGTGATCCGGACTGATGTTGAGCATAGCCAGCAGCTACCCCAACACCGCGAAACAACACTCCCAAATCAAGGGGTGCACCCAAATCGAATCACAAATGTAGTAGAAATGGTATCGAAGAAGTGTGTCCACTAGAGATGGCGAACCTCAATGGCCCGGCGCGGCTCCTGTTTTAGTCATGTCAGGGGTTATCCAATATCGTTCTCTTTCTTCAGTCAACGCGTTCACCAAACAATCCACTTCATTCTGGATCAACACTCCGCGTATAATAGTTATTAAAGTGGTGTTCGGTATCGACAGAGAGTATGTCCATATCCGATCCCGGTCTCTTTAATAACTACGTATTATTACACCGTTGGCTCTTTTTCATTTCAAATCGATTCATAATTGATATCAAAATATCATATTCGCTTCAAAATCAAATCCATTTCAAATATCGGCATAGCCATTAAAAATATAAGGTTCCTTTTCAAAATCATTTCTCGCCTCAATATCTCATTTCGATTTCAAGATCATTTCGGATTTCAATTTAGGTTGCAACTTCATTTAACCCAATTCGTATTTAAATTCAAGATTTAAACATAAACATTTCACCTTATTGACCAACTTGAAATTTTAGAAAAATAGTTTTAAGTAGTTTAAAAGTAGTTTAAATAACTAAAGTAGTTAAAAATACTTAAAGTCTTAAAATGGATTTAAAATAGATAAATTAGTTTAAAATAATTTAAATTGGGTTAAGTAGATTTAAAATAGATTAAAATAGTTTAAGTATTCAAAAATGGTTTATATAACCGAGTAATTTGGAAAACAAAATAAAACAGCTTCAAAACCAAACCATTTCAATTATAACTTCCCAATTCAAAACAAGTTCAATTTCCCTTCTATCGATTCAATTCGATTTCGATTCAATCCACGTCAACTTTGACTTCAAATTTATTCAATTTTATATTCACTTTCAATTAATTCAATTTCAATTTATATCGATTTGGAGTTTGATTTTTTCAAAAATATCCATTTATAACACTTAACAAAATTATCCATCAATATTCAAGTTAAATCCAAATTTCAAATATGATTCAATTTCAAGCTCGATTTTAAAATATCATTTTATATCACTTCTACTTATTAATATTCAAAGCTTGAATTAAGGTTAAATCTTTAAACAAATCAATTTCCAAAATTCAATCATATCCCGATTTTAAATTCCAAAGTCTCCACTTTAAATTTTTAACGATTTCTTTTAACCAGAATTTATTTCGACATTCTATACTCAATTTTTCGATAAACTCGATTTCTATAAATTGTTTTCTATTTATAACTTTTAAATCAAAACATTTAAATAAATTTCAAGTCGACGATTTTTAAAATTATTAATTTAGCCAATTCGGTGTCCGTATATAATTTTCTATCCTATGGCCAAGTGATTAGTTATTTTAATTAAATGTCAGGGATGAATATATATCACTTAAACCAAATCACAGTTTCATATGTATGCATAATAGGATATATATATATATATAAGCAAATAAACATCCAAACATTTAAATATCAACTAATAGCATCCATCGAAATACATCATCCAATAGACAATACAATTCATGGCAATTTCATAGTTATCAATATGAGGTAATTTAATCGCAATTCAATTTTAATTTCAATTTAACTGTCAATTTAATTTTCAACGGTTAATTCAAATGACAATATATATGACAACTAAATTTTATCAAACAACAAAAAATAAAATCATAACACTTCATAATGTCAAATTTAACTAACATAAAGATATTTAGTACGTTGTGAGCGTTATAAAACACTCACCTTGATTTAAACGTAGTTCCAGCGTTTTATTTTGAATAAAATTAAACGAGCGTTTAATTTTACCCGATGTTTCCACTAGCTCTAAATGACTTCAATCCAATTCCATTGCGAAGAGCTCGACAAAACGAAGCCAACGCAATTCGTTTCGTTGAATTCTGACCTCGTGTGCAAAAGTTAGAACATTTTAAAGATTGAACAAGTTAAAACGTAAATTAATTAACATTTCTTTTTTTTATTTCAAACCCTACGCGATCTCAGCCGTCCATTCCCTTTGCCCAGATCCAAGCGTGCCTTCCTTCTTCCCACTCATGCTCGCTCCCAGGCAATTGCACACGCAAGAAAACCCAATGCCGCCTATTTAGGGTTAGTTTTCGAGCCTCCTCCCCTCGCTTCTACATTGATCAGGCACTCCCACAACGAAGCTCACACACAACACCACCAACGCCCAAAATGCGGCCCCACTCGATCGCCAATTGGCCTCGAACGACGTGCTTGAACGCATAGCCTTTGAGCTCGATTTGTTGATGATCTATGGCACCAGAACAGATCATGGCCGTTGATCTTCAAGATCCTGGAGTGCTCTACCTCTTTCTAGTTGACAACTTCTCGATTCGATGCATAGATTTGGAGAAAATGAGGGAGGAAGGAGATTGATTTTCGGCCATAAACTGCAGAAAGTGGCGGCTGAACGTGATGAGACCCTAGGGTATTTTAATTTTGCAAAAAATGAATTTCAAGGGCTTTTATAGAAATTATAACGAACACTATTCATCCCGGGATTTCCGAACTACGATACGCGCGGTGACCAGCGTTTCTAGGTTTATCCCGCGTTTCGAACACAATGGAACATGTTTCGGAGGCTAATTCGATCATATATGCGAGTTACGGAAATAAACGATCGATTTTAAATTAAATCGATTAAACCGATTTCTAGGCGTTTTGGCTTGCCCCGGACAAACGGTAAATCCGATTGACACGAAATTTGAAACCTTATAATAATATCATATTATGGATCTGATGAAACTGGTTTCGAAGAAATATGAGACTGTTTGAAAAATGACTATTTTAACTCGTCAAATTAATATTAAAACGATTTCGATGTATTTCGAGCTGCCACGGTCAAACGAAAACTCCGATCGATACGAAAATTAAAATCCGATAATAACAAACTATTACGGATCCAATGGAACTAGTTTTGTCCAATTCCGAGACTGTTCGAAAATTGGCTATTTTTCAGTCGATAATTAAATATTAAAATATTCAATTTTCACAAATTAACTTTTAATTCGATTTTAAAAGTTCTACAACATCATTCTAACTTTAATATGATAAAATAAAATTATACAAATCATTTTTAATCATATTAAACCCGTTATTCAATTATCCCATAAATTCCAATTTTAAAAACTTATTAACTCTATTAAAATCCCAATATAACTTACACTCACTTTGGAAACCAATTTGAATCATATTAAATCAAATTTCAATTATTCACTCTATTTTCATATATTAAATTTCAGTATCAAATTAATCATATCACATTCGAAATTTAATTATTTAAACATTCGTAATATTAAATTTAAACAAATTTGATTATTTTTAAATCACTATCTTTTGAGATATTCAAGAACGAACTTAAAATTTTAACTTTTGAAACGAATTAAAATTATAGAACAACCATTTCCATTATACGGTTATTCGATTCCCATTATCAAATTATTCAATAAATTCCAAATATTAAATTTAAACAATTCGATTATCCAATCATTCATTATCTTTTGAAATATTGAAATTGAACTTATAAGAATCAACTTTTAAAACCAATTCACAATTTAGAACACCATTTTCATTTTACCGTTATTAATTTATTCAATAAGTTTTAAATATTTAATTTAAACAATTTACCTGTTCAATATTCAATATTTGAATTAAATAGATTTTACATATCAATCAATTACTCTATTATACCCAATGGATTCAACATTTATTATTATTCCAAACGACTTACAATTTTTTTCTAACACTAAATCATGAAATCTTATTAAATTAGCTATTTTAATTATCGAAAATTTATGGGTCGTTACACTCTTCCCCACTCAAAACTTTTCGTCCCCGAAAAGGAAAAAGAAGGGAAAAGGAACTAAGTATAGAATTCAACATTAGATATATTTTATTCAAAGTTACCAACTTATAAAACAATGAAATTCCATTTATAAAGTCATAACTACGCTTCCACTAAGTTACTCCGAACGGCTTTCTAACTTTAAAGTTAGTTATCAAAAGAAGTTATAATTTTTTTTTTTAAAACTTGAAAAAAATTTCAAACACCCGGATTTACGGAAAATTTCGGCAGAGTCTCCTTTGCGCGGCTCGATCCGAAGGAAAAAAATGACAGTATATATATCACAAATATACATCTCATCAAGTGATGAGGCATCCCGCAGGGAAAAAGTGTAAAAGTACGGTATGTAATCCGAGATATGTACATTATATATTATTAGCGAGCATATACGGCTAATATAGCGCGAAAGCGAGCTCCAAATGCGAAGCAAGCGCAATCCGCACCTACTAAACACTCAACAAACCATGAGAAACATGCATAATAGAAATCCGATCGATATGGGAAGACAGTATTTGGACCGGGTTTTTCATTGTTTTCCTCGAGGCTATCCTCGTGTTCGACTCGCATGTTTCTCGAAGTTAGTAGAGAGGTCGTCGTGTGTGTTGGTCTCGAGTATTTGGGTTTCCAGGATATCTATCTGTTTTTTTTACTGCAGATTGTATTTTAGAAATCTAAAAATAAACTAAGTTTTAAAATGAAATTTTTAAATAGTTTAAAAATGTTTGGGATGTTTTGATTAAAATATTTTAGAAACCCTAGACACTATTATAATATCACTAGATTTCCTATCAAATGTTTTGGTTAGCGTAAGGTAAAAACTTACCCATAATTATTTGTGGGAAGTCTTACGTAATACCTTTTCTTTTCAAAGGATTTTCTAAAGTTAAGCAACTTTTAACCGTTTACTCACACCAGACCCCTGTCTGACCCGAGTGTTTATTTTCTGTTTTATTAAACTCTTGGGTACTCATATTACGTATGGGTAGTCAAGTGTTTCAGGATTGCTTTGACGAGTTCTGGAGGAGATAGTGGAGCAGGAGACTTCAGCGTGTAGATATATGTAGAGTTCCGCTGTGTTTGAGTCATTTCTGTATCTGTGATGTACTTGAGTTGTAATATCTAGACAGGAGTTATATCTGTCTAGTTTTGTATAGTTTGAGATGTATAACTCTGATGTATATGATACTATGTAACACTTTATTTGATATATTATAATTTATTCGATTCCGCTGTGAGATTCTGATGTTGTTTGTTCCTTATTTCCTTTCTTTTTCCTTCTTCTATCCCTTGCTTTCTTAATTAGTGATGCGATTTTCTGGTGATAGAAAGTCGGGTCGCCACAGTTGGTATCAGAGCGCTAGGTTGAGCGAGTACCTAGGCTCTGGAGTGGTATCTATCTTGAGAAAGCGTATTTGTATTTTTAATATATATATATATATTTATTTCTACCTATTGGTTGGGTTACCTGTTTGGGTTTTCCAATATAAGTTGTAAAGGTAGATAAGGTAGTGGTGTGTGAACACGACTACTACCGATGGTTGGAGTTTGAATGATGAGGTTGGAAGAGTATTTGTCGAGATTGCAGACCTAATACCGTCTTGAGAAAGTTTGGCAGTTGGGTATGTGGATTTCATTAATCTCTGAAGGAAATCTTTTAAAGGTTCGGAGTTTATCTTCGGAGTATAAGATTGGATTGCGCTCGTGCGAGAGGATTCTCTAGAGTTTGGATCAGTTGGAAGAGCTGAAGCAAGTAATGGTATTTGGAAATTGTAGGTAGGAGTCTTATCTGTATTGGAGTGGGAGACTCAGTTCAGCTAGGTGTTTGTGCTTAGTCTGAAGTTCGAGTTTCTTGAGAGGTTTCTGCTCATCTTGAAGACTCTTTTTGTGGAGTTGGTTGATATAGATTTTGGAAATCAAGGAACTTTTGGATAGGAGGTCTGTGGTAGTTAGGGCAGCTCAGAGGTGTTGAATGTGCTGTTAGGAAGATCTCTTAGCTTAGCGGTATCCTAGAGGAGGAGTTCGAAAGCAGTTGTGTGGTCCGTTTCTGCGATGGTTCAGAAGTTTTTGAGATTCTTCTATCAGTAGATCGGGCAAATAGTGAAGGCTTGTCTTCTTCTTTGGAAGCTCAGCTGGGTATGGTGTTTGTGGTGGAGGTGGACCATCAGTTTCCTCTTTTGAAGGGCTTAAGCTGTTCTGTTATGTAAGAAAGAATAGTTTCTTTGGAATCTGAACTAGGTGTTATTGCAAAAGTGACTTGCGACAGTTTGGAAGTTCTTCTAGTAATCTTCGCTTTAGTTGGAGACATCTCTGAAGATGTTTGAGCTATCGAGCGGTATGAGACTTTCTGAATATCTTCAAGGAAGCCAAATGAATTTGTCTGCACCGAGAGATGGAGTTGTATTTTGATTTGGTTCTTGGATTTTCTGGTGGATTGGCCTAGTAGAGAGAAGAATCCAGGAGAGAGGATTTTATGAGCGATCAGGATTAATTGGATCTAGTTTTCCAAATGGATTTCTGTTGTAGTATTTTTGACAAAGTCGGATAGGTCATTGAGCTTTTATGGGATTTGATGGACAATGTTTCTGGATGAGTTGATCAAGTTTGTGCTTGTATTCATCAGAAGCATTCTCATCTTCTTCGAATCAGAGTTGTGTAGCGGAAGCATGATGGAAGCTATTCCAGAATAGGAGCAACTCGGGTTCATCGAAAGATTTGTGTTTTCTTGGATTTAAGGTTTTATTTAGGAAGTTCTTTTGGGATTTGAAGGCTTTGATGTCTGGAGCATCTGTTTTGTTTTCCGGATAGGGAAAACAAGTTTGAAGTTCATGGTGCTTGTATGGTAGATTGGTATTTGGATTTCGATAGTTTTTTGGGAGAATCATCTTGAATCGTAGAATCAAGAGGTCATCTCATTCTTGATTCAGTTTTGATTTGAGAAGCATCTGTGAAGTTGGATTGTCGGGAAGATTGAGGGCAGTCCAGGATCAGCAGAAGTTGTGGACAAGAGACAAAGAGATTCGGAATTCGAAGTCGGAGATTTAATTTTTGGATAAGTTTTCTCCGATCATAAGAGCTTTGAGATTGGGTAAGATGGAAGCTAGCTCGAGAGTGTTTGGGAATTTTTCTGTATTCTCTTAAGAATAAGTGTTTGAGCTATCACTGGTTTAGAACCAGCAGATCATGGGGATTTAGAAGTTGATCGGTCTTGTCTGTGGTCCGGTATCCTATTTAGATTGTAGATCTGGATATATAGGAGTTCTAGATCTGAGTAGAGCAGCTAGTTTAGATTCTGTAGGGTGAGTGACCCGGTGTTTGTACTGGGGAAACTCAAGGAAATTCTGTTCAGAATTTTGTCTGGATAGATAGAATTGATTGTTTGAATTGGATGTTATGGTTTTTAGTATATGGTTGATAGCATATGTTGCTATTTTAAAATTTAAATCTGTATGAGATTATTAAATTATCTTTGCTTTTAATTTCGGGGACGAAATTCTTTTAAGGGGGGAGGAATGTGATGTCCCGGAATTTTGGGCAATACTTATTTAATAATTTCCATTTATAATTCATTTTGAAATATATTATATTGATCTAAAATTTAAATTAACCAAATATTATATATTCAAAACCAATAATTAATCTAATTTAACAAATGTTTTCTTTTTAAAATTCAATGATAATTTAATTTGAATGTTTATTCTTTTCAAATTATAATAATAATAGATGTGTGTAATTAACAATAATTGATCTTATAAAGTTAATAAAAATATTCCATTTGTAATATATATATATATATATGTATACATTGTAATAAGGAAATTGGTTCAATTTAAATTTAATAAAAATATTTTCAAATTATAATATATATGTTTATATATTGTGATTTGGAGTTCTATTTCAAAATTCCAATAATTACTGAAGTTAATACTTGAGATGTTCTATTTATAATAAATACTTATATTTTTATAAAATTATTGTGAATAGTAAATGATGAATTAAACTTAAATAGGAAATATGTTTTCAAATTTTTTAATATACATAAGTTTTTATAGTAATTTGGAAAGTTTTGATTTGGTTTAATAAAAATATTTTTCAAAAGCTATTTAAAATCAATTTTTATTTATAAACACTTAAAGGAAAATCTATTTTTATTAAATGAATAATGGTTTGAAATATAGTACATTATTATAAAGATTTAATTTGTTTTCCTTTAAATTGATTTTTGAAAACAAATTTAGATTCTTAATATAATATTAATGTTAATTTATGCTTAAACTTTTAAAATAAAATTTAAACAAATGTTACTTTCTTTTAAAACTTATCTTTAGGAAAATGAGTTTAAAATAATTATAAATCAAAAACAAAGTCATAAATACATTCCATAGTTTATATATTACACATGAGTATTAGTTACTATTGTAATTAAGGTTTAATTTATAAACAAGTAATTAACGAAATCTTTAAACACATGGCATTATAAGAAATTATAAAACACACTTGTATACAAATTTATAAGGGGTTTTGACATTTGTTAATAAATTGGTTCATTCTTTAACAAGTGGCAATCTATCTTTTAAGGGAAATTTTTTGTTTTTAATTAAAAGTTCAAAAGAAAAAAATATGTTGGTTTATTTTCTTCAGCTAAACTTCTTCAATCTTCTTCAAATAAAAAAAAGGAGAAATCAAATGCAGATTCAAACTGAAAAGAAAACAGAATTCAATCTGTAATTAATGAAAGAAAAGAAGATCTGAAGCTATACAACTGAATTCAGGAATCAACAACATCTTTAACAAAACAAGGCTTCAAGCTCAATTGGAAAACATGCAAAAGCAAATTTAAAGTCCAGTAATGAAAATGCAGTAATGCATATTCCAGAAAATCAAATGCAGTGATCAGAGTGTTCTCTGCATCAAAACTAGGTGAGTAAATTTATTTTAAAAATAGTTTTAATCCTTTATAGGTTTGTTCTGTGAAATGAATGAGATAGTAAATATGATATAAATGCTTGCATGTTGGATTTGAGGATGAATTCAAATATAAATATATAGTGACTGTAAATATCTGTAGATATGCATAATTTCTAAACTCTTTTCTTGTTCCAGTTCCATATAAAATTCCTATCTTCTAAGTGGATCACTAATTAACATTGATCATTGAAGAGAGTTTGATTATAACACTGTAATCTTGTTTTTAAATATGAATATAAATAATTTATGGAATAAATATACTGTAAAAGTTAAAATTACAGTGGAATAACAAAATTGAAGAAAATCAACCTTAATATTTTAAATTTTTGATCATATGGCCTGAATTAGAATGCAATAATATGAATTTTAGCATGAATTTGGTAATTTATAATTTGGTATTCGAAGAGGAATTGGGATTTGCTTGAAATTAGGAATTGGGTCGATTTCCGATGATTTAAGCTGAGTTGAACGGCGAGATTTGGCATGGAGGAGGGCACGGTGATGGGTGATGAGAGAAAAATGGTGAAGGATTTTTCTGATGGACGTGGCGATGGGGGCACGGCATAATAGGGTTTTGGGTTGTTTTCGGTTTGGGTTGTAATAAGCACAGTTCGTCGTCGATAGTGCTCCGGGGTGAATCGCATGACGGGGGATAGCATTGTCGTAGTGCAAAGCTACTCTGAAGGAGAAGCCACGGTCTCCGGTCATCTTGATCATCGGCGTTTGGAAGTTTGGTGATTCGTATGTTTTCCTGGTTGAACGAGGTGAAGCTTTTTTTTCGAATCAGTGGCGCTTGTGTCGTTCAAAGGGGACTAAGCAGTTGAAGGGGTCAGAGGTGACTTGTAGGGTTCGCTGGAGTTGATCGTCGTCGACCGGCTCCAGTGTGCACGTGCACGTGCACGAGCTAATTGAGCTAATTGGGTGTATCAGCTGTTGTTTGGGAAGACAGTGTTTGGACCGGGTTTTTCATTGTTTTCCTCGAGGCTATCCTCGTGGTCGACTCGTGTGTTTCTCGAAGTTAGTAGAGAGGTCGTCGTGTGTGTTGGTCTCGAGTATTTGGGTTTCCAGGATATCTATCTGTTTTTTTTTACTGCAGATTGTATTTTAGAAATCTAAAAACAAACTAAGTTTTAAAATGAAATTTTTAAATAGTTTAAAAATGTTTGGGATGTTTTGATTAAAACTTTATGCTTTAACAAGTTTAAATTAATCTTGTTTTAAAAAAAATAGTTTGTTTTAAAAGTTTAATATTATCCAGGTTTATACTTTATGAGATGAAGTTTCAATTTGGAAGCAAATTGATATTTAAACAAAGTGTTTAAATTAGTTTTATTAGGAATGAATGTTTGACTTTAAAAAGGAATTTTAGCTTTAAAGTTTGGATTTTTAAATTATATTTGAAATAATTTAAAAGTGATTAAGGTAGGGTATATTAATAATGTTTAATTAAATGATGATGTTTTAGTATAAATCAATTAAATGTTTTGAATTTATTTTTTTTTTAAATTGATTAATAAAAGTTAATGAAAAGAGTGGTTTATCTTAATCAAGTTTTTGATTTAAAAGGTAATTAAAGTAAAATTACTTAATTAACTTAAATTAGTTAATATAAGTGATTAAATTAAGGTAAATTTGTTTGTGTAATTAATTAAGTGAAATTAATTACTTAATTAAAAATTAATTAATCAAGGTTAATTAATTTAGAAATAATTAGTTAATAAGTAATTAAGAAGTTAATTACTTAATCGTTAAGAAGAATTATTTAAGCATACTTTCTTAATGAAGTAATTAAAGTTAATTACTCAGTGTAATTAATTAAGTTATTATAGTTAATTTTTTTTAGTTAATTAATTAAGTTTAATTAATTGAAAGAATTACTTAATGATGGGATTAAGTGTAATTACTTAATGTAATTAAAGAGTGTAATTACTTAGTGAAGTAATTAATGAATAATTACTAAGTGTAATTAATTAAGGAAATTACTTAATGAATAGTAATTAGAGGTATAATTACTTAGGGAAGTAATTAAGTGGAAATTACATAGTGTAATTAGAGAATTGATTAATGTAATTAATTGAGCTGATGGTTTAACTAGTAAAGTAATTAAGCATAACTACTCAGTGTAATTAAAGAATTGATTAATGAAATTAATCAAGGTATTATTTAATTGGTGAAGTAATTAAAGGAAGTTAATTACTGATTATGATTAATTAGGTTTGGTTAATAAATGTAATTAAGTTTAAAATTATTTATGTAATGTAATTATGAGAACAACTGATTTATAAAGTAATTAGAGGGTCATTAATTTATGTAATTAATGAATAATTAATTGTTTAATTAAATTTATAAATGTGATTAATTATAAGATAATTAATCAATGAAGTGAGAAAGAAGTAATAATTAATTAATGTAATTAATTAAGGATTTTGTAATTAATTAATTGATTAGAAATTAATTAAGATTAATTAATGATTAAAGATAAATTAATCTGTGTAATTAATTTAAGGATTAATTACATAGTGTAATTAAAGAATAATTATCTAGGTGATTAATTAAGAATATGATTGAAAGATAATTAATCTGAAATTGAAGATTAATTGATTGGATTTTGAAGGTGATTGAAGAGTGATTAATTAATTAATTGTATTTAAATAATGATTGTTTAAGCAGGGTTAGTTGTTTAATTCTCAAGTAATTAATTTGATTTAAGATGATTAAATTAATTATAAAGGAATTAATAATGCCTATTTGTGTATGATTGTTGTGGTATATCTGAATTGGTTGATATCTATTGAATGATTGATACTGGATGATTTGGATGTCTATGAGATATGTGATATGCTGCTTTGTGAGATAAATGTTTGATATGAATTATCTGTTGTGATAATGTGATTCATCTATCTGTTTATGTCATCCTGAATATAAGTTAATTGTTGAAACCCTTAAGTACAACTTGGACATTAAAATGGCGTTTGGTTTCGATGAGACCGGGATCGGGTTTCCATATTTGGATATCCGTAAACCACATCGATTCCAATTAAATGTTAGGTCGTGAATCCAAGTAGAGCAAGTGAAGACTCAAGGTGTAAGGGCTATACGTTAGTATAACTCTGTGGGTGATTCCGTAATGAGTTTGCCGGAATAGTGCTTATAGATTCGAGATGGCGATTTAGAGTGCAAGGGCTATGGTCGTTGACTCCGAGGGTGATTCCAAAATGAGTGCAACGAGATAGTGCCTTTGGTTTCGTTCGAACCTGGAACGAACTTGTATGGATTGAATGCTTTCAGCACATCGTCAGGCGGACGATGAGCATTCTAAGTGATATGTCCTATAAAAGTAATCGCAGCCTCAAGCCTCATCAACCGGGAATGGCTAAAACAGGGGAGGTGAAGCAAGGCTTCGTGGGTAGCTCCCACTGGAGAACAAGATTGACCCCTGTCTAGAAGTCCCTTTTTATTTCGGTTGTGTGGGGCGGTTGATCATGACAACTGCCGGGGTGGTCTTGTTCGGGACTGTCCAGTAAGGGATGGTTCTGGCTTTGTGTTGCAGGGGATTGGGAGTAATCCTCGGTACGGTGATCTAGGCCACGTACTGTGACGGGCGGTACCCTAGTAGCCTTGCCATTGTAGGGAATCCAAAATCCAATAAGAGCCTGTACGGTTTTGATTGTGCCCAACTATGTTGGAACGTGAGATGTAAGCATTCCAGCTATTTCTGTATTTTATTTTGAAAACCCTAGACACTATTATAATACCACTGGATTTCCTATCAAATGTTTTGGTTAGCGTAAGGTAAAAACTTACCCATAATTATTTGTGGGAAGTCTTACGTGATACCTTTTCTTTTCAAAGGATTTTCTAAAGTTAAGTAACTTTTAACCGTTTACTCACACCAGACCCCTGTCTGACCCGAGTGTTTATTTTCTGTTTTATTAAACTCTTGGGTACTCATATTACGTATGAGTAGTCAAGTGCTTCAGGATTGCTTTGACGAGTTCTGGAGGAGATAATGGAGCAGGAGGCTTCAGCGTGTAGATATATGTAGAGTTCCGCTGTGTTTGAGTCATTTCTGTATCTGTGATGTACTTGAGTTGTAATATCTAGACAGGAGTTATATCTGTCTAGTTTTGTATAGTTTGAGATGTATAACTCTGATGTATATGATACTATGTAACATTTTATTTAATATATCATAATTTATTCGATTCCGCTGTGAGATTCTGATGTTGTCTGTTCCTTCTTTCCTTTCTTTTTCCTTCTTCTATCCCTTTCTTTCTTAATTAGTGATGCGATTTTCTGGTGATAGAAAGTTGGGTCGCTACATACTTGGTTTACGTTTATTTATTTACGTAAGAATTTTATTTCATTCAAAATTATCTGTAACCCGATTGAATTCATTTAAATTCAATTTTTATTCCAACTCAACCTCGGTTAAATCTAGCTACTCGCCTTTCTTTTAAATTTTATTTCTCAATATATGAGCTCAAAACTTATTTAGTTACTTAAAAGCTTATATTACTCAATTGGGTCATTTCAATTTATAACCACAATGTCAGATTATATATAACACTTAGTACCTTAAGGTATAAATTTTCATTTCACCTTCCAATTTAATTCAAGTTCAATTTCGATTTTATTTAACTTATCTTAGGTTAAATTCAAATACATTTCTTCACTTCCATTTACTTAAGTTAAATTTTAATCCTGGATCAAAATTCCCAATTTCTTCTTACAATAGTTGATTCATTTAAACTTTTCACATTATTTAAATAGAATTTCCTAGAATTCAATTGCCGGTTTTCATTTCCAAAACCATTTTGAAATGATAACTACGCATACCCACTTGGTATATCAAATCAAAATTTCAAATTCCAAACACTTGTTTTCACCAAAACAAATTTTCCCTTTGAAATTTCTAAAACAACTTGTATACCCAACAAGCCCAAACAATATCATGGCCAACTATCCTGGCAGCAATCCATCACTTTAGAAACTCGAAAATGAATACTGATGATGTGGCCATCATCATCGGGATTTTTTTCCAGCGACTGAAGTGAGTTCAGTGCTTCCTTACTTCCTCAAATTCTTCCCAAAACGATTTCCATTCAACAATATTTTCCAAAACAATACTGCAATATTGCCTTCAAATCTTTGGAAAAACATTTCAAACATTCCCAAGATTTTAAATTCCCAAATCCTTTCGTTTAAATTTATTTAAACATCTTCCAAATTTCCGAGACTTAAATTCTGGTTTAATCAAATTTTAGTTATATTCCTTTTTATTTAAACCATACTTAGACAATTTTACTTGGTTATAAACCACTCAAATTTTAAATTTTTATTTGATTGTAGTATTAACAACCAAACATCCATATATATATATATAATAATTTCAGAAAAATATTTCTATTATGTCAAAATATAATTTTGGGTAAAATTATTTCATTTACCCTAAAAAAAACAATACCGTGTCGGTTTACCTTGTTTAAGAGTTTAGAAATCCCTATCGATGAAATGGCGTCCAACACATCGACCAGAATCCATAAACACTCAACTGATAAATCAACACAATATAAAAATAATTTTATATTCACTAACAAATACGCGTTCATATCTATTAATGCACTCAATCTCATTTTAGAGTACTACAGACTCTATTCTATGAGTAATTCCTACAAGAGCCAAGGTTATCACCAACCTCGCTCTGATACCAACTGTGACGACCCGCCCTTCTATTACAAGAAAGACGTATCATCATTAAGAAAAGAAAGGGATAGAAATAGAAAGAAAGAGAAAGAAAGAACAAAAAAATCAGAATCTCGCAGCGGAACGGAACAAAATATAACATATCACATAACTATTACATAGTTTTTACATATATCAGAGTTATACAAAATCAATATACATGACAATCATACATATATCTGTCACTATATACATCAGAGATACAGTTCTCATCAACTACTTACACAGCGGATCTAGATAGATATCTATATACGTCTGGAAACTCCTGCTCCATTTTCCTCCAGAAATCAAAGTCCAAAACCTATCACTTGGCTACACATAAAAATTTGAGTACCCAAGAGTTTATGAAAAACAAAATATAAACTCCGGATCAGACATGGGTCTGGTATGAGTAAACGGTTTAAATTGTTTAACTTTGAAAACATTTGAAAATAAGGGTATCACGTAAGACTCCCCACAAATACAGGTAAGTTTTTACCTTACGCTAACCAAAACATTTTATAGAAAATCCAGTGATATTATAATAGTGTCTAGGATTTTCAAGTAAATAGAAAATAGCCGAAATTGTTACTTCTATTAAATTCTAGCTACTAGCCACAAAAGTGGGTAATACAAATCAAAACCGTAGGGTTTCGTAGGGAAAATGGATTTCCAACAATGGCAGGGCTACTGGGGTACCGCCCGTCACAGTACGGGGCCTAGATCACCGTACCGAGGATCACTCCCGACCCCCTACAACACAAGGCTGAAACCATTTCTTACTGAACAGTCCCGAACAAGATAAACCCGACGGTTGTAGCTAGCAACCGCCCACACAGCCGAAATAAATGGACATCTAGACAGGGGAATATCTTGTCCTGCTTGGGCACGACCCACCTAACCTTGCTGCATCTCCCATGTTTTAACCATTCCCGGTTGATGAGGCTTGAGGCTGCGATTACCTTTACAAGACATATCACTTTGTAACACCCCCACCTCTATACCCACACTAGCCAAGGACACTACGGTGTAATGCCGTCAGCTAGCATGGAGAATAAGGCTGTTGAGGAGCGACCATCCGTTTAATGGCTTTGTGCGAGCACCGATATGCCAGATAAAATATAACTTGGATTCTTCTCAAGAGGAAATCCGACATTCCGACACAAAATCAAAGCTACTACACAGTGGCTATAATATCTTCGGAAACAAATATAGAAATAAACATAACACAAATTAGTCACAGATAATTCATATCACAAAGGCGGAAATAGATATGAATATTACACATAAAAGTGTATATCAGAGTAGTGGTCAAATAAGATCCACAACATCACAAAGGAACAGATACAAGTGCTAGACAAAAATATGTATACATCAATGAGTCTATATCTCAATTGTATACAACAAAAAACTACTAAACTAAAGTTGTTAACCAAAAGTCAGATGATGGTTCTAGATAGGAAGACAAGAGGAAGCACCTGTAATATCTTAGTCTGACCCGAGTATTATTTAATAAGAAAATAATAAACGGATTGTCTAGCTATAGTTATCAGATAAAATGAGATATAAGAAGAGGTATAATAAAGACGTTTGATAACCAAAAATGTCATACCTCGACAAGTATACATTAGAAAATCAACAAAGGAAAATCATACAAATATCTCATGAATCTCATAGCTTAAAAAGAATGTCATATTCTTTATTTAATTCACAAGCCACAATAAATGACATACATATCAATGCCAATCGTAAAAGTTGGTGAAACATAAATTCCAGAAATCATCAATTAAAAATCCAAAAATTAAAAAATTCGGAGCAACGACGTCGTGCAGCGCAACGTCCGATGATCCAAAACACAATAAATAGGAACAACGACATCGCACAGCATAACGTCCGATGAACCAAAACACAATAAAACGGAACAACGACGTCGTACAGCATAACGTCCGAAGAACCAACCCACAATAAACGGAACAACGACGTCGTACAACGTAACGTCCGATGAACCAAATCACAATAAAACGGAACAACGACGTCGTACAGGGTAACGTTCGATGAACCAAATCACAATAAAACGGAACAACGACGTCGTACGGCGTAACGTCCGATGAACCAAATCACAATAAAACGGAACAACGACGTCATACTGCGTAACGTCCGATGAACCAAATCACAATAAAAAGGAACAACGACATCGTACAGCGTAACGTCCGATGAACCAAATCACAATAAAACGGAACAACGACGTCCTACATCGTAACGTCCGATGAACCAAATCACAATAAAACGGAACAACAACGTCGTACAGCGTAACGTCCGATGAACCAAATCACAATAAAACGGAACAACGACGTCGTACAACGTAACGTCCGATGAACCGAATCAAAGAGACATCGCACATTGCTAGTCTAAACCATAAAATGACCATCAAGAAGTGTCAATTACAGTAAGCTAGTAAATATATGAGCTTAGCTTCATGTCCCATAACCACTAGCTTAACTTAAATATTTACGGATAAATTGTATATCTCCACTAGAAAATTGTCACCAGAGATTCAATCGAACACGTCCAAGAATTAACCGACGAAGTAAACGCAAGCATTTCATACCACTCGTTTTACTAAGCCGTTTAATTAGATTTCTCATACGAGTGAGGTAAAGGTTTGTATTAACTAATAGATTGAAAAACAGTTTAAGAAAGGAGCTTTGTAATAAAATGGTGTTGAAATCGTTTTAATGAAAGGGTTTTGATATTTACTACTAGTACAGAAAACCTTTATATTTTAAAGTGACAAATCATAGAAGTGATTGTAGAAACAATCAATCATAAAAATTCACATACGAAGACGAGAATAAAATCCAAAGAAATCGATATCAAATCCATCAAAATGGATATTTTCGAAAATTCCCAAAGAAAATGTCATCAAAGTCGATAATAAATGATAACAACAAAAGGGAAACAACACGAACCGTTTAAAGTTGGAAATTCAAACAAATAGGCAATATAGGCATAATTGGCAAATAGGAGCAGGTCAGTCAACCGGACTTTCTGGGTCGGTTGACCAAAAAACAGCCCAGAAATGTCTTGGGCTACAAGTCGGTCGGCCGGCCCAGGGGTCCGGTCGGTCGAACCTGATGTTCTGCAATTTGAAACCCATTTCTAAGGAGGTGCAAACTCCTTCAATTTGCAAACGGACAAGCATAGACGCTAGGGGTTTACGCTTATCGGCTTCCCGGTCCTTTATGCTCATCGATTCATTACTAAAAACATGATCAAAACATCAAGTTAGGATTTTTAAAGAATTGAACTCAAAACACTAAAAATTGGAATATTCACCAAATCAATCCAAACCAAAAGCAATTGCACAAGAATAAGTGTTAGGAATTCATACCTAGCAATCGAAGATAGTTATAGACTAAGATGTGAGATAAAAATTTCACCTTTAAACCCAAAAGCACAAGATTGAGAAGCTTGAAAACAAAGGAGGATCAACCACTCTTCAATCCCAACCCAAGAAGCATGATTCCAAGCTTTAAAAGAAGAACATTCCCAAAGTTAGGTTTAGGAATTTCAGAAGTTGATAAGAGAATGAGTTGGAGAAGAAGTGGAGGAGGCTTACCAAAGCTTCTTCTATTGATTTGGAGCTAGAACTTGATTTGCAAATGGAAACTAGGGTTTGGAGTTTTAATTTCCCATTCCACTCACCATTAATCTCTTTAGAACTGAAAAGTAGAGGAAGAGGGAGTGAATGAAGAGGGGGTTTCAGTTTGGGGTATTAAGTTAGAACATTGGGCTGAACCCAAACCCAAACCCAAAGTGAAAATGGTCAAATTTTTGGCTAGCTCCAAACATATCAATGTTTATACTCAAAAAGGTTGCAAACGGCATTTTGAACTCAATGGAAGGGGTCTCGAGTCCCAATTCAACGTTTTGCTAAAAGTAGGTTTTCAGACTACAATTCGACTAACGATGAAATATTTAAATAAAATATTTAAATATACAATAGATAAATACGCGGGTTGTTACAGACTCCCCTCCTTAAAGAAATTGCGTCCTCGCAATACTTAAGAAGAAAATAAATAGTAACAACCATAAAAGCATATCAGCACAAAAGAAAATTTGAAATAAGAAGTTCACCATAAGGAGCGCGAAAGATGAAGTCCGAATGTGTTCGCTCGTTGAATTCTCTGGATTCCCAAGAGCTATCCTCGAGATTTGAGATCCATTGAACTTTCACAAGAAGTACACCTTTATTTCGAAGGCGCTCAACCTTCGAAGAAATGATGCAAAAAAAATGTTGCTCAAAAGTCAAATCTGATGAAACGTCAATCCCTACTATAACACCAGGCTCAAGAATAAAAATCGAAAACCTAAAAGCATTTCTATAGTCGAAAGACGTGGAAAACGTCATGAATAACAGAAAATTGAGCCGTGCAACGACGTAGTATATTAACAGTACGCCCGAGAAACTAGAAACTCGAATAATTTGGAACAACGGCGTATTACAATAACGGTACGCCAGATGAACCAAAGCTCGAATAATTTCAGAACACCGACGTAGTACAAATATGGTACGTCCAATGGATCGAAAATGATTTGGAACATTGAACACTAGTCCATAAAAGGAATGAGATAAAGCTCAATAAAATGAAGTATATCAAAACGTCCAATGAACTTGATAAAAGAGATAATTCCATTCAGACATCATCAAAGAATCAACCACTTGTTGCTTACGACTAAACGCATTGGCAACACGATTTTCCTTTCGGGAGTATACAAAGAATATTAAGATCATAAAATGTAAGGAACTCGAGTCAACATGAAGTTCCTTATGAGAAAATAAATATTCCAAAGATTTATGATCGAGGTGGAGAACAAATTTCTCCCCCAAAAATGATGATGCCAAACTCTAGAAGCGAAAACAACAGCCGCGAGCACTAGATTATGAGTGGCATACCTAGTCTCGATCGGCTTTAAAGATTTAGAAACAAAAGTGATAGCACGTTCTCCTTCGCAAGAGAACGACATCCAAATCAATACGACTAGCATTAGTACAAAAGATAAAGTTTTGGTTCCCCTCGGGAATCACAAGAATAAGAGTATCGGAAAAGAGTTCTTTTTAAGTAATCTTCTTTCCCAAAAAACTCAAAACTTACAAAAATTATAATTAACTTTATGTAATCATCTTTCTAGAAAAATTTACATCTTTACAAGTCAATTTATTATGTCTGACTGTCTCATGAAAGCTTTTAGGAAATTCCTATCGATAACGTTGATCAAGCGCATCGACCAAAATTCTTAGAACACTAAATGGGCAATACAATCACAAAACTATCTTCTATATGATAAACATGTTTCTTAAAAGTTTTGAGAATATTCTTTGCTTGTTTAAGATCAAAATCCAATTGTACTTATAAATAAATCTTATGTAAAAGATTTGCAAAATTTGAAATTTCTATTTTCATCCAAAATCAATAAATGCAAGAATGGAGTCATCGAGATATTCGTAAAATACTCGATTCATAAAATGGATGAAATAAGCTGGACAAACTGAATGATATAATAAGTCATTCAAAAGAATCATAACAAGTGCGGAATGCGGTAAATGGAATGCTAATTTCCGCAACTCGTAACAAATAAAAAAAATCGATGGCAACGTCGAACTAAAAAGACCTTAACACCACTCAAAAGATTGCTTAGGAGATAATCCTAAGACAAACTCAAAAATACCGGAAAGTTTCAAAAACTATTTAGATAAGAGAAATAACACTTTCCCCATCATGAGGGCTTAAAGAATAAAATGATGCCATCAAGTTGGAATCAAAATCACAAGGAAAAATAGAAATCTGCTTAACAGATTAAAAATGTCTAGGATGAATAGTTCACACGGAAAATAGGATGTGGGCTTCACAACGATTAAGCCAATCCTTACAAAAAAATCAGTTCCGCAGCCTAAGTAAAAAAAAGCCGGCTCGGAAAGAAAAATCACATGAAATAATTTCGACATCAATATAAAGTAAGTTGAGTGTTGCGAATCCACTATCCGGATTCGCAATTCTCAAAGAAGACATCAAGTCCAAATTGTTTTAAAGAAAAAGAATCAATAAGTTCTTTTGATACAAAATAATGAGATGAACTCATATCAACAAGAACTTGAAAAAAAAATCATAAAATAAATGAAATCAAGGATTGATTAAGAAATAACTTGACCAGGAGAAGTATCAGTAAGAGCTTGAACAACATTCAGCTCTCCCTCTCTCCCGCTTCGGAGTATGTGACATGTAGATATAAGATGACTCGAACTTTTGCAATAACGACAAAAGAGAGGTTTCGGGCACTCCCTTGCATAATGGTCCGTGGAACCACAATTGTAGCATTGTCCACGACTATAGGTGGGAGTCTTTGCTACCGGAGTTTGTTGCTTCCCTTTCTTGTTGGGAGTGGGCCCTTTGAATTTGATTGGCCTCTTCATGTTATTGTTGATGTTCTGTATGGAACCGACAACTTCAACATCGCTTTCTTTATCGGCCTCTTCAAGTCAAAGAGAGATATCAATAAGATGATCAAAAGAAACTTCTAGTTTTAGAAGTAAAGGCTTTTTTAGGTTCTGGTTCAACCCATAGAAAAATCTTTGATTTTTCTTCAATGAGGTATTAGTATACTCGACCCCATACTTAGAGAGAGATTCGAAAGATGCGACATAATCTGTCACAGAAGATTCACCTTGAACAAGGTCAATAAAGCGCCCGGCCAAAGTTACTTTTTCAGCTTTCGACACAAATTTCAATTCGAATCTTTCCCGGAATTGCTTCCAAGTAAGATCTGCTTCAACGATTTCGGAAACCAAAAGCTCATACCAATCTAATGCTCTTTCTTGGAGCATGCTATAAGCCACTTGTACTCGATGTATATCAATAAGGTTCATGCGAGAAAAGATGCGATCACATGATTTGAGCCAGGCTTGAATTTCAATAACACCCTCGGATCCCTTGAATGGCCTTCCACCCAAATCGGTATAGTCTCTGCACAAGCGTGCAAAACCGGATCTAGGATGAGTAGGCTCCGGATTAGAACCAGCTGCTTGAGCATTCTTTACTAGATCAAGAAGCTGCTGCGCAGGCATAAATACTCCATCTTAGGGAGTAGCACTAATTGACCGACGCTGGGATGGCCAGGTCTAACCATTTCCCTTCTTTAAAAAAGAAAGAAGGAGAAAAGTTATTCTCAAAATAAATATCAAGCAATCTTGATAGATAAAACAAGGAATCATAAAAAAAAAAGGATGAATCGGTACGAAGACTCGAGTAAAATCCTAAAGCACGACTCCTAAGATGGACTTAGGACGATGATCCTTGTTAAATTATTCTACATTGTTCCGAAGTTTGGCTATGATACCAAGCTGTGACACCCATCTCTATACCCACACTAGCCAAGGACACTACGGTGTAATGCCATCTGCTAGCATGGAGAATAAGGCAATTGAGGAGCGACCATCCGTGTAATGGCTTTGTGCGAGCACCAATATGCCAGATAAAATATAACTTGGATACTTTTCAAGAGGAAATCCGACATTCCGACGCAAACTCAAAGCTACTACACAGTGGCTATAATATCTTCGGAAACAAATATAGAAATAAACATAACATAAATTAGTCACAGATAATTCATATCACAAAGGCGGAAATAGATATGAATATTACACATAAAAGTGTATATCAGAGTAGTGGTCAAATAAGATCCACAACATCACAAAGGAATAGATACAAGTGCTAAACAAAAATATGTATACATCAAGGAGTCTATATCTCAATTGTATACAACAAAAAACTACTAAACTAAAGTAGTTAACCAAAAGTCAGATGATGGTTCCAGATAGGAAGACAAGAGGAAGCACCTGTAATATCTCAGTCTGACCCGAGTATTATTTAATAAGAAAATAATAAACGGATCAGTCTAGCTATAATTATCCGATAAAATGAGATATAAAAAGAGATATAATAAAAACGTATGATAACCAAAAAGTCATACCTCGACAAGTATACATTAGAAAATCAACAAAGGATAATCATACAAATATCTCACGAATCTCATAGCATAAAAAGAATGTCATATTCTTTATTTAATTCACCAAGCCACAATAAATGACATACATATCAATGCCAATCGTAAAAGTTGGTGAAGCATAAATTACAGAAATCATCATTTAGAAATCCAGAAATTAAAAAATTCGGAGCAACGACTTCGTACAGCGTAACGTCCGATGATCCAGAAACACAATAAATAGGAACAACGACGTCGGACATGGTAACGTCCGATGAACCAAAACACAATAAAACAGAACAACGACGTCGTACAATGTAACGTCAGATGAACCAAATCACAATAAAACGGAATAACGACGTCGTACAAAGTAACGTCCGATGAACCAAATCACAACAAAACAGAACAACAACGTCATACAGCGTAACGTCCGATGAACCAAATCACAATAAAATGGAACAACGACGTCGTACACCGTAACGTCCGATGAACCGAATCAAAGAGACATCGCACATTGCTAGTCTAAACCATAAAATGACCATCAAGAAGTGTCAATTACAGTAAGCTAGTAAGTATATGAGCTTAGCTTCGTGTCCCATAACCACTAGCTCAACTTAAATATTTACGAACAAATTGTAGATATCCACTAGAAAATTGTCACCAGAGATTCAATCGAACAAGTCCAAGAATTAACCGATGAAGTAAACGCAAGCGTTTCATACCACTCGTTTTACTAAGCCGTTTAATTAGATTTCTCATACGAGTGAGGTAAAGGTTTGTATATGCTAATAGATTGGAAAACGGTTTAAGAAAGGAGCTTTGTAATAAAATGGTATTGAAATCGTTTTAATCAAAGGGTTTTGATATTTACTACTAATATAGAAAACCTTTATGTTTTAAAGTGACAAATCATAGAAGTGATTGTAGAAACAATCAATCATAAAAATTCACATACGAAGACGAGAATAAAATCCAAAGAAATCGATATCAAATCCATCAAAATGGATATTTTCGAAAATTCCCAAAGAAAATGTCATCAAAGTCGATAATAAATGATAACAACAAAAGGGAAACAACACGAATCGATTAAAGTTGGAAATTCAAACAAATAGGCAATATAGGCATAATTGGCAAATAGGAGCAGGTCGGTCAACAGGACTTTCTGGGTCGGTTGACCGAAAAATAGCCTAGAAATGTCTTGGGCTACAGGTAGGTCGGTCGGCCGGCCCAGGGGTCCAGTCGACCGAACCTGATGTTCTGCAATTTGAAACCCATTTCAAAGGAGGTGCAAACTCCTTCAATTTGCAAACGGACAAGCACGGACGCTAGGGGTTTACGCTTATCGGCTTCCTGGTCCTTTATGCTCATCGATTCATTACCAAAAACATGATCAAAACATACAGTTAGGATTCTTAAAGAATTGAACTCAAAACAATAAAAATTGGAATATTCACCAAATAAATCCAAACGAAAAGCAATTGCACAAGAATAAGTGTTAGGAATTCATACCTAACAATCGAAGATAGTTATAGACTAAGATGTGAGATAAAAATCTCACCTTTAAACCCAAAAGCACAAGATTGAGAAGCTTGAAAACAAAGGAGGATCAACCACTCTTCAATCCCAACTCAAGAAGCTTGATTCCAAGCTTTAAAAGAAGAACATTCCAAAAGTTAGGTTTAGAAATTTCTGAAATTGATAAGAGAATGAGTTGGAGAAGAAGTGGAGGAGGCTTACCAAAGCTTCTTCTATTGATTTGGAGCTAGAACTTGATTTGTAAATGGAAACTAGGGTTTGGAGTTTTAATTTCCCGTTCCACTCACCATTAATCTCTTTAGAACTGAAAAGTAGAGGAAGAGGGAGTGAATGAAGAGGGGGTTTCAGTTTGGGGTATTAAGTTAGAACATTGGGCTGAACCCAAACCCAAACCCAAAGTGAAAATGGTCAAATTTTTGGCTAGCTCCAAACATATCAATGTTTATACTCAAAAAGGTTGCAAACGGCTTGTTGAACTCAATGGAAGGGGTCTCGAGTCCCAATTCAACATTTTGCTAAAAGTAGGTTTTCAGACTATAATTGGACTAACGATGAAATATTTAAATAAAATATTTAAATATACAATAGATAAATACGCGGGTTGTTACAGACTCCCCTCCTTAAAAAAATTGCGTCCTCGCAATACTAAAGAAGAAAATAAATAGTAACAACCAAAAAAGCATATCAGCACAAAAGAAAATTTGAAATAAGAAGTTCACCATAAGGAGCGCGAAAGAGTAAGTTCGAACGTCTTCGCTCATTGAATTCTCTGGATTCCCAAGAGCTATCATCGAGATTTGAGATCCATTGAACTTTCACAAGAAGTACACCTTTATTTCGAAGGCGCTGAACCTTCGAAGAAATGATGCGAGAAGAATGTTGCTCAAAAGTCAAATCTGGTGAAACTTCAATCCCTACTATAACACCAGGCTCAAGAATAAAAATCGAAAACCTAAAAGCATTTCTACAGTCGAAAGACGTGGAAAACGTCATGAATAACAGAAAATTGAGCCGGTGCAACGACGTAGTATAATAACAGTACGCCCGAGAAACTAGAAACTCGAATAATTTGGAACAACTGCGTAGTACAATAACGGTACGCCAGATGAACCAAAGCTCGAATAATTTCGGAACACCGACGTAGTACAAATATGGTACGTCCAATGGACCGAAAATGATTTGGAACATCGGACACTAGTCCATAAAAGGAATGAGATAAAGCTCAATAAAATGAAGTATATCAAAACGTCCGATGAACTTGATAAAAGAGATAATTCCATTCAGACATCATCAAAGAATCAGCCCCTTGTTGCTTACGACTAAACACATTGGCAACACGATTTTCCTTTCGGGAGTATACAAAGAATATTAGGATCATAAGATGCAAGGAACTCGATTCAACATTAAGTTCCTTATGAGAAAATAAATATTCCAAAGATTTATGATCGAGGTGGAGAAGAAATTTCTCCTCCAAAAATGATGATGTCAAACTCTAAAAGCGAAAACAACAGCCGCGAGCACTAGATTATGAGTGGCATACCTAGTCACGATCGACTTTAAAGATTTAGAAACAAAAGTGACAACACGTTCTCTTTCGCAAGAGAACGGCATCCAAATCAATACGAATAGCATTAGTACAAAAGATAAAGTTTTGGTTCCCCTCGGGAATCACAAGAATAAGAGTATCGGAAAAGTGTTCTTTTTAAGTAATCTTCTTTCCCAAAAAACTCAAAACTTCCAAAAATTATAATTAACTTTATGTAATCATCTTTCTAGAAAAATTTACGTCTTTACAAGTCAATTTATTGTGTCTGACTGTCTCATCAAAGCTTTTAGGAAATTCCTATCGATAACGTTGATCAAGCGCATCAACCAAAATTTTTAAAACACTAATTGGGCAACACAATCACAAAACTATCTTCTATATGATAAACATGTTTCTTAAAAGTTTTGAGAATATTCTTTGCTTGTTTAAGATCAAAATCCAATTGTACTTATAAATAAAGCTTATAAAAAAGATTTGCAAAATTTGAAATTTCTATTTTCATCCAAATCAATAAATGCAAGAATGGAGTCATCGAGATATTCGTAAAATACTCTATTCATAAAATGGATGAAATAAGCTGGACAAACTGAATGATATAATAAGTCATTCAAAAGAATCATAACGAGTGCGGAATGCGGTAAATGGAATGCTAACTTCCGCAACTCGTAGCAAATAAAAAAATCGATGGCAAGGTCGAACTAAAAAAACCTTAACACCACTCAAAAATACCGAAAAGTTTCAAAAACTATTTAGATAAGAGAAATAACACTTTCACCATCATGAGGGCTTAAAGAATAAAATGATGCCATCAAGTTGGAATAAAAATCATAAGGAAAAATAGAAATCTGCTTAACAGATTAAAAATGTCAAGGATGCATAGTCCACACGGAAAATAGGATGTGGGCTTGACAACGATTAAGCCAATCCTTACAAAAAAAATCAATTCCGCAGCCTAAGTAAAAAAAAGTCGGCTCGGAAAGAAAAATCACATGAAATAATTTCGACATCAATATAAGGTAAGTCGAGTGTTGCGGATCCACTATCCGAATTCGCAATTCTCAAAGAAGACATCAAGTCCAAATTGTTTTAAAGAAAAAGAATCAATAAGTTCTTTTGATACAAAATAATGAGATGAAATCATATCAACAAGAACTTGAAAAAGAAAATCATAAAATAAATGAAATCAAGGATTGATTAAGAAATAACTTGACCAGGAGAAGTATCACTTGGAGCTTGAACAACATTCAGCTCTCCCTCTCTCCGGCTTCGGAGTATGTGACATGTAGATATAAGATGACCCGAACTTTTGCAATAAGGACAAAAGAGAGCTTTCGGCACTCCCTTGCATAATGGTCCGTGGAACCACAATTGTAGCATTGTCCACGACTAGAGGTGGGAGTCTTTGCTACCGGAGTTTGTTGCTTCCCTTTCTTGTTGGGAGTGGGCCCTTTGAATTTGATTGGCCTCTTCATGTTATTGTTGAAGTTCTGTATGGAACCGACAACTTCAACATCGCTTTCTTTATCGGCCTCTTCAAGTCAAAGAGCGATATCAATAAGATGATCAAAAGAAACTTCTAGTTTTAGAAGTAAAGGCTTTTTAGGTTCTGGTTCAACCCATAGAAAAACCTTTGATTTTTCTTCAATGAGGTATTAATATACTCGACCCCATACTTAGAGAGAGATTCGAAAGATGCGATGCAATCTGTCACAGAAGATTCACCTTGAACAAGGTCAATAAAGCGCCGGGCCAAAGTTACCTTTTCAGGTTCCGACAGAAATTTCAATTCGAATCTTTCCCGAAATTGCTTCTAGGTAAGATCTGCTTCAACGATTTCGGAAACCAAAAGCTCATACCAATCTAATGCTCTTTCTTGGAGCATGCTAGAAGCCACTTGTACTTGATGTAGATCAATAAGGTTCATGCGAGAAAAGATGCGATCGCATGATTTGAGCCAGGCTTGAATTTCAATAACACCCTCGGATCCCTTGAATGGCCTTCCACCAAAATCGGTATAGTCTCTTCACAATCGTGCAAAACCGGACCTAGGATGAGTAGGCTCCGGATTAGAACCGGCTGCTTGAGCATTCTTTACTAGATCAAGAAGCTGCTGGACAGACATAAATACTCCATCTTGGGGAGTAGCTCTAGATTGACCGGCGCTGAGACGGCCAGGTCTAACCATTTCTCTTCTTTAAAAAAGAAAGAAGGAGAAAAGTTATTCTCAAAATAAATATCAAGCAATCTTGATAGATAAAACAAGGAATTATAAAGAAAAAAAGATGAATCGGTACGAAGACTCGAGTAAAATCCTAAAGCACGACTCCTAAGATGGACTTAGGATGATGATCCTTGTTAAATTATTCTACATTGTTCCGAAGTTTGGCTATGATACCAAGCTGTGACACCCATCTCTATACCCACACTAGCCAAGGACACTACGGTGTAATGCCATCTGCTAGCATGGAGAATAAGGCAATTGAGGAGCGACCATCCGTGTAATGGCTTTGTGCGAGCACCGATATGCCAGATAAAATATAACTTGGATACTTTTCAAGAGTAAATCCGACATTCCGACGCAAACTCAAAGCTACTACACAGTGGCTATAATATCTTCGGAAACAAATATAGAAATAAACATAACACAAATTAGTCACAGATAATTCATATCACAAAGGCGGAAATAGATATGAATATTACACATAAAAGTGTATATCAGAGTAGTGGTCAAATAAGATCCACAACATCACAAAGGAATAAATACAAGTGCTAGACAAAAATATGTATACATCAAGGAGTCTATATCTCAATTGTATACAACAAAAAACTACTAAACTAAAGTAGTTAACCAAAAGTCAGATGATGGTTCCAGATAGGAAGACAAGAGGAAGCACCTGTAATATCTCAGTCTGACCCGAGTATTATTTAATAAGAAAATAATAAACGGATCAGTCTAGCTATAATTATCCGATAAAATGAGATATAAGAAGAGATATAATAAAAACATATGATAACCAAAAATGTCATACCCCGACAAGTATACATTAGAAAATCATAAAAGGATAATCATACAAATATCTCACGAATCTCATAACATAAAAAGAATGTCATATTCTTTATTTAATTCACCAAGCCACAATAAATGACATACATATCAATGCCAATCGTAAAAGTTGGTGAAGCATAAATTCCAGAAATCATCAATTAGAAATCCAGAAATTAAAAAATTCAAAGCAGCGACTTCGTACAACGTAACGTCCGATGATCCAGAAACACAATAAATAGGAACAACGACGTCGTACATCGTAACATCCGATGAACCAAAACACAATAAAACGGAACAACGACGTCGTACAGCGTAACGTCCGATGAACCAAATCACAATAAAACGGAACAACGACGTCGTACAGCGTAACGTCCGATGAACCAAATCAAAATAAAACGGAACAACGACGTCGTACAGCGTAACGTCCAATGAACCGAATCACAATAAAACGGAACAACGACGTCGTACAACGCAACGTCCGATGAACCAAATCACAATAAAACGGAACAACGACGTCGTACAGCGTAACGTCCGATGAAACAAATCACAATAAAACGGAACAACGACGTCGTACAGCGTAACGTCCGATGAACCAAATCACAATAAAACGGAACAACGATGTCGTACAGCGTAACGTCGGATGAACCAAATCACAATAAAACGGAACAACGACGTTGTACAGCGTAACGTCCGATGAACCAAATCACAATAAAACGGAACAACGACGTTGTACAGCGTAACATCCGATGAACCAAATCACAATAAAACGAAACAACGACGATGTACAGCGTAACATCCGATGAACCGAATCAAAGAGACATCACACATTGCTAGTCTAAACCATAAAATGACCATCAAGAAGTGTCAATTACAGTAAGCTAGTAAATATATGAGCTTAGCTTCATGTCCTATAACCACTAGCTTAACTTAAATATTTACGAATAAATTGTAGATCTCCACTAAAAAATTGTCACCAGAGATTCAATCGAACAAGTCCAAGAATTAACCGACGAAGTAAACGTAAGCGTTTCATCCCACTCGTTTTACTAAGCCGTTTAATTAGATTTCTCATACGAGTGAGGTAAAGGTTTGTATATACTAATAGATTGGAAAACGGTTTAAGAAAGGAGCTTTGTAATAAAATGGTATTAAAATCGTTTTAATGAAAGGGTTTTGATATTTACTACTAGTATAGAAAACCTTTATATTTTAAAGTGACAAATCATAGAAGTGATTGTAGAAACAATCAAACATAAAATTTCACGTACGAAGACGTGAATAAAATCCAAAGAAATCGATATCAAATCCATCAAAATGGATATTTCCGAAAATTCCCAATGAAAATGTCATCAAAGTCGATAATAAATGATAACAACAAAAGGGAAACAATACGAATCGATTAAAGTTGGAAATTCAAACAAATAGGCAATATAGGCATAATTGGCAAATAGGAGTAGGTCGGTTAACCGGACTTTCTGGGTCGGTTGATCGAAAAACAGCCCAGAAATGTCTCGGGCTACAGGTCGGTCAGCCGGCCCAGGGTCCGGTCGGCCGAACCTGATGTTCTGCAATTTGAAACCCATTTCAAAGGAGGTGCAAACTCCTTCAATTTGCAAACGGGCAAGCACGGACGCTAGGGGTTTACGCTTATCGGCTTCCCGGTCCTTTATGCTCATTAATTCATCACCAAAAACATGATCAAAACATCAAGTTAGTATTTTTAAAGAATTGAACTCCAAACACTAAAAATTGGAATATTCACCAAATCAATCCAAACCAAAAGCAATTGCACAAGAATAAGTGTTAGGAATTCATACCTAACAATCGAAGATAGTTATAGACTAAGATGTGAGATAAAAATCTCACCATTAAACCCAAAAGCACAAGATTGAGAAGCTTGAAAACAAAGGGGGATCAACCACTCTTCAATCCCAACTCAAGAAGCTTGATTCTAAGCTTTAAAAGAAGAACATTCCCAAAGTTAGGTTTTGGAATTTCTGAAATTGATAAGAGAATGAGTTGGAGAAGAAGAAGAGGAGGCTTACCAAAGCTTCTTCTATTGATTTGGAGCTAGAACTTGATTTGTAAATGGAAACTAGGGTTTGGAGTTTTAATTTCCCATTCCACTCACCATTAATCTCTTTAGAACTGAAAAGTAGAGGAAGAGGGAGTGAATGAAGAGGGGGTTTCAATTTGGGGTATTAAGTTAGAACATTGGGCTGAACCCAAACCCAAACCCAAAGTGAAAATGGACAAATTTTTGGCTAGCTCCAAACATATCAATGTTTATACTCAAAAAGGTTGCAAACGGCATTTTGAACTCAATGGAAGGGGTCTCGAGTCTCAACTCGACTGTTTGCTAAAAGTAGGTTTTCGAACTATAATCCGACTAACGATGAAATATTTAAATAAAATATTTAAATATACAGTAGATAAATACGCGGGTTGTTACACACTTAGAATGCTCATCGTCCGCCTGACGATGTGCTGAAAATCAATACAAGTTCGTTCCGGGTTCGAACGAAACCGAAGGCATTATCTCATCACACTCATTTTGGAATCACCCTTAGAGTCGACGACGGTAACCCTTGCATTCTGAAAACACCATCTCGATCTTCATTTCAGAATTCACGACCTAACGTTTAAATTGGATCGATGTGGTTTTCGGATAATCATACATGACACCCGATCCCGGTCTCATCGAAATCCAAATGCCATTTTAAAGGCCAAGTTGTCTAATTAACTTAAAACAGTTTAAATATTTTAAATTCAACGATTGATTTAACATAACATTATCACAGATGAATCATACACAATCATCATAGATATAACTCAACATATCACAGAACGTCACAAAATATCATTAAATATATATCACAAATCATATATTCTACATACACATCAATCTATAAGCAATCATCTTAAATTCTCATTTGTAATTAATTTAATTTAAATTAATTACTTTAGAGTTAATCAATTAACCCTGTTTTAATTAATCAACAATTAATTATTTTTTTCTTTCCAAATTATTTAAGTTAATTACTTATTCCATTTCAATTTATTTAATTAATCATTTCTAAATAAAGTATTAAGTCTTATTTACTTAATTACTTAATTATTTTATTTCACACTATTAACTCAATTACTTCTTAACCCAGTTATTTACTTTAATTAACCATTTAATTAATAGTCTTAATTATTAATCAAACTTAATTACCCATTTAATTACTGCTAATTACTTACTTAACCATTTATTTATTCTTAATTAAATTACTCGATTAATTAACTATTAATCATTCATAAATTAACTTAAGTAATTAATTTCAAATTCACCCATTTTCTTAAGTATTAATCGATCTCTGATTTTAATTATAATGTAATTACTCTCAATCACTTTCCAAATATAATTAATTAATATTAATTATTCATCTTAATTAACATTTAAAAAGAAATTTTCTTTAACTTGAAAATCAATTTATTATTAACTACATAACTTAAATGTTAATTAGCTTGTACTTAACTTAGATTACTTGCTTAATCAAATAACAATTAAGTGTTTTAAAACATCGTTACGTATTAACTAAAATCATCACGACTTGAATTCAAAATCCTCATAGTGCTTAAAAATTTATGGAAGCCAAATTTTAATTAACTTCAACACTAATACAATACTGCAATTGCCAAAAACCCAAGACTCCCCTTACTTAGACTCGAGTATTACTTCGAGTTCCCACCTCCTCTCCCCCGCGTCACACTTGAATCGTCTTCTTCTTCTCCTCTTTTTTTTATTATTTCTATAAGTTTAAAACTTTAACTAAGTATAAACGAAACACAGAAACTCACACGAACACGGCATGAAACAAACCCGAAGCCTTTCCCCCATTTCACTCGTGCGCGACTTGAGACGATAGGCGACAACACCCCATGCCGACACAGACACGACCACCCATCGCCGTACACGTGCACGGCGGCACCACTACACTCCGGCAATCACCAACAGCATCGACTAGTCACAAATTATACGTAGACACGAAAATCAATCTCGAATCATCTCAAGGAAGCTCGAATAAAAAAAATGCCTTTTGCTCGAAAAAAACAGAAGCTCACCTTTGTCGACAAAACGACTTCGCCATCACTTTTGAGACCACCTGAGCCCCTCCACCCCTGGCCACACCACGACCCTCTACCACTCCCTTGAATTGCGTGGAGCTCGATCACGCATAGGGGCCGTACGCGACTTATTTACAGAGAAGAAAAAAAATTCCTGTAAAACCCTAATTTAGTCACATACTCAAATTTCACTCAATAGAAAAATTAATTCACATTTTTCCCGAGTTCATGGATATATAAGCTTGCTTCAATCCAAGTTTCATTAATTAAAATTGAATCTATCACTTGAAATAGGATGAAATGCAAATTTAGTTTAATTCCAAACTGCTCTTTGAATATTAATCTATAAATCTTGATTTTTGTTTTAAAAATCATATTTTGCAGTATGAATTGAATATATAATCTTGAATCAGTATTTTACAACAATCGAATAATTTCAATTTTTACTTAATTACATGTACATCAACATTACAGTGTTGTGCTTGATGAAGATGATTTAAAACAACCTTAAAAAAATCGTTAATTTAAGTTTAGCATCAAAGTTTATCAAGGATTTAAATAAGAATATCTTGAGTTTAGACCTAATTATGAAACCTGTAACAAATTTCAGAGAACACAGAGTATCTCAACATATATGCAGACAGAAGCATATACAAATCAGTTTATCCAATGAGTTTGAACTATTTAAATTAACTTAAACTTTTTTAAAAAATTAAGTTTACTCACCTCTAACCTTCCTGAACAAAGAACAGTAAGCATTGATGTTTGAAATCTCGTTGCTTTGAAACGGAAGTTTGAAATTGTCTTTAGCTCTTCTCTGTTTTTTTTGTTTGAATTAAAATTTTGAACTTGCTTTTCTTTCTTTCCTTTTTTCTTCTTTTTATTTTTCTCAGGTTTTGTTATATGTTTGTAGAATGAACTCGAACTGAAAAGAGAATGGTTTCTCGTGTATATATATATATATATATATATATATATATATATATATATATATATATATATATATATAGAGAACAGCAGTTGTATGGAAGGTAGGTAGTAACTAGTGCAGTTGTTTTTCTAATTGGCTTTGACAAGAACAGATCTTATAAATATTGTGAACTGACGGAATAATGTGCTGAAATGATGGAAATCAAATACTTAGGTTGCTAATTATTTTTACACAATTATCATTTGTTTTGCTGTGTGAAGATATTTGTATGAAGATGTACTTTTGCAGGACAACATGGCTTGTGAATGAAGACATGTTTATACATATATTTATCTTATTATTTTCAGTTTGAACTTCAAAATACATATATGTTTGTGTAAATATATTTGTCAGATACAACCTTACTTTGGTCTTGCATATGAAGATAATCTTGATATAAATATTTGTTTTGCATAAGAATGTTTGTTTTATCTGACTTCAAGTTGAATTTCAATATGCATATACATGCCAGGTTTATTTCCATACTTTGACTAATTTCATTTGGCTTTGAAATGAAGATATTTTATTTTGTTATTTTCTAGTTTGCATAATGTTCAAACGTATGTATCAGGTTTTACTTTACATTTGACTTTATTTTATTTTATACTTTGTCCTTGTTTTATTCTTTGTTTACAAGCTTATTTATTCACCTTTATTTTCATTTTTTTATTTTGTATTCTAGCCATCAACATTTAAGTTATATTTCATAAATTTACTTACTTATATTTATTTGTATTTGTACTTTAGCTATAAATATTTAAATTGGGTTCATATAATTTATTTACATTTATATTTCATATTTATTTCCATTTGTATTTTAACTATAAATATTAAGCTTAGATTCATGAGTTTACTTATTTATTTATATTTATATTTTTGACTTACATTAATATTAATATTTTATATTGAACATTATCATCTATTTATATTTTATATTTTATATTTTTAGACTTTGATCTTATTTTAAACACTATCATCCATGTGTATTTATTATCAAATGTTAGCAATGTAAAACATTTTAATTTAATTATATAAGGTAAATTTTATTAAAAATATTGTTAAGAAACTTTTATTTTAGAATTTTCAAACATTATTATTTATATGTATTATTTTATACAAAATATAAACAAATTAAAATATTTTAATTAAATTATATAAGATAAATTTTATTGTAGATATTATCAAGAGATTTTTAATTTTAAATTCCCAGAGTCCAATTCCCTTTTTAAAGTACCAATCCATATGAAGAAATGGCAGTTATTCCAAAATCATATTCATTTTAAGATGATCAAACTACTTTTTATTTAATTTAATTAAATATATATTAAAATAAACGGGGCCATAAATCCAGGATCGTTTCAATTTTCTTAATTACTTTATTAAATTAATTAGTCATTAATTATCAAAATTTTAATTAACTTTAAGTCAAAACTTTATCCTTAATAATGACCTAATTATTATTAACATAATTTAAATACATTTTACAACATTCCACTTTTAATTTAGACCTTAAATTTGAGATTTAAAATAACTTACCAATTTATAACAAATTTTAAGTTAAACGAATTACAAAGCTTCTAAATCAAATGCTTTAAGAAAACATTTATTTTTCATAATAGTTTAAAATTAGACTTAATTCAAAATTTAAATGTGTTTTATAAAAACTTTTTAAAAATCTGCATTTTAAAACCTGCTTTGGGTTGTACCCCGTCAGTCTCTCCTAAGAATATACCGAGAAAATCACCATCTTCCTTTATTTTCAAAAACTTTGATAAAAAAATTTAAAACTTGTAAACAAGATTTACACTCATGAATAAAACCCGAGGATGAACCCGAACCTTCAGCCTATTCCCTCGAGCTACCCTTCGAGTCATCCAACCTCCCAAATAAAAGACATGACAGCGAACCATGCACGTGCACGTGCACGTGCACAGCGCCATGGTGGCGCTCCGATGACTCGCACCACCTTCGACAAGACAGCGATTGACACAACAAACGATTCCGATCCTCGATTCGTCACCATAACACCTAAAATCAAAACGATCTTTTCCTATCGAACCTGAAAACCCAACCTCATTTGAAACAAGCATCGGCAAGGCCATTCCGACCACCGCTGTAACTAGAGCTTCGTCTACACCTTCGACCACGACTTAAGCACGTTTCCTCAATGTCTGGTCTGACTCGACACTCCGATGATGCTGTAGGAAAGAAATTTCCGACCTCGACTCAATTGGGTTCTAAAACCCTAGTTCTAACCACCGCTGACGCCATGACCCATGATCGCCACTTCCACCATTTTTCCTGACAATCCCAAACACTAAGCAAGTAGTCTTCGTCGATCACCGGAAACATCCCAAAAATCAAAATCTGATCATCTACGAACTATACCATCAATACTCCACCACAAATCGAGATTTTTGTTTTAGAAATCCTAATTTGAAAAGAGGATTTAGGTTTTATGCTTGAATTTACAAGTCATTGCACTTGATTTTAACCTATTCTTTAATTTTCTCTCTTCTTTTTAATTTCCAGAGAATTTTCAAACTTATTTCTTATAAATAAAATTTTAAAAACTTAATTAAAACAAACAAATTTTATTTGAATACTTCAGCTTAACCGAAATTAGATGAGGAGATTAGAGATTTTTTTTCAAATTTAAACTCTGTAATCCAGAACAAAGATGATACAGATACATATTGTAATGGCCCAGAATTTAGGTAATTAGATTTTGAACATTTAATTCATTTTAAATGTTGGATATGGATTATAATTTGATTTTTGAAGTAAAAAGAGTTTGGTTAAATTAATAAAATTAGTTAAAATTTTAAATATGGCAATTCAATTGAATTTGAATAATAATAATTAAATATTTGGGATTGTGATAATTGGTGAATCTGGATACAAATAGTTATGAAAATGGTTTCTAAAATTTATTTTAAGTTTATTTGGATTTAAATAATGATGTTGGACTTTTGGATGGAATTAAAAGTCGATAAGTTGAATCTGGAATTTTATATTAATTTAATAATGGAATTTAATAATATAATAATGTAAACAATCGGATTTTGGTTCGAAATGAATCAACAGGGTTTCTAATGTGATTATAAATTCTGTAGTATTTAAAACAGAGTTAGTGAAATTTAAAAAGTGAAATTTTAAGTGATTTGACGATTTTGAAAATCACTCGATTTAATCGACGAGTTTAAATAGCCTTCCGGGGCACAGTCTCGGAATTCGTCGAAACCAGTTCCATCGGATCCGTAATAGTTAGTTATTATAAGATTTCCAATTTCGTAGCATTTAGATTTACCGTTTGTTCGTACGGGTGAGAAACGTGTTGAAATTAAAATCGATAATTTAATATTTAAACTCGATTCAAAAGGCTATCTTCCATATATGATTGAATTAGCCTCCGAAACACGTTCCATTGTGTTCAGAATGAGGGTAGAACATTATAATCGCCTGTCGGCATACGTTGTTTGGAGATCGTGTGGAAAAGTTGCTTTAAAATGGATTTAATATTAAAATAATATTATAAATGTGTATGTATACACGTATAAGGGCCGAACCCTAGGTCTATTCTTTGAGCCGCTGTTATATTTTATCAATGGATGATACTCCTTCTCGTTCTCCTTCGTTTTCCTCTCTATCCTTATGCTTTCGCGAGAAGGTCTCAACTGGCGAATCGAGGAGCTCCGTACGCTCGACATATTGTACGGTGGAGATGGGTTTTCGTCGACTAGAGGAGGAGTTTAGGAGCCGCGTTCGTGTTAAGTTCGTGCATGTTTTTCCATGCTCTGGAGCCACCGAGCTTCGTTGTGTTTTAGCCGAAGGTAGAGCTCGCAGCGCTCTACAACGTGGCAGCAGTGGATCGATCTAGGGATGAGCGTGGAAGGAGCGGTTCCTAACCCTAAATCGCGGCTTTGGGTTAGATATCTACTGGAACGAGCAATTGAAGAAGAAGACTTTAGCGGCCATAATTTTCTAGCAACATATGGCCAGATTTTTTTTGGTAAATAAAATTAAAAAGAAATTGTTTATAAATTATATTTAACCTTTACAAATTCATAACTTTGAGATGCATTATCAGAATTCAACGAAACTGGCGGCGCCTGAATCGCAGCGACGCGGTCTAAGCGCTACAGCAAGTGTGACGCCCCACCTCTATACCCACGCTAGGCAAGAACACTACGGAGAATGCTGTCGACTAGCACGGAGAATAAGGCTGTTGAGGAGCGACCATCCGTGTAATTGCTTTGTGCGAGCATCGATATGTCGGATAGTATAACATGCATTTCTTTATCAAGAGGGAAATCCGACATACCGACACTAACTCAAAGCTACTATACAGTGGCTATAATATCTTCAGAAACAAATATAGAAATAAACGTAACATCAATCAGTCACAGACAGTTCATATCACAAAGGCGGAAGAAGATATGAATATATAATTAACACATGGAAGTGTAAATCAGAGTAGTGGTCAAAAATGATCCACAATAATACCAAAGAATAGCAACACGTGCTATACAAAAGAATACAACTATGAGTCTAAATCTAAAGTGTATATAACAAAATAAACTACTAATCTAAGTAGTTTGCCAAAAGTCAGAGTAATGAATCCCTGGGGAGAAGGCAAGCAGAAGCACCTGTAACATCTCGGTCTGACCCGAGTATTACTTAATAAGAAAATAATAAACGGATCAGTCTAACTATAAATATCAGATGAAACGATATAGAATAAGAGATATGACAAAACACATAATAATCACAATGCCAAGCTGTGATATATATATACTTAGTTGATAATCATCAAGAGATTAATCAATGTCACCAAATCTACACGAGAATCAAAGAAACGTCATACTCCTTATTTCGTTCACCAAACCATAAATATTGACGATAATATCAATGTCAATCACAAAAGTCAATGACACACAAATTCCAGAAGACTACACAAGAAATCCAGAAATCACTAAAGTCAATGACACACAAATTCACCAATGCACAAATATCGATAAGGCTTATCAATAGAAATCACGAAAATTGGTGAAGCACAAATTCTAGAAATCATCTCAAGAAATCCAGAAATCACAAAGGGGGGAGGCCTATCACAAACGGGAGCATAAAGCCCACCAACACGTGTATCACAAACGGAATGCTAATTCCATGGTTGCTAACCATCACAAATTGAGCCGAAGCTCCACAAACGGCCCGAAGACCATGGGTTGCTACCCCACCAAATTGAGTCGAAACTCCACAAAACGGGGTTTAGTCTCCCTCGTAGACAAAGAGACAACGCACATTGCTAGTCTAAATCACAAAGATGATCGTCATGATCAACGAGAAGTGTCAATTACACTAAGCTAGTAAATATATGAGTTTAGCTTCATGTCCCATAACCACTTGCTTAACTTAAATATTTACGAACAAACTATAGATCTCCACTAGAAAATTGTCACAAGAGATTTAATCGAACAAGTCCAAGAATTAACCGACGAAGTAAACGCAAGCATTTCATACCACTGGTTTTACTAGGTCGTTTAATTAGATTCTCATACGAGTGAGGTGAAGGTTTGTATATACTAGTAGATTGGAAAACGGTTTTTGAAACGAGCTTTGTAATTAGAATAGTATTAAAATCGTTTGAGGAAAGAGTTTTGATATTTACGACTAGTATAGAAAACCTTTATATTTTTAAAGTGACAAATCACAAAGAAGATTGTAAGAACAATCAATCACTAAAATTCACTTTCGAAGACGTGAATAAAATCCAAAGAAACCGATAAAGAATCCATCGAAATGGATATTCAAAAATCCCTAAAAAGAGTCATCAAAGTCATAATAAATGATAACAACAAATAGGATTATCACGAATCGATTTAAATTGGAATTCTCAAGCGAATAGGCAAATAGGCAAAATAGGCAAAACACAGCAGTTTCAGATGTCTGAAACGAGTGGTTCAGACGTCTGAATCTGGAAATATAAAAATTTCCAGAACACAATTCAGACGTCTGAATCAAGTGTTTCAGACGTCTGAAATAGGCACATTTTAGCCTATTTCCTTTCTGGTTCTAATTGAACCAATTCAGACGTCTAAAACGATATATTCAGACGTCTGAATCTGGGAATAGAAAACTTCCCAGAACAATATTCAGACGTCTGAATATCACGTTTCAGACGTCTAAATGAAGGGTTCAGGGCATTCCCTGAACCTAGGCCAAAAATGGCCAAACGAATATCGGAAACGATCGAACGAGCAAATGGCGATGACTGAGGAATTACGTCGAACGACAACCCAGCCTAAACGGCTCTTCGATACGCCTCAAATATCAATGTCCAAATATCCATAATAGGATTTTCACAAATTAGACCAAAACACCAAAAATTGGGATATACACGAAATCGATCCAAACCAAAATTGATTGCACACGAATAAACGTTAGGAATTCATACCTAACAATCGAAGATAATTATAGACTAAGATGTGAGATAAAAATCTCACCTTTTTACCAAAATCAAACAAGAAGAAGTTTGAAAGCAAATGGAGAATCAACCTCTCTTCAACACAACCCAAATGAGCTTGAATCTATGCTCAAAACAAGAACATTCCCAAAATTAGGTTTAGGAATTTCTGAAATTGGTAAAAGAATAAGTTGGAGAAGAAGAAGAGAATGCTTACCAATGGGTTCTCTTGAATTTGGAGCTAGGAATTTGAAGTTGCAAAAGGAACTAGGGTTTTGGAGTTTTAATTTCCAATCTCTCCCACCATTAATACTTTAAAAACTGAAAAGTGAAGAGAATGAGGGTGAATGGGGAAGAGTGGCTCAGATTTGAGCATAAGTTAACATAGGGTTGAGCCCAAAACCAAACCCAAAGTGAAAAGTAGCAAAAATCAACTTTCTCCAAACATATCGAAGCTTATACTCAAAAAGGTCGCAAATGGCATTTTAAACTCAATAGGAGTGGTCCCGAGTCCTAATTCGACCGTATGCAAAAAGTAGCTTTTCGGACTAAAATCCGTCTAACGATAGAATATTTAAATAAAATATTTAAATATAAAATCGACAAATATGTGGGTTGTTACAGACTCCCCTCCTTAAAGAAATTGCGTCCTCGCAATATTTAAGAATAAGATATATAGTAACAACCATAAAAGCATATTCAACACAAAAGAAGTTTGAAATAAGAAGTTCACCTCAAAGAGCACGAGAAAGTAAGTTCGGATGTGTTCGCTCGATGTACTCTCTAGATTCCCAAAAACAATCCTTAGGATTTGAAGTCCATTGGATTTTAACAAGCGGGACATCTTTATTTCGAAGGCGTTTAACCTCCGAAGCAACAATTTGAATAGGATGCTGCTCATAAGTTAAATTAGGCGAAACTTCAATCTCTTCCACAACACCGGGCTCAAGAATAGAATCGGAATCTCGAAGGCATTTCCGTAATTGAGAAACGTGAAACACGTCATGAATAGCAGAAAATTGAGCCGGTAATAAAAGGCGATAAGTCATAGAACCAATACGTTCAGTGATAGGAAATGGCCCAATATATCGAGGCGCCAATTTTCCCGATCGACTGAAACGTACAACACCCTTCATAGGTGACACACGAATGAACACAAGATCTCCCACAGAAAATTCTAACTTCCTTCTCCGGTTATCGGCATAGGATTTTTGTCTACTCTGGGCTTCTTTCATCTTATGTCGAATAAGTTCAATCTTTTCTGTGGAATCGCGAATAAAATCTGGACCTAAAACCAGCTTCTCACCGGCCTCAAGCCAACAAGAAGGAGATCGGCATGGCCTTCCATAGAGTGCCTCGAAAGGTGCCATACCAATACTAGATTGGAAGCATTATTATAGGAAAATTCAACAAGTGAAATATGATCTTCCCAACTTCCACCAAAATCCAGAACACAAGCACGAAGAAGATCTTCAAGAGTTTGATTCACACGCTCGGTTTGTCCATCGGACCGAGGATGATAAGCGGTGCTAAAATTAAGCTTCGTACCCAAAGCTTTTTGAAGACTCTTCCAAAATCCACTAGTAAACAATGGATCATGATCACTAACAATAGAAGTAGGAATTCCATGCAATTTAACAATCTCTTTGATAAAGAGCTTGGCCAAAAGAGGAACGGTTCGGTTAGACCGAACGGGAATAAAATGGGCGGATTTAGTAAGTCTATCAACGATCACCCATAAGCTATCATGACCCGAACGAGAACGGGGAAGGCCATCTATAAAATCCATGGAAATTTGATCCTACTTCCAAATTGTAATTTCTGAAGGTTGCAATAACCCACCGGGCCTTTGATGTTCGGCCTTAACGAGTTGGCAAGTCATGCAACACTTAAGGAAGTTAGCGATGTCAACTTTCATTCCCTCCCAATAATGAAGTCGCTTCATATCTGCGTACATTTTACTACTTCCGAGATGAATGGTGAATTTAGAACGATGAGAATCTTCTAAAATATCTTTACGAAGATCACCAATATTTGGCACGACAAGTCTACCAAATCTCCGAATGCCGCCACGAGAATCGATATCAAAGTCTTTCAAACCTTCAATATCAATTTTATCCTTAACATTTTTGCCAAGAAGAGCCAAGTCGGGATCTAGCCTTTGAGCTTCAAGAATGCGGTCTAAAAGAGAAGGATGAGCATCAAGGCCACATAAAACAAATGATGAGCATAAATCGGATATGCGGTCTCGAATCTCACAAATGGATAAGATCTCGAGATCGTTCCATTCGGATATCATCATAGAAACAACAGCTTGTTGTTTACGGCTAAGAGCATCGGCGACACGATTACCCTTTCCGGGAGTATAAAGAATATCAAGATCATATGGTGCAAGAAATTCGAGCCAACGCTGTTGACGCAAATTAAGTTCCTTTTGAGAGAATAAATACTTCAAGGACTTATGATCGGTATAAAGAACAAATTTCTCTCCTAGGAGATAATGATGCCAAATACGAAGGCGAAAACAATAGCCGCAAGCTCTAAATCATGAGTGGCATATCTAGTCTCAGCAGGCTTCAATTGCCTAGAAGCATAAGCAATAACACATTCTCTTTGCATAAGAACGGCACCCAAACCAACGCGACTAGCATCGGTATAAACAACGAAATCTTGATTCCCCTCGGGAATAACGAGAATAGGAGCATCAGAAAGAAGTTCTTTTAATTTCTGAAAAGAAGATTCACATTTGTCCGACCAAATGTATTTAACACCTTTCTTCGTCAAGCTAGTGAGAGGCACGGCAATCTTAGAAAAGTCTTTGATAAAACGACGGTAATAGCCCGTCAATCCAAGAAAACTACGAATCTCCGTCACACTCTCCGGTCTCTTCTAATCTTGAATCGCTTCAATCTTTGAAGGATCCACGGAAATTCCGGATTCGGAAATAATATGACCGAGAAACTTCACACGAGATTGCCAAAAGTGGCATTTAGAAAACTTTGCCTTTAATTGATTACTCCTAAGAGTTTCCAACACAATCCGAAGATGTTTTTCATGCTCCTCCTCGGTTTTAGAATACACAAGAACATCATCGATAAAGATGAGAACAAACGGTCGATAAAGTCTTTGAAAACTCTATTCATAAGGTCAACGAAATAGGCCGGAGCATTCGTTAGACCAAATGGCATAACAAGCCATTCATAAGACCCATAACAAGTACGGAACGATGTCAAAGGAATACTATCCTCTGCAATACGAAGCTGATGAAATCCAGTAGCTAAGTCTAATTGTGAAAAGACTCTAGCACCACAAAGTTGATCGAATAGATCATCAATCCGAGGTAAAGGATATTTATTTTTGATAGTAAGATCATTAAGCTTGCGGTAGTCAACGCAAAGCCTAAGTGTACCATCGGATTTCTTCACAAAAATAGCTGAAGCTCCCCAAGGCGAGGAACTAGAGCGAATAAACTGCTTCGTCTCCAATTCGGATAATTGTTTATGCATCTCCTCGTTTTCTTTATTGGACATACGATACGGAGGACGAGTGATAGGTTGAGCTCCAGGAATAAGATTAATTCTGAACTCAATTGCTCGCTTAGGTGGTAACCCTAAAACGGGCTCGAATATGTCGGAAAATTCACGAACGACGTGAATAAGAGAAATAATATCACCCTCATCATCATCATCGTCATCATGAAGATTTAAAGAATATAAAGATGCAACCAAAGCAGAATCTGAATCTTTAAGAATAACAGAAACCTGACTAACAGATTGAGGATGTCGAAGATGAATAGTCTGCTCAGGACATAGGATATGAGCTTCATAACGGTTAAGCCAATCCATTCCCAAAATCATTCCAAAGCCTAAATAACGCATGACATGCAAATCGGCTAGGAAAGAAAAACCACACAAAATAATCTCGACATCTTTACACAAATAACTGATTGTTGCGGATCCACCAACCGGATTCGCAATTCTCAAAGAAGTCATTAAACACAAAACATCCAAAGAAAAAGTATCAACAAGTTCTTTTGATATAAAAGAATGGGACGCACCCGTATCGAAAAGAACACGAGTAGGATGATCACGAAATAAAATAATTCCATCCAGAATAGAATGAGAAATACCTTGGCCACGAGATGTGTTGCCAGGGGCTTGAGCAACATTAAGATTTCCCTCTTTCCTGCCCTGAAGCTTGGGGCATGAGGATATAACATGACCGAGACCTTTGCAGTAGTGACAAGAGATAGACTTCGGACACTTGTTCGCATAATGGTCCTTCGAACCACAATTATAGCATTCCCCACGGCCAAAGGAAGAAGTCTTTGCCACGGAGGTTGCTTGCTTCCCTTTCTTATTAGGATAGGGGCCTTTGAATCTGTTTGGTCTCTTCTTGTTATTGTTGAAGCTTGGTTTGGAACCCACCACTTCAACATCATTCTCCCTATCCGCCTCTTCAAGACGAAGAGCGATATCAACGAGTTGATCGAAAGAAACTTGTAATTTTAGAAGTAATGGCTTCTTGAGATTATTGTTTAAGCCATAGACGAACCTCTGGTTCTTCTTTAAAGGGGTGTTGATGTATTCAACCCTATATTTGGAAAGCGACTTGAAGGAGGCGACGTAATCAGTCACGGAGGACTCACCTTGAACAAGGTCTATAAATCGTCGAGCCAATGTCACTTTCTCAGCTTCTGGAACGAATTTTAATTCGAAGCGTTCTCGGAATTGCTCCCAGGTGAGATCCGCTTCATTAATCTCAGAAATAAGAAGCTCGTACCAGTCCAATGCTCTTTCTCGGAGCATACTAGAGGCCACCTGAACTCGGTGAAGGTCAATAAGATTCATGCGAGAAAAGATTCGATCGCATGACCTTAGCCAAGCCTGTACTTCAATAATAGTTTCGGAACCTTTGAATGGCTCCCCACCCAAATTAGTGTAATCGCTGCACAAGCGTGCAAATCCCGACTTTGGGTGAGTAGGTTCCGGGTTAGCTCCAGCTGCTTGAGCATTTGTTACTAAATCAAGAAGCTGTTGAGCAGTCATAAAAACTCCATCCGGAGGAGCAGCACCAGATGATCCAGTTCTGGGACGGCCTGGTCTAGACATTCTCTTCCTTAAAGAAAGAAAGAAGAGAAGGAAGAAGGTTATTTACCAATGAACATCAAGCAATCTTGATAGATAAAACAAGGAATCATAAAGGAAATAGGATGAGTCGGTACGAAGACTCAAATTAATCCTATGGTATGACTCCTAAGATAGACCTAGGACGATGATCCTTGTTAAGTTATTCTACATTGTTCCGAAGTTTGGCTCTGATACCAAGCTGTGACGCCCCACCTCTATACCCACGCTAGCCAAGAACACTCCGGAGAAGTGCTGTCAACTAGCACGGAGAATAAGGCTGTTGAGGAGCGACCATCCATGTAATTGCTTATCACACGGTGGCTATAAATAATCTTCGGAAACAAACATAGAAATAATCATATCACAATCAGTCACAGATATCCATATCACAAAGGCGGAAGAAGATATGAATATATAACTAACACATGAAAGTGTACATCAGAGTAGTGGTCAATAAGATCCACGATAATACAAAAGAATAGCAACACGTGCTATACAAAAGAATACAACTATGAGTCTATATCTCAAGTGTATACAACAAAAACTGCTAATCTAAACAGTTAGCCAAAAGTCAGAGTGATGAATCCCTGGGAAGAAGTCAAGCAGAAGCACCTGTAACATCTCGGTCTGATCCGTGTGAGCGACCTATAAAACTCGCGACCTAAAAGTTAGCAAGGTCGAACGACCTATAGAGGCATAGGGTGCAGCGACCTAAAACATCGCGACCTAGTGACCTAACGGTTTAAGGGTCTTGCGACCTAACTGGAAACAAGGTCCAAACGACCTAACGACTTAAAGTGAAACCTGGCTGAGCGATATAAGGTCGGAGACGACCTACGACTTAACTCCGTGTGAGCGACCTACGACCTATGGTTGCTAAGACCTAACGAGTTCCAATAGTGAAGGCTTAAGGTCTAACGACCTAAGGGGTATGACCTAAGGTCTTACGACCTAAGGTGTTGAGGTTGGACGACCTAACCAAATTGCATAGGCCATACGAGCTAAGGCCTAACGACCTAACTCCAAACGAGCTATACGCGAGTGACCTAGGGCGCTAACTCGCAAACGACCTAACGTTAACTCGCGAACGACCTAACTCCAGACGTGCCTTTTCAACGCGTGCGAGCTGAAGACCTGCCGACCTACGACCTAACTCCAAGCGACCTAAGTCCTAGGTCGTGAGCGACCTAACTGCGAGTGAGCAAAAATGGCCAGAGCCAAAGCAGAGCGACCTAACGGCCATACGACCTACGACCTAAGGTCCTGAGCGACCTAACTCCGAAAACACGAAAATGGCCAGAACGACCTAGGGGTTAACTCGTACGCGACCTACGACCTAAGGTCCACACGACCTAACTCCGAGCGAGCTAAAAACGGCCAGAACGACCTAAATGCAGAAATTTCTCCCAAACACCAAAAATCGGAGTTTTTCGCCAATCCAATCCAAACCAAAAGCAAATATGCATGCTAAAGTGATAGGGAATCATTCCCAACAGTACAATATAGTTATAGACTAGAATTGTGAGATAAAAATCTCACCTTTGCACTAAAATTTATGAAGATGAAGCTTGAAAGCAAGGAGAAGCAATCCAAAGCTTGAATCCAATATCTTCTACTTGAATTTGGAGTTGAATGATGGAGTTGCAATTGAATTTGAGCTTGGAGTTTTAATTTCCCATTCTCTTCACCATTAATGCTAAAGCTTGAGTTAGTTAGGAAATTTATGAAGAGTGAGGAGAAGAGGGTTGGAACTTGGGCTTAATAGGCTAAACTAACCCAAAGTCCAAAGCGGGAAAAGTTAGTGAAATTTCACTAACTCCAAACCTATCGATGTTTATACTTAAAAAGTTGTAAACGACATTTCGAACTCAATGGAAGTGGTCTCGAGTCCTAATTTGACCGTTTGCAAAAAGTAGTTTTTCGGACCAAAATCCGATTAACGATTTAATATTTAAATAAAAATATTTAAATGTAAACTCGATAAATATGCGGGTTGTTTCACTAACTCCAAACCTATCGATGTTTATACTTAAAAAGTTGTAAACAACATTTCGAACTCAATGGAAGTGGTCTCGAGTCCTAATTTGACCGTTTGCAAAAAGTAGTTTTCGGACCAAAATCCGATTAACGATTTAATATTTAAATAAAAATATTTAAATGTAAACTCGATAAATATGCGGGTTGTTACAGTGGCTATAATATCTTCAGAAACAAATATAGAAATAAACGTAACATCAATCAGTAACAGACAGTTCATATCACAAAGGCGGAAGAAGATATGAATATATAATTAACACATGGAAGTGTAAATCAGAGTAGTGGTCAAAAATGATCCACAATAATACAAAAGAATAGCAACACGTGCTATACAAAAGAATACAACTATGAGTCTAAATCTCAAGTGTATATAACAAAATAAACTACTAATCTAAGTAGTTTGCCAAAAGTCAGAGTAATGAATCCCTGGGGAGAAGTCAAGCAGAAGCACCTGTAACATCTCGGTCTGACCTGAGTATTATTTAATAAGAAAATAATGAACGGATCAGTCTAACTATAAATATCAGATGAAACGTTATAGAATAAGAGATATGACAAAACACATAATAATCACAATGCCAAGCTGTGATATATATATATATATATATATATATATATACTTAGTTGATAATTATCAAGAGATTAATCAATGTCACCAAATCTACACAAGAATCAAAGAAACGTCATACTCCTTATTTCGTTCACCAAACCATAAATATTGACGATAATATCAATGTCAATCACAAAAGTCAATGACACACAAATTCCAGAAGACTACACAAGAAATCCAGAAATCACTAAAGTCAATGACACACAAATTCACCAATGCACAAATATCGATAAGGCTTATCAATAGAAATCACGAAAATTGGTGAGGCACAAATTCTAGAAATCATCTTAAGAAATCCAGAAATCACAAAGGGGGGGGGGGGGGAGGCCTATCACAAACGGGAGCATAAAGCCCACCAACACGTGTATCACAAACGGAACGCTAATTCCATGGTTGCTAACCATCACAAATTGAGCCGAAGCTCCACAAACGGCCCGAAGACCATGGGTTGCTACCCCACCAAATTGAGTCGAAACTCCACAAAACGGGGTTTAGCCTCCCTCGTAGACAAAGAGACATCGCACATTGCTAGTCTAAATCACAAAGATGATCGTCATGATCAACGAGAAGTGTCAATTACACTAAGCTAGTAAATATATGAGTTTAGCTTCATGTCCCATAACCACTTGCTTAACTTAAATATTTACGAACAAACTGTAGATCTCCACTAGAAAATTGTCACAAGAGATTCAATCGAACAAGTCCAAGAATTAACCGACGAAGTAAACGCAAGCGTTTCATACCACTCGTTTTACTAGGTCGTTTAATTAGATTTCTCATACGAGTGAGGTGAAGGTATGTATATACTAGTAGATTGGAAAACGGTTTTTGAAATGAGCTTTGCAATTAGAATACTATTAAAATCGTTTGAGGAAAGAGTTTTGATATTTACTACTAGTATAGAAAACCTTTATATTTTTAAAGTGACAAATCACAAAGAAGATTGTAAGAACAATCAATCACTAAAATTCACTTTCGAAGACGTGAATAAAATCCAAAGAAACCGATAAAGAATCCATTGAAATGGATATTCAAAAATCCCTAAAAAGAGTCATCAAACTCATAATAAATGATAACAACAAATAGGATTATCACGAATCGATTTAGATTGGAATTCTCAAGCGAATAGGCAAATAGGCAAAATAGGCAAAACACAGCAGTTTCAGACGTCTGAAACGAGTGGTTCAGACGTCTGAATCTGGAAATATAAAAATTTCCAGAACACAATTCAGACGTCTGAATCAAGTGTTTCAGACGTCTGAAATAGGCACATTTTAGCCTATTTCCTTTCTGGTTCCAATTGAACCAATTCAGACGTCTGAAACCATATATTCAGACGTCTGAATCTGGGAATAGAAAACTTCCCAGAACAATATTCAGACGTCCGAATATCACGTTTCAGATGTCTGAATGAAGGGTTCAGGGCATTCCCTGAACCTAGGCCAAAAATGGCCAAACGAATATCGGAAACGATCGAACGAGCAAATGGCGATGACTAAGGAATTACGTCGAACGACAACCCAGCCTAAACGGCTCTTCGATACGCCTCAAATATCAATGTCCAAATATCCATAATAGGATTTTCACAAATTAGACCAAAACACCAAAAATTGGGATATACACGAAATCGATCCAAACCAAAATTGATTGCACACGAATAAACATTAGGAATTCATACCTAACAATCGAAGATAATTATAGACTAAGATGTGAGATAAAAATCTCACCTTTTTACCAAAATCAAACAAGAAGAAGTTTGAAAGCAAATGGAGAATCAACCTCTTTTCAACACAACCCAAATGAGCTTGAATCTACGCTCGAAACAAGAACATTCCCAAAATTAGGTTTAGGAATTTCTGAAATTGGTAAAAGAATAAGTTGGAGAAGAAGAAGAGAATGCTTACCAATGGGTTCTCTTGAATTTGGAGCTAGGAATTTGAAGTTGCAAAAGGAACTAGGGTTTTGGAGTTTTAATTTCCAATCTCTCCTACCATTAATACTTTAAAAACTGAAAAGAGAAGAGAATGAGGGTGAATGGGGGAAGAGTGGCTCAGATTTGAGCATAAGTTAACATAGGGTTGAGCCCAAAACCAAACCCAATGTGAAAAGTAGCAAAAATCAACTTTCTCCAAACATATCGAAGCTTATACTCAAAAAGGTCGCAAATGGCATTTTAAACTCAATAGGAGTGGTCCCGAGTCCTAATTCGACCGTATGCAAAAAGTAGCTTTTCGGACTAAAATCCGACTAACGATAGAATATTTAAATAAAAAATCGACAAATTGCGGGTTGTTACAGAAAGTCCGAAGACAATTGGAGCAAGGGGAAATTTTAGATTAAATCGAACGGTTCGATTTAATTTAAAATTTAAAACGCTCGTCGAAATTCAAGGTGAGTTAATATCACTCACATCTAAAATTTCAGCTGTTTGAATAGTTAATATTTAAATGATTGGTTGATTTGTTTAGTATGAAAACTATTATTAAATTTGATCGATATTTATTTGTCGTGCTAACATCTATGGATGCAGGGAAAACAGGTTGGAGGGATCCAACTGGATTCTTCACACTATAGAAATTATTTTCATAATTGATGATGTGTTTTATTTATATATTGTGATAGATTAATTTGAAAATTAAATTGTGTTGTGCTATGATTGGATGAATACAATCTGGGAATTTAAAATATAAATAAAATAAATTGGGATTAATAAGGGAATTGAAAGTAATTTTTAGAAATGAGTTTAAGGAAATTAAATTCAACAAAGTGGTTTGGAATTTATGTGTTTTTTTGAAATTTTCAATTCTTCAACGGTTCCTGGTAGATCCAGGAAGAAGATTTGATATTTTTTGCATGGGACATAAAATCCAAATAGGTCAGAATTGTTTGTTTGGATGAATTGGTTGCTTTGGTCCCTATGGTAAATAGTTATACTTTAGTTTCTAAACCAGAAGTTATGGAATTGTATCCATATATATGTCTATCTTTGGGTTCTAATATATTCTACGAATGGTTAGTTATCCCTTCGGACTAACCAATGCCCCTGCATATTTTGTAGATCCGGATAACCCGAGTATCCTGTGTAGTATTAAGTGAGTTTGTTCTCATATCTATTATCGATATTCTGAAATTGATAAGCCAAATACGGAATAGATATCCAGTTTGATCTAGAAAACTGTTTCTATATCATTGCGTATCTATCTTTGTTGTTTTCGTGGGCAAATTTCGGGGACGAAATTTCTTAAGGGGAGAATCTGTAACGATCGCGGATTTTAATTGAGTTTAAAATGATGATTAAATTAATTTTTGAATAAAAATTATGAAAATTAATTGGTAAATTGATTTGAGTTTCTCCAAATTCAAATAAAATATGTGTGAAATCATTTGAATTTAAATTTTAAGTGAATTGTTTAAGAAATAATTTGAAATTAAATAGAAACAGATTAATATAAGATAAATTATGAAATACATAAAGTAAACACATTAGTTAAAATTTTAACAACATATTAAAATAGAAATTTATTTATAAAGTAATAAGACAACAACAATTAATACAAGTTTTTAAACATAAGAAGAACACATAAACATTCAAGTAGGAAGCTTGCAAAAGAAGACAATGTTATTATTCAAGTTGAACAAACGCATATAGATAAATATGAATTAACTTTTATAAGAAAACAAAGAAGTACAAGCAAATTAATGATAAGTATGTAGGCTAAAGCATAAGTCAAAGGAAAACAAATACATAAGTATGCAAAGAAACAAATAGATAAGAAAAACAATATATAACCATGTAAACAAGAAACTAGGCAAATCATATCATAGCATAAGTATGAAAACGAACCAGGTAAGAAGATAAAAGGAAAAAAAATATGTACAAGAATGTACGTCCAAAAAAATAGATATGTAAACAAGAAAGGAAACAAGCAATTAATGCTAGTACCTTTAGCATACAAAGGAAGATTTATATCAACCTCCAAAATAGAAAAATCACTGACTACTGTACAAACAAAATAATATTACTTTGTACAAATTATTATCACTTGTAAGCTTTTATATAGCAACCTTTAAACTCAATTTATATACGTCAAACATTTTTATCTCAGTTCGTTCATCAAGATGAGTAAAAACCATTTCAAAATTTAAACAAAACTTCAACATAAATTACAATTTATATCAATACAAATCTCAAGCTAGAGAATCAAAAGAAGATTTTATCTTCCAGTTTCAAAGACTGTTTCAAAAGAACAGCAAGCTTTGTTCATCTCTTAATTACTATGAGTAAACATGATTTTTAAAAGCTTTAAGTTTATTTAAATAGTTCATGAGTTATTGATAATTTGGATTATATGTGCTTCAGTTTGAACATATGTTTGTGATGCTCTGTACTCCTCTGATGATTTATACAGGTTGTATAGTTTCTTCCAAATTCAATTTATTCTCATCAAACCATATTTAAGCTTAAAGTTTTTAACTGAAACAAGATGGTAAACCTAAATCAAGATTTTAAGAAGATGTTTAAACTACCTATGAAAGAATACTACTGTAATCCTGTCATGCAGGAAATCAAACAACAAATTGATAAATTCAATTACTATAGAAATCTAATTCAAGTTTATAACTTGAAAGCTTAGTGAAATTTATGATTTTTAAAACGAAAATGAAGATTTTTAGATTTGTATTTAAGGTGCAGTTTGTATATGAACAAAGATTACATTTTTGCAAATTTTAGGTTATCAATCCAATTTAAAATGTTGGAATTTGAATTGAAGCGAATATTAACATCATGGATCTTGAGAAAATTATCAGAGAATTTTTCTAATGTATAAATTAAAGAAACGAATTCATTTTAGGGTTTTATTTACATTTTTTGTTTATGTAAATAGAGTGTCGAGTACAAATGCTATTCGTGATCGAGTGTCGCGAATTCCTAGTGGGTGGTTGGTTGTCGTGTCATCGAGGCGTGGACGAAATCTGGGCGACTCCGGTGGCTTGTGTGACGATCGCGAGACGTTTTTAGGTGATGGTCGAGTTACAGTTTTTCAAGCAGATGGCAAATTTTCGTTTTCGAACATTTGATGACGAATTGGGTTTAAATTTCGAACCTAGGGGTGTTTTGTGATGCGCCTGCGACGTTGGTGTTCGCCAGAGCTGGTTGACGCCACCGTGCACGTGTACGGCGAAGAAGAGCTGGCATCGGAGTCGTGGTGTGTGTGTGTGTGTCTCAAGTCGTGCTCGAGTAAGTTGTGTGTTAGCTTCAGTTGGATTACGTGAGTGAACCCGATGCTATTGTTAACTTAGATAAATTTAACTATAGGAAATAAAAAAAAGGAGAAGAAGAAGTTCGCGTACCTGGGATTGTGTCTCGGGTGAAATGGACAAGCAACTCGAAGCAACACTCGAGTTTGGTCAGGGGAGTGATCGAGTTTCATAACTACAAATATAATAAAAGAAGTAAAGTTATGTAACAGTTTTCATCAAATTTTAAATACTGTAAAACTTAACCGTATTAACAGTTTTAAGTTAAAACTTAATACAAGTTTAATTATCTTAGTGAATACATAATAATGTTTTTTAACACTTAATTATTATTACCCTAAATTAAATAATTACTTCAAGTTATATGTAATTTGTTAATATTTAAGTTTGTAGTTAGTAATACATTGATTTTAAACAAGTTAAAGAAGACTTATAAAATGTTAATTAAGTTGAATAATTAATATTAATTAATTAATTATTTTAGAAAGTAATTAAGAATAATTACATCGTAATTATAATTAGAGATTTGTTAATTAATGAATTATGTGATTAATAAAATTGTAATTAACTACTTAAGTTAACTAATGAATAGTTAATAGTAAATTACTTAAGTAATTTAATTCATAATTAATAATTGATTAACTAAGTAATTAGTAATTAATGAATGGATAATTAAATTTTATTAAGATTATAAATTAATGATTAAGGAATAGTTAATTAATTAATTAAAGTTAAATAACTTGATTAAGAAGTAATTAATTAAATAATGTGAAATAAAATAATTAAATAATTAAGATATAATAATTAATTGAGAAATGATTTATTAATTAAATGATTTGAAATGGAATAAGTAATTGTTAATTAATGATCAATTAAACAAGATTAAAAGATTAATTGTCAAGTAATTGATTTTAACTGAATTAATTACAAATGAGAATTTAAGATGGTTGCTTATGGATTGTTGTGTAGAATATTTGAGTTGTGATATTTATTTGATGATATTCTGTGATGTTTTGTGATATGCTTTGCTATATCTATGATTATTGTGTATGATTTATCTGTGATAAATGCTATGTGAATTAAATCATTGAATTAAACTGTTTAAATTAATTAGACAACTTGGCCTTTAAAACGACATTTGAATTTCGATGTGACAAAGAGTCGGATTCCTGTTGGTTATCCGAAACCCACATCGAATTATAATGATGAATCTTTGTGATTGATAAATTTAATTTATCTGTGAATCTGTGAATGAAGATAAACATTATGGATTATATCGCTTATCGATATTGATATCTCTGTGATGATTGATGTTGTGCACTATTCTGTAAAACCCTTGGACCACACTCATACACACACAAATATGGATTTCACGTGGAAATTGGTTAAGTCACAAATTTTTAAAAATAGTTTTCAATTGGAATTTTAAATTCAAATGGTTTGGAAATGAAATCGGGTTAAATATGAAAAGCTTTTGGAAAGGAGTTTTTGAGGATAAAAGTTATTTTGAATAACTTGATAAAGTTTTGAAATTTAAATAATTTGAATTAAGAATTCAAGATTTGGTATTGAAATTTGTGTTTGGAAATTATGGGTTAAAATGTTATACAAAGTTATAATGTGTTTATATGGATTTTACACCATTTTAAAACATATTGTTTTAAGAATTTGAATTCAACCCAACTCTTATCGTTGAAGAGTTTTAACTTGAGCAAATGGATCGAATTTCTCGGAAACGAAAACAACTTGTTTTCAAATAATAATAGCTTTCATTTTAAGAAAGGATTTCCAAATTGTATTGAAAGGTTTCAAGTTTGAAATGGAATTGAAATGTTTTGAAAGCTATGAAACGAGTCCATGATTCAAAGACTGAATGAGTTAACTCAACTTGAAGCGGAATTGTTTTGAAAGGCTATGAATGAATATTTGGAAATGAATTTTAAAAGCTATAAGTTAAATCTTGATTTAAAGATTTAACCAGTTAATCAAATTGAAATGGAAGTTGTTTTGAAATCCACGAATAGATCATTGTGAATGGGTTGAACTTTGTGTATTGAACCTTTTTATTTGAGTGATTAAAAGTGTGGAAATTGTTTAAACCATTGAAGGTTGTTGAAATGAATCTTTTTGTTTAAAGGATTGGAAATGGTAATTTGTTTTAACCATTTGAATGAAAGTTTTTGGGCTTTAAGCTGTGATTTAACTGAGACCCCAGTATCCATACGGTTTTTAATATTGCGCTCGTTATTCGGTTTAGCCGGTGGAGGACCTTTGTGTCATATAACTTATTACGAATAGTGATACGACGTATATGGATAACATTGAAGACCGGTGGTGAAGACCGGGTATTTGCAAGAATGATAGGATGACCTGTCGATTTTCTCCATATCATGGCTCCGGTATAGAGATTCCCTAAGTGATGGGAAGTCCGATCGGGATTGTGAATACTCGGATTGCACGGGCTTCTTTGGAAGTGCCTTCGGTTCTGTTCGAACCCGTAACAGACTTGTATGGATTGTATGTCTGACATTACATTTTGAGATATAAAGAAGATTTCTTTCAAATACATTTCTATTAGTGGCAGAGAATTTATTCTCTTAGCTTATCACCCTTTCTCTGAGACGTACGAGCTCAGAGGTTATGTAGTTGAACGTTATCAGCGATATACTCCCAATTTGGATGTGTGACATGCTAAGTGCTGCTGTGTATTGATGATCATTTGTTGATCATTTGTGTTCAAGGCATGGCTTTCTGAAAAAGTATATCTTTGTGGACGAGACTTCATTGAGCCTCACAACCCGTTAATGGTCAAAACAGGAATCATGGTAGCATGGTTTCAGGGGTAGCTCCATTAGGGTATGATCATTGGTTCTGGAAAAGGGTAGTATCATGGTATGGAGCCCAGATACTTACTCATGTGGACACTGTAGTATATTTATTACTGTGTGATGTTGTTGGACTGAGGCGCCTCGGATAAAGGTCCCAAAGGACCGGGGGTGGCATATCTCAGGTTTCTTACTTTCCGGGAAGGGGGTAGCCGGCCTTGTGTAGCAGAGAGCTGGGTAAGTTCTCGGGGGCATCTCTCCAGAGGCGTTCCATTTCGGTATGGGAAGTTCCTTAGCACGATCATTTGTTAGAAATCCAATCAAACAATATGAGCCTTTACGATTGCAGTTGTATAACCTTCCATGGAATGTGATGGTAACCTGCTATTGAACATGGTAGCTATAGTAGGCATAATTGCAAAATGCCTATGCTGGCTAAGATTAATATTATACTTTCGAAATGTTTTCTGCACTTTGCACTAGTAATAATATTGAAAAGAAATTCTCTCGTATCAAGTATGTTTGATTATCATAAGGAGAAATCTCCTCCAATTCTTCGGTTGCATTGTGTGTGTGGCGGGAGGCCTTATGGTAGTTTCATTTTCCAAAAAGCATTGCGAATTGACTTTAAAATCTCCATCATGAAAACAAGCATCCCCATGAACCATATTAACACTCCCCCGTGCCACCATGTGGCACCTACCACTTGATTAAGCGAACCAAGTTCGAGATATGGTCGAACTTAGCAACAGGTAATGATTTGGTAAACATGTCTGCTGGATTCTCCTTTGTGCGAACCTTCTGAAGATGAAGTAGCTTCTCTTTACTTATCGAGACAAGAAACAACTCTCTCACCTAAATATGCTTCGTCCTAGAGCTGAATTTCATATTTTCAGCTAAGTGAATTGCACTCTGATTGTCACAGTACACATCCACATGTTCGTATACAAATCCCAAAGCACACAACAGTCACCTTAAATAAAATGCCTCCTTAGCTGCTTCAACTGCAACTATGAGCTTTGTTGCAATAGGAGACAAAGCCACAACCATCTGCGACCTTGCTCTCCAACTGATCCCTGTCCCACCAATGGTGAACACATATCCGGAGGTTGACTTCCTCCGATCTCTATCACTGGTATAGTCAGAATAACAAAATACAACCAAGCTAAAATCTCTACCCCTGCCGTCAAAGACAACTTCATGATTTGGACTTCCTCTAAGGTATCTGAAGATACACTTCACTACTTCCCAATGCATCTTTCCTGGATTTTCCATGGACCTACTAACCAATCCAACCACCTGTACAATGTCAGGCCTACGGCGGACCATGGCATATATCATGCTGCCAACTGTACTTGCATATGGAACCTTTATCATATAAGCCTTGTCCTTTTTCGAGAACGGTGGTCCTTTACTAGAAATTTAAATATGTAAAAGCATGGGTGTGATGATTGCCTTCACTGCCTCCATGCTAAATCGAGCAAGCACCTTTCGAATGTACTATTTTAGAGTGAGGCTCAAAAGTCATAGCTTTCTATCCCTTTGGATTTCCATACCTAAAATCTTCTTTTCTTCTCCAAGGTCTTTCATTTAGAATTTTACTTTTAGCTTTCGTTTTAAACTATCAATTTCTGCCTTATCCTTGGAACCAATCAACATATTATCCACGTACAAGAGTAGGTACACCTATCTACCATTCTTTATGTGCTTGAAGTACACACAAGCATCCTTAATGCTATGATCAAAACCAGTGAAAGCATAAAAGAGTCAAACCTCTTGTACCATTGTCTATACGACTGCTTAAGTTCATACAATGACTTCTTCAATTTGCAAACCGATTTTCTTTCCCAACTACAACAAATCCTTTTGGCTGCTTCACATAGATGGTCTCATCTAAGTCTCCATGTAAGAAAGCGGTTTTCACGTCCAGTTGCTCCAGCTCCAAGTCTTGATCTGCGACAATAGCGAGCAAAATGCAGAGGGACGTGTTTCTCACTACTGGAGAGAATATCTCATCATGCTCCAATACCTTTCTTTGTAAAACTCTTTAGCAACTAGTCTAGACTTGTATCTCCCATCATCCTTCACCTTGAACACCCACTTGCAACCTATGGTTCGGCTTCCTTAAGGAGGTGGTACCCAATCACAAGTCTCATTGTTCTTCAATGATTCTAACTCCTCTTCCATAGCGCACATCCAACTCGAACTGTCACATGATTTCAAAGCTTTATCAAAGTCAAGCGACTCCTCATGAACCACATGCATGGCGTAATCAATACATAACCTCTAGGTGCCCTCAACAGTCATAACTAATACACTACCCAACTTTTGGAGAGCATTATTACTCTAGTCCCAATGGATACATCGATATCCAGTATCGATGCATCATGACTAGGAACATTTAAAATGATGTGTTTTGTAACAATGTGATCCAATACTCATGATTAAAACTAATTGCAGTTACTATCACAAACACGTCATTTATATATTTTCCATTAAATATATTATAAATTAAACATTTAATTATTCATAACACACTATAACAAATATATAACAGAAAGAAGAAGCACCTTTATTTCGAATAAGAACTGATTTCGAAGTTAATAAATTACAGAATTGCCCCTAGGGCATACCCCTAACATTATCATGCCACCTATTGCCGAATAAAAGGGAAGATAACTGATTTTATTAATAAATCTGATTTTATTTTTCCAATAACATTTTCTCGACCCAAAAAAATTTGAAAAGCCTATATCCATTTAGCTGTAGTATAGACCGATCATTCTTACCAAAACTACCAGAAATCAATTCTCTCGAACAAAATTATTGAAACCCTAATTCTCCCCTCTTTCAATTTCAGCATGATCATTTGCTATACGAAAGACTGACGAGCACTGACTAACGATGGATGATGAGCACCGAAGAGCATCGATGAGCATGGTTAAATAACATTAAACATTGCATACAATTTACAAGTGGTTGTACAAGATAAAATGCATATGAATTACAATTGTGGAAGAAAATGTGTGAAATGACATATAATTTCAATTTAAACTCCATGCGTCTTTGCCTTCACACCTGAAAAATGCAAATATAACCATTAATTATATGAGCAGTATTGAGATTTTTATGAATAGTGTTGAAAACACTAGTGCCATTTAATGCCCGCATGAACTATTATTCCCTAATCCATGCCTACCGTTTAGAGTCGGTCTAACGATTTTTTCAACCTTTGACATGGTTCATTTTTTTTATAAATTAAGACTAAAGCATAAGTCTTCATTACGTTTTGATGAAGACAGCCACATAATAAGCCAGTTAAGCAGCCATATAATGAAACCTAAGTCGATTAGCATATGTTAAGTCACTTACCAACAAACATTGTCATTTCAACAATTAATGATAAAAACCCACTTGCATATAGAATATTTATTTCCCTAGTATTATGACTTATCATATAAAAATTATGAGAAACTTTCAGGAATAGAAATATAAATAAAAATCCCTAATCTATATATAGTAACGAAACAAATACTAGAGCAATGATAGATGACTTGTTATTCAAGTCATCACTAATACTAGGACACAAACTCTTTTGTATTGATTTTTTCTGTAGGACACAATCTTTGACATTAATTTTAAGGATAAGAGACTACCATTTCATGCACCTTTTGTTGTACAAATCTGAATACTCGCATGCTAATGGCAGCAGACAAGATTGCAAGCGAGAGATAATAAAAAACAATTGTAGGAGAACATATCTCATTCGTAATCTCCATTTGTTGTGCACATGCCACCTCCGTTGAATCTTCTAGATCAACAACAAGCACTTTCCATTTCCTTATACACATTACAACACCATGTTAAAGGAAACAGAATATCAAGTGTTGAATAAGAGTTCATAAACTTACGAAATTCATTAAAATGCTCCATAGTATAATCTGTTGGGGAAAATCAATTCAGATTATCAGTCTAAGGAAATAAAAACCCAACGCAGCGGAAAATAAATGGATCATGAATGTTGTAAGATGATACAAAAAAAATATAAACACCATAATTGAAAGTCAAAGATCAATGCAATGCGAAAAATTAAATAACACTAATATTTATAGTGGTTCCACTACTACGAGGCAGTGTACGTCCAGTTGGGGAGAGAAGATTTTATTAATCATTGAAAGATTGGAGTTACAAGATTGATTCACTTTTGGAGGCTATCCATGAGTAAAACTAACAATGATGAAATTTTTTTGTAGAGTTTCAGCTTTCTAGGATGGCTACCATTGTTGTCCAGAAGCTCCACTATTTATAGATTGAAGATATAAGGAGGGGTAGCTGCTATATAGCAGCCCTGGGGTTTCCTTCGGCACATCTGGTTCAGCATCACTTTAGTTCGGCACACAACATTTGCAACGGCATCATCACTTCAGTTTGGACCGACATGCCCAAATACCGAACGAGATATTTCATTTGGCATCTCCTTCTTCATCAAATCACCAAACAAAAATTATGGAGCGGCAAGTTTTGGTTTGGCATTCTTCACCTCTTTTACAATACCGAATGAAGCTTCCACATCTTCTCCAAATCTCATTCTGCCGCTCCAAATCAATCTGCCACCGAAACCTTCAACCAACCGAGCGAAAATTCTCGTTTGGTGATTTCACCGATCCAAACCATTCCAAGCCTTAGCATTTCACCCCTGCGCTTTCTCTTCCCAATGTGATTTCAGCTTCCACTCCTAGGGCTTTGCCTGCTTCTTCTCCTCAGCAACAACTTCTTCAACTACTGCTTTTAGATGGAAATTTAGGTATCAATTTCAACAATCTCCACCTTGATACCAAATTCTATACAAGTCATCCAAATTAATCTACATCTTTATGCTCCAAGCAATGGATACTTACCCAATGAGCTTTGGCAATACCTTCACCCATTGCACTCTGTCAATGAACTCCGGCAAGTCCACTGACGGTCAACAAAATGTTCGAAGTACCCGGTCCATGTAGAACTTACCAATCTCCATCATGAAAACAAGCAACCCCATGAACCATCTTAACACTCCCCCGTGCAACCACGTGGCACCTACCACTTGATTAAGCGAACCAAGTTCGAGATATGCTCGAACTTAGCAACAGGCGATGATTTGGTAAACATGTCTGCTGCATTCTCCTTTGTGCGAACCTTTTGAAGATGAACTAGCTTCTCTTTACTTATCGAGACAAGAAACAACTCTCTCACCTAAATATGCTTCGTCCTAGAGCTGAATTTCATATTTTCAGCTAAGTGAATTGCACTCCGATTGTCACAGTACACATCCACACGTTCATATACAAAGCCCAAAGCAGACAACAGTCGCCTTAAATAGAATACCTCCTTAGCTGCTTCAACTACAACTATGAGCTTTGTTGCAATAGGAGACAAAGCCACAACCATCTGCGACCTTGCTCTCCAACTGATCCCTGTCCCAACAATGGTGAACACATATCCGGAGGTTGACTTCCTCCGATCTCTATCACTGGTATAGTCAGAATAACAAAATACAACCAAGCTAAAATCTCTACCCCTGCCGCCAAAGGCAACTTCATGATTTGGACTTCCTCTAAGGTATCTGAAGATACACTTCACTACTTCTCAATGCATCTTTCCTGGATTTTCCATGGACCTACTAACCAATCCAACCACCTGTGCAATGTCCCATATATCATGTTGCCAACTATACTTGCATATGGAACCTTTATCATATAAGCCTTGTCCTATTTCGAGATCGGTGGTCCATTACTAGAAATTTAAATATGTAAAAGCATGGGTGTGATGATTGCCTTCACCGCTTCCATGCTAAATCGAGCAAGCACCTTTCGAATGTACTATTTTAGAGTGAGGCTCAAAAGTCATAGCTTTCTATCCCTTTGGATTTCCATACCTAAAATCTTCTTTTCTTCTCCAAGGTCTTTCATTTAGAATTTTACTTTTAGCTTTCGTTTTAAACTATCAATTTCGGCCTTATCCTTGGAACCAATCAACATATTATCCACGTACAAGAGTAGGTACACCTATCTACCATTCTTTATGTGCTTGAAGTACACACAAGCATCTTCAATGCTATGATCAAAACTAGTGAAAGCATAAAAGAGTCAAACCTCTTGTACCATTGTCTAGACGACTGCTTAAGTTCATACAATGACTTCTTCAATTTGCAAACCAATTTTCTTTCCCAACGACAACAAATCCTTTTGGCTGCTTCACATAGATGGTCTCATCCAAGTCTCCATGTAAGAAAGCGGTTTTCACGTCCAGTTGCTCCAGCTCCAAGTCTTGATCTGCGACGATAGCGAGCAAAATGCAGAGGGACGTGTTTCTCACTACTGGAGAGAATATCTCATCATGCTCCAATACCTTTCTTTGTAAAACTCTTTAGCAACTAGTCTAGACTTGTATCTCCCATCATCCTTCACCTTGAACACCCACTTGCAACCTATGGTTCGGCTTCCTTGAGGAGGTGGTACCCAATCACAAGTCTCATTGTTCTTCAATGATTCTAACTCCTCTTCCATAGCGCACATCCAACTCGAACTGTCACATGACTTCAAAGCTTTATCAAAGTCAAGCGACTCCTCATGAACCACATGCATGGCGTAATCAAACTGATCATCAAGGCTAATGTTCACGAACTGCCAATCACCATACCTTTCGGGCGGTCTAATAGTACTATGGCTGACCTGTATAGGTACTGCTTCACCTAAACTCCTTTCTGTTCCACTTGAACTGAACTTCCTATGGATTTACGCACATCACCAACACCGCTAGAATGTACATATGGACTATCCTATGATGTTTCATCAACTGCATTCTTGCTCGACAGCATCAACAACAACTCTAGTATTTTGTTGGAAAACGATAACGTCTTCCATCTCCTTAGGCCTATCAGAATCTTCTGAAGTGGTAAGTAGCTTCTCTCTCGGATTGAACATAGAAAACTCATCAGAAGTAACATTCTGGAATAAACAATCTTCCGATCAACAGGGTTCCAAATTCGATACCCTTTGATATCATCGGTGTATCCCATTAGTATGCCCTTGTATGCTCTAGCATCCAACTTGTCATCACCTGTATGATGAACGTACATAGGAAAACCAAAAATTCAGAAGTAACCAAGGTACACTGTTTTACCTCTCCACTTCTCCACTTCTCCACTTCTCCACTTGAATCTTCCCACCTATAGTTGAGCACAAAATTTGATTTATGATATGCACCGCAGTTGATAATGCATCAACCCAAAAGCCTCTAGACAAGCCTGCAATCAATCTCAAACAACGAGCCATCTTCAGTAGAGTCATGCTCATCCTCATGGCAACCCCATTGGATTGCAGATTGCTGGGTGTAGTGAAAAGTCTCTAAATGCCATGATATCTATAAAAGTCGAGGAACTCTCTATAGACAGATTCACCGCCATTATCAGATCTCACCACCTTCGACCTAGGATCATATTGTTTCTCAACAAGTGCTTTGTAGTCTTTGAATTTCTCAAAACTCTCTGATTTGGCCTTCATCACATACACCCATACTTTTTGAGAAAAATTCATCAAGGAGATGAAATACTTTCCTCCTCTAAGAGAAGGAGTAGCAAAACCGATCCCGAAATATCTGTATGCATGTACTCAAGTACTCGCCACGATCCACGAAGTCCGGTTCCAAAAGATACTTTAGTTTGCTTGCCTAACACACATTCTTGGAAAAAGTTCATCTTGTTGAAGCTTTTTCCTTTGATCACTTTCCATCTTCGAAGCAAATCTAAGCCCTTTTCTAAATATGACCTTACCTTAGATGCCAAAGCTTTACGACATCCAATGCATGAGAACTATCTACTCCAACACACGATTCTGCAAGAATTGTGGTTCCTTTCAACAAATATAGATTTCGAAACACATCTCCTATTATAAGAACTAGTCCACCTTTCGGAATCTTCAGAATATACTTCTCGATTGTTGGTTTGCATCCCAAAGATGCTAATTGTCCTAAAGAAATTAAGGACTTCCAAAGACCTGGAACATAACAGACACCTGTCAAAGTACGTATCACTCTGTCAAATATCCTAATCCTCACTGTACCTTCACCATTGCACTACAGCTAGCATCATTATCCATAAGAATAGAGCTTCCTTCTCTTCCAACTAAAAACCGAAGTAATTCTTATTAGGCATCATATGGAAAGACGCCCCCAAGTCCATCACCCAATGGTTTGAGACATGTGATACTGCTTTAGACAACACATCATTAGATACAGACTTCTCCACCGCAAATGATTAAGATCCGTCTTCTTCCTTCTTCTTCAAATTTGACCAATCCTTTTTCCAATGACCGTGTTTTTGCAGATAAAGCACTTCCAGTCCTTAGACTTTCCTCTTCTGCCATTTTCGGGCTTCGTGGACTTGGAACGCCCTCCAGAGTGCCAGCTCTTCTTATTTTCTCTACATCATTCATCAAACAGACCGTGACTACTACTTCCACCTCTGCTTCCTTCACTTATCTTCTTAATCTGATATCTCAAGCCCTTAGATAGAAGGCCTGAATTCACATCTTCCACTGTCAATGTGTCTCTAAAGAAGATAAGGCTACTAGAAAAAAACCAGTTTACCGCTATGGAAGAGAACACAAAAAAATCATTGCCATTTTCTCCTCATCCATCTTCAGGTCAATAGTCTTCATCTTCATCGTGAGAGCAGTAAAGTAATTATGATCTTCCTTAACTGAAGTACCTCTCTCATATGATGTTGACAAATGTCTTCAGCAGTATCAGACGGTTAGTCAATTTTTTTTCAAGTGGAGATCTTCAAGCTTGGTCAAAGTGTCCCTAGCAGTGGTCTCACTGCTAATCTTTGAGATTGACCTTCTCTCCCCTGGCTAGTTGTAAAGTGGTAAATGAGCATTTCTCCATTTCCTTCCTTTCCGCAATTGAGATATCAGTCGTTAACTTCTCAGGGCCAATGCTAACGGTTGGAATTCATTCGTCATTAGAACAACCTTCATTCTCCGTTGTTACTTCTCAAAGTCTTTATCTCCATTCCACTTCTCAATTGCCAACTGTGATCTTGAAGCTATATACATCCCTCTATTATAGTGTCTTGTAACAACCGGAGTCGCTTTATCTCCTACCATAGTGTCTAAAACTCGTCAATCATCCCTATAGCTCCGATACTAGACTGTTGGGGAAAAGCTATTCAGATGATTAATCCAAGGGAGTAAAAAACCTAACACAGCAAAAAACAACCGGATCATGATTGTAGTGAGACAAAACAAACACAGATAATCACAGAACAATTCGATGTACAAAAATAAATAACACTAGTATTTATAGTGGTTCCACTACTGCAAGACAGTGTACATCTACTTTGGGAAAGGAGAATTTATTAATCACTGAAAGATTAGATTCATGATTGATTCACTTTTGGAGGCTATACATAAGAAGAATTAACAATGTAGATAAAATTCTATAGATCTTCAGCTCTCTAGGATGGTTCCCATTGTTGTCCAGAAGCTCCACTATTTATAGAATGAAGATATGAGGAGGGGTAGCTACTAGATAGCAGCCTTGGGGTTTGGTTCGGCACATCTGGTTCGACATCACTTTCGTTCGGCGCACAACATTTGGACTGGCATCACCACTACAGTTTGGATCAACATGCTCACATACCGAATGAGATATTTCATTCGGCATCTCCTTCTTGACCAAATAACTGAACCAAAATTCGAGAGCATGATGTTTGGTTCAGCATCTTCTCCTCTTTTATAATACCCAAAAAAGCTTCCACATCTTCCCCAAATCTCATGCTATCGCTCCACATCAAACTACCACTGAAACCTTCAACTAGCAGAATACAGAATTCTCGTTCGATGATTTCACCGATCCAAACCCTTCTAAGCCCTAGCATTTCATCTCCGCGCTTCCTCTACGCAACGTGAATTCTGCTTCAGCTCCAAGGGCTTTGCCTACTTCTCTTCTTTCGTGACTCCTTCTTTCTCTTCAACTGCTGCTTTCCGATGGAATTCATGTAACGACCCACTATTTTGTACCATTCGAATTCGACAAATTTAATGGTTGTCGAGCTGGAATAGTTCAAAACAATAGATTGTAAATATAGCTAAAGAACAAATGAAATCAAATACACCGAATCACAGACACATATATCAGAATCTCACAGCGGAATATAAAATAATACAGTGGTTCATGAAGCCACTTAAAAACTTTTACCAAACAGAAATACATTGTTCATAGACTTCAATACAATTTTAAGCCATAAGCAAATATAAAGTCTTCAAAGGTCTTGAATTACATAAAAGATAGAGATGAAACTGATACAAAGCTTCTGGTAGCACGAATGAAACGAGTGTCCTAGCTCTGGAGAGAAAGCTGAAACTGCAAACTCAGGCTGACCCGAGCGTAAAATAAAACAAAACACTCGAGTCAAGACATACATACTTATATAATGTAAGCTAAATCAAGTGTACTGTAATATAGAGCAAGTAACTTAAAGGATGCTTGGGATCGCCCATCCTCTAAGGATCCGTTAAACTATTTACTATGTAGTATATTGCGCTATTATAATAGTGTCTACAGTAAAATAAACATACTTTTTAAATAGCGTTAAGGCTTTACATTTTCCACCTTAACACGTAATAGTCCTAGTAGTCCATCCAATATCATAGTCCCTCCTGATCGGGAAGCCACTAGAGGATACCACACGGGCTACGGGAGAAAACCAAACTCGTACAAGGCTCGATATGGTAGGTGACACGGCACAACTAGGCAATGCCAGGGTAGATATACCAATTACGCTTCCGGACCGATGGTAACGCGAAGCCGCAGCAACCGCCCACCTCGAACAACACTCCCAAATCAAAGGTGCGCACCAAAACAATCACAAGAGTAATAGAATGGCATACGAAGAAGTGTGTTCGATCAGAGGAGCTACCTCATTAATCCGTCGATCGCTCCTGTTTTAGCCACCTTAAGCCAACTCACGGGAGTCGGGTCCACGTATTTACCTTTCAAGAAACCGTCACCACCATCCTACTTCATTCTGGAATCTCCACCGCGTACACGGTTAGTCAAAGTGGTTTTCGGTATCGACAGAGAGTATGTCCATATCCGATCCCGGTCCCTTTGCCAACCAAACGTTATTATAACCCGTGGTTATAGTTTTGAAAAATGGTATTTATACTTCCAAATCATATATATTACGAAATACCTTTAATTTCAAATCCTTGATTAAAACATTTCCTTTGATAATATACCATTTCAATTTATTCAATTAAATTTGGAGTTTATTGCTTTTATCAAAAGAATAGAAATCAATTTCTTCTTTTAATTCTTTCCAAACTCAATTTCTTATTTTATTAGCAATTTCATATTTTAAATTCCAAATCTTAACGTATTCCCAAAATAGATATGAAATTTTAAATAAATCAATTTCAATTTCTACAGCATCTAGGAAATGCTATCTAAAGTTACGGGTTTAAAATGGTCAAATTTTAAAAGACAGCATTAAATGCTGTAGTAGACCTTTAGCTAAAAATCAAATTTCAAATATAACTTATTATTTATTATATCTTAATTGAAATCCTTTCCTTTTCGAAAATACAGAATTTCTAAACAAGTTATATTCAAAATTTTAATTCAACATTTATTTATTTAACCCCTTTTTACATCATATAAATCTTATAAAAATCCTTTATATAAATTAAGCCAAAATATCATCAATTTCTAAATTTAAAATAATTTAAAAATAATTTCAGAAAATAATATATAAACCACGGGCCTGTATAAGATTTTCTAGCCTAGGTCAAGTGAAACGGATTTATATCATTTCAATCCGATATTTATACAACCCCGGGTTCTATCATTTCGAACCCGCAATCCCAAGATAATTTACAGCAGTTAACAGAACAAGTGAACAATAATAATCAATTAGGCCTATCCTTTCAGCCCATACCATCTATAATAACAGGGAAACTTGCAGTGGTGATTTAGGCAGTAAATAAACAATAACATAACTGCAGAAATAATATAACAGATAATATTGATGAGGTGTCAATTTAAATGGGGTCCATCATTCTATATTACACTATAGACAGATAATAGTGAAATACAATTTTACACATACACTTGCAATAATTTACCAAAATATATGTACGTATGTCTGGTGAGAAATACTCACCTGGATTTTGCAGAAAATTTTGAAAATTTTAAAACGACTGTTCACCGGTACAGAGTAACAGAAGGTAACGATCAAAATTCCCGGACGTCGCCTAGATCCAAATCTAGAATAAAATTCAAAATATTGAAACGCGACTTTAGAATTTTTAGTCAACGAAAGATTAAAAAGAGAACGAGAATTCGTTTGCTTGCTCGACCACCCTACCGCGCATAAGATCAAACAACACATTTTTAACTTTACTGTTGCCTATCCTATTTCAACCTATATTCACGTTTTCCAGAAAATACTACACCTATTATATCATGCTTTCTCAATCCGTCACCAATCCGCCTTCCAGACTTTACACAATCATCCTCCTGCAAGCCTACCCCAACCCACTGACACTGCCTCACTGCCGTGCCTCCCACTTCCACCAAACCCTATGCCTTTGCCAAACATAGTCCAGTTCCAAAGCAAATCAAACCCAGCAACTCATAGATATATCCAGCTATTGAAAGTGCACAGGTGAAAACTGAAATGTACATGCACAGACTTCACTCTCTTCCTATATGCCGGCTGTGTTATGTTTTCCCCCTTTCTTTTTTTTTCTAATCTTGACTCTTAACTTATTTTACACTGGTTTATAATATTTTTCTTTTTATCCTAAATCTACTCTCCAGATTCAACTGAAATATGCAGATGACAAAAGTATGCAGAGGTCTCTCCTACTACCCGAGCCACCACATATTTGCTTCGAGTCACCTCCTCCTCTACTTCGGGTCAATCAGTGAATTTCTTCGGGAAATTTTGTAAAATCTCCGAGTCAAATTTTTGAGGCCTCACCTGTGTCTCAACAACACTGATCTGAATGCTCACTTCTTATATTTTTTTTTCTCACAAACTCTCCCCTTCTCTGAACTTCCCAACTAACTAACCCCTTCCCTTTTTATTTGCATCAACTCCTCACTTCAATTATGTATCACAATTCCAGGCTTCAACAGACTTCCAGGTTTCACCAAACTGTCATGTGTACATGCACTTCCTCAACATGCACAGGGACCCTCTCCAACTCCACTACTCCAGATGTCTACACTGTCCAGCCTTCAAACTAAAATATGCAAGACAACTACCCAAACCCAGTGCTACCAAACCCACTGTCATGCCCATGTTTTATGAATGCACAGACTCACTGAACATGTATGCATGACCTCTCACTGTTCCAGACCATCAAGCTACTCAATCTTCCTTCCTTAATTCTTATAAATATGTTTTTTTTTTCAGCATGTCCTATAACATGAATGCAGACAAATTCCTAAAACCAATTTCAGCCTATCTCAAAATCAATGCAGACTGGAAAACAGCACCTCTGCCTATACCATACACACCAGATCTCGCCATCTATTAGTGGCCGAGCAAACAAAAGGCAGAGAAACTTAGAAGAGAAAAGATGAAATAAAATTTACCTGATGGCTTTGAGAAGAGGAAAAGAATGAAAAGCAGATCAAAATGTGGAAGACTGATGGGTGGGTATATGGATATATATAGGCAGTGCTTTGCGAGATTTGGGGAGTGTCAGTTTTATTTGTATTAATACTATTGGTGTGGACGAGAATTCATTCTCATCAGTTACACAAGAATAACACAAGCATTGATCTCTGATTTATGGAAGTCAGGCTTTGAATTTGATTTGCCATATGGTAAAATTCTTGCTCACATTTATCAATTCATTCAAGGCCGAGATAAATGCTTTGATAACTGAAAGGCTGAAGTAAAGGAAGGATTGATGCTTGTTTCAGTTTTATATCGTGCATTAAATTTGATAACTGATGAAAGCGGGGTTTTAAAAACAAAGTTTGATATTCGATACAAGTATTTGCGTGATTCTTGGCAACGTAGGCAACATTGATTTGAAGAAAACTGATCATATGATAAAGGCTTGCGAGATAAATGTTTGGTAACTGATGAGATAGAGGTAGAAGAAAAGAATCAGATGCATGCTCCAGTTTTTTTTTCAAGCGTGCATTTTATTTTCGAACATTTATTCTATGAATTTTCTCAAACTCATATATATATGTGTTATGATTTAGTTTGAAGTCAAAATTTTTTTAAGAGGTGAACATTTGTGTAGGCTTGATATATAAAAAAAAAACGTATGCAAAGTTATAAACAAATGGTCCTTTAAAATGAAATAACGTTCGTCTTAAAATCACGGACCAATATTTTTCTTCAGAAAAATTTGAAAATATTATTTTTACACTACGTTCAACAGACGCAGTCTAAAACATCAAAAAATTTCACAAAAGTAACATTTTTTTAAAAACACACGTTTCATTACATTGTTTATACCCTATAACTGACGCGTCTTTTGAACGCGAAATTTAACCGTTCAAACCTAGCTTAAATTTCACAGTTATTATTTAATTTTTTTTGACATATAAAATTTTATAAAAATATATCTCCAATTTAACTAATTAAACTATATTGTTAAATACAATTATATAAAATATATATCAAAATTTAAATAATTAAGATAAAATAAATCGCTAAAACTAGGGTTGTTACACTCTCCCCCACTCAAGAACTTTTCGTCCTCGAAAAGGAACGAAAGAAAAGAATCAAAGGAAGATAAGCTAAATAAACAAGTACCTTAAACGAATAGTTCCGGATTTGAAGCACGAATGCTCTCCTCCGTCTCCCATGTGCAATCTCGCTCATCGGTGCTCCATTGCACTTTGACCAAAGGGACAGACTTCCTTCTAAGCTGTTTCGTACCTCGATCGATGATACGAAGCGGCTTCCTTTCAATAGTTAAATCAGGTTCGATGTCCAAACCATCAAGAGCAGTAGGCTGGATGACAAGAGATGGATCGTGAAGACAGCGACGAAGGTGAGATACATGGAATACATTGTGAATTCCAGCAAATTTCTCGGGTAGATCCAGTCGATAAGCAAGAGATCCAATCTTCTCTAAAATACAGAATGGACCGATGAATCTAGGGGCCAGCTTTCCTCTTCGACCAAACCGAACTACATTCCTTAAAGGAGAGATTTTCAGAAATACCAAATCACCAACATCAAACTCCAACTTCCTTCTACGCCGATCAGCATACTTCTTTTGTCTATCTTGAGCAACCTTTAATCTCCTCTTAATCTCCTCTACTTTCTCTGAAGCTTCTAGAATCATCTCAGGACCAACAACTAGGCGGTTACCAGACTCAATCCAACACGAAGGAGATCTACACGGTCTCCCGTATAGAGCAGCAAAAGGGGACATCTTAAGACTAGCCTGAAAAGATAGAATGAGATAGATAGAGAATAAGATAAGATAAGAACAAGGGATTGGAAATTTATACGTGGTAACTATTGTTATAGGTGAATTCCACAAGATGGAGATGGTCTTCCCAAGATCCTCCATAATCCTATATGCAAGCACGAAGAAGATCTTCTAGAATCTGATTTACCCTTTCAGTTTGACCGTTAGTTTGTGGGTGATAAGCGGTGCTCAGGTTCAAACGAGTACCCAAGGACTCTTGGAACGCTTTCCAAAACTGACTGGTGAAAATAGGGTCTCGATCGCAAACGATGCTAAGAGGAACACCATGGAGACGAACAATCTCCCTCATATAAATCTCAGATAAACTCGAAGCTGTGCGGGTAGATCTGACTGGGATGAAATGAGCGGACTTAGTTAGTCTATCTACAATGACCCAAATGCTTTTATTTCCCCTCCGAGATCTCGGTAAACCATCGATAAAATCCATAGAAACTTGCTCCCACTCCTTCTCGACAAGCATCGGTGAATACCGTTAATCTTTCACTTCCATTTGGTACAGTAAGTACTGGTGCGGAGGTGAGCTTATCTTTTAATTCCTGGAAAGCAGCTTTACACTTACTACTCCATACAAACTTGACGTTCTTCCGAGTTAGAGCAGGCAGAGGTGCCGAAATCCGTTCAAAATTCTCAATGAACCTTCGATAGTAGCCGGCAAGGCCTAGAAAACTGCGGATGTCGGTAGGAGTCTTAGGTTCTTCCCAATCTTTGATTGTAGCGATCTTGACTGGATCAACAGAAACTCCTTCTCTAGAGACAATATGCCCAAGGAATCGGACTTCTTCTTCCCAGAAATGACATTTAGAGAACTTAGCCTTCAATTGGTGATTCCGAAGAGTCTCTAAAACATACTTCAAATGAACTCTATGTTCTTCCTCAGACTTGGAGAAAACAAGGATGTCATCAATAAAGACAAGGACAAATTTATTTAGTACATCGCGGAAGACACGATTCATCAAGTCTACGAAGAAAGCAGGGGCATTAGTCAAGCCAAAAGGCATAACTAGCCATTCAAAGAAGCCATTTTCGGTACGGAAAGCAGTTTTGGGGATGCTCTCCTCAGCAATTCTAAGCTGATGGAAACCTGTGGCTAGGTCAAGCTGAGAGAAAACAGTCGCTCCATAGAGTTGATCGAACATATCGTTCATACGGGGCATAGGATATCTGTTCTTCATGGTAAGCTTGTTGAGTTCCCTATAATCAACACACATCCGGAGGGAACCATCAGTCTTGGTGACAAAGACTACAGCTGCTCCCCATTCCGAGAAGCTAGGTCTGATCAGACCTTTGGAGGATAAGTCTTGGATCTGCTTCCTTAATTCGCTCTTTTCCCGTGGTGCCATTCTTCTTGGTGGAAGGACTACAGGTCGTGCTCCAGGGATAAGATCGATACGGAAATCAATTTCCCGTTTTGGAGGTAAAGAAGTGACTTCACCAAACACGTCGGGAAAAAGTTTGACTACAGGGGTCGAATGGATATCATCGGGGAAAGTGTCGAGAGAATAAATGAAACTACCAGCAAACTCTTGAGGCAGCTTACACTGGATTTCTAATGGATTTCCCAAATCATCCTTAAGGGCAACAGTACGAGAACTACAAGTGATTTCTGCACCATGCCTATCTAACCAATCGCCTCCGAGTAGAAGATCGAAAGCGTCGAATCCCAAAACATAAAAGTCTCCAGTGAAACGATAACTCCCAAGGAAGAGTTTCACGTCCCTACAAACTTTATTAAGGTTCGCAGGACCGCCAATGGGGTTTGAGACACATAAAGGTACAGAAGAATATTCAGGAGAGAGGAGATGTTCAAATCTATCACAGTAGTCTGACGAAATGAAACTGTGGGAAGCTCCGGTATCGAAGAGAACTCTTACCGGACAAAAATACAAGGTAAAAGAACTCTAGAGTGTACCTTGTGAGTCATTTAGAGCTGGAGTTGGAGGGGGTGCAGGTGCCGGCTGTGGAGCTGGTGAGGATGCAGAAGTCACCGCAAAGACCCCTGATGCTGTGCCCTTCTTTTGAGTGGGACAATCCTTCTTGTAGTGTCCCGGCTGGAGGCAGATATGACAAAGGTCTCTCCTAGCAAACTGAGCTGGTGGAGGAATGGCAGCACCCAAAGTAGGACAACTACTAGCGTAGTGTCCCTTTTTGTCGCATCGGTAGCAAGTAATGGTAGACAGATCTACAGGTGGCCTCGTAGAAGCAGAAGATGATGATGATCCCAACCCTTGAGTCCTGTTCGTCTTATTACGGAAGAAATTTGACTTCCTCTTTCTTGAGTTTCCAGAGGACTGGGCTGATGCAGACTGGGCAGCTGGAGTGGTCTTAGATGTAGGGTTCTCATACCGGAGAGCCATATCCATCAATGCCGTGAATGACCCATGAACATGAGTAATGAGTCGATCGTAGAACTCAGGTCGAGCTCCAGCGATAAACTTCTCGTTCAGCTTGAGCGGGGTGTCAATCAGGTTCAGGCCATACTGTGAGAGTTCATTAAACTTTCTCTCATACTCTGTGAATGTCATATTGCCTTGCTTAAGATCCATGAATTCCCTATAGAGCTGAGACTTGCCCGCTTCGGGCATCCACTTGGCCAGAAAGGCCTCCCTAAAGCACGATAAGAGTTTAAAAGATAGATTCGAAAAATGGGATTTCAAATCCGAATTTTGGACAACCAAAAGATACCTAAATTGCTCCCAAGTGAGGTCAGCCTCATTTGTTTGAGCAGTACTAGATAGCCACCAATTCAAGGCAGCGCCCTTCATTTGCCAGGCTGCGAGTTGCCTCTGCTGGGCATTAGTGATCTCGAGGCAGGAGAAAATCCTTTCTAAGTCCCCAAGCCATTGTTGAGCTTCTATGATGGTTTCTGTTCCCATAAATTTTGTGCCACCAAGCTCAACATAGTCCTTGCACAACTTAGTGAATCGGACAGGGGCAGCAGGAGGAGGAATAGCTTGCCCTCGACCCCGATTGTTTCTTCTATTCATCCAGAAAGATTAAGGATGGATACTAAGGATAGAGAAAAATATTAAGATATTCTAGGATAAGGTAAAATTAAGCAACTAATAAAAGCTTGAGTATAACGATGGAGAAAAAGAAGAAGTGTTTGGAAACTTATGTTAAAATAGGAAGTTTATACTAAAATACTTCTTTAAAAATCCTTTTGAAAATTACTTTATACTTTTAAAATACGTTCTCTCATAACGAAAAGATTCTGGAATTTAACTTCACTCATTCTAGGGTATTGCTACCCTATCTCTTAATGAGTTTTTGTTCCTTAGGCTATGGTTTAAACCTGGCTCTGATACCAACTGTAACGACCCACTATTTTGTACCATTCGAATTCGACAAATTTAATGGTTGTCGAGCTGGAATAGTTCAAAACAATAGATTGTAAATATAGCTAAAGAACAAATGAAATCAAATACACCGAATCACAGACACATATATCAGAATCTCACAGCGGAATATAAAATAATACAGTGGTTCATGAAGCCACTTAAAAACTTTTACCAAACAGAAATACATTGTTCATAGACTTCAATACAATTTTAAGCCATAAGCAAATATAAAGTCTTCAAAGGTCTTGAATTACATAAAAGATAGAGATGAAACTGATACAAAGCTTCTGGTAGCACGAATGAAACGAGTGTCCTAGCTCTGGAGAGAAAGCTGAAACTGCAAACTCAGGCTGACCCGAGCGTAAAATAAAACAAAACACTCGAGTCAAGACATACATACTTATATAATGTAAGCTAAATCAAGTGTACTGTAATATAGAGCAAGTAACTTAAAGGATGCTTGGGATCGCCCATCCTCTAAGGATCCGTTAAACTATTTACTATGTAGTATATTGCGCTATTATAATAGTGTCTACAGTAAAATAAACATACTTTTTAAATAGCGTTAAGGCTTTACATTTTCCACCTTAACACGTAATAGTCCCAGTAGTCCATCCAATATCATAGTCCCTCCTGATCGGGAAGCCACTAGAGGATACCACACGGGCTACGGGAGAAAACCAAACTCGTACAAGGCTCGATATGGTAGGTGACACGGCACAACTAGGCAATGCCAGGGTAGATATACCAATTACGCTTCCGGACCGATGGTAACGCGAAGCCGCAGCAACCGCCCACCTCGAACAACACTCCCAAATCAAAGGTGCGCACCAAAACAATCACAAGAGTAATAGAATGGCATACGAAGAAGTGTGTTCGATCAGAGGAGCTACCTCATTAATCCGTCGATCGCTCCTGTTTTAGCCACCTTAAGCCAACTCACGGGAGTCGGGTCCACGTATTTACCTTTCAAGAAACCGTCACCACCATCCTACTTCATTCTGGAATCTCCACCGCGTACACGGTTAGTCAAAGTGGTTTTCGGTATCGACAGAGAGTATGTCCATATCCGATCCCGGTCCCTTTGCCAACCAAACGTTATTATAACCCGTGGTTATAGTTTTGAAAAATGGTATTTATACTTCCAAATCATATATATTACGAAATACCTTTAATTTCAAATCCTTGATTAAAACATTTCCTTTGATAATATACCATTTCAATTTATTCAATTAAATTTGGAGTTTATTGCTTTTATCAAAAGAATAGAAATCAATTTCTTCTTTTAATTCTTTCCAAACTCAATTTCTTATTTTATTAGCAATTTCATATTTTAAATTCCAAATCTTAACGTATTCCCAAAATAGATATGAAATTTTAAATAAATCAATTTCAATTTCTACAGCATCTAGGAAATGCTATCTAAAGTTACGGGTTTAAAATGGTCAAATTTTAAAAGACAGCATTAAATGCTGTAGTAGACCTTTAGCTAAAAATCAAATTTCAAATATAACTTATTATTTATTATATTTTAATTGAAATCCTTTCCTTTTCGAAAATACAGAATTTCTAAACAAGTTATATTCAAAATTTTAATTCAACATTTATTTATTTAACCCCTTTTTACATCATATAAATCTTATAAAAATCCTTTATATAAATTAAGCCAAAATATCATCAATTTCTAAATTTAAAATAATTTAAAAATAATTTCAGAAAATAATATATAAACCACGGGCCTGTATAAGATTTTCTAGCCTAGGTCAAGTGAAACGGATTTATATCATTTCAATCCGATATTTATACAACCCCGGGTTCTATCATTTCGAACCCGCAATCCCAAGATAATTTACAGCAGTTAACAGAACAAGTGAACAATAATAATCAATTAGGCCTACCCTTTCAGCCCATACCATCTATAATAACAGGGAAACTTGCAGTGGTGATTTAGGCAGTAAATAAACAATAACATAACTGCAGAAATAATATAACAGATAATACTGATGAGGTGTCAATTTAAATGGGGTCCATCATTCTATATTACACTATAGACAGATAATAGTGAAATACAATTTTACACATACACTTGCAATAATTTACCAAAATATATGTACGTATGTCTGGTGAGAAATACTCACCTGGATTTTGCAGAAAATTTTGAAATTTTTAAAACGACTGTTCACCGGTACAGAGTAACAGAAGGTAACGATCAAAATTCCCGGACGTCGCCTAGATCCAAATCTAGAATAAAATTCAAAATATTGAAACGCGACTTTAGAATTTTTAGTCAACGAAAGATTAAAAAGAGAACGAGAATTCGTTTGCTTGCTCGACCACCCTACCGCGCATAAGATCAAACAACACATTTTTAACTTTACTGTTGCCTATCCTATTTCAACCTATATTCACGTTTTCCAGAAAATACTACACCTATTATATCATGCTTTCTCAATCCCTCACCAATCCGCCTTCCAGACTTTACACAATCATCCTCCTGCAAGCCTACCCCAACCCACTGACACTGCCTCACTGCCGTGCCTCCCACTTCCACCAAACCCTATGCCTTTGCCAAACATAGTCCAGTTCCAAAGCAAATCAAACCCAGCAACTCATAGATATATCCAGCTATTGAAAGTGCACAGGTGAAAACTGAAATGTACATGCACAGACTTCACTCTCTTCCTATATGCCGGCTGTGTTATGTTTTCCCCCTTTCTTTTTTTTTCTAATCTTGACTCTTAACTTATTTTACACTGGTTTATAATATTTTTCTTTTTATCCTAAATCTACTCTCCAGATTCAACTGAAATATGCAGATGACAAAAGTATGCAGAGGTCTCTCCTACTACCCGAGCCACCACATATTTGCTTCGAGTCACCTCCTCCTCTACTTCGGGTCAATCAGTGAATTTCTTCGGGAAATTTTGTAAAATCTCCGAGTCAAATTTTTGAGGCCTCACCTGTGTCTCAACAACACTGATCTGAATGTTCACTTCTTATATTATTTTTTCTCACAAACTCTCCCCTTCTCTGAACTTCCCAACTAACTAACCCCTTCCCTTTTTATTTGCATCAACTCCTCACTTCAATTATGTATCACAATTCCAGGCTTCAACAGACTTCCAGGTTTCACCAAACTGTCATGTGTACATGCACTTCCTCAACATGCACAGGGACCCTCTCCAACTCCACTACTCCAGATGTCTACACTGTCCAGCCTTCAAACTAAAATATGCAAGACAACTACCCAAACCCAGTGCTACCAAACCCACTGTCATGCCCATGTTTTATGAATGCACAGACTCACTGAACATGTATGCATGACCTCTCACTGTTCCAGACCATCAAGCTACTCAATCTTCCTTCCTTAATTCTTATAAATATGTTTTTTTTTTCAGCATGTCCTATAACATGAATGCAGACAAATTCCTAAAACCAATTTCAGCCTATCTCAAAATCAATGCAGACTGGAAAACAGCACCTCTGCCTATACCATACACACCAGATCTCGCCATCTATTAGTGGCCGAGCAAACAAAAGGCAGAGAAACTTAGAAGAGAAAAGATGAAATAAAATTTACCTGATGGCTTTGAGAAGAGGAAAAGAATGAAAAGCAGATCAAAATGTGGAAGACTGATGGGTGGGTATATGGATATATATAGGCAGTGCTTTGCGAGATTTGGGGAGTGTCAGTTTTATTTGTATTAATACTATTGGTGTGGACGAGAATTCATTCTCATCAGTTACACAAGAATAACACAAGCATTGATCTCTGATTTATGGAAGTCAGGCTTTGAATTTGATTTGCCATATGGTAAAATTCTTGCTCACATTTATCAATTCATTCAAGGCCGAGATAAATGCTTTGATAACTGAAAGGCTGAAGTAAAGGAAGGATTGATGCTTGTTTCAGTTTTATATCGTGCATTAAATTTGATAACTGATGAAAGCGGGGTTTTAAAAACAAAGTTTGATATTCGATACAAGTATTTGCGTGATTCTTGGCAACGTAGGCAACATTGATTTGAAGAAAACTGATCATATGATAAAGGCTTGCGAGATAAATGTTTGGTAACTGATGAGATAGAGGTAGAAGAAAAGAATCAGATGCATGCTCCAGTTTTTTTTTCAAGCGTGCATTTTATTTTCGAACATTTATTCTATGAATTTTCTCAAACTCATATATATATGTGTTATGATTTAGTTTGAAGTCAAAATTTTTTTAAGAGGTGAACATTTGTGTAGGCTTGATATATAAAAAAAAAACGTATGCAAAGTTATAAACAAATGGTCCTTTAAAATGAAATAACGTTCGTCTTAAAATCACGGACCAATATTTTTCTTCAGAAAAATTTGAAAATATTATTTTTACACTACGTTCAACAGACGCAGTCTAAAACATCAAAAATTTTCACAAAAGTAACATTTTTTTAAAAACACACGTTTCATTACATTGTTTATACCCTATAACTGACGCGTCTTTTGAACGCGAAATTTAACCGTTCAAACCTAGCTTAAATTTCACAGTTATTATTTAATTTTTTTTGACATATAAAATTTTATAAAAATATATCTCCAATTTAACTAATTAAACTATATTGTTAAATACAATTATATAAAATATATATCAAAATTTAAATAATTAAGATAAAATAAATCGCTAAAACTAGGGTTGTTACAATTCAGGTATCAGTTTCAACAAAATACACCCAGGAGAAAACATTTCCATACGCTCATATGATGTGCACTCCCTGTAGTTGTTATAATCTCTTCAGGAAAGCTTTGTTATAAATCCTGGCAATAAGATTTAAATCCTCTGCACATTCACCTGTAGGATTAATTTTCCTCATCGCCATAATGCATCCAATCATTAAAGCCCCATAGAAGCCAAACCTCCTCGTCCCTTGTAAGTACAATTCCTACATTACAAGCAAAATATACTAATCAAAGCATTGAAAGGTACTTTTGCACGATGTGTAATTGACTGGGATATTGATAGAATAGAAGATAAAAGAAGTTGTATTATTTATAATTATGGTATGACATAAGTCTACCAGAAAAAGCAAGACCTTGTAGTATTGATTATGATATACTAAGAATACAAGTACAGATCATGAATTTGCTCACTTCTTCCAGGAGATTGCTGCTATGATTCCGCCAACTAAATTTTGACACCATCTTCTATAACAAGAAAAGGCAAAAAAATGAAAAAAATAAGAAAAAAAGAAATAGAAATAGCAATGGACACTTCATCGCTGCGCCTTCGACCATCGTCACTGTCGCCATCTGGTCACTGATGACCTACCCAAACCTCCCGACCACCCAGGTCAACAAATTCGCTTGAAAATCAACATCGAGCTATTCGATCACATCTTGGAACCCAAACTGACCGTCGAAAAACGCCTTGTGCCGCCAATCCCGATCACTAGAATCCTCGCCAGTCGACCCAAAGCTTCGCCACGAAACAACACTTCGATCCCTCATACCTCGATCAAGTCCAATGCAACCACATTGAAGGAATTGCCTCGAAACAATGACGAACCTAACAGGCTTCAAAACCCTAATTCACCGTTGTCCAATCACCACGGCGTCGGAGAAATCCAGCTACCATTTTTCCCCTAACCACCGACCCACGACCTTCCTCCAGCCACCACCCCGAGGATACTAAACCTCGCGATCGTCGAAAATCGACCAAACTTTCGATACTGTTCGACTCTCAAACTCTTATGATTTACAACCATAAAAATCATAATACTTATCTTAGAAATAATAGTTTTTAGATTCAAATCTGATTTCATAAGTGAAATGTTTTGAAATCTATGAAACGAGTCCTTGATTCAAAGACTGAATGAGTTAACTCAACTTGGAGCGGAATTGTTTTGAAAGGCTATGAATGAATCTTTGGAAATGAATTTTAAAAGCTATAAGTTAAATCTTGATTTAAAGATTTAACCAGTTAATCAAATTGAAATGGAAGTTGTTTTGAAATCCACGAATAGATCTTTGTGAATGGGTTGATCTTTGTGAATTGAACCCTTTTATTTAAAAGATTAAAAGTGTGGAAATTGTTTAAACCATTGAAGGTTGTTGAAATGAATCTTTTTTTTACAGGATTGGAAATGGTAATTTGTTTTAACCATTTGAATGAAAGGTTTTGGGCTTTAAGCCGTGATTTAACTGAGACCCCAGTATCCATATGGTTTTTAATATTGCGCTCGTTATTCGATTTAGCCGGTGGAGGACCTTTGTGTCATATAACCCATCCCGAATAGTGATACGACGTATATGGATAACATTGAAGATCGGTGGTGAAGACCGGGTATTTGCAAGAATGATAGGATGACCTGTCGATTTTCTCCGCATCATGGCTCCGGTATAGAGATTCCCTAAGTGATGGGAAGTCTGATCGGGATTGTGAATACCCGGATTGCACGGGCTTCTTTGGAAGTGCCTTCGGTTCTGTTCGAACCCGTAACAGACTTGTATGGATTGTATGTCTGACATTACATTTTGAGATATAAAGAAGATTTCTTTCAAATACATTTCTATTGGTGGCAGAGAATTTATTCTCTTAGCTTATCACCCATTCTCTGAGACGTACGAGCTCAGAGGTTATGTAGTTGAACGTTATCAGCGATATACTCCCAATTTGGTAGTGTGGCATGCTAAGTGCTACTGTGTATTGATGATCATTTGTTGATCATTTGTGTTCAAGGCATGGCTTTGTGAAAAAGCATAGCTTTGTGGATAAGACTTCATCGAGCCTCACAACCCATTAATGGTCGAAACAGGAATCATGGCAGCATGGTTTCAGGGGTAGCTCCACTAGGGTATGACCATTCCTTCTGGAAAAGGGTAGTATCATGGTATGGAGCCCAGATACTTACTCATGTGGACACTGTAGTATATTTATGATTGTGTGATGTTGTTGGATTGAGGCATCTCGGATAAAGGTCCCAAAGGACTGGGGGTGGCATATCTCAGGTTTCTTACTTCCCGGGAAGGGGGTAGTCGGCCTTGTGTAGTAGAGAGCTGGGTAAGTTCTTGGGGGCATCTTTCCAGAGGCGTTCCATTTCGGTATGGGAAGTTCCTTAGCCCGATCATTTGTTGGAAATCCAATCAAACAATACGAGCCTTTACGATTGCAGTTGTATAACCTGCCATGGAATGTGGTGGTAACCTGCTATTGAACATGGTAGCTATAGTAGGCATAAGTGCAAAATGCCTATGCTGGCTAAGATTAATATTATACTTTCGAAATGTTTTCTGCACTAGTAATAATATTGAAAAGAAATTCTCTCGTATCAAGCATGTTTGACTATCATAAGGAGAAATCTCCTCCAATTCTGCGGTTGCATTGTGTGTGTGGCGGGAGGCCTTATGGTAGTTTCATTTTCCAAAAAGCATTGCGAATTGACTTTAAAATTTCGTTGTTGTTTGTTTTTAAAGATGAACTGTTTTTGTTGCTCACACCAGTCCCATGACTGACCTTGAGTTTATTGTTCCTTTCCTAAACTCTGGGTTCCTACAGTTTTCCACACGGGCAGTTCAGAGTTGGGTTTTTCAGATAGTCAAATAGTAGGAGTAGATTTGATATCTTTGAAGCCTTTGGATCTTGGTGATCACATTATCTTCATTCTGGAGTTATCTTGTTTGCTCATAGCAACTTGATGGTTGTTTGAGCTAGTTCTAGATTAGAGATGGATTATTTGGAATTTGGCATTGAAGACATTATCTTTCCCGTGCTATTTCTTGTATCTCTGATAGTATGGATATTCAGCCGTATCATCTGTCGTATCTGGATATTGTATCAATGTTATATATATTGATATTCATTTCTTTTTCTTCCGCTGTGTTGTTTACTTAATTATGTTATAAGCTCCGGCGAGCCAGATTCGGCGTTTGAATCTGCGACATTTGAATATAGGTGACGTATTCGGTGCTGATTTTCGAAGGCCGAGCGAGGACCGTCATAAGCTTCATGAACTACTATTCTTTATTTATTCCACTGCGTATTATTGTACTACTCTGAATCTGTGATTCTGTGATTGATTTATTTTACCGCATATGCTAAATTTTGCCAAATATAAATTAACAATATGATATTTTGAGCAATTCAAGTCCGACATGTACGGATGCGAATGGTTGAAAATAGCAGGTCGTTACACAATTATAAATAGACTAAATTGATTTAGCAAATTTCCCCTATTATAAATACCATGTCATATTTGAGAAGAGAATAAAATTTATTAGTCAATAATAATATAGATATTAGTAGATAGTTTTCAAAAACTGTAAAGAATTTAAAACAATATTATCAGCTATACGAACATCTATTAACGGATAAAAGTTTAGCGCATTATCAAGCAGATATAACTTCATTGTTTATTCATAGACCATGTATAATTTTCATTACATCACTCCCCTTTTCTCTTATTGCATATGAGGGTGCATTTTTAACGATACACACAAATTAAAGGTAAATGATCTTGTATATTGTGTCTCGACTAAGAGTTGCATTTCTTTCCACACATATTTGGGCAACTTTTACTGCTATCAGTATCAACAGCTGCAAAAAAGTACAAACATTAGAGGTATGTAACAAATAAAACGTAAAATTAGATATCTAAAAGTAGCTAAATTGATGATTGCGAAGAAGACTTCTTAATTTTTATTAATCCTTTTCTTTTTCTTTTTCCTCATGAACATGTTGATATCAAGGGTGCAATTAGACTAAACCCTATAGATCCGGATCCGACCTGACGGATCTTGGTTTTAGACGGATCAGATTTTGTCGGGTCCAAGCTATACATTTCAGAGACCTAGACTTGACCCGACCCGAGTTCCGGTTCGAATTGGTTTTGGTTGGATAATAACAATAAAAATTTATAAATTTCAACTTTTTTATTGTATCTTACCGCTCGGATCGATTCAGATCAAATATAATCGGAACTTTATCATATTTTTCATCGTCCGAACCCGATTCCAGACCCGACCCAAGATCCATCGGCTTCGGTTCGGGTCTTTATGAATCGGTTCGGTTCGATTTTGCTGCTCTCATTCATATTTGTCAGCCCAAGTTGATATGCATAATGCGAGTTATACATAAATAAAGATACGACGTATTAGTAATAAACAAAAAGGCTAGTTCATTATATGTATAAATTTCTCTTACCATGAATATGTATACATTTTTTAACAACACAGCCTATAGTACAAGGAAGATGTTTCCATTTAACACGACAAATTTCTTCGCAAGCTAGGTCACAAACAGTAGGATTGTGTGCTATAACCAAACATAATGGGTTGCATATAATGTTGCAGGTTCCTCCATAACTTGGGGATATAAAAATAACAAGAATAAAAAAGAAAAGAAAACTCTACTTAATTGACTTTGATCTCATTATTTTATCTTTGATTTATCAAACCAAGTAATCTACTTATATACACAATAATGTATACATAACATTGATGATTTAAAATATGAATGGTACATAGAAATATCCACATATTTAATAAATGAATGACTTTGGGATGAGGCATCTTCGTGTAATAAAAGAAAATTAAGTTCTGCCCTCTATATTTTGGATATGCATGCAACTCAAAAAAAAGATGTATTAGATTTTAAGGTCTTTTCTCATACATAACAATATTTTCATATCCAAATGATACATGCATTGGAGCATGCACTCAGATAACAAGATATAACATAACATAATTTTCTAAGTTCTGTAATAAGATGTTGAATGAACTATATATAATATGTCATAATTATTCCCCTGCACTCTACCTTTGAAATGCATTGTACCTATGACTAGCTTACGTACATGAACTTTTACAATGATTAATTGGAACAAATTTTTATCCAACACACCAACACTACAACAAAATACATATTTTGCAAATGGCACTACCAGTTGTAATGAGTCTTTAGCAATGACCATGCAACCGTCGTAATGTGTGAAGTTATAATAAAGTGGTTAAATTTCATAATAGTTTTCAACCATTATGAGGCACCGTTGTAACAAATCTTTTACAACTGTTTTTGCTAATTGTATAAAATGCACTCACTCACATGATACTGGTCAGTCCACATGGTACCTTGTAGAATTACAATATCTAATATATATTTTCGCAGCAAGGAACATATCATAGACATGGTCGGTGTCGTAAAAATCAGTCTAACCGGTGGTTGGACGGTAATCGGTGCTAACCGCCTGACTTGGCATGCAATCAAAAATTCAAGGTAGTCTCCCTACCTAATCATCACCCAAAATCGCCCGATGCCATGTTGGAACTTGGTCGGTCCGCAGCAATAATGGTGGATGTATTTCAATTTTTTTTTATCTTTTTGGATCTTTAATGGTCCTATGAAGTCTAATTCTTTTAGAATAATTCTAAATTTGTTTTAAATAAGATCATGTATTTTATTTAAATTTAAGTATTTTGTAATGTAAAGTTAAATTGAATGATTTAATTTATATATATACATGCATCATATACATATACACATGTGTGCGTAGTGTAATATAATAATCCGTGAAGGGTGTAACATGCCCATATGTAGATGTTGAGATTTACATAGCAATGGACTCATTAGCTCATTTCGTACGTATTGTATGTTCTCTAAATATATGCATGTATCTATAATGTAAAGTATATTTATATAAATATGTATACATATATTTAAAAGGGATTATTAGGCTCAAGGAAAAAGTAGGGAAAAAATTTAGTTTTAGGGACAAGAAGTTTGCTTTTAGGCCCAAGGACATTTTTAATTGTAAATCAGAAAATGATAGTTGTAACTATCATTTTCAATTTATACTAAAATGCAAACTTGTTGTCCCTAAGACTAATTCTTTTTAATTTCTTCCTTATGTCTATTTTAATGTATTTAAAATATATTTTATAATTGAAAGTCTCAAAATTAACTATATATATAATATAAAACATTTGTATAAATATGATACATAATTAAACATATACGATTACACACACACACACACATATAATAATTAAAATTATATATATAAGTTAAATAAAATGTATATATGAATAATTAATTACATTCAAATATATAAAATATAAATTGTGACAACCCTGATCCCAACATCGGAAAATCGGCATCCAGTACATCACCCGTATTCGAATGGCGGAGATTCAAACGTTGGAGTCTGGTTCGCCGGAGCTTACAACATATTAGGTGAAAACAACACAGCGGAAACAAAGAAGAATTGATTTTATTGGTACACAAAATGGATACAACATGAATTACAATATATGATAACAAATGCCCAATAATACCATAGTCAAAATATACAACAATGGAAAGAAATAACAGAACTGGGAACAAGAGCAACAACAGCGGAAATATATCTTCAACAGGGAAAAGGGACATCAACAGGCTGCATGTTCATTGCCAAAGCTCCAAAACCCCAAATCAAAGAGTTCAAAACGACAATCTTTCATGCTGCAATGAAGAAAATGCGATCCCAGTATCCACATACCTCAAAGACTTTCAAAAGCTACATCTACTAGCTAACTATCTGATAACCTAACTCTAGGCTGCCCGTGTGGAAAATTATGGACACCTAGAGTTTACAAGGAGAACAATAAATTCCAAGTCAGTCATGGGACTGGTGTGAGCAAACAAAAACAATTGTTTGTACAAAAATAAATAAACAAAAATATTTAAAAAAAACCGCTATGCTTTTTGGAAAATGAAACTACCATAAGGTCTCCCGGCACACACTCAATGAAATCGCACACTGGGGGAGGATTCTTCTTATAACAGTCAAACATGCTAGACACGCGAAAATCCTTCAATATTATTATTAGTGCAAAGTGTGGAAAAACATTTTCGAAAGTATAATATTAATCTTAGCTAGCATACATACCATTATAGTATGCCTGCTATAGCTACCATGTTAGATGGCAGATTATAATACTAAAATCGTACATGGCGCTTATTTGATTGTTTAGATTTCCAACAAATGGTCAAGCCTAAGGAACTTCTTCGGAATGGGTACTCCTCTGGAGGGACGCCCATAGAATCTAACCAGATCTCTATATATATAATAATTAGATTTTTTTTTAAAATTTAAAAAATATAGAGTTTTTAATCCAATTAATTTTTAATATATTTATTTTTGAATTCAATCAAAATTCTATTTACAATATATATATATATATATAAACACATATCTTATTTATTTTAGAAAATTTTCACATTAGTTCACAAATAAATTCCAAAATTCGTATTAGTTACTAAATTAAGTTTGGCTTAAAAACGGGATTGTTACAAATTCCATCCTTAAGAAAATTTCGTCCCCGAAATTTGCTGGACAGGGAGACAAACAAAGAACATATGAACATACCAAAAGATAGAGAAATGACTCACCGGATCAAATTGAAAATCTATTTTACATTTGGCTTACCATATCAGAATATCATCAATAAATACGAGAACGAACTTATTCAATACTTCACAAAATACTCGGGTCATCAGGTATATGAAATATGCAGGGGCATTGGCTAGTACAAAGGGTATAACTAACCATTCATAGAATGTATCGGGACCAATAATACAGATAAATGGATACAATCTTTTGAAATTCTCAAACAATAGGTATAGATTCCAAACATAGGTCGGAATAACCAAAGTATACATAAGCTTGTCCCTCGTCAGACTTGGATTCTCATAAGAAATTATTAAAAAATTCTCAAAGTTTGGTCTTAACCGAAATCGTTTAATTGATACAATCTAACTTAGCTTTATATTTTGTTAACCAATCCATTCAAGTAAAATTTCAAATTCATTAAAGTCGAGAGCGGAAAGGCTAACAGAAAAATGATGAAGAGAATAAGAAATAGGAACTTTTTCCTACAATGCAAACAAAAATTCGCAGGCCCCCCTATCGGATCTTTTACACAAATAGCCTCGACTACGAATTCGGGTTCAAGATTTAACTCTTCTACAGTTTGTTGAGAAATAAAATTATGCGTGGCTCTGTTGTTGAATAGAACTCTAACAATGTTATCATAAATAAGAAATAAGGTAAGAAGTAAGGTAATTTCTTAATACATCCTGGAAATACTAGCGGAAAGCATATAACGCTGCTCAAATACTTGCTTGAATCTATCCCATGGAAACTCATTCTTCGATTCGGCCAAAGTAATGGTCTCCCATAATATCAAAGCTTCTTCTTCGAGCTGCCAGGAAGCCATCAAAGAATTGAAATTGGATGACGATCAAAGGATGTTGATGGAAAAAGTTGTTCCTTGTTGTTGTAGGGTATCGACCAGTTGTAGTGGTACTCCCTTTCCCCTACCTTGTCCTCTTCATGTGCTTATTCTCACAATCAGTGAATTGCAAGAGAATTGATCGAGGCATACAGACAAGATATCATAAGGAATATACTCATTCTAGGGTATTTATAAACCTATCTTTAATGAGTCATCTAATGAGATATACTCCAAAGCTAAAGTTCTTACTCAACCTTTATCTCTGATACCATATGTGATGACCCTGCCGGAGATTCAAACGTTGGAGTCCGGTTCGCCAGAGCTTATAACACATTAGGTGAAAACGACACAGTGTAAACAAAGAAGAATTGATTTTATTGATACAAAAAATGGATACAACATGAATTATAATATCTGATATCAAATTCCCAATAATATCAGAGCCAAAATATACAACAGCGGAAAGAAATAATGGAACTGGGAACAAAAGCAACAAAAATGGAAATATATCTTCAACGGGGAAAAGAGACATCAACTGGCTGCATCTTCATTGCCAATGCTCCAAAACTCCAAACCAAAGATCTCAAAACCACAATCTATAATGCTGCAGTGAAGCAAATGCGAACCTAATATCCATAAACTTTAAAGACTTTCAAAAGCTACATATACTAGCTGACTATTTGATAATCTAACTCTAGGCTGCACGTGTGACAAATTATGGGCACCCAAAGTTTAGAAAGTGAACAATAAACTCCGAGTCAGTCATGAGACTGGTGTTTGCAAACAAAAACGGTTGTTTGTAAAAAAAGAAATAAACTAAAAGAAATAAAAAGAAATCTGTTATGCTTCTTGGAAAACGAAACTACCATAACGTCTCCCAGCACACACTCAATGCAATCGCACACTTGGCAGAGATTTCTCCTTATAGCAGTCAAACATGCTTGATACGCGAAAATACTTTTAATATTATTATTAGTGCATAGTGTGGAAAAATATTTTCGAAAGTATAATATTAATCTTAGCTAGCATATGTACCATTATAGTGTGCCTACTATAGCTACCATGTTAGATGACAAGTTATACAAGTAAAACCGTATAGGGCGTGTATTTGATTGTTCGGATTTCCAACAAATGGTCAAGGCTAAGGAACTTCCCTTCCGATTGGGTATGCCTCTGGAGGAATGCCCCGAGAACCAAACCGGATCTCTACCAACACAATGTCAGGTTACCTTTGTAACTAGGTAACTAACTGTCATAAGTATGCCATCCCCCGGTAGTAACCGACCTTTACTGAGGCGCCAACACAAATTTCAACAACCATTTAAGTTAAATATCTGGCTCCATACCATGATACCACTTTTTATCCAGAAGGAAATGCACATACCCTAAGGGACGCGACCTCTGTAACTTTGCTGCATCCTTCCTGTTTCGACCATTTATGGGATGTGAGGTTCGATGAAGTCTCGTCCCGCAAAGCTACGCTTTTCACAAAAGCCATGCTTCGATCAACCAATAGTCAACACTTAACATGCCACATTACCAAATTGGGAATATATCACTAGTAACCATCAACTACATAACTTCTAAGCTCGTGCGTCTCAAAGAAGGTTGTTAAGCTAAGATAATAAATTCTCTACCACCAAACAGAAATGCATCTGATAGAAACCAGCTTTACATCTCAAAGTGCAATGTCAAACATACATCCATACAAGTCCATCCTAGGTCAGAATGGAACCGAAGGCACTTCATCCAATTAAGGAAAAAAGTCCTTGCAAATCCAGATATTCCTTAATCACGTCTGGACTTCCCATCACTTAGGGCATCTCTATACCGGAGCAACTCAGTGTAGAGAAAATCAACAGGTCATCCTTTCGTTTACGAAAATATCCGGTCTTCAACTGTCATCTTCAAATGCTATCGCATTTCATTGTATCATTATTCGGAATGGGTTTATGACTTAATGTCCTCTACCGGCTTAACCGAATAATGAGTGCTTATTTTAAAAACCAGTGTATACATTCACAATAGATTTTCATTTTTAATCTTTTTAACAAAAGATCCACTTTTAAGATTCGATGTGGTTTTCGGATAATCGTTTGGAATCCGACCCACAGTCGCATCGAAATTCGAATGCCATTTTAAAAGGCCAAGTTGTTTAAGTAAACAATTTTAATTCAATTCAGAAGTTTACATTCACACAACAATTCATCACAGATAAATAACTTATAATAATCACAACTCAATCCAAAACAATTCATATCACAGAGCATCACATCTCAGAGATATCAAACAATTCAAGGCACTCAATATAATCCAATCATCAATAAGCAAGATTAATTAATCACCTTATTATAATTAGTTTAATTAATTCAAAATAAATTAATTACTCTTAAATTAATCACCTAACCCTGCTTAATTATCATTAACTAATTACAACCCATTGGCTATTATTTTAATTAATTAATGAAATTAATCATCGTTAATTATTCATTTTAAGTGATTATCCTCAAGTACATACATTAATCACATAAATTAATTAACCTTAAGTTAATTACATTAATTACTTAAACATTAATTAATTACATTAACAAATTAACCCTTTAATCACTTACATTAAGTAATTATCACTTGATTAATTAACATTTATTCATTCATCAATTATCCTTTATTCATAAATTAATTGACATTTAATTATTAATTAATTATCCTTTAATTAATTATCCTTTAAGTAATCACATCATGAAATTATCTCTTAATTACATATATTAATTAATTAACCTTCAATTAATTAATTAACCTTTAATTAATCTTATTGAGTAATTATCCTTTAACTAATTACATTAAGTAATTGTCATTTAGGTAATTAATTATCCCTTAATTACTTACATTAATTAATTAACCTCTAAATTCATTACATTAAGTAATTATCCTTAATTAGTTAACAGCGATCCTTTAATCAATTATGACCCCAATTAACTTAAGATAAACCATTTATCTTAATCAATTATTTAATTTTCATTTTAAACATTAATAAATAAAATTTTGAATTTAATTATCAATAACATATGAGCCAAGATCTTTAAATTAATAATTAAAACATTTACCTTAAACGCTCATTTAATTACATCATTAAATTCTTTGAAAAACTTAGGGATTTAATCAAATAATTAACCTAATATATAATTATTTTAAAACCAAATAAATTTTAACTTAAAAAAATTTAACTTTAAAAATTTAACCTTTGAAGTAAATCTATTATTAACCAGTAAATTGTCTTAGACCTTTAAGTTAATTAACAACTATGAACATCTTTTTTAATTAACTTCTTAATTAGGCTATTTAATTTTATTTCAAAATAAACTTAAGAAATAACTTAATTAATTTTATGTTAAAATAAACTATACAACGTTTATTAACCAAAAATTAAATAAACATTTATTATAAAAGAAATTGTTTTCAAGAGTATAGTTTAAAAATTGTTTTATTTTAAACTTTGAAAACTTGTTCTATTTAAATTTCAAAACAGTTATAACATGAACCGGAGACAAATTTGAGTTCCTACACGAGTTAATTCCCAATTTTCCCGAGTAAAACACCGAGTCGCACCTTTCTTTGTTTTCTTTTCAAAACTAACTTAACCCTGTAATACACCCGCATATGCATACGAGAACAAACCCGAGCCAAAATCATGCTTCCCCGAGCAACAACCCGAGACAAACTTCATCTTTCTCAACCCATCAGCGTACAAATCAACCCAGATACAACTATGCACAGGTGCACGTGTACACTTTATCACCGCGCCTTCGACCATCGTCACCGTCGCCTTCTGGTCACCGATGACCTACCCAAACCTCCCCACCACCCAGGTCAACAAATTCGCTTGAAAATCAACATCGAGCTATTCGATCACATCTTGGAACCCAAACTGACCGTCGAAAAACGCCTTGTGCCGCCAATCCCGATCACTAGAATCCTCGCCAGTCGACCCAAAGCTTCGCCACGAAACAACACTTCGATCCCTCATACCTCGATCAAGTCCAATGCAACCACATTGAAGGAATTGCCTCGAAAACAATGACGAACCTAACAGGCTTCAAAACCCTAATTCACCGTTGTCCAATCACCATGGCGTACGAGAAATCCAGCTACCATTTTTCCCCTAACCACCGACCCACGACCTTCCTCCAGCCACCACCCGAGGATACTAAACCTCGCGATCGTCGAAAATCGAGCAAACTTTCGATTCTGTTCGACTCTCAAACTCTTATGATTTACAACCATAAAAATCATGATACTTATCTTAGGAATCATAGTTTTCAGATTCGAATCTGATTTCATAAGTGAAATTTGAAATTAACAAAGTAAATTTACCTGATATATTTTCTTTTCACTATAATTCCAACTTCCCAGAAAAAACTATTTGTTATTTACACATAAAAATATTTTTAAAAATAGTGTTTAGTTATTACAAACCCTTTTTCTTTTAAGATCGTAACTTAAAAGAGATTAAATAAAGAGAATTAGATTTTTAAAACTTGTTTTAACCTATTGGAATTAGAAACATAGACATGCCTACTCAACTCATACATGCACCGTATTACATACATATGTACATACCAAAACATATTTATACTTCCATGTAGAACATTTCACAACATTTTAACCATTAATTATCACATGCACCTGAGAATAATGGAGGATTTGGCCTTTTGAAGTTGAGTTTACTCACCTTTTGATATTGAACAGAGAAGCTTAAAACTGGAAATGATTTGAAAATTAACGAAGATTTTGACCTTGAATTTGAATTCTGGAATTTGATCTTTGCTTTGCTTGATAAAATTGAATTGAACTTGCATGCTTTTGATTTTGCAACTGAACTTGTTTTGATTCATTTTGAATTGAATCCATATATTTTCTTTGCTTCCAGGTTTTGATTTTGAAAAGGTTATTTTTCAAGTTTTGATTGTTGTTTGTAATTGATTTTTTTGTTTAGTTTTCTTTCTCAGTTTTTTTTGTTTTTGAAACATATAAATTTTTGAATGTATGAAAGAAAATTAAGAAGAGTAGGAGTTAGTGATATGTATATATATAAACTTTGTTCTTTATTTCATTCATTAATTTTAAAATTGAAAAGAAAATTTTAAAAATAGGACACTTGTATTTTTGCATGGCATATTAGCTTCCACTTGTTAATGCATGTTATTATTAAGCTACAATTTTTTTAATGCATTTTAAAATATTTACATTTGTCATTTGCATGATAATTAATGTTTAAATATGTTTTATAAAATTTTATGTTATATTTATTATTTAGTTATATATATATATATATATATCTGTGTTTTTATATTTAAATTTTTCCTTTTATTTATATTTATATAACCTTAAAGAAAATGATTTTAAAATTTCACTATTAATAAGTAAACACGTATACATATTATATATAAGTTTTTAGAATATAGAGTTTTAACTTTAAAAAGCTTTTAAAAATTATTATATTGAATTCAAATCATAACTTCCAAACCACAATATATATATATATATATATATATATATATAAATTATAATTAGAATTTTTGTATTAGTTTTAAAATATAGAGTTTTAAATACAATTTATTTTTAAGATATTTATTTTTGAATTCCAAATATTTTTTTTATTTATTATCTATATATATATATATATACATATAAATACATATCTTATTTATTTTGGAAAAATTTCAAATTAGTTGACAAATAAATTCCAAAAATTATATTAATTGCTAAATTAAATTTGTCTTAAAAAGGGGATCCTTACATAAATATTTTTTTTTCAATTTATTTCCATATCGAAATTAGCATAAAAAACATAACAAATAATTTTATAATTTGTCATTATTATATATATAATAAATAGTTTTGATTGTAATAATTCAGAATATAAGTAATAAATATTAAAATATAAAATTTTAAAATTTACGAAAACGTAGGATCATAAAATACGGGTTTAAATTTTTTTCATTATTTTTTGAAATAAAATATTATTTTTAATAAATAAAAGAAATATTCAACCGAAGTAATATTATTATTAAAAATATTAAATTTTAACAAAAAACTATTGAATTTTTCATAAGTTACAGCATAGATGTAGTAATTTAAAAAAATTAAATATAAAATCAAATTTTTAGAGTAATAATTATTTTAGATATAATAAACAATTCGAATAATAAATAAAAGATAACTTAAATTTATTTATATATATAATAAATCTATTTTTGAATTTAATAATTCATATTATGTATGAGTAGGTGTAAGGAAAAATTCTTAGCTGTTTATATATCATATATATACATATATGTAATTATATGTTCAAAATATACATTAATCTACATTTAAATTAGTATATATAGATACATAAATTAATTAATAATGAAAAAAAATTAATTTTTATAGAAAATTAGATTTCTTTATACATAAATTATGACACAAAATAATATAACCATTCATATAACTAAACTAATTTGTGAAAACTACATATACCTATGAAAATCTCAACTAACTAGATATGTTGTATATATATAGACGCACACATACACACTGATTTGGAATTAATCAATGTTAAATCATAAAATATGATATGATTATTATAATTTATAAATAAAATACCAATTGATGAAGCCTTTGAGTTCGCTAATGAATTCCCTTATTTAGTTATGCTCGATCCGTTAGATTGCAAGTCTGGAATCATCGACCTTTTTAATCAAATAGAGCTTTTACTTAACTTGAATTGATTTGAGATTCTTAGAACTGATATGGGGATTAATTTTGGCCGGTAAACTTGCTAATTATGTCAGCCGAAAGTGCTATTTGATTAAGGGTTTAGATATCCATATATATAGCCTTGTATAAGAGAGATATTATGACAATTTCATTTCTAATTCTCTCCTAATCTTAGCCATCCATCTATAGATCAAATCCTATGTTTTAGCCGCCTCTAATAACTTGTCGAAACCAAAATTTGCAACCCTAATGATGGGTTGTAAACCCATTTAAGCCCAAGCCAAATGCAATGCAATTAAATCTAATTTAATCGCTTATCGACATTGTATATCGATCAATATATTTATATCTATTATAATTATATAACAGTTCTTATTTCTCAAACCATATTCAAATTTTATAATTAATATTTCTTAAATATTAATTAATTTAATTTATTTATAACAATTATAAACCAATTATATTATTTGGTCTGAAGAGAATTTGTTATTTCAGTTGTGTAACTCTTGGGTGCAAATTTGGTCAGCAATTAACACCAGACTATTCGAATGTTAACGTTCACACGTCACTTAGCAAGTGATGTGACATTATGGGCAAATTTATCGCTTATTCATTTTCAGTAGAATCTTATTTAATTTAATAACCGTTACCTTTTATTCACATTTATATACACCAATTCTCTTCGTCTACATTACATCACTTTGTATTTATGGAATTTGGTAATGGTCAAAATTCCAATACCGTCCATATTCAATTCTATAGTCCAAATAGAAAATCCTTTACTCAATAATAACAATTATTATTAATGTTCTACTTTGGCAAGATATTTTGACTTTTGGTTGACTAGAGTTGAACATGATACTAACCTCATATAACAGAAAGTGACGATCCTCTCTTGAATAGTGTTTTCCTTCCTATACTTCCACTCAACACAACTATAATCAGTTGGTTGATGTCGTTCATGATTTGACTAGTCAAAGTAGATTTTTTCATATTCAAAGCTGACAGTGTTCTCGAGTCGAAAGGATTGTGTAAATTAGTTACATCGATATTTTGTATTTGACCTTAGTTATATTAATCAACAGAAAACAACCGAGTTAGTTGTTCTATTACTATCATTTAACTATTAATACATAACCTCTAGGTGCCCTCAACAGTCATAACTAATACGCTACCCAACTTTTGGAGAGCATTATTACTCTAGTCCCAATGGATACATCGATATCCAGTATCGATGCATCATGACTAGGAGCATTTAAAATGACGTGTTTTGTAACAATGTGATCCAATACTCATGATTAAAACTAATTGCAGTTACTATCACAAACACGTCATTTATATATTTTCCATTAAATATATTATAAATTAAACATTTAATTATTCATAACACACTATAACAAATATATAACAGAAAGAAGAAGCACCTTTATTTCGAATAAGAACTGATTTCGAAGTTAATAAATTACAGAATTGCCCCTAGGGCATACCCCTAACATTATCATGCCACCTATTGCCGAATAAAAGGGAAGATAACTAATTTTATTAATAAATCTGATTTTATTTTTCCAATAACATTTTCTCGACCCAAAAAAATTTGAAAAGCCTATATCCATTTAGCTGTAGTATAGACCGATTATTCTTACCAAAATTACCAGAAATCAATTCTCTCGAACAAAATTATTGAAACCCTAATTCTCCCCTCTTTCAATTTCAGCATGATCATTTGTTATACGAAAGACTGACGAGCACTGACTAACGATGGACGATGAGCACCGAAAAGCATCGATGAGCATGGTTAAATAACATTAAACATTGCATACAACTTACAAGTGGTTGTACAAGATAAAATGCATATGAATTACAATTGTGGAAGAAAATGTGTGAAATGACAAATAATTTCAATTTAAACTCCATGCGTCTTTGCCTTCACACCTGAAAAATGCAAATATAACCATTAATTATATGAGCAGTATTGAGATTTTTATGAATAGTGTTGAAAATACTAGTGCCATTTAATGCCCGCATGAACTATTATTCCCTAATCCATGCCTACCGTTTAGAGTCGGTCTAACGATTTTTTCAACCTTTGACATGGTTCATTTTTTATAAATTAAGACTAAAGCATAAGTCTTCATTACGTTTTGATGAAGACAGCCACATAATAAGCCAGTTAAGAAGCCATATAATGAAACCTAAGTCGATTAGCATATGTTAAGTCACTTACCAACAAACATTGTCATTTCAACAATTAATGATAAAACCCCACTTGCATATAGAATATTTATTTCCCTAGTATTATGACTTATCATATAAAAATTATGAGAAACTTTCAGGAATAGAAATATAAATAAAAATCCCTAATCTATATATAGTAACGAAACAAATACTAGAGCAATGATAGATGACTTGTTATTCAAGTCATCACTAATACTAGGACACAAACTCTTTTGTATTGATTTTTTCTGTAGGACACAATCTTTGACATTAATTTTAAGGATAAGAGACTACCATTTCATGCACCTTTTGTTGTACAAATCTGACTACTCGCATGCTAATGGTAGCAGACAAGATTGCCAGTGAGAGATAATAAAAAACAATTGGAGGAGAACATATCTCATTTGTAATCTCCATTTGTTGTGCACATGCCACCTCCGTTGAATCTTCTAGATCAACAACAAGCACTTTCCATTTCCTTATACACATTACAACACCATGTTAAAGGAAACAGAACATCAAGTGTTGAATAAGAGTTCATAAACTTACGAAATTCATTAAAATGCTCCATAGTATAATCTGTTGGGGAAAATCAATTCAGATTATCAGTCTAAGGGAATAAAAACCCAACGCAGCGGAAAATAAATGGATCATGAATGTCGTAAGATGATACAAAAAAATATAAACACCATAATTGAAAGTCAAAGATCAATGCAATGTGAAAAATTAAATAACACTAATATTTATAGTGGTTCCACTACTACGAGGCAGTGTACGTCCAGTTGGGGAGAGGAGATTTTATTAATCATTGAAAGATTGGAGTTACAAGATTGATTCACTTTTGGAGGCTATCCATGAGTAAAACTAACAATGATGACAAAGTTTTGTAGAGTTTCAGCTTTCTAGGATGGCTGCCATTGTTGTCCAGAAGCTCCACTATTTATAGATTGAAGACATAAGGAGGGGTAGCTGCTATATAGCAGCCCTGGGGTTTCGTTCGGCACATCTGGTTCAGCATCACTTTAGTTCGGCACACAACATTTGCAACGGCATCATCACTTCAGTTTGGACCGACATGCCCAAATACCGAACGAGATATTTCATTTGGCATCTCCTTCTTCATCAAATCACCAAACAAAAATTATGGAGCGGCAAGTTTTGGTTTGGCATTCTTCACCTCTTTTACAATACCGAATGAAGCTTCCACATCTTCTCCAAATCTCATTCTACCACTCCAAATCAATCTGCCACCGAAACCTTCAACCAACCGAGCGAAAATTCTCGTTTGGTGATTTCACCGATCCAAACCATTCCAAGCCTTAGCATTTCACCCCTGTGCTTTCTCTTCCCAATGTGATTTCAGCTTCCACTCCTAGGGCTTTGCCTGCTTCTTCTCCTCAGCAACAACTTCTTCAACTACTGCTTTTAGATGGAAATTTAGGTATCAATTTCAACAATCTCCACCTTGATACCAAATTCTATACAAGTCATCCAAATTAATCTACATCTTTATGCTCCAAGCAATGGATACTTACCCAATGAGCTTTGGCAATACCTTCACCCATTGCACTCTGTCAATGAACTCCGGCAAGTCCACTGACCGTCAACAAAGTGTTCGAAGTACCCGGTCCATGTAGAACTTACCAATCTCCGTCATGAAAACAAGCATCCCCATGAACCATCTTAACACTCCCCCGTGCAACCACGTGGCACCTACCACTTGATTAAGCGAACCAAGTTCGAGATATGCTCGAACTTAGCAACAGGTGATGATTTGGTAAACATGTCTACTGCATTCTCCTTTGTGCGAACCTTCTGAAGATGAACTAGCTTCTCTTTACTTATCGAGACAAGAAACAACTCTCTCACCTAAATATGCTTCGTCCTAGAGCTGAATTTCATATTTTCAGCTAAGTGAATTGCACTCCGACTGTCACAGTACACATCCACACGTTCGTATACAAAGCCCAAAGCACACAACAGTCGCCTTAAATAAAATGCCTCCTTAGCTGCTTCAACTACAACTATGAGCTTTGTTGCAATAGGAGACAAAGCCACAACCATCTGCGACCTTGCTCTCCAACTGATCCCTGTCCCAACAATGGTGAACACATATCCGGACGTTGACTTCCTCCGATCTCTATCACTGGTATAGTCAGAATAACAAAATACAACCAAGCTAAAATCTCTACCCCTGCCGCCAAAGGCAACTTCATTATTTGGACTTCCTCTAAGGTATCTGAAGATACACTTCATTACTTCCCAATGCATCTTTCCTGGATTTTCCATGGACCTACTAACCAATCCAACCACCTGTGCAATGTCCCATATATCATGTTGCCAACTGTACTTGCATATGGAACCTTTATCATATAAGCCTTGTCCTATTTCGAGATCGGTGGTCCATTACTAGAAATTTAAATATGTAAAAGCATGGGTGTGATGATTGCCTTCACTACTTCCATGCTAAATCGAGCAAGCACCTTTCGAATGTACTATTTTAGAGTGAGGCTCAAAAGTCATAGCTTTCTATCCCATTGGATTTCCATACCTAAAATCTTCATTTCTTCTCCAAGGTCTTTCATTTAGAATTTTACTTTTAGCTTTCGTTTTAAACTATCAATTTCGGCCTTATCCTTGGAACCAATCAACATATTATCCACGTACAAGAGTAGGTACACCTATCTACCATTCTTTATGTGCTTGAAGTTCACACAAGCATCTTCAATGCTATGATCAAAACTAGTGAAAGCATAAAAGAGTCAAACCTCTTGTACCATTGTCTAGACGACTGCTTAAGTTCATACAATGACTTCTTCAATTTGCGAACCAATTTTCTTTCCCAACTACAACAAATCCTTTTGGCTGCTTCACATAGATGGTCTCATCCAAGTCTCCATGTAAGAAAGCGGTTTTCACGTCCAGTTGCTCCAGCTCCAAGTCTTGATCTGCGACGATAGCGAGCAAAATGCAGAGGGACGTGTTTCTCACTACTGGAGAGAATATCTCATCATGCTCCAATACCTTTCTTTGTAAAACTCTTTAGCAACTAGTCTAGACTTGTATCTCCCATCATCCTTCACCTTGAACACCCACTTGCAACCTATGGTTCGGCTTCCTTGAGGAGGTGGTACCCAATCACAAGTCTCATTGTTCTTCAATGATTCTAACTCCTCTTCCATAGCGCACATCCAACTCGAACTGTCACATGACTTCAAAGCTTTATCAAAGTCAAGCGACTCCTCACGAACCACATACATGGCGTAATCAAACTGATCATCAAGGCTAATGTTCGCGAACTGCCAATCACCATACCTTTCGTGCGGTTTAATAGTACTATGGCTGACCTGTATAGGTACTGCTTCACCTAAACTCCTTTCTGTTCCACTTGAACTGAACTTACTATGGATTTACGCACATCACCAACACCGCTAGAATGTACATATGGACTATCCTATGATGTTTCATCAACTGCATTCTTGCTCGACAACATCAACAACAACTCTAGTATTTTGTTGGAAAACGATAACATCTTCTATCTCCTTAGGCCTATCATAATCTTCTGAAGTGGTAAGTAGCTTCTCCCTCGGATTGAACATAGAAAACTCATCAGAAGTAACATTCTGGAATAAACAATCTTTCGATCAACAGGGTTCCAAATTCGATACCCTTTGATATCATCGGTGTATCCCATTAGTATGCCCTTGTATGCTCTAGCATCCAACTTGTCATCACCTGTATGATGAACGTACATAGGAAAACCAAAAATTCAGAAGTAACCAAGGTACACTGTTTTACCTCTCTACTTCTGCACTTCTCCACTTGAATCTTCCCACCTATAGTTGAGCACAAAATTTGATTTATGATATGCACCGCAGTTGATAATGCATCAACCCAAAAGCCTCTAGACAAGCCTGCAGTCAATCTCAAACAACGAGCCATCTTCAGTAGAGTCATGCTCATCCTCATGGCAACCCCATTGGATTGCAGATTGCTGGGTGTAGTGAAAAGTCTCTAAATGCCATAATATCTATAAAAGTCGAGGAACTCTCTATAGACGGATTCACCGCCATTATCAGATCTCACCACCTTCGACCTAGGATCAGATTGGTTCTCAACAAGTGCTTTGCAGTCTTTGAATTTCTCAAAACTCTCTGATTTGGCCTTCATCACATACACCCATACCTTTTGAGAAAAATTCATCAAGGAGATGAAATACTTTCCTCCTCTAAGAGAAGGAGTAGCAAAACCGATCCCCAAATATCTGTATGCATGTACTCAAGTACTCGCCTCGATCCACGAAGTCCGGTTCCAAAAGATACTTTAGTTTGCTTGCCTAACACACATTCTTGGAAAAAGTTCATCTTGTTGAAGCTTTTTTCCTTTGATCACTTTCCATCTTCGAAGCAAATCTAAGTCCTTTTCTAAATATGACCTTACCTTATATGCCAAAGATTTACGACATCCAATGCATGAGAACTATCTACTCCAACACACGATTCTGCAAGAATTGTGGTTCCTTTCAACAAATATAGATTTCGGAACACATCTCCTATTATAAGAACTAGTCCACCTTTCAGAATCTTCAGAATATACTTCTCGATTGTTGGTTTGCATCCAAAGATGCCAATTGTCCTAAAGAAATTAAGGACTTCCGAAGACCTGGAACATAACAGACACCTGTCAAAGTACGTATCACTCCGTCAAATATCCTAATCCTCACTGTACCTTCACCGTTGCACTACAGCTAGCATCATTATCCATAAGAATAGAGCTTCCTTCTCTTCCAACTAAAAACCGAAGTAATCCTTATTAGGCATCATATGGAAAGACGCCCCCAAGTCCATCACCCAATGGTTTGAGACATGTGATACTGCTTTAGACAACACATCATTAGATACAGACTTCTCCACCGCAAATGATTAAGATCCATCTTCTTCCTTCTTCTTCAAATTTGGCCAATCCTTTTTCCAACGATCGTGCTTTTGCAGATAAAGCATTTCCAGTCCTTAGACTTTCCTCTTCTTCCATTCCCGGGCTTTGTGGACTTGGAACGCCCTCTAGAGTGCCAGCTCTTCTTATCTTCTCTACATCATTCATCAAACAGACCGTGACTACTACTTCCACCTCTGCTTCCTTCACTTATCTTCTTAATCTGATCTCTCAAGCCCTTAGATAGAAGGCCTGAATTCACATCTTCCACTGTCAATACGTCTCTAGAGAAGATAAGGCTACTAGAAAAAAACCAGTTTACCGCTATGGAAGAGAACACAAAAAAATCATTGCCATTTGCTCCTCATCCATCTTCAAGTCAATAGTCTTCATCTTCATCGTGAGAGCAGTAAAGTAATTATGATCTTCCTTAACTGAAGTACCTCTCTCATATGATGTTGACAAATGTCTTCAGCAGTATCAGACGGTTAGTCAATTTTTTTTCAAGTGGAGATCTTCAAGCTTGGTCCAAGTGGCCCTAGCAGTGGTCTCACTGCTAATCTTTGAGATTGACCTTCTCTCCCCTGGCTAGTTGTAAAGTAGTAAATGCACATTTCTCCATTTCCTTCCTTTCCACAATTGAGATATCAACGGTTAACTTCTCAGGACCAATGCTAATGGATGGAATTCATTCGTCATTAGAACAACCTTCATTCTCCATTATTACTTCTCAAAGTCTTTATCTCCATTCCACTTCTCAATTGCCAACTGTGATCTTGACGCTATATACATCCCTCTATTATAGTGTCTTGTAACAACCGAAGTCACTTCATCTCCTACCATAGTGTCTAAAACTCGTCAATCATCCCTACAGCTCCGATACTAGACTGTTGGGGAAAAGCTATTCAGATGATTAATCCAAGGGAGTAAAAAACCTAACACAGCAAAAAACAACCGGATCATGATTGTAGTGAGATAAAACAAACACAGATAATCACAGAACAATTCTATGTACAAAAATAAATAACACTAGTATTTATAGTGGTTCCACAACTGCAAGACAGTGTACATCTACTTTGGGAAAGGAGAATTTATTAATCACTGAAAGATTAGATTCATGATTGATTCACTTTTGGAGGCTATACATAACAAGAATTAACAATGTAGATAAAATTCTATAGATCTTCAGCTCTCTAGGATGGTTCCCATTGTTGTCCAGAAGCTCCACTATTTATAGAATGAAGATATGAGGAGGGGTAGCTACTAGATAGCAGCCTTGGGGTTTGGTTCGGCATCTGGTTCAACATCACTTTGGTTCGGCGCACAACATTTGGACTGGCATCGCCACTACAGTTTGGATCAACCTGCTCAAATACCGAATGAGATATTTCATTCGGCATCTCCTTCTTGACCAAATAACTGAAACAAAATTCGAGAGCATCATGTTTTGGTTCGGCATCTTCACCTCTTTTATAATACCCAAAAAAGCTTCCACATCTTCCCCAAATCTCATGCTATCGCTCCACATCAAACTACCACTGAAACCTTCAACTAGTAGAACACAGAATTCTCGTTCGATGATTTCACCCATCCAAACCCTTCTAAGCCCTAGCATTTCATCTTCGCGCTTCCGCTACGCAATGTGAATTCTACTTCGGCTCCAAGGGCTTTGCCTACTTCTCTTCTTTCGTGACTCCTTCTTTCTCTTCAACTACTGCTTTCCGATGGAATTCAGGTATCAGTTTCAACAAAATACACCCAGGAGCAAACATTTCCATACGCTCATATGATGTGCACTCCCTGTAGTTGTTATAATCTCTTCAGGAAAGCTTTGTTATAAATCCTGGCAATAAGATTTAAATCCTCTGCACATTCACCTGAAGGATTAATTTTACTCATCGCCATAATGCATCCAATCATTAAAGCCCCATAGAAGCCAAACCACCTCGTCCCTTGTAAGTACAATTCCTACATTGCAAGCAGAATATACTAATTAAAGCATTGAAAGGTACTTTTGCACGATGTGTAATTGACTGGGATATTGATTGAATAGAAGATAAAAGAAGTTGTATTATTTATAATTATGGCATGACATAAGTCTACCAGAAAAAGCAAGACCTTGTAGTATTGATTATGATATACTAAGAATACAAGTACAGATCATGAATTTGCTCACTTCTTCCAGGAGATTGCTGTTATGATTCCGCCAACTAAATTTTGACACCATCTTCTATAACAAGAAAAGGCAAAAAAATGAAAAAATAAGAAAAAAAGAAATAGAAATAGCATTGGACACTTCATCACCGCGCCTTCGACCGTCGTCACCGTCGCCTTCTAGTCACTGATGACCTACCCAAACCTCCCGACCACCCAGGTCAACAAATTCGCTTGAAAATCAACATCGAGCTATTCGATCACATCTTGGAACCCAAACTGACCGTCGAAAAACACCTTGTGCCACCAATCCCGATCACTAGAATCCTCGCCAGTCAACCCAAAGCTTCGCCACGAAACAACACTTCGATCCCTCATACCTCGATCAAGTCCAATGCAACCACATTGAAGGAATTGCCTCAAAAACAGTGACGAACCTAACAGGCTTCAAAACCCTAATTCACCGTTGTCCAATTACCACGGCGTACGAGAAATCCAGCTACCATTTTTCCCCTAACCACCGACCCACGACCTTCCTCCAGCCACCACCCCGAGGGTACTAAACTTCGCGATCGCCGAAAATCGAGCAAACTTTCGATTCTGTTCGACTTTCAAACTCTTATGATTTACAACCATAAAAATCATGATACTTATCTTAGAAATCATAGTTTTCAGATTCGAATCTGATTTCATAAGTGAAATGTTTTGAAATCTATGAAACGAGTCCTTGATTCAAAGACTGAATGAGTTAACTCAACTTGAAGCAGAATTGTTTTGAAAGGCTATGTATGAATCTTTGGAAATGAATTTTAAAAGCTATAAGTTAAATCTTGATTTAAAGATTTAACCAGTTAATCAAATTGAAATGGAAGTTGTTTTGAAATCCATGAATAGATCTTTGTGAATGGGTTGAACTTTGTGAATTGAACCTTTTTATTTAAAAGATTAAAAGTGTGGAAATTGTTTAAACCATTGAAGGTTGTTGAAATGAATCTTTTTGTTTAAAGGATTGGAAATAGTAATTTGTTTTAACCATTTGAATAAAAGGTTTTGGGCTTTAAGATGTGATTTAACTGAGACCCCAGTATCCATATGGTTTTTAATATTGCGCTCGTTATTCGATTTAGCCAGTGGAGGACTTTGTGTCATATAACCCATTCCGAATAGTGAAACGACGTATATGGATAACATTGAAGACCGGTGGTGAAGACCGGGTATTTGTAAGAATGATAGGATGACCTGTCGATTTTCTCCGCATCATGGCTCCGGTATAGAGATTCCCTAAGTGATGGGAAGTCCGATCGGGATTGTGAATACCCGGATTGCACGGGCTTCTTTGGAAGTGCCTTCGGTTCTGTTCGAACCCATAACAGACTTGTATGGATTGTATGTCTGACATTACATTTTGAGATATAAAGAAGATTTATTTCAAATACATTTCTGCTGGTGGTAGAGAATTTATTCTCTTAGCTTATCACCCTTTCTCTGAGACGTACGAGCTCAGAGGTTATGTTGTTGAACGTTATCAGCGATATACTCCCAATTTGGTGGTGTGGCATGCTAAGTGCTGTTGCGTATTAAAGATCATTTGTTGATCATTTGTGTTCAAGGCATGGCTTAGTGAAAAAGCATATCTTTGTGGACGAGACTTCATCGAGCCCCACAACCCGTTAACGGTCGAAACAGGAATCATGGCAGCATGGTTTCAGCGGTAGCTCCACTAGGGAGTGACCATTCCTTCTGGAAAAGGGTAGTATCATGGTATGGATCCCAGATACTTACTCATGTGGACACTGTAGTATATTTATTACTGTGTGATGTTGTTGGATTGAGGCTCCTCGGATAAAGGTCCCAAAGGACCGAGTGTAACGACTCGGATTTTGCCCGCTCGAAAATCGACATCCATACTTCATATCGTAGTCGAATGCCATAGATTCGACCGTTCAAATCCGATTCGCCGGAGCTTATAACAACATTAAGTAAACAACACAGCGGAATAAAAGAATAATACATTGATATACATCTTTGATACAATATCTGATACAACAGATGATCCAATAGATATCAATATACATCAGAGATATTATACAATAAAAATAGCAGCGGAAAAGAAAATAGATGACATCTAGCAGCGGAACAATATAACTCTAAGATAGTCTTCAAAAGAAACTCCGAGAACTGCAACTCCATCTCCAAGAACCAATCCAGCAATGGCTCGAACTCCCAATAACGATGCACAAAGATAAGCAAGTGCGGTGTGGTCTAGAGGCTGAACCAACTCCAGATAATCCACTACATCTGACTATCTGAAAAACCCAACTCTAGACTGCTCGTGTAGAAAATAATGAGCACCTAGAGTTTAGAAAAGAAACAATAAACTCCGGATCAGTCGTGGGACTGGTGTGAGCAACAAAAACAGTTTATCTTTAAAAACAACAACGAAATATTTAAAAATCAATTCGCAATGCTTTTTAGAAATGAGACTACCATAAGGCCTCCCGCACACACACACAATGCAAACGCAGAATCGGAGGAGATTTGTGCTTATGATAGTAAAAGATGCTTGATACGCATTTAAAAAGAACATTTGATATTATTACTAGTGCATAGTCTAGGAAAAATTTATTTTCAAAATAAAGATATAAATCTTAGCCAGCATAGACATTTCGAACTATGCCTACTATAGCTACCATCTAAACAGTGGTGACCACCATAAGTAAATGGCAGGTTCTACAACTAAAACCGTACAGGGTTTCGTATTGGGAATTGGATTCCCAACAAATGGTCAGGTCAAGGAACTTCCCATTGCCACATGAGAACGCCTCTGGAAGGACGTCCCCGAGAACCAAACTGGATCTCTGCCAACACAAGGCCGGGTTACCCCTAACTGGGTAACTACTGACACAAGTACGCCATCCCTCGGTCCTTTGGGACCTTTATCCGAGCACTCGTAATCAACATCACACAATCATAAATAAAGTGTTTCAACATGAGTAAGTATCTGGGCTCCTTACCATGATACCACCCTTTTCCAGAAGGAAATGCACATACCCTAAAGGGAGCTACTCCTCATAATCTTGCCGCATCTTTCCTGTTTTGACCATTTCCGGGGTGTGAGGCTCGACGAAGTCTCGTCCACAAAGACATGCTTTATACAAAAGCTGTGCTTTGGGTCAACAAATGATCATAGAAATGATCACAAAGATAAACGATCAAACAAATGATCCTATCGCAAATGATCAACACAATGATCATTTCACAGCAACGCTCAGCATGTCACATTACCAAATTGGGAATATATCGCTGATAACTATCAACTACATAACCTCTGAGCTTGTACGTCTCAGAGAAGGGTGTTAAGCTAAGAGAATAAATTCTCCGCCACCAACAGAAATATATTTGAAAGAAATCAGCTTTATATCTCAATTTGTAATGTCAGACATACTATCCATACAAGTATGTTACGGGCTCGAACAGAACCGAAGGCACTTACAAAGAAGTCCTTGCGATCCGGGTATTCACAATCCCGATCAGATTTCCCATCACTTAGGGAGTCTCTATACCGGCGCGACTCGGTGCAGAAACAATCGATAGGTCATCCTATCGCTTTCGCAAATACCCGGTCTTCATCACCGGTCTTCAAATGCTATCCATAACGTCGAATCACATATTCGGAATGGGTTATATGACCCAAAGGTCCTTTCCCGGTTAAACCGAATAGTGAGCGAAAATATTTAAAACATATGGATATGGGATTTCAATTAAGTCACAACTTAATAATTCAAAACTTTCTTTCAAATGGTTAAACAAATTGCCATTTCAAATCTTTTAAAACAAAAGATTTATTTCACAAAATCCCATTTACGGATTTCAAAACACTTTCCATTTCATTTGGATTAACTCGTTTAAAATCTTTAAATTAAAGATTTATCTTATAGCTTTCAAACCATTCCCAAATGTTCACTTTCAAAATTCATTTCCAAATATTCATCAATAATTTGGTAAACTATTTCAGTTTAAACTTGAAATCTCTTTTTATATAATTTGAAATTCGTTTTCTCCTATGAAAGCCTTTTTATCATTTAGAAACAACAGTCTTATCTCGAAAAACCCGATTTCATTTATACAAGTTACAATCTTTGGTTTAATTCGAATTCCCAAAACAATACTTTAAATAGGGTTTCAAACCGTATATAACTAACACAACATTTTTAATCCCTAATTTCAAATCATAGAATTCAATTCCTAATTTTGAATTCAAATTTAAATCAAATTATTTAAATTTCCAAAACTAAATCAAGTAATTTAAAAATAAATTTTATCTTGGAATTCCATTCCAAAGCTTTTCACATTTACTTCGATTCCATTTCCAAAACATTTGAATTTAAAAATTCAAATTTTAAATTATTTCAAAATCTGTGACTTAATCGATTTCCTCGTGAAATCCATCATTGTGTGTGTATGGTGTGGTATAAGGGTTTAACACAATAGTGCAACATCATTCAATCATCATAGATCAAAACACAAAAATATAGTTGATAAGCGATATAACTATAAAGCTTATCGCCCATTCACAGATTCACAGATATTTAAAGGTCACCGATAATAAATTACAGGTCACAACACAAATCAGGATATATCACAAAGCATCAAATATCAGGGATATTAACAATTCAACATCCAATAAAATCTAAACATCCATAAGTAGGATCAATTTAATTATCTGATAAATTTAAATCAGATTAAATTTCTATGAATAATTCTTTTCACATTTATTATCAAATAAATTTCAAGTAAATGACCCTCATTAACTATTCATAATTATTTAATTACTATTCTTAAATAATTAAACTCAATTTAATTATTGTTAATTATCATTTAATTAACCTTTAAAATCATATATTTAATCATTGATTATTTAATTAATTTTTTAAAATCAATGATAAATTTGGTAAATTAATTCAAATTTTAATTAACTTGATTAATTGATTATTCCTTAATTTTATTATTTTAATTAACTACCAATTACAAATTGATTAACTTGAATTTGCTAATTAACAATTCTGAATTTACAAATCAACTTATTAAATTTATTAATTACTTAATTAATTAATATTATTTAATTATTTAACTTTAAGTAGTTAATTAAATTTCTAATGTCAAATTGACTAAACACAAGATTTTTAATCTCAACCTTTAATTTCAAATTTGTTTAATTCTAAATTACTTATTTAATTACAAGTATAGATTAATTTATATTCTTAATTACTTACACCTTAAATTAGCAAATTTTCTACATTGGCAAACCTTTCTTAATAGGTTTTAAATCACATCTTAGGTTAAGGCTTGTCAACAATGTTTATTAAATAAATACTAAACTTTGTTACAAAATAACTTAAAAGGTTATTATGCTAAATTACTAGAACTGGACCCGAGTAGCATGCTGCACTCACTCGAGTAGTTCCTTCTTCCCCTACCTTTCTTCCTCTTCTTGTATTTTCTCTTTTTTTTCATTAAGTTTAAACAAACAGGAAAAGGTGGACTACTCGAATACTTCTTCCAGTTACACACGAACCAGACCCTTCCCCTGACACAAACCCATGGCTGTGCACGTGCACAGACCATCCACGGCGTCGCCACCTCCGGTGACGTTCCCCACACATCGACTATCGTCCTCTTGAACCAATCTGACCCTCAAACGAACGTCGCGAAGCTCGAAACAAAATCGATACTTACCGTTGAAATTGGAAACTCCCAGTCTCACCAGAAACCACCTCGCCTGAGCAACCACGACCACCAGAAACCCTGTGCCTTCGCCTACACCTTCGTCGTCGTCTCAGGTACAATCTTCCCAAATCTAGCCAAGCTCGATGCACTGACGAGGGCGAACGAACCCAAATTCCAAACACCAGTTACGCAACCCCAAAACTCTTATTTACTCTCGAATCCAAGATTTAAGAATTTATAAATTGATCTAGTATTTTTCTGGAAATCACGAACACCCAAACCATCTACGACAACGAATTCGAGGCCTATAACTTTTTAGATCATCAGATTTTGGTAAAACTTTATTTTCCATAACATCCCAAAATTCCAGTGAAAAGCCAATGAAAATTTTTTGATTCTAGTTCAAAAAATTATCATTTTCCAAGGGGACTCAAATAAACTTATTGAAATAAAAATTCGTAAAATTCGAATTTCTACAAAATTTGAATTGTTACTGTGTTTCAAAATTTCCATGAAGAAAACTATATAACTTACTTTAATTTTATTACTGAAAATACAAGACAGGTTTACAACAACATTTTAACTTGATTACAATCTTTTCAGAAGCAAAGAGATAGAGAGATTTAAATTTCCTTTGATATTAATTACCCTGTAAACCAAAGTTCAAATGTTACTGTTTTTTTTTCTTTCAGTAAGACTACAAACCTGTTTTATTTTGTTTCTGAAAACATGGTGCAAGTTTAAACAAAACTCCATATTTTTTTACTGAAACAAAATTGCATGGCCAACCTTAGTTTATCATTCAAATCAAATAGAGACAGAGGGGAAAGAAAGGGATTCGACAGGTTTTCACTTTTTTTTTCTTTTTCCTGAACTGAAACCAGAGATTTAAAATTGTATAATCAATATGTAAAACAAAACATTCATTCATAAATTCAAGATGCAAACCAAAGTTTAGCTTCCCTACATCATTCCACATCCATACAGTAACAAAAGAATTGAAGAAAAAAAAATTTACTCACAAATGAACTAACCTTAGAGAGGACATTCATCAGAATGAATATACTAAAACATTTTGGGATGTGATGTTACTCACCTGGAAGTATGAAGGCAGAGAAGAACAGAGCATATTTTGAAAGCAGCTTTATTTTTGTTGAAATCTTTGTTTAAGTTTAAGACAGTATTACTTTAGACATTACTTAGCTTTTGGAGGAACGAACTGAAAAAATGGAAGGCTGCTATATAGGAAGAGTTGTACAGGGATATACATTATTTTGTACAGGGTGATGTTCTTGTACAACATAGGACAGAGATACATTTCTATATGGAGGCTGAAAATCTTGTATCGTGGCTGAAGTATCTTGCTTTTGTGCTAGTGTACTTGTTATATTAAATGCATGAGTCCTTGATTATAAGCTTATACTATTTTAATCATGTATGTACATATGTGAAGCAACTGTTTCATCCCAAGCCTGCATACTTGTCCTTGTTTCAGCTGAGAGATTGTTTTCTTTTAGCATTTTGTTTATTTACTTACTTTTCATATTTGTTTTATGCTTTGTATTCTTTTTTTTGTTGCTTTGTTTTAAATTATGTATGTAGTTAGTTTGTGGATATTTTGCTTTGTTTATGTTCATGCAGTATTGTACTTTGCTTTAGTTTTGTTTTACATTGCTTATTTATTTGTTTGAATACTTTTATTTGCATTGCCTAGCTTGTATTTGTATTTGTTTGTATTTTTTTTCTTTTGTTTAGTTTACTTTGTATTGCAAATAATTTTCTATTTTAATTATGTTTGTATGCATACATTTGTTTGTATTTTTATTTGTCTTGCTTACTTTATGCTTTATAATTTGGATGTAGTTCTATATTTAATTTGTTGTTAGAATTTGTTAACTGTTTTTTACTTTTATATTTTGCATGTTTGCATTACTTCTTACCGGCTACTTGAAATATTTATTTTCCTTAGTATTGTTTAAGTGTACATATATATAAAGTTATTATGGTTATTGTTATAAATTTTAAATTTAAGTATTTAATTCTATTTCTAGCACAATTGCATATTTTGTTTTAAAGTTTTTATATATCAACATTTTGTAAGTCATTTATTTATTAAATACAAATAAAATCTTCAAATTCAAATTTTAAGGTAAATTTTAAATAACTTCAAAATTTATTCCAAAATTTATATTAATTATTAATTTAAATTTGAGTCAAAATTCGAGACCATTACAGATTTCCCCCCTTAAAAGAATTTCGTCCTCCAAATTCGCAGGCACGAAAACAACACAGAGATAGACTCAATCTCTACAATTTATCAAATACAAGATATGGATTTCCAAATTCAAGTCGGAATATCTCAAAATATATACCAATTTGTCCCTCTTCGGACTTTGGTATTCATGAGAAAATAGAATTTCTAATTTGGTTTTAAACGAAATTGTTTTATCGATACAATTCAAATTATCTTCATATTCTATTAATCAGTTTAACTCAATTTAAAATTTCCAATTTATTCAAAATTCCTAATTTCAAATTTGTATTCATTAAATTTTAAATCGAAAACTGACAAGAACCGATGAAGATACGAAGTAAAAAATTTCTACAACGATTCGTAGAGCATCAACGCACCGAACTACTTCTGGAGCTGTCACAAAGAATTCAAAAGAATTTGAAAACGAATCAAAGGAGCTTGACAGAGAAAGATTGTTTCCACTGTTGCAGGGTATTGACCAATTATAGTCATATTTCCCTATCCCCTATCTTGTTCTCTTCTTGCACTCATACTTACTATTAGTAAATAGCAAGAGAATTTACTGAGGCATTCGAACAGATATCTTAGGGATATACTCATTCTAGGGTATACTTCACCCTATCTCTAATGAGCTACTTAATGTGTTATACTCCTGAGCTAAAGTTCAACCTTAGCTCTGATACCAAATGTAACGACTCACTGGCAGCGGTCACAACCGGTAGGCTTTTCAACCATCCCAGCCCCACCGTGGCTCACATTGGCACCCCAAACTTGCTTTTAAGGCCAGCCTCTCGACTGTCTTAGCTTACGCCTAACCAACCCCCTAAAAGAGGACGTGTGGGGGCAAGAGTCTCCCGTTCGCCACCAAACCACGAAGCGAGAACCCCCCATCACATAGCCCAAAGCTAGGCAAGACTGGTGTGAACAACAAAAACAGTTTATCTTTAAAAACAACAACGAAATATTTAAAAATCAATTCGCAATGCTTTTTAGAAATGAGACTACCATAAGGCCTCCCGCACACACACATAATGGAAACGCAGAATCGGATGAGATTTCTCCTTATGATAGTCAAAGATGCTTGATACGCATTTAAAAAGAACATTGATATTATTACTAGTGCAAAGTGTAGGAAAAATTTATTTCGAAAATAAAGATATAAATCTTAGCCAGCATAGACATTTCGAACTATACCTACTCTAGCTACCATCTAAACAGTGGTGACCACCATAAGTAAATGGCAGGTTCTACAACTAAAACCGTACAGGGTTTCGTATTGGGAATTGAATTTCCAACAAATCGTCAGGCCAAGGACCTTCCCATTGCCACATGAGAACGCCTCTGGAAGGACGTCCCGAGAACCAAACCGGATCTCTGCCAACACAAGGCCGGGTTACCCCTAACTGGGTAACTACTGACACGAGTATGCCATCCCCCGGTCCTTTGGGACCTTTATCCGAGCGCTCGTAATCAACATCACACAATCATAAATAAAGTGTTTCAACATGAGTAAGTATCTGGGCTCCATACCATGATACCACCCTTTTCCAGAAGGAAATGCACATACCCTAAATGGAGCTACCCCTCATAACTTTGCCGCATCTTTCCTGTTTTGACCATTTCCGAGGTGTGAGGCTCGACGAAGTCTCGTCCACAAAGCCACGCTTTATACAAAAGCTGTGCTTTGGGTCAACAAATGATCATAGAAATGATCACAAAGATAAACGATCAAACAAATGATCCTATCGCAAATGATCAACACAATGATCATTTCACAGCAACGCTCAGCATGTCACATTACCAAATTGGGAATATATCGCTGATAACCATCAACTACATAACCTCTGAGCTCGTACGTCTCAAAGAAGTGTGTTAAGCTAAGAGAATAAATTCTCCACCACCAACAGAAATATATTTGAAAGAAATCAGCTTTATATCTCAATTTGTAATGTCATATATACTATCCATACAAGTCTGTTCCGGGCTCGAAAAGAACCGAAGGTACTTACAAAGAAGTCCTTGCAATCCGGGTATTCACAATCCCGATCGGATTTCCCATCACTTAGGGAGTCTCTATACCGACGCGACTCGGTGCAGAAACAATCGATAGGTAATCCTATCGCTTTCGCAAATACCCGGTCTTCATCACCGGTCTTCAAATGCTATCCATAACGTCGAATCACATATTCAGAATGGGTTATATGACCAAAAGGTCCTTTGGTTAAACCGAATAGTGAGCGAAAATATTTAAAACATATGGATATGGGATTTCAATTAAGTCACAACTTAATAGTTCAAAACTTTCTTTCAAATGGTTAAACAAATTGCCATTTCAAATCTTTTAAAACAAAAGATTTATTTCACAAAATCCCATTTACGGATTTCAAAACACTTTCCATTTCATTTGGATTAACTCGTTTAAAATCTTTAAATTAAAGATTTATCTTATAGCTTTCAAACCATTCCCAAATGTTCACTTTCAAAATTCATTTCCAAATATTCATCAATAATTTGGTAAACTATTTCAGTTTAAACTTGAAATCTCTTTTTATATAATTTGAAATTCGTTTTCTCCTATGAAAGCCTTTTTATCATTTAGAAACAACAGTCTTATCTCGAAAAACCCGATTTCATTTATACAAGTTACAATCTTTGGTTTAATTCGAATTCCCAAAACAATACTTTAAATAGGGTTTCAAACCGTATATAACTAACACAACATTTTTAATCCCTAATTTCAAATCATAGAATTCAATTCCTAATTTTGAATTCAAATTTAAATCAAATTATTTAAATTTCCAAAACTAAATCAAGTAATTTAAAAATAAATTTTATCTTGGAATTCCATTCCAAAGCTTTTCACATTTACTTCGATTCCATTTCCAAAACATTTGAATTTAAAAATTCAAATTTTAAATTATTTCAAAATCTGTGACTTAATCGATTTCCTCGTGAAATCCATCATTGTGTGTGTATGGTGTGGTATAAGGGTTTAACACAATAGTGCAACATCATTCAATCATCATAGATCAAAACACAAAAATATAGTTGATAAGCGATATAACTATAAAGCTTATCGCCCATTCACAGATTCACAGATATTTAAAGGTCACCGATAATAAATTACAGGTCACAACACAAATCAGGATATATCACAAAGCATCAAATATCAGGGATATTAACAATTCAACATCCAATAAAATCTAAACATCCATAAGTAGGATCAATTTAATTATCTGATAAATTTAAATCAGATTAAATTTCTATGAATAATTCTTTTCACATTTATTATCAAATAAATTTCAAGTAAATGACCCTCATTAACTATTCATAATTATTTAATTACTATTCTTAAATAATTAAACTCAATTTAATTATTGTTAATTATCATTTAATTAACCTTTAAAATCATATATTTAATCATTGATTATTTAATTAATTTTTTAAAATCAATGATAAATTTGGTAAATTAATTCAAATTTTAATTAACTTGATTAATTGATTATTCCTTAATTTTATTATTTTAATTAACTACCAATTACAAATTGATTAACTTGAATTTGCTAATTAACAATTCTGAATTTACAAATCAACTTATTAAATTTATTAATTACTTAATTAATTAATATTATTTAATTATTTAACTTTAAGTAGTTAATTAAATTTCTAATGTCAAATTGACTAAACACAAGATTTTTAATCTCAACCTTTAATTTCAAATTTGTTTAATTCTAAATTACTTATTTAATTACAAGTATAGATTAATTTATATTCTTAATTACTTACACCTTAAATTAGCAAATTTTCTACATTGGCAAACCTTTCTTAATAGGTTTTAAATCACATCTTAGGTTAAGGCTTGTCAACAATGTTTATTAAATAAATACTAAACTTTGTTACAAAATAACTTAAAAGGTTATTATGCTAAATTACTAGAACTGGACCCGAGTAGCATGCTGCACTCACTCGAGTAGTTCCTTCTTCCCCTACCTTTCTTCCTCTTCTTGTATTTTCTCTTTTTTTTCATTAAGTTTAAACAAACAGGAAAAGGTGGACTACTCGAATACTTCTTCCAGTTACACACGAACCAGACCCTTCCCCTGACACAAACCCATGGCTGTGCACGTGCACAGACCATCCACGGCGTCGCCACCTCCGGTGACGTTCCCCACACATCGACTATCGTCCTCTTGAACCAATCTGACCCTCAAACGAACGTCGCGAAGCTCGAAACAAAATCGATACTTACCGTTGAAATTGGAAACTCCCAGTCTCACCAGAAACCACCTCGCCTGAGCAACCACGACCACCAGAAACCCTGTGCCTTCGCCTACACCTTCGTCGTCGTCTCAGGTACAATCTTCCCAAATCTAGCCAAGCTCGATGCACTGACGAGGGCGAACGAACCCAAATTCCAAACACCAGTTACGCAACCCCAAAACTCTTATTTACTCTCGAATCCAAGATTTAAGAATTTATAAATTGATCTAGTATTTTTCTGGAAATCACGAACACCCAAACCATCTACGACAACGAATTCGAGGCCTATAACTTTTTAGATCATCAGATTTTGGTAAAACTTTATTTTCCATAACATCCCAAAATTCCAGTGAAAAGCCAATGAAATTTTTTTGATTCTAGTTCAAAAAATTATCATTTTCCAAGGGGACTCAAATAAACTTATTGAAATAAAAATTCGTAAAATTCGAATTTCTACAAAATTTGAATTGTTACTGTGTTTCAAAATTTCCATGAAGAAAACTATATAACTTACTTTAATTTTATTACTGAAAATACAAGACAGGTTTACAACAACATTTTAACTTGATTACAATCTTTTCAGAAGCAAAGAGATAGAGAGATTTAAATTTCCTTTGATATTAATTACCCTGTAAACCAAAGTTCAAATGTTACTGTTTTTTTTTCTTTCAGTAAGACTACAAACCTGTTTTATTTTGTTTCTGAAAACATGGTGCAAGTTTAAACAAAACTCAATATTTTTTTACTGAAACAAAATTGCATGGCCAACCTTAGTTTATCATTCAAATCAAATAGAGACAGAGGGGAAAGAAAGGGATTCGACAGGTTTTCACTTTTTTTTTCTTTTTCCTGAACTGAAACCAGAGATTTAAAATTGTATAATCAATATGTAAAACAAAACATTCATTCATAAATTCAAGATGCAAACCAAAGTTTAGCTTCCCTACATCATTCCACATCCATACAGTAACAAAAGAATTGAAGAAAAAAAAATTTACTCACAAATGAACTAACCTTAGAGAGGACATTCATCAGAATGAATATACTAAAACATTTTGGGATGTGATGTTACTCACCTGGAAGTATGAAGGCAGAGAAGAACAGAGCATATTTTGAAAGCAGCTTTATTTTTGTTGAAATCTTTGTTTAAGTTTAAGACAGTATTACTTTAGACATTACTTAGCTTTTGGAGGAACGAACTGAAAAAATGGAAGGCTGCTATATAGGAAGAGTTGTACAGGGATATACATTATTTTGTACAGGGTGATGTTCTTGTACAACATAGGACAGAGATACATTTCTATATGGAGGCTGAAAATCTTGTATCGTGGCTGAAGTATCTTGCTTTTGTGCTAGTGTACTTGTTATATTAAATGCATGAGTCCTTGATTATAAGCTTATACTATTTTAATCATGTATGTACATATGTGAAGCAACTGTTTCATCCCAAGCCTGCATACTTGTCCTTGTTTCAGCTGAGAGATTGTTTTCTTTTAGCATTTTGTTTATTTACTTACTTTTCATATTTGTTTTATGCTTTGTATTCTTTTTTTTGTTGCTTTGTTTTAAATTATGTATGTAGTTAGTTTGTGGATATTTTGCTTTGTTTATGTTCATGCAGTATTGTACTTTGCTTTAGTTTTGTTTTACATTGCTTATTTATTTGTTTGAATACTTTTATTTGCATTGCCTAGCTTGTATTTGTATTTGTTTGTATTTTTTTTCTTTTGTTTAGTTTACTTTGTATTGCAAATAATTTTCTATTTTAATTATGTTTGTATGCATACATTTGTTTGTATTTTTATTTGTCTTGCTTACTTTATGCTTTATAATTTGGATGTAGTTCTATATTTAATTTGTTGTTAGAATTTGTTAACTGTTTTTTACTTTTATATTTTGCATGTTTGCATTACTTCTTACCGGCTACTTGAAATATTTATTTTCCTTAGTATTGTTTAAGTGTACATATATATAAAGTTATTATGGTTATTGTTATAAATTTTAAATTTAAGTATTTAATTCTATTTCTAGCACAATTGCATATTTTGTTTTAAAGTTTTTATATATCAACATTTTGTAAGTCATTTATTTATTAAATACAAATAAAATCTTCAAATTCAAATTTTAAGGCAAATTTTAAATAACTTCAAAATTTATTCCAAAATTTATATTAATTATTAATTTAAATTTGAGTCAAAATTCGAGACCATTACAGATTTCCCCCCTTAAAAGAATTTCGTCCTCCAAATTCGCAGGCACGAAAACAACACAGAGATAGACTCAATCTCTACAATTTATCAAATACAAGATATGGATTTCCAAATTCAAGTCGGAATATCTCAAAATATATACCAATTTGTCCCTCTTCGGACTTTGGTATTCATGAGAAAATAGAATTTCTAATTTGGTTTTAAACGAAATTGTTTTATCGATACAATTCAAATTATCTTCATATTCTATTAATCAGTTTAACTCAATTTAAAATTTCCAATTTATTCAAAATTCCTAATTTCAAATTTGTATTCATTAAATTTTAAATCGAAAACTGACAAGAACCGATGAAGATACGAAGTAAAAAATTTCTACAACGATTCGTAGAGCATCAACGCACCGAACTACTTCTGGAGCTGTCACAAAGAATTCAAAAGAATTTGAAAACGAATCAAAGGAGCTTGACAGAGAAAGATTGTTTCCACTGTTGCAGGGTATTGACCAATTATAGTCATATTTCCCTATCCCCTATCTTGTTCTCTTCTTGCACTCATACTTACTATTAGTAAATAGCAAGAGAATTTACTGAGGCATTCGAACAGATATCTTAGGGATATACTCATTCTAGGGTATACTTCACCCTATCTCTAATGAGCTACTTAATGTGTTATACTCCTGAGCTAAAGTTCAACCTTAGCTCTGATACCAAATGTAACGACTCACTGGCAGCGGTCACAACCGGTAGGCTTTTCAACCATCCCAGCCCCACCGGGCTCACATTGGCACCCCAAACTTGCTTTTAAGGCCAGCCTCTCGACTGTCTTAGCTTACGCCTAACCAACCCCCTAAAAGAGGACGTGTGGGGGCAAGAGTCTCCCGTTCGCCACCAAACCACGAAGCGAGAACCCCCCATCACATAGCCCAAAGCTAGGCAAGACTGGTGTGAACAACAAAAACAGTTTATCTTTAAAAACAACAACGAAATATTTAAAAATCAATTCGCAATGCTTTTTAGAAATGAGACTACCATAAGGCCTCCCGCACACACACATAATGGAAACGCAGAATCGGATGAGATTTCTCCTTATGATAGTCAAAGATGCTTGATACGCATTTAAAAAGAACATTGATATTATTACTAGTGCAAAGTGTAGGAAAAATTTATTTCGAAAATAAAGATATAAATCTTAGCCAGCATAGACATTTCGAACTATACCTACTCTAGCTACCATCTAAACAGTGGTGACCACCATAAGTAAATGGCAGGTTCTACAACTAAAACCGTACAGGGTTTCGTATTGGGAATTGAATTTCCAACAAATCGTCAGGCCAAGGACCTTCCCATTGCCACATGAGAACGCCTCTGGAAGGACGTCCCGAGAACCAAACCGGATCTCTGCCAACACAAGGCCGGGTTACCCCTAACTGGGTAACTACTGACACGAGTATGCCATCCCCCGGTCCTTTGGGACCTTTATCCGAGCGCTCGTAATCAACATCACACAATCATAAATAAAGTGTTTCAACATGAGTAAGTATCTGGGCTCCATACCATGATACCACCCTTTTCCAGAAGGAAATGCACATACCCTAAATGGAGCTACCCCTCATAACTTTGCCGCATCTTTCCTGTTTTGACCATTTCCGAGGTGTGAGGCTCGACGAAGTCTCGTCCACAAAGCCACGCTTTATACAAAAGCTGTGCTTTGGGTCAACAAATGATCATAGAAATGATCACAAAGATAAACGATCAAACAAATGATCCTATCGCAAATGATCAACATAATGATCATTTCATAGCAACGCTCAGCATGTCACATTACCAAATTGGGAATATATCGCTGATAACCATCAACTACATAACCTCTGAGCTCGTACGTCTCAAAGAAGTGTGTTAAGCTAAGAGAATAAATTCTCCACCACCAACAGAAATATATTTGAAAGAAATCAGCTTTATATCTCAATTTGTAATGTCATACATACTATCCATACAAGTCTGTTCCGGGCTCGAAAAGAACCGAAGGTACTTACAAAGAAGTCCTTGCAATCCGGGTATTCACAATCCCGATCGGATTTCCCATCACTTAGGGAGTCTCTATACCGACGCGACTCGGTGCAGAAACAATCGATAGGTAATCCTATCGCTTTCGCAAATACCCGGTCTTCATCACCGGTCTTCAAATGCTATCCATAACGTCGAATCACATATTCAGAATGGGTTATATGACCAAAAGGTCCTTTGGTTAAACCGAATAGTGAGCGAAAATATTTAAAACATATGGATATGGGATTTCAATTAAGTCACAACTTAATAGTTCAAAACTTTCTTTCAAATGGTTAAACAAATTGCCATTTCAAATCTTTTAAAACAAAAGATTTATTTCACAAAATCCCATTTACGGATTTCAAAACACTTTCCATTTCATTTGGATTAACTCGTTTAAAATCTTTAAATTAAAGATTTGTCTTATAGCTTTCAAACCATTCTCAAATGTTCACTTTCAAAATTCATTTCCAAATATTCATCAATAACTTGGTAAACTATTTCAGTTTAAACTTGAAATCTCTTTTTATATAATTTGAAATTCGTTTTCTCCTATGAAAGCCTTTTTATCATTTAGAAACAACAGTCTTATCTCGAAAAACCTGATTTCATTTATACAAGTTACAATCTTTGGTTTAATTCGAATTCCCAAAACAATACTTTAAATAGGGTTTCAAACCGTATATAACTAACATAACATTTTTAATCCCTAATTTCAAATCATAGAATTCAATTCCTAATTTTGAATTCAAATTTAAATCAAATTATTTAAATTTCCAAAACTAAATCAAGTAATTTAAAAATAAATTTTATCTTGGAATTCCATTCCAAAGCTTTTCACATTTACTTCAATTCCATTTCCAAAACATTTGAATTTAAAAATTCAAATTTTAAATTATTTCAAAATCTGTGACTTAACCGATTTCCTCGTGAAATCCATTATTGTGTGTGTATGGTGTGGTCCAAGGGTTTAACACAATAGTGCAACATCATTCAATCATCATAGATCAAAACACAAAAATATAGTTGATAAGCAATATAACTATAAAGATTATCGCCCATTCACAGATTCACAGATATATAAAGGTCACCGATAATAAATTACAGGTCACAACACAAATCAGGATATATCACAAAGCATCACATATCAGGGATATTAACAATTCAACATCCAATAAAATCTAAACATCCATAAGTAGGATCAATTTAATTATATGATAAATTTAAATCAGATTAAATTTCTATGAATAATTCTTTTCACATTTATTATCAAATAAATTTCAAGTAAATGATCCTCATTAACTATTCATAATTATTTAATTACTATTCTTAAGTAATTAAACTCAATTTAATTATTGTTAATTATCATTTAATTAACCTTTAAAATCATATATTTAATCACTGATTATTTAATTAATTTTTTAAAATCAATGATAAATTTGGATAAATTAATTCAAATTTTAATTAACTTGATTAATTGATTATTCCTTAATTTTATTATTTTAATTAACTACCAATTACAAATTGATTAACTTGAATTTTCTAATTAGCAATTCTGAATTTACAAATCAACTTATTAAATTTATTAATTACTTAATTAATTACTATTATTTAATTATTTAACTTTAAGTAGTTAATTAAATTTCTAATGTCAAATTGACTAAACATAAGATTTTTAATCTCAACCTTTAATTTCAAATTTGTTTAATTCTAAATTACTTATTTAATTACAAGTATAGATTAATTTATATTCTTAATTACTTACACCTTAAATTAGCAAATTTTCTACATTGGCAAACCTTTCTAAATAGGTTTTAAATCACATCTTAGGTTAAGGCTTGTCAACAATGTTTATTAAATAAATACTAAACTTTGTTACAAAATAACTTAAAAGGTTATTATGCTAAATTACTGGAACTGGACCCCAGTAGCATGCTGCACTCACTCGAGTAGTTCCTTCTTCCCCTACCTTTCTTCCTCTTCTTATATTTTCTCTTTTTTTTCATTAAGTTTAAACAAACAGGAAAAGGTGGACTACTCGAATACTTCTTCCAGTTACACACGAACCAGACCCTTCCCCTGACACAAACCCATGGTTGTGCACGTGCACAGACCATCCACGACGTCGCCACCTCCGGTGACGTTCCCCACACATCGACTATTGTCCTCTTGAACCAATCCGACCCTCAAACGAACGTCGCGAAACTCGAAACAAAATCGAGACTTACAGTTGAAACTGGAAACTCCCAGTCTCACCAGAAACCACCTTGCCTGAGCAACCTCGACCACTAGAAATCCTGTGCCTTCGCCTACACCTTCGTCGTCGTCTCAGGTACAATCTCCCCAAATCTAGCCAAGCTCGATGCACTGACGAGGGCGAACGAACCCAAATTCCAGACACCAGTTACGCAACCCCAAAACCCTTGTTTACTCTCGAATCCAAGATTTAAGAATTTATAAATTGATCTAGTATTTTTCTGGAAATCACGAACACCCAAACCATCTACGACAACGAATTCGAGGCCTATAACTTTTTAGATCATCAGATTTTGGTAAAACTTTATTTTCCATAACATCCCAAAATTCCAGTGAAAGGCCAATGAAAAAAATTTGATTCTAGCTCAAAAAAATTATCATTTTCCAAGGGGATTCAAATAAACTTATTGAAATAAAAATTCGTAAAATTCGAATTTCTACAAAATTTGAATTGTTACTGTGTTTCAAAATTTCCATGAAGAAAACTATATAACTTACTTTAATTTTATTACTGAAAATACAAGACAGGTTTACAACAACAATTTAACTTGATTACAATCTTTTTAGAAGCAAAGAGATAGAGAGATTTAAATTTCCTTTGATATTAATTACCCTGTAAACCAAAGTTCAAATGTTACTGTTTTTTTTCTTTCAGTAAGACTACAAACCTGTTTTATTTTGTTTCTGAAAACATGGTGCAAGTTTAAACAAAACTCCATATTTTTTTACTGAAACAAAATTGCATGGCCAACCTTAGTTTATCATTCAAATCAAATAGAGAAAGAGGGGAAAGAAAGGGATTCGACAGGTTTTCACTTTTGTTTTTTTCTTTTTCCTGAACTGAAACCAGAGATTTAAAATTGTATAATCAATATGTAAAACAAAACATTCATTCATAAATTCAAGATGCAAACCAAAGTTTAGCTTCCCTACATCATTCCACATCCATACAGTAATAAAAGAATTGAAGAAAACAAAATTTTACTCACAAATGAACTAACCTTAGAGAGGACATTCATCAGAATGAATATACTAAAACATTTTGCGATGTGATGTTACTCACCTGGAAGTATGAAGGAAGAGAAGAACAGCATATTTTGAAAGCAGCTTTATTTTTGTTGAAATCTTTGTTTAAGACAGTATAACTTTAGACATTACTTAGCTTTTGGAGGAACGAACTGAAATGAATGGAAGGCTGCTATATAGGAAGAGTTGTACAGGGATATACATTATTTTGTACAAGGTGATGTTCTTGTACAAAATAAGACAGAGATACATTTCTATATGGAGGCTGAAAATCTTGTATCGTGGCTGAAGTATCTTGCTTTTGTGCTAGTGTACTGGTTATATTAAATGCATGAGTCCTTGATTATAAGCTTATACTATTTTAATCATGTATGTACATATGTGAAGCAACTGTTTCATCCCAAGCCTGCATACTTGTCCTTGTTTCAGCTGAGAGATTGTTTTCTTTTAGCATTTTGTTTATTTACTTACTTTTCATATTTGTTTTATGCTTTGTATTCTTTTTTTTGTTGCTTTGTTTTAAATTATGTATGTAGTTAGTTTGTGGATATTTTGCTTTGTTTATGTTCATGCAGTATTGTACTTTGCTTTAGTTTTGTTTTACATTGCTTATTTATTTGTTTGAATACTTTTATTTGCATTGCCTAGCTTGTATTTGTATTTGTTTGTATTTTTTTTTCTTTTGTTTAGTTTACTTTGTATTGCAAATAATTTTCTATTTTAATTATGTTTGTATGCATACATTTGTTTGTATTTTTATTTGTCTTGCTTACTTTATGCTTTATAATTTGGATGTAGTTCTATATTTAATTTGTTGTTAGAATTTGTTAACTGTGTTTTACTTTTATATTTTGCATGTTTGCATTACTTCTTACAGGCTACTTGAAATATTTATTTTCCTTAGTATTGTTTAAGTGTACATATATATAAAGTTATTATGGTTATTGTTATAAATTTTAAATTTAAGTATTTAATTCTATTTCTAACACAATTGCATATTTTGTTTCAAAGTTTTTATATATCAACATTTTGTAAGTCATTTATTTATTAAATACAAATAAAATCTTCAAATTCAAATTTTAAGGTAAATTTTAAATAACTTCAAAATTTATTCCAAAATTTACATTAATTATTAATTTAAATTTGAGTCAAAATTCGAGACCGTTACACCGGGGGTATCATATCTCAGGTTTCTTACTTCCTGGGAAGGGGGTAGCCGGTCTTGTGTAGCAGAGAGCTGGGTAAGTTCTCGGGGGCATCTCTCCAGAGGCGTTCCATTTCGGTATGGGAAGTTCCTTAGCCCGATCATTTGTTGGAAATCCAATCAAATAATACGAGCCTTTACGATTGCAGTTGTATAACCTGCCATGGAATGTGGTGGTAACCTGCTATTAAACATGGTAGCTATAGTAGGCATAAGTGCAAAATGCCTATGCTGGCTAAGATTAATATTATACTTTCGAAATGTTTTCTGCACTATGCACTAGTAATAATATTGAAAAGAAATTCTCTCGTATCAAGCATGTTTGACAATCATAAGGAGAAATCTCCTCCAATTCTGCGGTTGCATTGTGTGTGTGGTGGGAGGCCTTATGGTAGTTCCATTTTCCAAAAAGAATTGTGAATTGACTTTAAAATTTCGTTGTTGTTTATTTTTAAAGATGAACTGTTTTTGTTTCTCACACCGGTCCCATGACCGACCTTGAGTTTATTGTTCCTTTCCTAAACTCTGGGTTCCTACAATTTTCCACACGGGCAGTTCAGAGTTGGGTTTTTCAGATAGTCAAATAGTAGGAGTAGATTGATATCTTTGAAGCCTTTGGATCTTGGCGATCACATTATCTTCATTCTTGAGTTATCTTGTTTGCTCATAGCAACTTGATGGTTGTTCGAGCTAGTTCTGGATTAGAGATGGATTATTTGGAATTTAGCATAGAAGACGTTATCTTTCCGGTGCTATTTCTTGTACCTCTGACAGTATGGATATTCAGCTGTATCATCTGTCGTATCTGGATATTGTATCAATGTTATATATATTGATATTCATTTCTTTTTCTTCCGCTTTGTTATTTACTTAATTATGTTATAAGCTCCGGCGAGCCAGATTCGGCATTTGAATCTACGACATTTGAATATAGGTGACGTATTCGGTGCCGATTTTCGAAGGCCGAGTGAGGACCGTCGTAAGCTTCATGAACTACTATTCTTTATTTATTCCGCTGCGTATTATTGTACTACTCTGTATCTGTGATTCTGTGATTGATTTATTTTACTGCATATGCTGAATTTTGCCAAACATAAATTAACAACATGATATTTTGAGCAATTCAAGTTCGACATGTACGGATGCGAATGGTTGAAAATAGCAGGTCGTTACACAATTATAAATAGACTAAATTGATTTAGCAAATTTCTCCTATTATAAATACCATGTCATATTTGAGAAGAGAATAAAATTTATTAGTCAATACTAATATATATATTAGTAGATAGTCTTCGAAAACTGTAAAGAATTTAAAACAATATTATCAGCTACATGAACATCTATTAACTGATAAAAGTTTAGCGCATTATCAAGTAGATATAACTTCATTGTTTATTCATAGACCATGTATAATTTTCATTACATCACTTCCCTTTTCTCTTATTGCATATGAGGGTGCATTTTTAACGATACACATAAATTAAAGGTAAATGATCTTGTATATCGTGTCTCGACTAAGAGTTGCATTTCTTTCCACACATATTTGGGCAACTTTGACTGCTATCAGTATCAACAGCTGCAAAAAAGTACAAAAATTAGTGGTATGTAACAAATAAAACATAAAATTAGATATCTAAAAGTAGCTAAATTGATGATTGCGAAGAAGACTTCTTAATTTTTATTAATCCTTTTCTTTTTCTTTTTCCTCATGAACATGTTGATATCAAGGGTGCAATTAGACTAGACCCTATAGATCCGGATCCGACCTGACGGATCTTGGTTTTAGACGGATCAGATTTTGTCGGGTCCAAACTATACATTTCAGAGACCTAGACTTGACCCGACCCGAGTTCCGGTTCGAATTGGTTTTGGTTGGATAATAACAATAAAAATTTATAAATTTCAACGTTTTTATTGTATCTTACCGCTTGGATATATTCAGATCAAATATAATCGAAACTTTATCATATTTTTCATTGTCCGAACCCGATTCCAGACCCAAACCAAGATCCATCAGCTTCGATTCGGGTCTTTACGAATCGGTTCGGTTCGATTTTGCGGTTCTCATTCATATTTGTCTACCTAAGTTGATATGCATAATGCAAGTTATACATAAATAAAGATACAACATATTAGTAATAAACAAAAAGGCTGGTTCATTATATGTATAAATTTCTCTTACCATGAATATGTATACATTTTTTAACAACACAGCCTATAGTACAAGGAAGATGTTTCCATTTAACACGGCAAACTTCTTCGCAAGCTAGGTCACAAACAGCAGGATTGTGTGCTATAACCGAACATAATGGGTTGCATATAATGTTGCAGGTTCCTCCATAACTTGGGGATACAAAAATAAGAAGAATAAAAATGAAAAGAAAACTCTGCTTAATTGACTTTGATCTCATTATTTTCTCTTGATTTATCAAACCAAGTAATCTACTTATATACACAATAATGTATACATAACATTGATGATTTAAAATATGAATGGTACATAGAAATATCCACATATTTAATAAATGAATGACTTTGGGATTAGGCATCTTCGTGTAATAAAAGAAAATTAAGTTCTGCCTTCTATATTTTGGATATGCATGCAACTCAAAAAAAAAGATGTATTAGATTTTAAGGTCTTTTCTTATACATAACAATATTTTCATATCCAAATGATACATGCATTGGAGCATGCACTCAGATAACAAGATATAAGATAACATAATTTTCTAAGTTCTGTAATAAGATGTTGAATGAACTATATATAATATGTCATAATTATTCCCTTGCACTCTACCTGTGAAATGCATTGTACCTATGACTGGCTTACGTACATGAACTTTTACAATGATTAATTGGAACAAATTTTTATCCAACACACCAACACTACAACAAAATACATATTTTGGAAATGGGACTACCAGTTGTAATGAGTCTTTAGCAATGACCATGCAACCGTCGTAATGTGTGAAGTTATAATAAAATGGTTAAATTTTATAATAGTTTTCAACCGTTATGAGGCACCGTTGTAACAAATCTTTTACAACTGTTTTTGCTAATTGTAAAAAATGCACTCACTCATATGATACTGGTCAGTCCACATGGTACCTTGTAGAATTACAATATCTAATATATATTTTCGCAGCAAGGAACTAATCATAGACATGGTCGGTGTCGTAAAAATCAGTCTAATCGGTGCTTGGACGGTATTCGGTGCTAACCGCGTGACCTGGCATGCAATCAAAAATTCTAGGTAGTCTCCCTACCTAATCATCACCCAAAATCGCCCGATGCCATGTTGGAACTAGGTCAGTCCGCAGCGATAATGGTGGATGTATTTCAATTTTTTTTATCTTATTGGATCTTTAATGGGCCTATGAAGTCTAATTCTTTTAGAATAATTCTAAATTTGTTTTAAATAAGAACATGTATTTTATTTAAATTTAAGTATTTTGTAATGTAAAGTTAAATTGAATGATTTAATTTATATATATACAAGCATCATATACATATACACATGTGTGCGTAGTGTAATATAATAATCCGTGAAGGGTGTAACATGCCCATATGTAGATGTTGAGATTTACATAGCAATGGACTCATTAGCTCATTTCGTACGTATTGTATGCTCTCTAAATATGTGCATGTATCTATAATGTAAAGTATATTTATATAAATATGTATAAACATATTTAAAAGGGATTATTAGGCTCAAGGAAAAAGTAGAAAAAAAATTTAGTTTTAGGGACAAGAAGTTTGCCTTTAGGCCTAAGGACATTTTTAATTGTAAATCAAAAAATGATAGTTGTAACTATCATTTTCAATTTACACTAAAATGCAAACTTGTTGCCCTAAGACTAATTCTTTTTAATTTCCTCCTTGTGTCCATTTTAATGTATTTAAAATATATTTATAATTGAAAGTCTCAAAATTAACTATATATATAACTTAAAACATTTGTATAAATATGATACATAATTAAATATATACGATTACACACACACACACACACACATATATATAATAATTAAAATTATATATATAAGTTAAATAAAATGTATATATGAATAAATAGTTACATTCAAATACATAAATATAAATTGTTACAACCCTAATCCCAACATCGGAAAATCGGCATCCAACACATCACCCGTATTCGAATGCCGGAGATTCAAACGTTGGAGTCTGGTTCGTCGGAGCTTATAACATATTAGATGAAAACAACACAGCGGAAACAAAGAAGAATTGGTTTTATTGGTACACAAAATGGATACAACATGAATTACAATATATGATAAGAAATGCCCAATAATACCAGAGTCAAAATATACAACAATGGAAAGAAATAACATAACTGGGAACAAGAGCAACAACAGCGGAAATATATCTTCAACAGGGAAAAGGGACATCAACAGGCTGCATCTTCATTGCCAAAGCTCCAAAACTCCAAATCAAAGAGTTCAAAACCACAATCTTTCATGCTGCAATGAAGAAATGCGATCCCAGTATCCACATACTTCAAAGACTTTCAAAAGCTACATCTACTAGCTGACTATCTGATAACCTAACTCTAGGCTGCCCGTATAGAAAATTATGGGCACCTAGAATTTAGAAGGAGAACAATAAATTCCAAGTCAGTCATGGGACTGGTGTGAGCAAACAAAAATAATTGTTTGTACAAAAACAAATAAACAAAAGTATTTAAAAAAATCCGCTATGCTTTTTGGAAAATGAAACTACCATAAGGTCTCCCGGCACACACTCAATGAAATCGCACACTGGGGGAGGATTCTTCTTATAACAGTCAAACATGCTAGACGCTCGAAAATCCTTTAATATTATTATTAGTGCAAAGTGTGGAAAAACATTTTCGAAAGTATAATATTAATCTTAGCTAGCATACGTACCATTATAGTATGCCTGCTATAGCTACCATGTTAGATGGCTGATTATACAACTAAAATCGTACATGGCGCTTATTTGATTGTTTGGATTTCCAACAAATGTTCAAGCCTAAGGAACTTCTTCGGAATGGTTACGCCTCTGGAGGGACGCCCATAGAAACTAACCAGATCTATATATATATAATAATTAGAATTTTTTTAAAATTTAAAAAATATAGAGTTTTTAATCCAATTAATTTTTAACATATTTATTTTTGAATTCAATCAAAATTCTATTTACTATATATATATATATATATATATATATATTTATATAAACACATATATTATTTATTTTGGAAAAATTTCAAAGTAGTTCACAAATAAATTCCAAAATTCGTATTAGTTACTAAATTATATTTGGCTTAAAAACGGGGTTGTTACAAATTCCATCCTTAAGAAAATTTCGTCCTCGAAATTTGCTGGACTGAGAGACAAACAAAGAACATATGAACATACCAAAAGATAGAGAAATGACTCACCGGATCAAATTGAAAATCTATTTTACATTTGGCTTAACAAATCAGAATATCATCAATAAATACGAGAACGAACTTATTCAATACTTCACAAAATACTCGGGTCATCGGGTATATGAAATATGCAGGGGCATTGGTTAGTACAAAGGGTATAACTAACCATTCGTAGAATGTATCGGGACCCATAATACAGATAAATGGATACAATCTTTCGAAATTCTCAATCAATAGGTATAGATTCCAAACATAGGTAGGAATACCCAAAAGTATACATTAGCTTGTCCCTCGTCGGACTTGGATTCTCATAAGAAATTATTAAAAAATTCTCAAAGTTTGGTCTTAACCGAAATCGTTTAATTGATGCAATCTAACTTAGCTGTATATTTTGTTAACCAATCCATTCAAGTAAAATTTCAAGTTCATTAAAGTCGAGAGTGGAAAGGCTAACAAAAAAATGATGAAGAGAATAAGAAATAGGAACTTTTTCCTACAATGCAAACAAAAATTCGCAAGCCCCCCTATCGGATCTTTTACACAAATAGCCTCGACTACGAATTCGGGATCAAGATTTAACTCTTCTATGGTTTGTTGAGAAATAAAATTATGTGTGGCCCTGTTGTTGAATAGAACTCTAAAAATGTTATCATAAATAAGAAATAAGGTAAGAAGTAAGGTAATTTCTTAATACATCCTGGAAATACTAGCGAAAGCATATAACGCTTCTCAAATACTTGCTTGAATCTATCCTATGGAAACTCATTCTTCGATTCGGCCAAAGTAATGGTCTCCCATAATATCAAAGCTTCTTCTTGGAGCTACCAAGAAGCCATCAAAGAATTTAAATTGGATGGCGATCAAAGGATGTTGATGGAAAAAGTTGTTCCTTGTTGTTGTAGGGTATCGACCATTTGTAGTGGTACTCCCTGTCCCCTACCTTGTCATCTTCTTGTGCTCATTCTCACAATCAGTGAATTGTAAGAGAATTGATCGAGGCATACAGACAAGATATCATAAGGAATATACTCATTCTAGGGTATTTATAAACCTATCTTTAATGAGTCATCTAATGAGTTATACTCCAAAGCTAAAGTTCTTACTCAACCTTTATCTCTGATACCACATGTGATGACCCTGCCGGAGATTCAAACGTTGGAGTCCGGTTCGCCGGAGCTTATAACACATTAGGTGAAAACGACACAGTGTAAACAAAGAAGAATTGATTTTATTGATACACAAAATGGATACAACATGAATTATAATATCTGATATCAAATTCCCAATAATATCAGAGCCAAAATATGCAACAGCGGAAAGAAATAATGGAACTAGGAACAAAAGCAACAAAAATGGAAATATATCTTCAACGGGGAAAAGAGACATCAACTGGCTGCATCTTCATTGCCAATGCTCCCAAACTCCAAACCAAAGAGCTCAAAACCACAATCTATAATGCTGCAGTGAAGCAAATGCGATCCTAATATCCATAAACTTCAAAGACTTTCAAAAGCTACATATACTAGCTGACTATTTGATAACCTGACTCTAGGCTACACGTGTGACAAATTATGGGCACCCAAAGTTTAGAAAGTGAACAATAAACTCCGAGTCAGTCATGAGACTGGTGTTTGCAAACAAAAACGGTTTTGTACAAAAATAAATAAACTAAAAGAAATAAAAAGAAATCTGTTATGCTTCTTGGAAAAAGAAACTACCATAAAGTCTCCCAGCACACACTCAATGCAATCGCACACTTGGCAGTGATTTTTCCTTATAGCAGTCAAACATGCTTGATACGCGAAAATACTTTTAATATTATTATTAGTGCATAGTGTGGAAAAACATTTTCGAAAGTATAATATTAGTCTTTGCTAGCATATGTACCATTATAGTGTGCCTACTATAGCTACCATGTTAGATGACAGGTTATACAACTAAAACCGTATAGGGTGTGTATTTGATTGTTCGAATTTACAGCAAATGGTCAAGGCTAAGGAACTTCCCTTCCGATTGGGTATGCCTCTGGAGGAATGCCCCGAGAACCAAACCGAATCTCTGCCAACACAATGTCAGGTTACCTTTGTAACTAGGTAACTAACTGTCATGAGTATGCCATACCCCGGTAGTAACCGACCTTTACTGAGGCGCCAACACAAATTTCAACAACCATATAAGTTAAATATCTGGATCCATACCATGATACGATTTTTTATCCAGAAGGAAATGCACATACCCTAAAGGGTGCGATCTCTGTAACCTTGCTGCATCCTTCCTGTTTCGACCATTTCTAGGGTGTGAGGTTCGATGAAGTCTCGTCCCACAAAGCTACGCTCTTTACAAAAGCCATGCTTCGATCAACCAATGGTCAACACTTAACATGCCACATTACCAAATTGGGAATATATCACTAGTAACCATCAACTACATAACTTCAAAGCTCGTACGTCTCAAAGAAGGTTGTTAAGCTAAGATAATAAATTCTCTGCCACCAAACAGAAATGCATCTCATAGAAACCAGCTTTACATCTCAAAGTGTAATGTCAAACATACATCCATACAAGTCCATCCTAGGTCTGAATGGAACCAAAGGCACTTCATCCAATTAAGGAAAAAAGTCCTTGCAAATCTAGATATTCCTTAATCACGTCTGGACTTTCCATCATTTAGGGAATCTCTATACCAGAGCAACTCAGTGCAGAGAAAATCAAGAGGTCATCCTTTCGTTTACGAAAATATCCGGTCTTCAACTATCATCTTCAAATGCTATCGCATTTCATTGTATCATTATTCGGAATGGGTTTATGACTTAATGTCCTCTACCGGCTTAACCGAATAACGAGTGCTTATTTTGAAAACCAGTGTATACATTCACAATAGATTTTCATTTTTAATCTTTTAAACAAAAGATCCGCCTTTAAGATTCGGCGTGGTTTTCGGATAACCGTTTGGAATCCGACTCACAGTCGCATCGAAATTCAAATGCCATTTTAAAAGGCCAAGTTGTTTAAGTAAACAATTTTAATTCAATTCAGATGTTTACATTCACACAGCAATTCATCACAGATAAATAACTTATAATAATCACAACTCAATCCAAAACAATTCATATCACAGAGCACACATCTCAGAGATATCAAACAATTCAAGGCATTCAATATAATCTAATCATCAACAAGCAAGATTAATTAATCACCTTATTATAATTAATTTAATTAATTCAAAATAAATTAATTACTCTTAAATTAATCACCTAACCCTGCTTAATTATCATTAACTAATTACAACCCATTGGCTATTATTTTAATTAATTAATGAAATTAATCATCGTTAATTATTCATTTTAAGTGATTATCCTCAATTACATACATTAATCACATAAATTAATCAACCTTAAGTTAATTACATTAATTACTTAAACATTAATTAATTACATTAACAAATTAACCCTTTAATTACTTACATTAAGTAATTATCACTTGATTAATTAACCTTTAATCATTCATCAATTATCCTTTATTCATAAATTAATTGACATTTAATTATTAATTAATTATCCTTTAATTAATCATCCTTTAAGTAATCACATTATGTAATTATCTCTTAATTACATATATTAATTAATTAACCTTCAATTAATTAATTAACCCTTAATTAATCTCATTGAGTAATTATCCTTTAACTAATTACATTAAGTAATTGTCATTTAAGTAATTAATTATCCCTTAATTACTTACATTAATTAATTAACCTCTAAATTCATTACATTAAGTAATTATCCTTAATTAGTTAATAGTGATCCTTTACTTAATTATGGCCCCAATTAACTTAAGATAAACCATTTATCTTAATCGATTATTTAATTTTCATTTTAAACCTTAATAAATAAACTTTTGAATCTAATTATCAATAACATATGAGCCAAGATCTTTAAATTAATAACTAAAACATTTACCTTAAACGCTCACTTAATTACATCATTAAATTCTTTGAAAACACTTAGGGATTTAAATCAAATAATTAACCTAATATATAAGTATTTTAAAACCAAATCAATTTTAACTTAAAACCAATTAACTTTAAAATTTAACCTTGAAGTAAATTTATTATTAACCCATAAATTGACTTAGACCTTTAAGTTAATTAACAACTATGAACATCTTTTTTAATTAACTTCTTAATTGGGCTATTTAATTTTATTTCAAAATAAATTTAAGAAATAACTTAATTAATTTAAGTTAAAATAAACTATACAACCTTTATTAACCAAAAATTAAATAAACATTTATTATAAAAGAAATTGTTTTCAAGAGTATAGTTTAAAAATTGTTTTATTTTAAACTTTGAAAATTTGTTCTATTTAAATTTCAAAACAGTTATAACATGAACCGGAGACAAACTTGAGTTCCTACACGAGTCAGTTCCAAATTTTCCCAAGTAAAACACCGAGTCGCACCTTTCTTCGTTTTCTTTTCAAAACTAACTTAACCCTGTAATACACCCACGTATACACAAGAGAACAAACCCGAGCCAAAATCACGCTTCCCCGAGCAACAACCCGAGACAAACTTCATCTTTCTCAACCCATCAGTATACAAATCAACCCAGATACAACTGTGCATAGGTGCACGTGTACACTTCATCGCCGCGCCTTCGACCATCATCACCGTAGCCTTCTGGTCACTGATGACCTACCCAAACCTCCCGACCACCCAGGTCAACAAATTCGCTTGAAAATCAACATCGAGCTATTCGATCACATCTTGGAACCCAAACTGACCGTCGAAAATGCCTTGTGCCACCAATCTCGATCACTAGAATCCTCACCAGTCGACCCAAAGCTTCGCCACGAAACAACACTTCGATCCCTCATACCTCGATCAAGTCCAATGCAACCACATTGAAGGAATTGCCTCGTAAACAATGACGAACCTAACAGGATACAAAACCCTAATTCACCGTTGTCCAATCACCATGGCGTAGGAGAAATCCAGCTACCATTTTTCCCCTAACCACCGACCCACGACCTTCCTCCAGCCACCACCCCGGGGATACTAAACCTCGCGATCGTCGAAAATCGAGCAAACTTTCGATTCTGTTCAACTCTCAAATTCTTATGATTTAAAACCATAGAAATCATGATACTTATCTTAGAAATCATAATTTTAAGATTTGAATCTGATTTCATAAGTGAAATGTTTTGAAATCTATGAAACGAGTCCTTGATTCAAAGACTGAATGAGTTAACTCAACTTGAAGCGGAATTGTTTTGAAAGGCTATGAATGAATCTTTGGAAATGAATTTTAAAACTTTAAGTTAAATCTTGATTTAAAGATTTAACCAGTTAATCAAATTGAAATGGAAGTTGTTTTGAAATCCACGAATAGATCTTTGTGAATGGGTTGAACTTTGTGAATCGAACCTTTTTATTTAAAAGATTAAAAGTGTGGAAATTTTTTAAACCACTGAAGGTTGTTGAAATGAATCTTTTTGTTTAAAGGATTGGAAATGGTAATTTGTTTTAACTATTTGAATGAAAGGTTTTGGGCTTTAAGCTGTGATTTAACTGAGACCCCAGTATCCATATGGTTTTTAATATTGCGCTCGTTATTCGATTTAGCCGGTGGAGGACCTTTGTGTCATATAACCCATTCCGAATAGTGATACGACGTATATGGATAACATTGAAGACCGATGGTGAAGACCGGGTATTTGCAAGAATGATAGGATGACCTGTCGATTTTCTCCGCATCATGGCTCCGGTATAGAGATTCCCTAAGTGATGGGAAGTCCGATTGGGATTGTGAATACTCGAATTGCACGTGCTTCTTTGGAAGTGCCTTCGGTTCTGTTCGAACCCGTAACAGACTTGTATGGATTATATGTCTGACATTACATTTTGAGATATAAAGAAGATTTCTTTCAAATACATTTCTGTTGGTGGCAGAGAATTTATTCTCTTAGCTTATCACCCTTTCTCTGAGACGTACGAGCTCAGAGGTTATGTAGTTGAACGTTATCAGCGATATACTCCCAATTTGGTGGTGGCATGCTAAGTGTTGTTGTGTATTGATGATCATTTGTTGATCATTTGTGTTCAAGGCATGGCTTAGTGAAAAAGCATAGCTTTGTGGACGAGACTTCATCGAGCCTCACAACCCGTTAATGGTCGAAACAGGAATCATGGCAGCATGGTTTCAGGGGTAGCTCCACTAGGGAATGACCATTCCTTCTGGAAAAGGGTAGTATCATGGTATGGAGCCCAGATACTTACTCATGTTGACACTGTAGTATATTTATTACTGTGTGATGTTGTTGGATTAAGGCGCCTCGGATAAAGGTCCCAAAGGACCGGGGGTGGCATATCTCAGGTTTCTTACTTCCTGGGAAGGGGTAGCCGGCCTTGTGTAGCAGAGAGCTGGGTAAGTTCTCGGGGGCATCTCTCCACAGGCGTTCCATTTCGGTATGGGAAGTTCCTTAGCCCGATCATTTGTTGGAAATCCAATCAAACAATACGAGCCTTTACGATTGCAGTTGTATAACCTGCCATGGAATGTGGTGGTAACCTGCTATTGAACATGGTAGCTATAGTAGGCATAAGTGCAAAATGCCTATGCTGGCTAAGATTAATATTATACTTTCGAAATGTTTTTTGCACTATGCACTAGTAATAATATTGAAAAGAAATACTCTCGTATCAAGAATGTTTGACTATCATAAGGAGAAATCTCCTCCAAATCGGTGGTTGCATTGTGTGTGTGGCGGGAGGACTTATGGTAGTTTCATTTTCCAAAAAGAATTGTGAATTGACTTTAAAATTTCGTTGTTGTTTGTTTTTAAAGATGAACTGTTTTTGTTTCTCACACCGGTCCCATGACCGACCTTGAGTTTATTGTTCCTTTCCTAAACTCTGGGTTCCTACAATTTTCCACACGGGCAGTTCAGAGTTGGGTTTTTCAGATAGTCAAATGGTAGGAGTAGATTTGATATCTTTGAAGTCTTTGGATCTTGGCGATCACATTATCTTCATTCTTGAGTTATCTTGTTTGCTCATAGCAACTTGATGGTTGTTCGAGCTAGTTCTGGATTAGAGATGGATTATTTGGAATTTGGCATAGAAGACGTTATCTTTCCGGTGCTATTTCTCGTACCTCTGATAGTATGGATATTCAGCTGTATCATCTGTCGTATCTGGATATTGTATCAATGTTATATATATTGATATTCATTTCTTTTTCTTCCGCTTTGTTATTTACTTAATTATGTTATAAGCTCCGGCGAGCCAGATTCGGCGTTTGAATCTGCGACATTTGAATATAGGTGACGTATTCGGTGCCGATTTTCGAAGGCCGAGTGAGGACCGTCGTAAGCTTCATGAACTACTATTCTTTATTTATTCCGCTATGTATTATTGTACTACTCTGTATCTGTGATTCTGTGATTGATTTATTTTACTGCATATGCTGAATTTTGCCAAATATAAATTAACAACATGATATTTTGAGCAATTCAAGTTCGACATGTACGGATGCGAATGGTTGAAAATAGCAGGTCGTTACACAATTATAAATAGACTAAATTGATTTAGCAAATTTCCCCTATTATAACTACCATGTCATATTTGAGAAGAGAATAAAATTTATTAGTCAATAATAATATATATATATTAGTAGATAGTCTTCGAAAACTGTAAAGAATTTAAAACAATATTATCAGCTACATGAACATCTATTAACTGATAAAAGTTTAGCGCATTATCAAGCAGATATAACTTCATTGTTTATTCATAGACCACGTATAATTTTCATTACATCACTCCCCTTTTCTCTTATTGCATATGAGGGTGCATTTTTAACGATACACACAAATTAAAGGTAAATGATCTTGTATATTATGTCTCGACTAAGAGTTGCATTTCTTTCCACACATATTTGGGCAACTTTGACTGCTATCAGTATCAACAGCTGCAAAAAAGTACAAAAATTAGTGGTATGTAACAAATAAAACATAAAATTAGATATCTAAAAGTAGCTAAATTGATGATTGCGAAGAAGACTTCTTAATTTTTATTAATCCTTTTCTTTTTCTTTTTCCTCATGAACATGTTGATATCAAGGGTGCAATTAGACTAGACCCTATAGATCCAGATCCGACCTGTAGGATCTTGGTTTTAGACGGATCAGATTTTGTCGGGTCCAAACTATACATTTCAGAGACCTAGACTTGACCCGACCCGAGTTCCGGTTCGAATTGGTTTTGGTTGGATAATAACAATAAAAATTTATAAATTTCAACTTTTTTATTGTATCTTACCGCTCGGATTGATTCAGATCAAATATAATCGGAACTTTATCATATTTTTCATCGTCCGAACCCGATTCCAGACCCGAATCAAGATCCATCGACTTTGATTCGGGTCTTTATGAATCGGTTCGGTTCGATTTTGCGATTCTAATTCATATTTGTCAGCCCAAGTTGATATGCATAATGCAAGTTGTACATAAATAAAGATACAACATATTAGTAATAAACTAAAAGGCTGGTTAATTATATATATAAATTTCTCTTACCATGAATATGTATACATTTTTTAACAACACAGCCTATAGTACAAGGAAGATGTTTCCATTTAACACGGCAAACTTCTTCGCAAGCTAGGTCACAAACAGCAGGATTGTGTGCTATAACCGAACATAATGGGTTGCATATAATGTTGCAGGTTCCTCCATAACTTGGGGATACAAAAATAACAAGAATAAAAATGAAAAGAAAACTCTGCTTAATTGACTTTGATCTCATTATTTTCTCTTGATTTATCAAACCAAGTAATCTACTTATATACACAATAATGTATACATAACATTGATGATTTAAAATATGAATGGTACATAGAAATATCCACATATTTAATAAATGAATGACTTTGGGATGAGGCAACTTCGTGTAATAAAAGAAAATTAAGTTCTGCCCTCTATATTTTGGATATGCATGCAACTCAAAAAAAAAGATGTATTAGATTTTAAGGTCTTTTCTTATACATAACAATAATTTCATATCCAAATGATACATGCATTGGAGCATGCACTCAGATAACAAGATATAACATAACATAATTTTCTAAGTTCTGTAATAAGATGTTGAATGAACTATATATAATATGTCATAATTATTCCCTTGCACTCTACCTTTGAAATGCATTGTACCTATGAATAGCTTACGTACATGAACTTTTACAATGATTAATTGGAACAAATTTTTATCCAACACACCAACACTACAACAAAATACATATTTTGCAAATGGCACTACCAGTTGTAATGAGTCTTTAGCAATGACCATGCAACCGTCGTAATGTGTGAAGTTATAATAAAGTGGTTAAATTTTATAATAGTTTTCAACCATTATGAGGCACCGTTGTAACAAATCTTTTACAACTGTTTTTGCTAATTGTAAAAAATGCACTCACTCACATGATACTGGTCAGTCCACATGGTACCTTGTAGAATTACAATATCTAATATATATTTTCGCAGCAAGGAACTAATCATAGACATGGTCGGTGTCGTAAAAATCAGCCTAGCCGGTGCTTGGACGGTAATTGGTGCTAACTGCCTGACCTGGCATGCAATCAAAAATTCTAGGTAGTCTCCCTACCTAATCATCACCCAAAATCGCCCAATGCCATGTTGGAACTAGGTCAGTCCGCAGCGATAATGGTGGATGTATTTCAATTTTTTTATCCTATTGGATTTTTAATGGGCCTATGAAGTCTAATTCTTTTAGAATAATTCTAAATTTGTTTTAAATAAGATCATGTATTTTATTCAAATTTAAGTATTTTGTAATGTAAAGTTAAATTGAACGATTTAATTTATACATATACATGCATCATATAATTATACACATGTATGCGTAGTGTAATATAATAATCTGTGAAGGGTGTAACATGCCCATATGTAGATGTTGAGATGTACATAGCAATGGACACATTAGCTCATTTCGTATGTACTGTATGTTGTCTAAATATGTGCATGAATCTATAATGTAAAGTATATTTATATAAATATGTATACATATATTTAAAAGGGATTATTAGGCACAAGGAAAAAGTTGGAAATTTTTTTAGTTTTAGGGACAAGAAGTTTGCTTTTAGGCCCAAGGACATTTTTAATTGTAAATCAGAAAATGATAGTTGTAACTATTATTTTCAGTTTGCACTAAAATGCAAACTTGTTGTCCCTAAGACTAATTCTTTTTTAATTTCTTCCTTGTGTCTATTTTATTGTATTCAAAATGTATTTTATAATTGAAAGTCTCAAAATTAACTATATATATAACTTAAAACATTTGTATAAATATGATACATAATTAAACATATACGATTACACGCACACACACACACACACACACACATATATATAATAATTAAAATTATATATATAAGTTAAATAAAATGTATAAATGAATGATTAATTACATTCAAATACATAAAATATAAATTTTGACAACCCTGATCCCACCATCCGTAAATCGGCATCCAGTACATCACCCGTATTCGAATGTCGGAGATTCAAACATTGGAGTCTGGTACGCCAGATCTTATAACATATTAGGTGAAAACAACACAGCGGAAACAAAGAAGAATTGATTTTATTGGTACACAAAATGGATATAACATGAATCAAAATATACGATAACAAATGCCCAATAATACCAGAGTCAAAATATACAATAATGGAAAGAAATAACAGAACTGGGAACAAGAGCAACAACAACGGAAATATATCTTCAACAGGGAAAAGAGAGATCAACAGGCTGCATCTTCATTGCCAAAGCTCCAAAAATCCAAATCAAAGAGTTCAAAACCACAATCTTTCATGCTGCAATGAAGAAAATGTGATCCCAGTATCCATATACTTCAAAGACTTTCAAAAGCTACATCTACTAGCTGACTATCTGATAACCTGACTCTAGGCTGTCCGTGTGGAAAATTATGGGCACCCAGAGTTTAGAAGGAGAAAATAAACTCCAAGTCAGTCATAGGACTGGTGTGAGCAAAAAAAAAAACAATTGTTTGTACAAAAATAAATAAACAAAAATATGTAAAAAAATCCGTTATGCTTTTTGGAAAATGAAACTACCATAAGGTCTCCCGGCACACACTCAATGAAATCGCACACTTGGGGGAGTATTCTTCTTATAATAGTCAAATATGCTAGACACGCGAAAATCCTTTAATATTATTATTAGTGCAAAGTGTGGAAAAACATTTTCGAAAGTATATTATTAATCTTAGCTAGCATACGTACCATTATAGTATGCCTACTATACCTACCATGTTAGATGGCAGGAATACAACTAAAATCGTACATGGCGCTTATTTGATTGTTTGGATTTCCAACAAATGGTCATGCCTAAGGAACTTCTTCGGAATGGGTACGCCTCTGGAGGGACGCCCATAGAACCTAACCAGATCTTTATATATATTATAATTAGAATTTTTTAATATTTAAAAAATATAGAATTTTTAATCCAATTTATTTTTAATATATTTATTTTTGAATTCAATCAAAATTCTATTTACAATATATATATATATATATATATATATATATATATATATATATATATATATATAAACACATATCTTATTTATTTTGGAAAAATTTCATATTAGTTCACAAATAAATTCCAAAATTCGTATTAGTTTCTAAATTAAGTTTGGCTTAAAAACAGGATTGTTACAAATTCCATCCTTAGGAAAATTTCGTCCCCGAAATTTGCTGGACAGGGAGACAAACAAAGAACATATGAACATACCAAAAGATAGAGAAATGACTCAACGGATCAAATTGAAAATCTATTTTACATTTGGCTTACCAAATCAGAATACAATCAATAAATACGAGAACGAACTTATTCAATACTTCACAAAATACTCGGGTCATCTGGTATATGAAATATGCAGGGGCATTGGTTAGTACGAAGGGTATAACTAACCATTCGTAGAGTGTATCGAGAACCATAATATAGATAAATGGATACAATATTCCGAAATTCTCAAACAATAGGTATAGATTCCAAACATAAGTCGGAATACCCAAAAGTATACATTAACTTGTCCCTCGTCAGACTTAGATTCTCATAAGAAATTATCAAAAAAATTCACAAAGTTTGGTCTTAACCGAAATCGTTTAATTGATACAATCTAACTTAGCTTTATATTTTGTTAACCAATTCATTCAAGTAAAATTTCATATTCATTAAAGTCGAGAACGGAAAGGCTAATATAAAACTGATGAAGAGAATAAGAAATAGGAACTTTTTCCTATAATGCAAACAAAAATTCGAAGGCCCCCCTATCGGATCTTTTACACAAATAGCCTCGACTACGAATTCGGGTTCAAGATTTAACTCTTCTACAGTTTGTTGAGAAATAAAATTATGCGTGGCTCTGTTGTTGAATAGAACTCTAACAATGTTATCATAAGTAAGAAATAAGGTAAGAAGTAAGGTAATTTCTTAATACATCCTGGAAATACTAGCGGAAAGCATATAATGCTGCTCAAATACTTGCTTGAATCTATCCCATGGAAACTCATTCTTCGATTCGGCCAAAGTAATGGTCTCCCATAATATCAAAGCTTCTTCTTGGAGCTGCCAGGAAGCCATCAAAGAATTGAAATTGGATGACGATCAAAGGATGTTGATGGAAAAAGTTGTTCCTTGTTGTTGTAGGGTATCGACCATTTGTAGTGGTACTCCCTGTCCCCTACCTTGTCCTCTTCTTGTGCTCATTCTCACAATCAGTGAATTGCAAGAGAATTGATCGAGGCATACAGACAAGATATCATAAGGAATATACTCATTCTAGGGTATTTATAAACCTATCTTTAATGAGTCATCTAATGAGTTATACTCCAAAGCTAAAGTTCTTACTCAACCTTTATCTCTGATACCACATGTGATGACCCTGCCGGAGATTCAAACGTTGGAGTCTGGTTCGCCGGAGCTTATAACACATTTGGTGAAAACAACACAGCGGAAACAAATAAGAATTGATTTCATTGATACACAAAATGGATACAACATGAATTATAATATCTGATATCAAATTCCCAATAATATCAGAGCCAAAATATACAACATCGGAAAGAAATAATGGAACTGTGAACAAAAGCAACAAAAATGGAAATATATCTTCAACGGGGAAAAGAGACATCAACTGGCTGCATCTTCATTGCCAATGCTCCAAAACTCCAAACCAAAGAGCTCAAAACCACAATCTATGATGCTGTAGTGAAGCGAATGCGATCATAATATCCATAAACTTCAAAGACTTTCAAAAGCTACATATACTAGCTAACTATTTGATAATCTGACTCTAGGTTGCACGTGTGACAAATTATGGCAACCAAAGTTTAGAAAGTGAACAATAAACTCCGAGTCAGTCATGAGACTGGAGTTGGCAAACAAAAATGGTTGTTTGTACAAAAAGAAATAAACTAAAAGAAATAAAAATAAATCTTTTGTGCTTCTTGGAAAACGAAACTACCATAAAGTCTCCCAGCACACACTCAATGCAATCGCACACTTGGCGGAGATTTCTCCTTATAGCAGTCAAACATACTTGATACGCGAAAATACTTTTAATATTATTATTAGTGCATAGTGTGGAAAATCATTTTTGAAAGTATAATATTAATCTTAGCTAGCATATGTACCATTATAGTATGCCTACTATAGCTACCTGTTAGATGACAGGTTATACAACTAAAACTGTATAAGGCGTGTATTTGATTGCTCGGATTTCCAACAAATGGTCAAGGCTAAGGAACTTCCCTTCCGATTAGGTATGCCTCTAGAGGAATGCCCCGAGAACCAAACCGGATCTCTTCCAACGCAATGTCTGGTTACCTTTGTAACTAGGTAACTAACTGTCATGAGTATGCCATCCCCCGGTAGTAACCGACCGTTACTGAGGCGCCAACATAAATTTCAACAACCATATAAGTTAAATATCTGTCTCCATACCATGATACCACTTTTTATTCAGAAGGAAATGCACATATCCTAAGGGGCGCGACCTCTATAACCTTGCTGCATCCTTCTTGTTTCGACCATTTCTGGGGTGTGAGGTTCGATGAAGTCTCGTCCCACAAAGCTACACTTTTCACAAAAGCCATTCTTCGATCAACCTATGGTCAACACTTAACATGCCACATTACCAAATTGGAAATATATCACTAGTAACCATCAACTACATAACTTCTAAGCTCATACGTCTCAAAGAAGGTTGTTAAGCTAAGATAATAAATTCTCTGCCACCAAACAGAAATGCATCTGATAGAAACCAGCTTTACATCTCAAAGTGTAATGTCAAACATACATCCATACAAGTCCATCCTTAGTTTGAATGGAACCGAAGGCACTTCATCCAATTAAGGAAAAAAGTCCTTGCAAATCTAGATATTCCCTAATCACGTTTGGACTTCCCATCACTTAGGGAATCTCTATACCGAGGCAACTCGGTGCAGAGAAAATCAACAGGTCATCCTTTCGTTTACGAAAATATCCGGTCTTCAACTATCATCTTTAAATGCTATCGCATTTCACCGTATCATTATTCGGAATGTGTTTATGACTTAATGTCCTCTACCGGCTTAACCGAATAATGAGTGCTTATTTTAAAAACCAGTGTATACATTCACAATAGATTTTCATTTTTAATCTTTTAAACAAAAGATCCACCTTTAAGATTCGATGTGGTTTTCGGATAACCGTTTGAAATCCGACCCACAGTCGCATTGAAATTCAAATGCCATTTTAAAAGGCCAAGTTGTTTAAGTAAAAATTTTAATTCAATTCAGAAGTTTACATTCACACAGCAATTCATCACAAATAAATAACTTACAATAATCACAACTCAATCCAAAACAATTCATATCACAGAGCATCACATCTCAGAGATATCAAACAATTCAAGGCATTCAATATAATCCAATCATCAATAAGCAAGATTAATTAATCACCTTATTATAATTAATTTAATTAATTCAAAATACATTAATTACTCTTAATTAATCACCTAACCCTGCTTAATTATCATTAACTAATTACAACCCATTGGCTATTATTTTAATTAATTAATGAAATTAATCATCGTTAATTATTCATTTTAAGTGATTATCCTCAATTTCATACATTAATCACATAAATTAATTAACCTTAAGTTAATTACATTAATTACATAAACATTAATTAATTACATTAACAAATTATCCCTTTAATTACTTACATTCAGTAATTATCACTTGATTAATTAACCTTTAATCATTCATCAATTATCCTTTATTCATAAATTAATTAACATTTAATTATTAATTAATTATCCTTTAATTAATTAATTATCCTTTAAGTAATCACATTATGTAATTATCTCTTAATTACATATATTAATTAATTAACCTTCAATTAATTAATCAACCCTTAATTAATCTCATTGAGTAATTATCCTTTAACTAATTACATTAAGTAATTGTCATTTAAGTAATTAATTATCCCTTAATTACTTACATTAATTAATTAACCTCTAAATTCATTACATTAAGTAATTATCCTTAATTAGTTAATAGTGATCCTTTACTTAATTATGGCCCCAATTAACTTAAGATAAACCATTTATCTTAATCGATTATTTAATTTTCATTTTAAACCTTAATAAATAAAATTTTGAATTTAATTATCAATAACATATGAATTAGCCAAGATCTTTAAATTAATAATTAAAACATTTACCTCAAACGCTCACTTAATTACATCATTAAATTCTTTGAAAACACTCAGGGATTTAAATCAAATAATTAACCTAATATATAATTATTTTAAAACCAAATCGATTTCAACTTAAAAACAATTAACTTTAAAAATTTAACCTTTGAAGTAAATTTATTATTAGCCCTTAAATTAACTTAGACCTTTAAGTTAATTAACAACTATGAACATCTTTTTTAATTAACTTCTTAATTAGGCTATTTAATTTTATTTCAAAATAAACTTAAGAAATAACTTAATTAATTTTAAGTTAAAATAAACTATACAACCTTTATTAACCAAAAATTAAATAAACATTTATTATAAAAGAAATTGTTTTCAAGAGTATAGTTTAAAACTTGTTTTATTTTAAACTTTGAAAACTTGTTTTATTTAAATTTCAAAACAGTTATAACATGAACCCGAGAAAAACTTGAGTTCCTACACGAGTCAATTCCCAATTTTCTCGAGTAAAACATCGAGTCGCACCCTTCTTCGATTTCTTTTCAAAACTAACTTAACCCTGTAGTACACCCGCGTATACACCCGAGAACAAACCTGAGCCAAAATCACGCTTCCCCGAGCAACAACCCGAGACAAACTTCATCTTTCTCAACCCATCATTATACAAATCAACCCAGATACAACTGTGCACAGGTGCACGTGTACACTTCATCGCCGTGCCTTCGACCATCGTCACCGTCGCCTTCTGGTCACCGATGACCTACCCAAACCTCCCGACCACCCAGGTCAACAAATTCGCTTGAAAATCAAGATCGAGCTATTCGATCACTTTTTGGAACCCAAACTGACCGTCGAAAAATGCCTTGTGCCGCCAATCCCGATCACTAGAAACCTCGCCAGTCGACCCAAAGCTTCGCCATGAAACAACACTTCGATCCCTCATACGGTCAAGTCCAATGAACCCACATTGAAGGAATTGCCACGAAAACAATGACGAACCTAACAGGCTTCAAAACCCTAATTCACCGTTGTCCAATCACCACGGCGTACGAGAAATCCAGCTACCATTTTTCCCCTAACCACCGACCCACGACCTTCCTCCAGCCACCACCCCGAGGATACTGAACCTCGCGATCGTCGAAAATCGAGTGAACTCTCGATTCTGTTCGACTCTCAAACTCTTATGATTTACAACCATAAAAATCATGATACTTATCTTAGAAATCATAGTTTTTAGATTCGAATCTGATTTCATAAGTGAAATTTGAAATTAACAAAGTAAATTTACCTGATATATTATCTTTTCACTATATTTCCCACTTCCCAGAAAAAACTATTTGTTATTTACACATAAAAATATTTTTAAAAATAGTGTTTAGTTATTACAAACCCTTTTTCTTTTAAGATCATAACTTAAAAGAGATTAAATGAAGAGAATTAGATTTTTAAAACTTGTTTTAACCTATTGGAATTAGAAACATGGACATGCCTACTCAACTCAGACATGCACCGTATTACATACATATATACATACCAAAACATATTTATACTTCCATGTAGAACATTTCACGACATTTTAACCATTAATTATCACATGCAGTTGAGAATAATGGAGGATTTAGCTTTTTAAAGTTGAGTTTACTCACCTTTTGATGTTGAACAGAGAAGCTTAAACCTGGAAATGATTTGAAAATTAAATTAGATTTTGATCTTGAATTTGAATTTTGGAATTTGATCTTTGCTTTGCTTGATAAAATTGAACTGAAATTGCATGCTTTTGATTTTGCAGCTGAACTTGTTTTGATTCATTTTGAATTGAATCCATATTTTTGCTTTGCTTCTAGGTTTTGATTTTGAAAAGGTTATTTTTCAAGTTTTAATTGTTGTTTGTAATTGATTTTTCTTGTTTAGTTTTCTTTCTAAGGTTTTTTTGTTTTTGAAACATATAAATTTTTGAATGTATGAAAGAAAATTAAGAAGAGTAGGAGTTAGTGATATATATATATATATATATATATATATATATATATATATATATATAACTTTGTTCTTTATTTCATTCATTAATTTTAAAATTGAAAAGAAAATTTTAAAATTAGGACACTTGTATTTTTGCATGGCATATTAGATTCCACTTGTTAATGCATGTTATTATTAAGCTACAATTTTTTAATGCATTTTAAAATATTTACATTAGTCATTTGCATGATAATTAATGTTTAAATATGTTTTATAAAATAATATATTAGATTTATTATTTAGTTATATATATATATCTGTGTTTTTATATTTAAACTTTTCCTTTTATTTATATTTATATAACCTTAAAGAAAATGATTTTAAAATTTAACTATTAATAAGTAAACACATATACATATTATATATAAGTCTTTAGAATATAGAGTTTTAACTTTAAATAGCTTTTAAAAATTATTATATTGAATTCAAATCATAACTTCCAAACCATAATATATATATATATATATATATATATATATATATATATATTAGAATTAGAATTTTTTTATTAGTTTTAAAATATAGAGTTTTAAATCCAATTTATTTTTAAGATATTTATTTTTGAATTCCAAATAAATTTTTTATTTATTATCTATATATATACATATAAATACATATCTTATTTATTTTGGAAAAATTTCAAATTAATTGACAAATAAATTCCAAAAATTATATTAATTACTAAATTAAATTTGGCTTAAAAACGGGATCCTTACATAAATATATATTTTTTCAATTTATTTCCATATCGAAATTTGCATAAAAAACATAAAATAATAATTTTATAATTTCTCATTATTATATATATAATAAATAGTTTTGATTATAATAATTCAGAATATAAGTAATAAATATTAAAATATAAAATTTTAAAATTTACGAAAACGTTGGATCATAAAATGCAGGTTCAAATTTTTTTTCATTATTTTTTGAAGTAAAATATTATTTTTAATAAATAAAAGAAATATTCAACCGAAGTAATATAATTATTAAAAATATTAAATTTTAACAAAAAATTATTGAATTTTCATAGGTTACTGCATAGATATAGTAATTTAAAAAAATTAAATATAAAATCAAACTTTTAGAGTAATAATTATTTTAGATATAATAAACAATTCAAATAATAAATAAAAGATAATTTAAAATTATTTATATATATAATAATTCTATTTTTGAATTTAATAATTCATATTATGTATGAATAGATGTAAGGAAAAATTCTTAACTGTTTATATATCATATATATACATATATGTAATTATATGTTCAAAATATACATTAATCTACATTTAAATTAGTATATATACATACATAAATTAATTAATAATGAAAAAATTTAATTTTTACAGAAAATTAGATTTCTTTATACATAAATTATGACACAAAATAATATAACCATACATATAACTAAACTAATTTGTGAAAACTACATATACCTATGAAAATCTCAACTAACTATATATGTTGTATATATATAGACACACACATACACACTGATTTGGAATTAATCAATATTAAATCATAAAATATGATATGATTATTATAATTTATAAATAAAATACCAATTGGTGAAGCCTTCGAGTTCGCTAATGAATTCCCTTATTTAGTTATGCTCGATCCGTTAGATTGCAAGTCTGGAATCATCGACCTTTTCTATCAAATAGAGCTTTTACTTAACTTGAATTGATTTGAGATTCCTAGAACTGATATGGGGATTAATTATGGCAAGTAAACTTGCTAATTATGTCAGCCAAAAGTGCTATATGATTAAGGGTTTAGATATCCATATATATAGCCTTGTACAAGAGAGATATTATGACAATTTCATTTCTAATTCTCTCCTAATCTTAGCCATCCATCTATAGGTCAAATCCTATGTTTTAGCCGCCTCTAATAACTTGTCGAAACCCAAATATGCAACCCTAATGATGGGCTGTAAACCCATTTAAGCCCAAGTCAAACGCAATGCAATTAAATCTAATTTAATCGCTTATCGACATTGTATATCGATCAATATATTTATATATATTATAATTATATAACAATTCTTATTTCTCAAACCATATTCAAATTTTATAATTAATATTTCTTAAATATTAATTAATTTAATTTATTTATAACAATTATAAACCAATTATATTATTTGGTCTGAAGAGAATTTGTTATTTCAGTTGTGTAACACTTGGGTGTAAATTTGGTCAGCAATTAACACCAAACTATTCGAATGTTAATGTTCACACGTCACTCAGCAAGTGATGTGACATTATGACCAAATTTATCGCTTATTCATTTTCAGTAGAATCTTATTTAATTTAATAAGCGTTACCTTTTATTCACATTTATATACACCAATTCTCTTCGTCTACATTGCATCACTTTGTATTTATGGAATTTGGTAGTGGTCAAAATTCCAATACTGTCCATATTCAATTCTGTAGTCCAAATAGAAAATCCTTTATCCAATAATAAAAATTATTATTAACGTTCTACTTTGGCAAGATATTTTGACTTTTGGTTGACTAGAGTTAAACATGATACTAACCTCATATAACAGAAGTGACGATCCTCTCTTGAATACTGTCTTCCTTCCTATACTTCCACTCAATAGAACTATAATCACTTGATTGATGTCGTTCATGATTTGACTAGTCAAAGTAGAGTTTTTCATATTCAAAGCTGACAGTGTTCTCAAGTCGAAAGAATTGTGTAAATTAGTTACATCGATATTTTGTATTTGACCTTAGTTATATTAATCAACAGAAAACAACCGAGTTAGTTGTTCTATTACTATCCAATAACTATCAATACATAACCTCTAGGTGCCCTCAACAGTCATAAGTAATACACTACCCAACTTTTGGAGAGCATTATTACTCTAGCCCCAATGGATACATCGATATCCAGTATCGATGCATCATGACTAGGATCATCTAAAATGATGTGTTTTGTAACAATGTGATCCAATACTCATGACTAAAACTAATTGTAGTTACTATCACAAACACGTCATTTATAGATTTTCCATTAAATATACTATAAATTAAACATTTAACTACTCATAACACATTTTAACAAATATATAATAGAAAGAAGAAACACCTTTATTTCGAATAAGAACTGATTTCGAAGTTAATAAATTACAGAATTGCCCCTAGGGCATACCCCTAACATTATCATGCCACCTATTGCCGAATAAAAGGGAAGATACTTGATTTTATTAATAAATACGATTTTATTTTTCCAATAACATTTTATGGACCCAAAAAAATTTGAAAAGCCTACATCCATTTAGCTGTAGTATAGACCGATCATTCTTACCCAAACTACCAGAAATCAAAACTCACGAACAAAATTATTAAAACCCTGATTCTCCCCTCTTTCAATTTCAGCATGATCATTTGCTATATGAAAGACTGACGAGAACTGACTAACGAAGGATGATGAGCACCGAAGAGCATCGATTGGCATGGTTAAATAACATTAAACATTGCATACAATTTACAAGTGGTTATACAAGATAAACTACATATGAATTACAATTGTGGAAGAAAATGTGTGAAATGACATTTATTTCAATCAAAACTCCATGCGTCTTTGCCTTCACACCTAAAAAACGCAAATATAACCATTAATTATATGAGCAGTATAGAGATTTTTATGAATAGTGTTGAAAACACTAGTGCCATTTAATGCCCGCATGAACAATTATTCCCTAATCCATGCCTACGGTTTAGATTCGGTCTAACGATTTTTTCAACCTTTGACATGGTACATTTTTTTATAAATTAAGACTAAAGCATAAGTCTTCATTACGTTTTGATGAAGACATCCACATGATAAGCCAGTTAGGCAACCATATAATGAAACCTAAGTCGATTAGCATATGTTAAGTCACTTACCAACAAACATTGTCATTTCAACAATTAACGATAAAACCCCACTTGCCATATAGAATATTTATTTCCCTAGTATTATGACTTATCTTATAAAAATCATGAGAAACTTTCAGGAATAGAAATAGAAATAAAAATCCCTAATCTATATATAGTAACGAAACAAATACAAAAGCAATGATAGATGACTTGTTATTCAAGTCATCACTAATACTAGGACACGAACTCTTTTGTATTGATTTTTTCTGTAGGACACAATCTTTGACATCAAATTTAAGGATAAGAGACTACCATTTCACACATCTTTTGTTGTACAAATCTGAATACTCGCATGCCAATGGTAGCAGACAAGATTGCAAGCTAGAGATAATAAAAAACAATTGGAGGAGAACATATCTCATTCATAATCTCCATTTGTTGTGCACATGCACCTCCGTTGAATCTTCTAGATCAACAACAAGCACTTTCCATTTCCTTATACACATTACAACACCATGTTAAAGGAAACAGAACATCAAGTGTTGAATAAGAGTTCATAAACTTACGAAATTCTTTAAAATGCTCCATAGTATAATCTGTTGGGGAAAATCAATACAGATTATCAGTCTAAGGGAATAAAAACCCAACGCGGCGGAAAATAAATGGATCATGAATGTTGTAAGATGAAACAAACAAATATAAACACCATAATAGAAAGTCAAAGATCAATGCAATGTGGAAAATTAAATAACACCAATATTTATAGTGGTTCCACTACTACGAGGCAGTGTACGTCTAGTTGGGAAGAGGAGATTTTATTAATCATTGAAAGATTAGAGTTACAAGATTGATTCACTTTTGGAGGCTATACATGAGTAAAACTAACAATGCTGACAAAGTTTTGTAGAGTTTCAGCTTTCTAGGATGGCTGCCATAATTGTCCAGAAGCTACACTATTTATAGATTGAAGATATACGGAGGGGTAGCTGCTATATAGCAGCCCTGGGGTTTCGTTCGGCAAATCTGGTTCAGCATCACTTTAGTTCGGCACACAACATTTGGAACGGCATCATCACTTTAGTTTGGACCGACATGCCCAAATACCGAACGAAATATTTCATTTGGCATGTCCTTCTTCATCAAATCACCAAACAAAAATTAGGGAGCGGCAAGTTTTGGTTTGGCATTCTTCACCTCTTTTACAATACTGAATGAAGCTTCCACATCTTCTCCAAATCTCATTCTACCGCTCCAAATCAATCTTCCACCGAAACCTTCAACCAACCGAACGAGAATTCTCGTTTGGTGATTTCACCGATCCAAACCGTTCCAAGCCTTAGCATTTCGCCTCTGCGCTTTCTCTTCCCAATGTGATTTCAGCTTCCACTCCTGGGGCTTTGCCTGCTTCTTCTCCTCAGCAAGTCTTTCTTCAACTACTGCTTTAAGATGGAAATTTAGGTATCAATTTCAACAATCTCCACCTTGATACCAAATTCTTTACAAGTCATCCAAATTAATCTACATCTTTATGCTCAAAGCAATGGATACTTACCCAATGAGCTTTGGCAATACCTTCACCCATTGCACTCTGTCAATGAACTCCGGCAAGTCCACTGACCGTCAACAAAGTGTTCGAAGTACCCGGTCCATGTAGAACTTACCAATCTCCATTATGAAAACAAGCATCCCCATGAACCATCTAAACACTCCCCTCGTGCCACCACGTGGCATATACTACTTCATTAAGTGAACCAAGTTCGAGATATGCTCGAACTTGGCAACAGGTAATGATTTGGTAAACATGTCTGCTGCATTCTCCTTTGTTCGAACCTTCTGAAGATATGAACCTGCTACTTTCCTCTTAAGGCTCTAGACTTGTCTTATAGTTCTCGGAGTTTCAAGATTTCTGATTTCCCAGAGCTTTTCGGGATTGACTTCGATTCCTCGAGTGTTGATTATAAATCCAAGGAAGTTTCCAGATGCGACCCCAATGTGACATTCCAATGGGTTGAGCTTCATTCTGTACTCTTAGAGGATGATGAACATTGAATCCAAATCTTTGATTTGATCAGTGGAAAAATGCGACTTCACAAGCTTGTCGTCCACATATACCTCCATAGTCTTTCCGATCTAGTTGGCAAACATCCGATTGACTAATCGTTGATAAGTAGCACCAGCGTTCTGTGAGAAATGCGGATTACAGATTTTAAGACTAGGATTAACATTAGAGGGGGGTGAATAGTGTTTATAAATAATTACTAAATCTTTTTGAGTTTATGTTAATTTAAACACAGATGTGTGCAATATATAGACACAGATATGATCACAGAAACAAACACAGATGCAGAATAAAATAAATAGCAGTAAAGGAAAGAACACACCGGATTTTATACTGGTTTGGAGTTACCCTCGTCCAGTCCCGCAACATAAGTACGGATTTCCTTTCAAAAGCAATCTTTACAATTACACCCTCGATTTTCAAGGCTACGAGGTACACCCTCCAGAATCACAATCCTATAGGTAGAGATACTTGATTTTCCGGGCTACAAGTTCACCCATTTGATTTTACGGGCAACAAGTTCACCCAATTGACTTCCCAAGGCTACAATCACACCTTATCACGCTTGATTGATTTTCAAGGCTACAATCACACCTTTTCTCGCTAAGTTGATTACAAAAAGCCTATAACTCTGAATAGCACTGTGGATCTTGTTGAGATAGTGATAGAGAATCAAACTACGAATGATCGAGTTCAATTCAATGTAGATTTCGGCAGAGTAATGATAAGAATTTTTATTAAGAAAAGTGGAAGAAGAAGGGGAGTGAAAAACCAGAAAATCTGATGTTAAATTCGTTGAAACTGACCCCTATATATAGAAGAACAAAAACCATGTCCATTTGTGAAGAGTTATGGTGAATAAACACTCCTTTTGAAATTGAAATTTTGAACTTAACTGACACCATATCGACATGCACCATGAGTATGTCGACATCCCAAAGCATTTTTTGATGATTTGATTTTCTTTGAAAATAACCTTTATCTTATATTAAAACTATTTTAAACTTTATAAATATACTTGACTATACTTAAAATTCATAAGTAAATATAGAGAATGATATATATAGAATTTAACTATAATTTTACGTTTAAATCTAAATATAAATATTTCAAAGTTAAATATATTGTATTAAAAGATAGTTTAAAATCAGGAGTAATTTGACTTTGAAATTAAAGATGATTTTGATGCTAAAATTATTTAAAATCAGGAAAGATGTTTTTGATGCTTTTAAAAGGAAGGTTTTGAAATTATTTTGAAAACAAGATATAATTTCGAAAAATCATTTTGAATAAAAGGTTAGCAGATACAAAACAATGTTCCACCAGATTTTTCGCAGGTTCCATCCTACTTAGGGTTCCATCCCTTTAACATGCTCGAAGTGGATTCCATTCCACGAATAAATTGGATTTTAAGATGACGGTGCTTTTCTAGGAGTTTTAACAAAATTTTCTAATTAAAGAATAAATTACTTGAATTCTTGAGCTCTTCATAATCTTGATACTCATGAGTCTTCAAACTTGATATCTTGAATCTCTATACTATACAGTCTTCATTCTTGGTACCTACATAGTTAAATCCTGCATATACATGTATATCTAAACTTAATGTTAGTATTTATGTTTTATAATCTATTCTAAGGTTGTTGTCATCAAAACCATCATCTCGCGGACTAACAATCTCTCCTATTTTGATGATGACAACCTTTGTTTATAAAATATTACTTCTATCCTAATAACTTCCCCTAAAACTAATAACTCCCCCTTAATCTGTGCCCTAATTACCCTATTTTATACTTCTCCCCTTTGTCATCAACAAGAACTAATTCCCCCTCATTCTGGGACTAAAGTACCTGCATCGATAAACTATATAAAGAAATATATAATAGATAGATTAAGAAATAATTATACTTATGAACATGATAATTTAATCAAAGAATATATACATTTCGATGTATATTTACATGTTTTATACATCAAACATCGAACTAAATTAAGAAATCAATCCACACCAAGTATCAATCTAAACCAAATCAAATCAATTCAAACAAAGTAATAAAATTTAAACGTTACGAGGAACTTCCACCCATCCTTCTTGGCCAAAGATAGGGTCTGCTTTAATAGCATCCCAATTTTCATTGTCTTTGGTGAGAGAGACAGGAGGATGTGCTTCGTTTTCTCCTTGTGTAGGGAGGAAATCATCCATCGTATTGCATCTAAATGCCTTTCTTGCTCCTTGATCATCTGCATTTGACTCAATTCTAAGTGTCGCTGGTTACGGAGAATGAACGAGAGAATATTTTTGAATGAATTAAGAGTTTCTTCAAGATTTTTGGATAAATTGTGAATTGGATTAGCCATAGTTGAATTTGTGAAAAAAATGAAGGATTAGAAGATAAGAAATAATTTTCAGTGAAGAATTCTGGAAGAAATAGGTATATATACGTGTAGAAATTCGTTTCAATAGAATAGACATATGGTAGTTATTCAAATTTCAAATTCAAAATGAATTTTCATTTCTGACCAACACATGTCGACATGGTCATAGGGGGTATGCCGACATGAGTTAGTGAAAAAATACGACTAATTAGATTTTGTGAATAATTGTGCGTATATATACATTTATATAATATACTAACATTTATTCTAGAGATAAGATAAGCTAGATAACAGAAAGGAAATTTCATTTCATTGCATACTAAGATGATACAATGATTAAACATATGAAACTACATGAACTTTCGAATTAAAACAAGCTAAAACACATACAACAAAACACAAAAAGATAACACTAGTTAGAGGATGGTGATGATGAAGAAAGTCCAAGTTTCTTGCTGACGTTGGAAATGAACTTGTTCAACTTGGATGAAATGTTGTCCAACTTCTTACTGACGGATCGTTTTAGAATCCGTTGATTCTCAACAATCGTCTTTTTGTTTTTGATAAGGGTTTTGGTGGATGGATTAGGAGGATTGTCGATGCTTTCCAAAGAGGTTTCACCTTCTTCTTCTACAATTTCCATTTCATCCCCTTCTTCTTCTTCCTCTTCCTCTTCTTCCATTTCCTCATGAGCCAAACGCTCTTCCTTTTCGGCAAGGCTCTCATAAGGTTGAAAAACAAATGGAGTTTTCATAAGCGAAATGTTGGAATGATTGAAAACTTTTCTAGAAACAAATTCTTCGCCTTTGAAATCCACTCCAAAATAGTTGAAAATCCGAGTGAGATAAATTCCATGATACAAAGTATTCTCACCTATTTCAAGATTTTTAGGACGAAGTTCATCCAAAATAACTTGCGCCCAATTTATGTCATAATTTCCAAAAATAGCAAAAAGTGCTTTGCAAACTTTTGAAGTAGGATTATTAAAATTCCACGATCTTGGGGTCAAATTATGTTGCAAAAGAAGATTTACAATTCTTGCCTTTGGTCGAAAATTTTGATTTTTGAATTCAAAATTATCATTCCCTTCGAAAATGTGATGAAATGTCTCACGATCATTTTCATCGATTTTAAAATTAGAAAGATCCATTCCCATACACTTGCAATTGAGAATGGTACCCGAAAGATCACAATTCAAAAAAATTCTAATGCCTTTGACACTACTCCAAATTTCATCCTCATTTCCATTATAAAATCCACGGTTTAAATTAGCATAGAAAATTTTGACAAGATTTGGATAGCAAACAAAATCATTTTGAGAAGCATCAATAAGACTACGAACTCCATTGTTTGCAAAAAGAGAATCAAGTTCATAAAAAGGAAAATCTTGAAAAATAACAAACTTTCCGAGACGGACTTTGGCATAATTAGCATAATTGATGCATGTTTTTATTGCCTCCTGATCATTGAAGAGTTGCTCTTTTATTTTTCTGGAAATTCTCATGGTGGAGGGGTTGCTTGAAGAAGCCATTAAAGTAGAGAGTAGAGAGCTTGAAGTTTTGAAGAGACAGTTTGAATTTGAAAATGAGAGTGAAAAGATATGATAAATGATAATGAATAAATAGATTCTCAAAGGACATATTCTCTGGTCAAAAGGTAGATTTTCAGAGAATTGAATGAAGTGAAAAGATGAAGGAAAATTCAAACATTTGAATTCAAATATTGACATTCAAATTCTGGTACCCATGTCTACATCATGGTGGGGACCATGTCGACATGTGCAAGTGAATTTTTGTGAATTATTTTTCCTAAGTTCTCTAATAAATTTATATACTTTATTATATATTTTTGAAATATAATTGGACTAATAATATATTTCAGAAAGTATTATTATACTATTAAAAATAATAGAAAATAATAATAGAAAATATAAAATAAATTTTAAAATTAAAACAATACACCAATTCAAAATTAATTAATCAAGCAATCAAACATCTAATTCTAAGCAAGTAATTTCAACCAATTATATTGTAAATGTGTACCTTTTTCTAAGTCCGTTTCTCTGCATTCGTCGAAGTCGTGAACTGCCATGGAACACAAATTTGAATTATTCCTGATCATCATCACTTGAGGACGAGTTTGAGTCATCTAGAGTAGCAGTAAATGCACGTTTTCGTTTCTTTGCTGGATCATTATTCATTGGAGGATTTTGCCTATCTGGGTACGGACAGTCTCTTTTGATATGGCCGGGTTCATCACAGTTGTAGCATTTGACATTATTTGGCACTACATTTTGATTTCTAGAGTTCTTATGTTGTTTCTCTTAAGATAATTCATCTTTCTGTATTTCAGGAATTTCCTAAAATTGCTGGTCACTAAGGCTATTTCTTTATCATTATCGCTGTTTGAATCTGATCCATCAGTCAATGCATTGAATGCCATTGATTTCTTTTTGGATGCTTTGCTTTCTCTTTTCCCGATCATTTGAACTTCATATGATATTAGATTTCCAATTAAGTCTTCTATCTTTAAAGTACTGACGTCATTTGCCTCTTCGATAGCAAGTGTCTTGTGATCCCATTCTGGAGTAAGAGAATTTCAAATCTTTCTGACTTGATCTTCTTCAGAAAATTCCTTTCCCAAAGATATTAGAGAGTGCACAATATCCTGAAATCTACTATACATATCCAAACTAGACTCATTAGTATTCATTTTAAATAACTGAAACTGATTTGTGAGCATGGAAATTTTGGTCTGTTTAACTTTGCTTGTTCCTTCATGAGTAACTTGCAAAGTTTTCTAGATTTCATATGCAGACTTACAAACTGACACTCTATTGAATTCATTTCTATCTAGTGAACAAAACAAAATATTTATTGCCTTAGAATTATTTTGTGCAACAGTCTTTTGCTCAGCAGTCCACTGTGTAAAATCAGTTGTGGGTTCAGAATATTCAGCTTGTGTAATATTCCAAGTGTCTAATCCTATAGATTGTAAATATATTTTCATCCTACATGCCCAATATGCATAGTTACTGCCATTAAAAGTTGGCGGTCTGATAGTAGACTGACCTTCTACAAATGAACTAATGACAGGGATGCTAGTGTTAGTAACAGTACCAGTGTTGGTAGCCATTTTGAAAAATTTTCAAAAATCAGATTATGAAACTTTGAAAACCTTGCTCTGATACAAATTGTGAGAAATGCGGATTATGGATCTTAAGGCTAGGATTAACGCTAGAGGGGGTGAATAGTGTTTATAAAGAATTACTAAATGTTTTTGAGTTTATGTTAATTCAAACACAGATGCGTGCAATATACAGACACAGATATGATCACAGAAACAAACACAGATGCAGAAATAAAATAAAAGCAGTAAAGGAAAGAACACACCTGATTTTATACTGGTTTGGAGTTACCCTACATCTAGTCCCGCAACACAAGTACGGATTTCCTTTGAAAAGCAATCTTTACAATTACACCCTCGATTTCAAGGCTACGAGGTACACCCTCCAGAATCACAATCCTCTGGGTAGAGATACTTGATTTTCCAGGATACAAGTTCACCCAGATTTTACAGGCAACAAGTTCACCCAATTGATTTCCCAAGGCTACAATCACACCTTATCACGCTTGATTGATTTTCAAGGCTACAATCACACCTTTTCTCGCTAAGTAGATTTCAAAAATCCTATAACTCTGAATAGCACTGAGGATCTTGTTGAGATAGTAATAGAGAATCAAACTATGAATGATCGAGTTCAATTCAATGTTGATTTCGGCCGAGTAATGATAAGAATTTTTATTAAGAAAAGTGGAAGAAGAAGGGGAGTGAAAAACCAGAAAATCTGATGTTAAATTCGTTGAAACTGACCCCTATATATAGAAGAACAACAGTCATGTCCATTCGTGAAGAGTTATGGCGAATAGAAACTTCTTTTGAAATTGAAATTTTGAACTCAACCGACACCATGTCTACATGGTCACCATGAGTGTGTCGACATCCCAAAGCATTTTTTGATGATTTGATTTTTTTTGAAAATGACCTTTATCTTATATTAAAACTATTTTAAACTTTATAAATATACTTGACTATAATTAAAATTCATAAGTAAATATAGAGAATAATATATATAGAATTTAACTATAATTATATTTAAATCTAAGTATAAATATTTAAAAGTTAAATATATTATATTAAAAGATAGTTTAAAATCAGGAGTAATTTGACTTTGAAATTAAAGATGATTTTGAGGCTAAAATTATTTAAAATCAGGGTAGATGTTTTTGATGTTTTTAAAAGGAAGGTTTTGAAATCATTTTTGAAAACAAGATATAATTTTGAAAAAACATTTTGAATAAAAGGTTAGCGGATACAAAACAATGTTCCACTAGATTTTTCGTTGGTTCCATCTGACTTAGGGCTCCATCCCTTTAACAGGCTCGAAGTGGATTCCATTCCACGAATAAATTGGATTTTAAGATGCCAGTGCTTTTCAAGGAGTTTTAACAAAATTTTCTAATTATAGAATAAATTACTTGAATTCTTGATAATCTTGATACTCATGAGTCTTCAATCTTGATATCTCGAATTTCTATACTATACAGTCTTCATTCTTGGTACCTGCATGGTTAAATCCTGCATATATATATATATATATATATATATATATATATATCTAAACTTATAATGTTAGCATTTATATTTCATAATCTTTTCTAAGGTTATTGTCATCAAAACCATCATCTCACTGACTAACACGTTCTTGAGTTCGAATGGCATGACCCTGTAATAGTAAAGTCCCAGCTTAGTTATGAAGCGGTATGTTCTTGACAGGTAAGTGCATGGGTATCTGGATGTAGCCAGAATACGCATCCATGAAGGATAAGAGTTCATGTTCAACTGTTGAGTCAACGAGCCGATCAATTCTGGGAAGTGGTAAACTATCTTTAGGGCAAGATTTATTTAAGTCTGAGTAATAAATACATGTTCTCCATTTCCCTTTCGGCTTTCGGACAAGTATAGGATTTGACACCCATTATGGATATAATGCATCTCTGATAAATCCATTTTCTTTAAGCTTTTCTACCTCTTGTTTTAGGGTGGTAGATCTCTCTGGATCCATACCACTCCTTTTCCATTTTAACCAGGATATACTGTGGGTCAATATTCAAAGTGTGGTTCGCGATGTCCGATGAGATCCCACACATATCAGAATCCGTCCAATCGAATACATAGAGGTTCGCCCGAAGAAATTCAACCAATTCCTTCTGTGTTTGTTGGCTTAACTGAGATCCAATCTTTTACCATCTTTGAATCATCATCATCGTCAATTGGGACATCGATTGTCAGTTCGGCCGGGGAAGGTTGACTGTCTTTAGTTTCATCTTCACTTTCAGTATCTCTCTAGTCAAGATCCCTTTGGATTGGTTAGGGTGCCTGGGCCTGGGCCCAGACACCAATTGTCAATTATCAGCAAAATGGACGCAGAGAGATTCCTCTACGCCCTTTCCTTTCTCCTTTTGCTGCGCCCCGTGCAACTCAGCAACATAACAGGCTCGTCCAACATCCTGATCTCCTTGAACGACTGCAACCCCACGATCTGTGGAGAATATTAGAGTCAAGCACCATGGGGCGGTGGGTGCCTTGAATTCAGCAAGGGCTGGTCGGCCCAAGAAAGCATTGTAAGGGGAGTCTATGTCCAACACAACAAACTGTAGTATCCCTGACCTTCTCCAACTCCCAATTCCATTGGTAGTTCCACTACTCCAATGGGTATAGTAGCGCTTCCATTGAAGCCATGAATGCGAGGTTGACAAGGCTTCAAGTCTTTGGCTTCCATATTCATTTGATCATATGCTCGCTTAAACAAAATATTCACAGAGCTTCCAATATCAACCAAGATCCTCATTATCCAAGAAAGACCTACTTGAGCTGATATGACCAATATATCGAAAGAGGAGGCTTCGACCTTATCAACATCTCTATTTCTAAACATGATGTCGTCAGTCGCCGTCTTCTATTGTTTGGCCTGAGCCCTATCATCATAATTACTACAACATTCGAAGTCCGCGTCCCTAATAGAGTTGGCATACGACTCCATTTCCCACCATCTTAGGTCTGCTGGATGAGGACCACCACTTACAGTATTTATTACTAACCTCTCATCGGTACGAGCGGGTTCCTCCTGTCTCGCCTGATTAGGTACATTATTTTGAGTGATGGGCCCGCACCTCCAGACTACAACGCCCGCACAAACTATTCCAACTTTCTCTCCTTAATCAACTTCTCATTGAGATCTTGTAAACGACGACACTCATTTGTATTGTGGCCGTAACTCTCGTGAAACCTATAAAATTTCCCTTTTTGGATCTGCCTCTTTGATGATGGCTTCGGAGAAGGATTCTTGTATTGGACAATATCGCAGGTTTGTAGATATACATTCTCCAGCGACGTATTCAAAGGAGTGTACTAAATCAAACATAGGAGCTCTACGTCATGGACCATGGTTTTGGTTTCATTTTTTGTTTTATTTTCCATTATCCCTCTGCTGATTTTGCTTGTTTTGAATGTTTAACTGCACCTTTCCAGAACTCTCACTAGTTTATTTAACAACTATATTACTCTGAATTCCTTCGCCACTTGGCCCCACGTCATCCTGTCTTCCTAGACTGTTTCGCATCCTCCCTTCTTAAGGACAGGGCTGCTTTGGAATAGAAATGGTCATAGAGGCTTCCCAGCAAACTAGTTTCCAAACTCGGAATCATGATCAACCATCTTAGTCATTGCCATCAGGATAGGGTTGTCATTGGGATTGCTTATCTTTGCATACGCAGCATGAAATCTCTCTAAATAATATCGTAGTGTCTCTCAAGGAGCTTGAGTGACCTAGATAGAGTATTAACATCCTTTGTCTTTACGAGATGCATCCAAAACTGCTCAATAAACTTGGTTTCCAGTTGGTCAAAACAAGAAATAGATCAGAGTGGCAAATGAGTGAACCACATAGTAGCTATGGCCGCCAGAGAGATCGGGAAGCATCGACATTTAACTGCATCATTAGCTCTCGCAGCACTCATCAACCATTCATATTTAAGGATATGTTGACTGGGATCAGAACCTCCTTTATAAATCGATAAAGTCGGCATCCTGAATTGTCGAAGTGGTTCGGCATATAGTATGTCATCGGTGAAAGAAGTATGACTCCGGAAGATTCCCAGTTGTCATTCATGAGAACCTGACTCTCACGGATCATCTGACGAATCATCATCAGTAAATCCGGCATCTGGACATTCTATGCACGTTGGGCCAAGGTGTGGTCGGGTTCCACAATGCGAGGCTGGACCGGACACCTTCGTTGGTCCATGTCTTGCCTCCTTGGTTCCAAGTCTTCGAGGATGTAGGGTTCGGGAGTACGTCTATGCTAACGATGGTGCAGATCTGGTTGACTTCGGGCATTGACCCCTGGTTCAAAAGCAGCGGTAGTAGCACGGATGTCTGCGGTATAATGATGAACAGTACTTCCTTGGAAGGAGGGTCCGGTCTGGTAGCTGGTTAATGGACCAACTCCTAGTTGTCCAATGTTCAGTATAGGTAAATGTTCGGTAGCTTGAGTGTAGCTTACGTCCAAGCGTGGGCGTGTAGATCTATGATGATAGTCGGATGAGGCTGAACACTCTGTGGACGAGTAGAAGGCACGATCCCTCCTGGATCTCCTACGCCTTTGGCAGTTTAGCTGAGTAGTCAATTCTGAGTTGGCACGTAGTTGTTGTCGACTCTGTGTCTACTCTTGAAGTAGCATCTGAAACTATTGTCTGGAGACAGGGCCCGATGGATCTGAAGGTCCAATAGCATTCTGATTGGATAGAGGCAGTTGTATGGGATTCTGTCTGTCCCATCCTTCTTGATCCAGAGCTGTAGAACCAATCCTTGTGTAAACCATGGTGGATGATGAAGTACTTTCCTAGATTTGATGCAAATCTGAATAGGTTGGAAGGATTATGAATTTGAGTTTTGAATCTTCTTCTTGGATTTTTACAATCCAGTATCGATAGTAGATCTGAAGAGCAAGAGAAAAACTGTGTTTTTTCAATGAAAGCACCAAAGTGTTTGTACCAAAATTGGGCACAACACTCTTTAGAAGTATTTGAAAAGATAACAATGAATAATAGAAATGTAAAAATAGGATTATCTAACAAACACTTCAAAAAAAGACGATAAAAACACAGAAACACGGGATTTTAGAGTTGTTCGGCGTGTGGCCTACGTCCACAATGAAGTTGATGATTTTATTGATATTCACTTGCTGGTTACAACTAATTAAAGCGGATTACAGCGATGAATTTCGAGTATAATGGTATCTTTGAAATGCAACTATGGTTTCGGCAGAGTCTAGACGTCAAAGAGCAAAAAAATCCCCTTTCTGTAGGCATTGGGGTGCTATTTATAGGCATTGATTGAAAATATCTCGCTCAAATATTGGAAGACTTCTTCTGGCACGTGCACAGTCCCACGCGATCGATCCCATATGATTTCGACTCAATCTGTGATCGATATGAATGAATTTTGTATCGATCAAGATTTGATCCAATGGAGTCGAAATTTAGCATGAACCTTCCTTATGTTGTACGTAAGCCTTGTGAAAATTTCATAGCATTTGGACTTGTGGATTACGAGTTATGATCAACGCAAGTTTGAGCTTCTCGTACGCTGCTTTCTTCGAATCGATACTTGTTCGCATCGATCCATTCGAATCGATCCAGGCACGCGCCTGCGAGTTGACGTGGCGCTAACTACTCGGATCAATCCACTTTTCATGCTGAGTTGACCGGGTCATCCCAAGGCTTTTTCCTTGTTCACATCGACCTGGTTGTGCCCCACTTGGTATCGACCCAGTTCGCCTTTGCTTATATCGATCGTAACTACTTTACCTTGTTCATATCGATGGATACGACTACTTCGTTAGTATTCACCACTAGTCGATCGATACCAAGTAGTGGCTTCGTTCGGTTTTGAGGGCATTGAGTGAAATTCACCGATCCATGCGAATTGGTTGGAGATCATGGATACGAAGATGGTCGTTTCCCATGGATATGAAGTATGTGAATCTAGATGGATACGAATTCGATGTTCATTGATCGATACGAACAAGTTCGATATGAAGGAGGCTGTCTTCAAATGGATACGAAGTGGACTTCCGTGTTGTAGTTGATGGAAGCGAAGTAGGCAATAGTCGACCGATATGAAGTGTACTCGTATGCCGATGGATACGTACAAGATCGATACGAATAGACAGTTGCGAAGTGATGGACTTGGTTATGCTTATTTCTTTGGTTTGTATCGATCATATCTTGAGCATACGCACTCGGATTGACTTGGGATTTGGAACGTTGGCTTTCATAGCTTCTCTTTTCAAGTCTTGTCAATTGTAGCTTGATCCAGACTCGGACAAAATTTATCAACATCCATAGTGAACCTATGCATACTCGATATTCGGGATGAGCGGTCTTTGGTTTTCATTCAATTCCTTGATATCTCGGCCTTGCCAAAAGACGGGATAACAGGTTGATTTGTGTATGTACACATAAAAATACAACATTATGTATACTCAAAATCATTTTGTAACATCCAAAAAACCTTACAAACAATGTTTCTAATACCAATTTCTCCTATGCATGTGTATCACACGTGCCAAAGTACTCGTATTTATATATATATATATGTGTGTGTGTGTGTGTGTAATTATTTTGTTGTCACTTATATATATTTAATATGTATACATATATAAAATTATGAAAAGAAATTTGTGTAATAAAAGAAGATAACTCCAAAGTAAGAGAATGCTTGATTGAAAGTGAAGAAGGAAATAAAGTTTCTCATAAAATCTAGACCTAATCAAGTCAGAACTAAAAGGAAACATAATAAGGTATCGTCTTAAATTTCCTCCTTTACAAACATTAATTAACAATAGATTCAATAACATAAAATTCCATGCTTGATCACAAAAAAATTATTCAAACTTTAAAATTACAAATCTAAAAATACAAATTCAACATGAAAACAAATTATAGAATAGTATTGTCTTAATTTAACATATAAGTATTCAATGGCAAAATTAATATTGAAACATTATGTCTATGCAGATACATATAGATGTATATTGTAGTTTAAGATTTAATTTCAAAACTATATATCCAAGTAAACAACAAACTTGAATATATTAATTTGAAAACAAATCAACCTTACCAAAGGATTTGGCTAGATATTGGTTTACAATCTTCAAAACATGAAATTAAAGCATATGAATACATACATACATACGTATGTGCATAATTCAGATCTACAAAAAGCAATATTCTCATAATTAACGAATAATATTTGTACACAAAATAAATCAAGCGTGATGCTAAAAACACCCAAGAAAGTTCTTATTAACACCCTTAAAAAAAATTAATTAATCTTAATTAATTCATATTCTTCCTAATACCATATTTATTTCTCACGTTAGCTATTAACTACCTAAGGAATGCACGTTCCTTTTCTAAACTATTTTTCTTCCTTTTCTTCACGTAAATTCCTAAGCCTGCACTTTCTCTTTCTACTACATCACGTAAATTCCAAAACCCTAGTATCCAACTTTCTTATTCTTCCTCATATTAAAACCAAAACCTAAAGTCTCCACAGTTGAAACTTCCATTATTAATGGCAATTTAATTTTTCTACTTTGGATTGATAACAAATAAAGTCCAAGGAAGAAAATGATTTAGAGAATAGTCAATGTTTTAAGGAAAGAAATTAGGTGATTTTAATTTACACTAATTTTGTAGACTTTTAATGTTATTTGCAACATGTATTCATTTAGGGGTTGTTCAAATGTGGTATTTAGAAATGAGGAGCAGTGCATTGATATTAACTTTCTCAATTGATTGATAGAAGACATTGTTTTTCATGAATTCAAATAATAAAAAGAAAGAAGAAAACTCCACTGATCAAAATGCGGTATGCACTCATAATTAAGTATTAGAATTTATACCATTCGTTTTAAAGAATTTAATTGAAAATTAATTTTATAGGCCTTTCTTAATGAATTTATGGGGTATTAAAATATTGATGATGTGAAGATTGGAGATGTAGTGATTGGACTGTCATATATAAGTATATTTTATTTTTTGTTATAGAATAAAGAAAAATAGAAGCCATTGGAGAGAGACAAAAGATATATTATTCACTTCTGAGAATAGATATGTATTTACATTACATAGCCTCCTTTATATAAAGGCTTAAGAGCAAAGGACTTAACCAATTCCACGATGTGCGACTAAACAAAAAACCATAAAAGAATATTCACTTATATTATAACACTCCCCCTTGAATATGCGTCTTCAAAATCTTGAATGCTCGGATAATTTGAAAAATTCTGTTTCGAAACGTGTATGATGATTGCTCCCCCTCATTATTATCTTGCTTGCATTTATCGATTCAGTCGATATAGATATTGTCTGTTGCCTCATTAAAAACCTCTATTAGAAAAACCCAGTGGGAAAAAATCTTGAACGAGGAAATGAGTGCAACTTGTGAAATCATAAATATCATACTAAAAATGATATCCGTTATAAAAGTTTGATACTTCAGGATCAAAATAATGCCTCATTAAAATCTTTCTAAGAAAAACCCAATGGGAAAAATCTTAGTGAAGGAAAAAGAGTACAATGACATATTTTATTTTCTTATTTCTTTAAATAAAGCTTGATACTTCTGGATCAAACTAATGCCTCATTAAAACCTTACTAAGTAAAACCCTATGGGAAAAATCTTAGTGAAGGAAAAAGAGTACAATATAGTATGTCATATTTCAATAATTTACTGCATCAGATAGAGTTTGATACTTCTGGATCAATTTAACACTTCAGTAAAAACCTTACAAAGGAAAACCTGATGGGAAAAACCTTAGTCGAGGATAAAAATATAATTTAACTTAAATAACATATTTGAGATGTTATTTCTTGAAAAGACGTTTGATTCTTCTAGATCAAGATAATGCCTCATTAAAACCTTAATAAGAAAAACCCAGTGGGAAAAATCTTAAATAAGGAAAAAGAGTACATTATAGCTTATTTCAAATGTTACAGGGAGTTGATACTTCTGGATCAAGATAATGCCTCATTAAAACCTTACTAATAAAAACCCAGTGGGAAAAATCTTAGTTAAGGAAAAAGAGTGCATTATAAAATACTTATGGATGCTCTCCCTGATTTAAAATTTTCCTCTGAATTCATATTCGTCTTTCGATAACTCAAATTGGTTATAGATACTTCTGGATCTATAAATATGAATCTCATTAATAATACAATTTATTAATAGTTTCCTTCGATACAATCAAATTTTCTAAGATTGTTTCTTCCAAATATGGTTTGCATTTTATGCATTTGTATGCTACTTTTATGAAACACACTTCATGTGCTTTCATTATTTATTTATTTTTTTTGCTTCAAATTAGTTTAGCGCATTGCAACTATACATCTTTCATGAATATTAAAAATTTCATTACAACATTACTAGAAAGCAGGAAGTAATCTACTCATCTTCATGTATCAAGATTTTCATTACAACAATACTTAGAAGAAATTTGTAATCTACACTTCATGTCTTTTTCATTCTTTATAACTACAAAAGTTATATATATTCTTCAGAAATTTGTATACTTTAATAAGTATTTGCATATCGCAACTATCACTTCAATGGATATTAAGAGTTTCATTACAACGATACTTAAAAATAGGAAGTAATCTACTCATCATGAATTATATCAAGATTTTCATTACAACAATACTTAAAAGTAGGTTGAAATTTACTCTCCTTGTTCTTTGCATTCTTTATAACAATGAAAGTTATTTATATTCTTCAGGAATTTGTATACTTTCATTATTTAATATGATTTTAAACCACATTTATACCTTCAGGGTATATTAAGCATTTCAAGTACTTTCGGTACTTTGCGGACTACATGTCCATATTTCTCTACTATTAAAGGATTCATGATGGCCAGTCATGTTTTCCCCTAATTTAAGATTCTTAATCTATTTATAAATATAAGCGCTTTATTATTGATAAATTTATCATCGATGATTATTTCTTGTCAGTTCTAGACATGATGTATTGAGATCTCTTTAATTATCATGTTTTAGGTACCTATCACACTTCTAGGGTTATTTAAGGATCATGTCATGGATCTCTTTCAGAGCATCCTTAAGTGTTTCTTCAAGAACACTCACCTCCTTTATTTGGCATCTTTATTACTTACTCTAAAAATATTTTGAACTGACTTTTGAACCATATTTCAAATGTGGTTTACAAATTTTGATCCTTTAGGGATTCAAATCTATATTGGAGAAAGTCTACTAGGGATATTACTGACAATTTATTCAAGTTACTTAATATTTTGCATCATTGTATATTTTAACAAATATTTAACATTGATGATCAAAATGAGCTTGTATCCCTTTATCCTCCCCCTCAATGTTGACAAACATTGTCACATTAAATAATAATCATCTTTGGATTCTCATTTTGATCCATTATGATATTGCTACTAGCAAATACACCATACATATTAATAATAGGAGGATAATTCTTTTATTCATTAATAAGATGCATTCAATTGATATTGATTATTAGAGTTTGTTCTCATTCATTGATCTAAGCTATTGGAGGAATTTACTTATTGTGTAGATCATTTGAATACATACATGACTTCAGGTCATTCAGCATTTATGTTGATTGAATTTTAAATCACTAAATAATATCTATGCATAATCACTAAATAATAGCTTATAACAAACTTCAGGTTGTTAGCTAAATATTTACATATATGGATGTATACGTACGTCCACATATCACATGTATATTGTAAAATTTTCATATTCTTTCTCATTTGAATTAGTGATTTTTGGAACAAACTATTACAAGGATCAAAACTATTAATTTCTATTTATAAATCAATGTCAATGCACACCTGTCAAAACCGCATGATAATGTTCAAAACATTGGTTTGAAACCATATCGAACTTCTGGTTCGAACAAAATATACACACAACTTCAAGTTGTTAAGTTTTATTCCTCAATTATATCTCAAATATCAGTTTTGAACACTAATTATGATTACTTATCAAGGAGTAATTTTTAATTGCATATAGACATTTCTACACATCTCTATTGAGAGTTCTGTAAAAAAAATACAGCAAAAATAATAATAGTATCTTCTAGATACTTGGAATGTTACAGATACAGATTTCCTCTTAGCTCTCAAACTTTTGGGATCTAATCTATGCTAAATTAGTATCCTTTATAATCAAATTTATGTACACTTATTTGGTTTAATAAAGTTACCAAATATATAAATAAATCTCTTCTAGAGATATGTTATCATTTTCAAATTTATAAATCTCTTCTAGAGATATATTAGTATCACCACTTCTGGAGTGAACTTTCTCTTATATATATATATATATATATATATATATATATATGCACCATTTGAATGTCATATCAATTTACACTGTTTATTTTATACATATTACATAATTACTACTTTTACAGTAGCATAAAATATCCATGCTGGAGATTTTTGTTGTAACTATCTTTGAAATGACATATCAATCTTTAAACATAGTAACAAAATTAGATGCACCAAATGAAAGTAAGATGCGAAGAGATAAAACCACTACTTCTGGAGTGTAACGTTGGTATACAATATATATTTTTTTGGATAAATTATTATCATTACTCAAAAAAAAATATCATTATTCCTTCAGGGAATTAGTATTTTCTTTTAAGGAATTGCAATGTAACAAAAATAAAATTCCTATAACATCTCTTCTGGGATGTTAGATTTTGCAATATAAATATATAAATCTCTAAATCATCTTTTCAAGAGATTAATATACGCACATACGCATCCAATGATATTTGAAATATCACGTAACATAATATCTTTAGGATATTTGGTTAATATAGTGTAAATGTTAAGATATAAGGTAAGGTATAACTCATTTGGAGATATTTGTAATCTCTTGAATGCAGCATCATTTTCTCATATGATTATTTATTAATTTTCTTTAACTTCTTCAGGAAGTACAACCTTATCATTTTACATAATTTCAATAAAGCTTCGGGCTTCTAATTCATGAACTTCAAGTTCATTGATTTGTTATGAATTTCATGTTCTTAAATTTGTGTAAACTTCTCCCCGTTTTTGTACCATATTGTTACAAAATAAAAGTCTATTAGAATTCGAGCTTGTAAAGTTTATCAGAAATCTTTTCAGAATTCAAGACTTCAGGTCTTGGACTTTGAGTTATACAACTTCTGGTTCGAAAAAAAAAATCTTTGCACAACTTCAGGTTGTTGTTCAAACTTATTTCTTTCATTATATCAAGCATTGTTTGCCAAAATGAATACACCATATAATAAACCATATGTCTATTCTTATTCCAAATATAAAGATACAACATCATTTAATTTACCGTAGCCAGTGCATTTATGATGATATGGTAATTTAATTTATTACCATGACGACAACATTTAATGCATTTATGATTAAAGAAAAAAATGAATGCAATTTACCATTATTGTGGCATAAAATATAAAATATTATCACAACGAATTGATTTCTTTACAAACAAATAAATCAATCTAACTAACTTTAGTTAGCAAAATTTAATCTCAAAGCTAAGTTTAATATACTCAACAATAAAATTAAATGAATACCATAAGAGAAACTTTATTTCTTAATAGTCAAAATTTCTAAAATAACTAAAATAAGTCTTATATATATATATGTATATACATACATACATACATACATACATACATACATACATATCCTTTTGTTTTATAATTCAAGTTTCTGCTCTTTTATTGAAACTTCTGGTTCTTTATTATAAGAAAACTTGAAATTTAACAATTTATTGAAACTCAAGCTTTTAGCATTATAGGAACTGCAGGTTCTCAACTTTTATTTCAAATGCTAGAAATTAAGTTTACCGTATATGTTTTCATTAATGTTTCCATTCACTTCAGGTGTACTAAATCAATATTAATATTGGATCTAAACTAATATGATCTTCTAAATATGCATTATTCTTGTATATGTTTCTCTAAGAAATAATAAAATATTTCTTCTGGAAATATAAACAATATATATCAAAATAATTTCCAAAATCAAAATCCAAATCAAAGAGTTTTCAAAATGAAAACTTCATTTATCAAACATGTATATATTACATAGATCTATATCACAAACCAAAACGTAATCAAGATCAATAAATTTATTTGAATCAACAACAGAAATTGTCAATTTCAAAAAAAAAATCACAACATTTTATTTTTAAACAATGTACAGATCTCAACGATATATTATTTGAGTGTGATTTTACAATCTACAATATAATGAGATCAGAAAAATAAGAACAAAAAAATCAGATCTATTGTAGGATGAGATCTGAAATATAATGACAAAAATACATGTACAATGGAATAAGATCTATAAATTTAGATCTATAACAAAATAAGATCTTGAAAAGATAAGATATATTAAAACTTAAATTCAAATCTGAAAATTAGAAAATAGACATAGGATTGTGAAACACGAATATTTAAATCTAGATCTAAATTAATCGCAAAATAAATCTAGAAAAGCAGATCTAGAAAATTTCAAACGGGATTTCAGTGGTTGAATAAGAGGAAGAGATAAATCTGATTTCAGTAACTGAATAAGAGAAAGAGATGTACATACATGAAAAATAGAAGCCATTGGAGAGAGACAAAAGATATATTATTCACTTCTGAGAATAGATATGTATTTACATTACATAGCCTCCTTTATATAAAGGCTTCAGAGAAAAGGACTTAAGCAATTCCACGATGTGCGACTAAACAAAAAACCATAAAAGCATATTCACTTATATTTACATATATTATAACATTTTTTCATTTGTTGGTTTAATGTTATATGTACATATACACGTAGACAAATTGATAATTGATGTTTTAGGATTGAATTGGTTATTAGATTTTTTACACGAGCAGTGAGGAAGCAATGGAGCATGACAATGAGTCAATTGTAGACGCAAGAATAAATTAGGGCTTGGGGGCTTTTTTTTAATTGTTGGTATTGGATAACATATATTTTAAATAATTGTGGTACTGTTTAGCAACGGTATTAGGAAGCACTTTCTTGGAGGCTTTTAGCAGTACACATAAATTAAATATAATCTATTTTAAATTAATTAATTTAATCGTGATAACAAAAATAAAATTTTGCAGCAAATAAAATCTATAGTAACTAATGATTTCAAATCCAACAATAGTATCAGTACAAAAAAATAAACCGTACACAATATAGATTTTACATTTAAATGACAATACACAAGAAGTTTAAAATAGATTCAACAAGTGGAAATTTAATATACATATATATGAGTCAAGCTATGGATAAACATCATGAATGATTATAATTAAAAAAAGAAAATAAATATGAAAAGTCTTGCCCTTTGTAACACCTTGATTTGTGATTTCTCCTCAGGTCTCTCAGTAGACCCACACCCAACTTTGTAAGAGAAAGATGGGCCATTTGGCTTTTACTTTATTTGCTGTTTCATTTGACATGGAGTTGATTTTGGTTTGGAATGGATAAATTAATTTTCGGCCATGGCTATGGAGAGGAGGAAATAAAAATAAAATGAATGAATGAAAGAATCGGAATAAAATTGGTGTATTTGTTTTATTTGAAAGAACGAAACATTTCTCTTTCTTTCAATTAAATTTTTCTAATTGTTCTCTTAATTTTCTCTCTTTCCACCCCTGTTTCTTTTTAACATATGTTCATGCATTGGTTCATTAAATGGCACAAAATTGCCATTAATCCCTTCATGCAATTATCTTTTATTTAAATCTGTTTAAAGTTAAACTAATATCGTATATCGATGTGTGCAGATATAACTTTTATATATGCATTCAAATACATACAAATTTCAATCATCAAATAACTAAACAATAATCAATATTTATCATATATTAATTAATTTATAATATTTTATAAATTAATTAAATCATCTTACTTTTTCACAGAATTCATAAATATGATTGTGTGATTCAGAGGTATAAATTCAGATAGTACTAATATTATACAATTCAAACATTAATATTTACATATCACGTTATCTAGTAATGTGACGGTTTGACCAAATTCAATGCTTACGGACTCTTTTTTAGTATATTTTATATTACCTTTAGCGGTATCGTTTAGTGCCAACAGTTTACATGCGTTCTCTTTGCCAACACTATACCTATTTTGGATTTATGAAATTTGGTTTTGGTCAAAATTCTAGTATATCCTTAATCAACTCAATAAGTTTTTTAACAAAGTTCTTGGTTCAATAATAACATTTATTATTTACCATACTGCTTTGACCAAAGATTTTGACTTTGAGTTGATGCACTTGATCATTATACTTACCTCATACAACTGAGGAGACGAATTCTCCATTGAATAGCGCTTCATGTTAAATGCTTCAACCCTGACACAACAATATTTTCTTAATCGATTGTCATGCCATGAATTAATTATAATCAAAATGGAGTATTCACACTATAGTTCCATGGTGTTCTCAAGTCGAGAGAACTTTGTAACATTGTCGCCCTGAGGTCTCCTATTTGATCTAGTTCTTATTAATCAACATGAATATCTTGAATGATTCATGACATAGTTACCCAGTAACCAAGAGTACTTAACCTCGTGGTACCCCAGTGGTCTTGAGTAATGCACTACCCAATATTAGACACATTACGCACTTTGGTCTTAGTGAATGAATTGACATCTTTTCTCAAATCATCTTGACTAGGAATATTTAAAATAATATATTATTTTATATTATGACAATTTTCTCATGATTACAATTCATTGTAATTATTATCACATAACATGTCATTTAAAGATTTGTTGTATTAATATGCTTAGATTATTACATCACATTATAATTGGTATATAATAGAAAATTAAGCACCATCATTACGAAAAAGATTGGTTATAGAGTAAGATATGTGTAACAAATTATATAATTGCTCCTCTTAACTCTCTCGTTCATAGCATAGATCGTTGACGATGCTAATTTGATCAAAAAAGTGTGGAATCGATATTCATAATTAACCCGGTTGCAACTGTGCAGATTAGGAAAGGAAAGACGATTTTTTTATTTAGTTCTTTTAGTTTATTTATTTACAAATTAAATCTTTGAAATTCTAATTGCCGTATCTTTTGCGTATACCCTCCGTTTTACGTGTATTTTATTCCGTTGGACTAATAGAGAAATTTCGGACAATTTGATATGTGGTTTGCTAGCTTTTTAAGATGCTTATAAATGTTTATTGATTAGATTAACAATAATAATTATTTATGTTTAATAAAAATAAGTTCCCATCAATTAAAACATACATTTGTCGATATTTGTGCAATTAATGCGCTCGGTAGATTTAAAGCGGTGGAGGTGCAAAAAGTCATAGCGGGGATACAGTGAGGATATAGCAGGATATAGTGAATGGCTCTAAAATAGAATATAAAACTCGTACTTAATGTTTTCAAAAATATATAAATGGTAATTAAATGAAAAAATATCATTCAATTGAATTAACAAAAATACATAAATAATTTTAAATAAAAACATGTGCGAATATACTTTAAATAAACGTAAAACTGTTATATAACATAATTGAATTTGGTAGAATATTAGAGTATTTTCATTTCTGAAAATATATTAAAAAATAAGTCAAATAAATTAGTTTCATAATTTTATAATGTATAAATGCAATTTTTCAATTCATTTTATTAAAAAAGATATAGCGAGAATAGCGGAAATAACGGGATAGAGCGGAAATAGCGGGGATTAAAGTGGAAAGGCTATATTCTGGGGCTATATGGAAAAATCATAGCGGTAGAAACCCGCTATGAGATATAGCGGGGTTGTAGCGGGTTAATAGCAGGGCATTAACTACACAGGTCAATATATGATATGCTCTTCTGATGATTGTTTAGTTGTTATGGTGTTTTGATATGTTATGTATCCCGATTTGATTATTGTTGATTGCTATATTACTAGTGCGCTCCCGTGCTTCGCACATGGGTGTGGCAAAAATAATGCAGTTTCATTGATCATATGCAAATGTATAAAAATTATAATATATATATATATATATATATAATGAAACATCATTGTTGAAAGGTAGTGCTGCAGTGGTAAAAAAAATTGCAAGGATAAAGAATGCATAGATATATTTGGTATCAGTAGGCAACATATAATAAAAAAGAAAGAGAGGCAAAGCTCTTGTTAAAAAGAAAGATGTATGAAGAGATATAATGTCAATCATAGGAGTAATTAGAAAGTTTATAGCATTGTACTGCAAATGGTTCCTAACATTCTTGCTAAAATTTAATGTTGATTGCATGTAAGGGACCATAGTCATATAACAGAATATTACAAAAGAAAAATGAAAATCATCTAAAAATGTAGTTAAGTAATATTATTACAGTCTAAGTGATATGCGAGTAGGGAATCACTGAAACACACTAGAGCAATTGTAGCCAAAAATACATATTTATTCAACAAAACTGTATGACGTGTAGGCAAACATAATTGTAGGAAAGAAGCTTGTCCAATTAGGTGCGAAACAAATAATTTAATTAATTTATAACGTTGCATACTTGTATACAAATACAACAGCCAAAATGAATAACTTGAAGCAACCAATGAGCTAGTAGCAGCGGTAGTGTTTAGAAGCTGCCCGACTGTATTTCCATCTCCATTAAATAACGTAGGCCAATCAAAGTCACAGAATATCTAAGCACTCGTTCCTGGAATTTTGCAAGGCAGAATAAAGGTTAGAAAACATGTAGATTTAATGACTGGATATGGTTTTTATACTTTTTTCAAATTCTTTGTTTGTTTTCACTTTTGCCCTGCATTAATATGGCATTGGTTGTTATTTCTAGTGAGTAAGGATATAACATCACCCATAACTATTAGAATTTGCAAAAATATTAAAAACGTAAATTTTTCCTTCTTGAAGAAAAGCATCACTGTTTCTTCCTTAAATCGCCTTTCTTTAAGATTCTAATTCGTATAACATTTTTCCTACATAGATCATAATGGTTCTAAAATTGTAAGTTTGAATCTTATGTACTTCGGTAAGCAAAGTACATATAGAACTTAATACAAAAGGTTTGTAGAATTTTGTGGCATATTAACCATGTCTCGGTTGGACACATACTCCTAAACAAAATAAAAAGTTTAATAATGTCATTTCAGATAAAGAGACAATTGGACTTCAGATCCGTACATTGCAAAATAGTTAGAGATGATTAGTAAAAGATCTCAATCAAACTAAAAGTAGGGTACTATAATATCTAATTATCAACTAAAACACAATGAAATCAGTAGATAACTAAAATTTAATTTCAAGCAGGCAAAATCTAATGGGATAAAAATAGATGTAAAATTTTAACATTCTTATATTGTGGATGTTGTTTTTATATTTGTTATATATGGCTTGTAAACCTATGTCTAAAGGGCATTCTATTTGTTTTATATTATTGCGCGTGAATCAATAAGGAAAATAGAATCAGTTGAATAATGTGTATTAAAAAGTCCACGGACATATAGGTATGAAATGAGGAAATTACTATAAGTGTGAAATTAGATTGAATATTTTGAAAATTACACCATAAAAATAGACAGGTTTGCATAAGTCGTGGGTGTAAATTAAAAAATACAGTGATAAAGTTGCAGCCAGAATAATAATCCTAATATAACCCATTAAGGTGTATAATTATATTATAATCATAAAAATTATTTTTTTAGATTGAAAAAAGGGAAAAAGGATTCTTGATAATAAATAGTATTTGAATGTGATATGTGGTGATTTTAAGTAAACTCATTACATGCCTTTCTTGTATATAACCCAACTTATAACTAAGAGAGTATCCAGAAGAAAAGTGTTTCTTGTAGGTTAAAAATTTCATTTCAGTGTGGACCAAAACAATTCAAGGTATAACTAACACACCTAATGTTGCATTAAAAGTTTGGAAAAACAAAGCGGAAGGGAAAACTCATTAAATGGTAACAGAAATATGTAGAGATAAAATGGTTAACAGGGGAGGACATTAGAAGTTGTAAATTGTAGCGGAACAACGAAAAAGTATAAGCTATAAATGGAATGTGCGAAGAATAAATGCATGGACAACATTAGATTGTCGTAGGGAAATATATCTTTGTTACAGTAAATATGATATATAAACATGATATATATAAATTTACCTATGTTTGTATATATATATATATATATATATATATATATATATATATATTCTTTGGTTGTTGGAGGAACCATTTCTCGAATAAAACAAATAATTATGTGTAACCATCCACTGACCACTATTAACCACAGCCGGAATTTGTTATCCTCCTAATAAAATAATTTGACAAATTACTTTCATTTAATGCATAAAACAATGGGAAAAAAGAATGAATAAAATGAATGGAAAATTGCATATTTCTCTTATAGTTCTAATGTAAAACAACACCTGATAACTTGTAGGTAGGCTTAGTATTGAATGCATGAAGTTGTTTCATTTAAATTCAACAGCATCAATCCGAATTTCATGAACCGATTGGGCATGAAGTTATCTTTTCAATAAATTACTATATAAATGAAAAATGTTGATAATTGTTATATTCCTACAACTGCTAACATGCGGTTATTCGAATTAGAAAAGAATGTATAATTTCTGGCAATAACATACAAAGGCTTGTATACGATTATATGCAATCATTAAGAGTTCATATCAATTTATGTTGAATAATAAATCATTACAAATTATAAAAGGTTTATTTATTGTATATACACAACAGTAGCAGAAAAATTCATTGGCTTATATGAAAAAATTAGCATAAAATTATCCAAAACATTAAAAGAAATCAAATGAGTATTGTTTGCAGGTAACATAGGTCAAAGAAAAACATTGCAGAAATAATGGAAAAATAAATAGAAAAAAAATGCACTCATGCTGTTATAAGTTGTATGTATATTAATGGAAACAAAAACGATAACAATAATAAAGAGAACACAATCAAACTTGTACTTTTTGATTCTGCGGTTTAGTTTTTTCTATTGCAGGTGCTTGAAATCTCTTTACCGTCTTAAGACACTAAAAAGATTATCATAGCATCGAATAAGAATTGAAATATGAGTTTCTGAAAACAAATGTTGAGAATTATGGTTTTGATTCTTTACTTATTCTTTACCGACTACAAAATCATATAATCTTCATCAAAATTTGAGTTGAAATAGTTAGATTGATTCAATTGCAGCTTGTAACGGTAAATTGAATTGTGTGTGTACGTAGTACTAAATTTACATGTAATCAACTGAACATAAAAAGATGGATAAAATAATAACCATTGTTTAAAGCTAGAAGGTGAGTGTTAAATATTCAAGTAAAGAAAAATTATAATGCTATTTGCATGAATAATATGTAAAGAAAATAATACTAACCTGTTACTTCAAGATGTGCTACTTTAAGAAGTGTAGCTTTGGAGAACCTTACAAATACATCAAAAAAACTTGATAAAATAATTTTTAAATGATGAAACATAGAAGGGTACATTATTATTTTAGTGGTTTCATGGTAATAAATTGATGTTGTATACCACATACAGTAAAAAACGAATAAAGTATTATGGAAAATTTGACTTTTTCAGGCCAAGTTAGCATTTCATTGTTCCTTAAGGTAGCCTATATCCCTATTTTTTTAGTCATGGGACACTTCAATAAAATCAAATATAAAATGCAAACTCTCTATTATGTCTAAGGAATTTTAGCATAACATTTAAAGGGGCAGAGGAAACCTTATGTGATATCCCAGAATTTTAAACCTAATTTAAATGTGATAATCTCTTTAATAAGTTAATTAAAATTGATAAAATAGTTGTTTTAAACAATAATCATAAATGGGTTGTATATATACATATTGATTTTAAAATATAATTATTATAAACAAATGGAAATGAATTTGTTAAAATTATATGTACATATTGAATTTGATTTTTAAATTGAATTTGAAATTTAATTTGAATTCGGGTATTTAAATTGAAATCCAAAATATAGTTATTTATACCTTAAATCATACTTTAATTTTACAGTGTATTTTTATGATTTTATTTTGAATATAAAATTAGTTATATATTAATTTCTTTTTAAAGAGATTAATTTATATGAATTAAAAATTATTTATAAATTAGGAAATTTATTATAAAAACATTTTAAAATATATTTTTGCATGAGAGTTACATGTGTTAATTTGTAAATCCCTCTAATAACATGTGTTAAGAGATTAAACATGTTTAGTGAGAAATGTCACATTTTTATATTATTTTCTTAATTTTAATAAATCAAAAATTAAACCTATATAATTCTACTTCATCTTCTTCATTCAAATTTTCCCATCTAATTTTCTAAAAAGCAAGAATAAATCTCTAGTTCATTCTTAAATATAAAATTATTAGCTTTCACCCTTTCAACTAAAATTATAACATAAAATCAAGATCATTTCAAAAATTTCAAGGCTGCAAGTGATTTCAAAGCCTGGTATCAACTAGCATCTTCTCTGATTTCAAAGGGGTTCAGCATTTTAGTTGCTTTTAAAGGAACCTGGTCATTTCAACAAAGCACCAAAGAAAGAATCAAAATATTAACAACAAAAAAGTCAAGCATTTCCAGTTTTTAAAGATCTGCAGAACAACTTTTTCAGATTTTGCAAAATTTTGTAATCTCTGCTTTTAAAACAAGAACCAGGTGAGTAAACACATAAATTAAAAGGAAGTTAGGAAGTTAATATCCTGCATGTGAGCTCTGTGATGAATCTTTGCTTGCATGTGTGTGTTTAAGCTTTTATGTATATGAATGTTGAATCTGTGTATGTTGTAGTGAGTACTCATCTCTGTTTTGAAAATACAGAGTCCAGAACTAAAAATATATTCAAATCTCCTTATCCAGTTACTACTGGACTTAAAGTTTCAAAACAAACATGATTGTAGGATCATAGTCTAAGTTTTAAAATTTTGTTTTAGGATTTTAAATTTGAAAACTTCATGAAACAAAGAAAAAAAACAGTAAAATCTTTAAATATGAGAAAATCAAGCATTCTATTTCCTAGATTCGAGTATGCAACTAGAATCAACATTGTAAAACTTGATATTTAAAAACAAAATCAAGAGTTTTATATTGGGATTGTTAGAGCATTTCTGGGATGACCAGAAATGAGATTTTAATCGAAATCTGGTGACTGGGTGGATTCGAGTGGTCGCGGCTTGGGTCAGAGCTGGTATGGTGATTGGCGAACCTGAGAAAAACCGTGGAAGAGGTGATTGATCGTCGTGGATTTGGAAATTGGTTGAACTAAGGTTTAACGCTCTTGATGGGTCGTGATCGGAAATGAGGTGACCGGGAAATTTATGGTGAATCGAGTGGTGCAAGATCAAGGGGATAGTTGCGTAGAAGGCTTACGGAGTTGTGGCCAAAGTTTCAAGGGGTAAGGTGGTCGACGTCATGGGTTAGACGGGTTTTCAGGTGAAGTGGATGTTCCATATGTTGTGCGAGCTGCCTCGTTTTCGAAATTGGGTTGGTGACCGGGAATTGAAGGTCGGGACTTGGTCGTGGGACGATCGTGGATGGATTTGGGGCGTCGTGGGTGAGCGACGTCGTCGCGATTACCTGTGCACGTGCATGGCGTTAATGGTGTGTCTGGAGCTGATTGCGAGATTGACGCAGGGGTGTTCTCGAGTGGGAAGACGAGTGGCACGGGATGGAGCTCTAGTTCGCATGAATTGGTCATCGGCAGTTTTTTTTCAATTTTATATCTAAGCTAAGTCTAAAAAAAAGGGAGAAGAAGATGCAACCCGAGTTTAGTCTCTAGTTGATAGCGGGTCGAACTCGAAGACTTAAAGTCGATGTTTTAATTTTTTTTCAAACTAGTTTTAAAATTTAAACTTAAATTGTTTTATGCTACTTTATGATAAATGTTTAAAACTATTTGATTAAAGGAAGTTATACTTGTTAACTAAATTTGAAGTGTTTATATTTTCTTTTAAATTTAATTTTTAAAAAGTAATTAAGCTAAAATAAGATGAAAAGTTTTAAATTTTTATTAATTTTAAGTAATTAATGGAATTGAATTATTTTGAAAAGTTAATTAACTTTATATGATTAAAGATTGTTTAATTAATAAAGTAATTAAAGTTAAATTAATTAATAATTTTAGATTAATTAATTTATAAAGGCTTGGTTAATTAATTGTGGATTAGTTAATTAAGAATTAAGAATTTATTTAATTTAATTAAGTATTAAGGATTAATTTAATTATAAATTATAGATGATTAATTTAATAATTAAAGATTAATTAATCAATGATGTAATTAATTAATTAAGTAATTAGTGATTAATTAATTAATAATTAAGAATTAATTAAATAGGTAATTAGGGATGATTAATTAAGTAATTAAATATTAATTAATTTATAGTTAATAGTTAAGTAATTAATGATTAAGAATTAATTAATCAAATGATTAAGGTTAATTACTTATAATTAATTAAGTAATTAAGATAAATTAATTTATAATTTGAATTTATTAAGTAATTAAGAATTATTTAATGGTTAATTAAGATTATTAATTATTAATTAAGGATTAATTAATTAATAATTAAGGAATGATTAATTTTTAATCAAGTTTTATTAATTAATAATTAAAGATTATAAATTAATAGTTAAAGGATAATTAATTTAATTGATAAGGAGGTGAATTAAGAAGTGATTAATTAATTAAATGATTGTAACTAATTAATTAACGATTGATTAAGCAAGATTAAATGGTTAATTCTTTAGTAATTAATTAAATTTGAATTCATTTAAATTAATTATAATATGAATTAGAGATATACTTGCTTAGGGATGATTATTTTAAGTTGAATGTCTGGATTTGATTGTATTCAATGATAATCTGAGATATCCTGTGATGAGATATTGTATATATCTATAATGGATGTTTGTTATTATCTGTGGATAATGATGTGTGAAATCAATGTATTTAATTGAATTGAATTGTTTAAACCTTTAAACAACTTGACCTTTAAGATGGCGTTTGGATTTCGATGAGACCGGGATCGGGAATCAAGTTTGATTAACCGAAAACCACATCGATCCAAGTTAAACGTTAGGTCGTGACATCCCAAAGTGACGATCAAGATGGATTTTTAGAGTGCAAGATTTATTGTCGTTAACTCTGAGGGTGATTCCAAAACAAGTGTAACGAGATAATGCCTTCGGTTTCGTTCGAACCCGGAATGAACTTGTATGGATTGAGTGCTTTCAGCACATCGTCAGGTGGACGATGAGCATTCTAAGAGATGTGTTCTATAAAGGTAAACGTATCCTTAATTCTTATCAACCAGGAATGGCTAAAACAGGGGTGGTGCAGCAAGGCTAAGTGGGTCATGCCCAAGTAGGACGAGATTTACCCCTGTCTAGAAGTCCCTTATTATTTCAGCTGTATGGGCAGTTGTTGACCACAACTGCGGGGTTGTCTTGCTCGGGAGTGTCCAGTAAGGGATGGCTCCGGCCATGTATTGCAGGGGATTTAGGGTGGATCCTCGGTACGGTGATCTAGGCCCCGTACTGTGACGGGCGGTACCCCAGTAGCCCTACCATTGATGGAAACCCATTCTTCTTACGTTCCCTTACGGTTTTGAATGTATTACCCACTGTTGTGGCTAGTAGCTGGAATTTAATAGATGTAACAATTTCGGCTATTTTCTATTTACTTGAAACCCTAGGCCCTATTATAATATCACTGGATTTCCTATCAAATGTTTTGGTTAGCATAAGGTAAAAACTTACCCATGTTTATGTGTGGGAAGTCTTATGTGATACCTTTGTTTTCAAATGATTTTAAAGTTAAACAACTTTAACCTGTTTACTCACACCAGACCCATGTTTGACCCGGAGTTTATTTTGTTTTTCATAAACTCTTGAGTACTCAAATTTTTATGAGTAGCCAAGTGATCATCTTGGGATTGTGAAACGTTTTGGAAGTTGGAGCTGGAGTCCTGACGTATCTATCTTTATCCGCCATGTAATGACATTTTGTTGTTGTATTTTGGGTTGTATGGTTAGGCAGACTCTTATAAATGTCTAATGTAATGAAGTCGTATTATTTTGTGTACTCTGATATGTAAAACCATGTAATGGATATGTGTAATATTATATTTTGTTCCGTTTCCGCTGTGAGATTCTGATGTTGTTGTTCTTTTCTTTCTATCTTTTCTATTCTATCTCTTTCTTTTCTTATCTATGATACGTCTTTCTGAGGTTTGAAAGACGGGTCGTCACAGTTGGTATCAGAGCGTAGGTTGAGAAACACATAGGCTCTGAAGTAGTATCTATCTTGAGTGTGCGTATTTGTAATTTTCTTATATAACTATATCTTTATCTAAATTGGTTGGGTTACCTGTCCAGGTAGACATAATGAGTTCAAGAGGCAAAAGGGGCAGAGTAGTAGGAGGCACATCAGATAATGATAGGAGAGGTAAGGCTAGTAATGAGACTATTAATCCAGCACCGCCTCAAGTCAGTTTTGCTGCCTTATGCAAGGACTTCATCAACCTTAGTGGTAAACCATTTAAAGGGTCAGAGACTATATTTGAGGTCCAAGCACGGCTACGCTCTTGTGAGAGAATCTTTAAGAGCATGAAATTGTCGGATGAGCAGAAGAGGGTAATGGCTTCATAATAATTACAAGAAGGTGCTGCAGCCTAGTGGGATGCAGTCACAGCAAATGTCTCTGAGGACGATATGTCTTCGAAAAAAATTTAAAGAGTTGTTTGAGGAGAAATTCTTGCCCACAACAGGGAAAACTCGTCTGTATCAGGATTTTCTGATTTTAAAGCAAGGGAGCATCACTATAGCAGAGTATGAGATCAAATTCAATGAGTTATCTTGCTATGGACCAGGGCTCATTGATACTCCTCTGAAAAAGAACGAGATGTTTGAGCAAGGATTAAGGCAAGAATTTCATGAAAAGATGACATCGCACTTGAAAGGATCTTTTGTGGAGTTAATTGATATGGCGTTAAGATATGAGGATTTGATGAATAAGAAATCAGTGGCACCAATAGCAGCATCGGAAGGGAATTCTTCTAACCTAAATAAGAGAAAGTTCAATCCCAATTAGAAGAAGCAAAACAAGAAGAAGTCTGGAAGCAACAATGGACCTCGCATGTGCTATAATTGTCAGCAAGTTGGGCATTTGGAAAATCAGTATCCTCAAGGAAGAAAGCAGTAGCAGCCGCATCGTAGTGGACCGGGTTTGGCTTTGGTTCAGAAATCTCTATGCTTTAAGTGCCACCAACCAGGTCATATGATCAAGGATTACCCGCTACTTCATAAATCCCAGCAGAATAAGGTATTTGCTTTGCAAGGTGCACCATCAACTTCATCTAAGGGCAGGGGAGTATTGGAAGGTACATTACTTTTAGATGGCAAGTATATTAAAGTTTTTTTTGATTCTGGTGCTTCTTTGAGTTCTGTTTCTCTGGAATCTAGAGAGAAGTTCTTTCTTACCCCTAGTACTGTAGACAATCCCATCTTTGTATCTAATTCTATAGGGGGTAACCAACTTAGATATGATTTGTAAGGATTTGAGGATTTCCTATCTATCCCATAGTTTTTCTTGTGACCCTTATATATTGGATTTTAAGGGGTTTGACCTTATATTGGGGATGGATTGGCTTGATAAGTATAAGGTTGTCCTGAATTGTGATGAGAGAACAGTTTCGTTGGAAACTGATCTGGGTAGAATTGCTAGAGTAATATGTGATAACCCTGGAGTTCACTTGAGTAGTCTTTTACATGGAGTTGAGACTTCTCAAGAGGAGGTTGAAGATATCGAAGTGGTCCAAGATTTCTCAGATGTATTCGAGGAAGTCAAGTGTTTACCTCCACACCGAGAGATAGAGTTTCACATTGATTTGGTTCTAGGAGCAGTACCAGTGATTCATCCTAGTAGGAGGATGGATCCTAGGGAGAGGGATGAGCTAGTAAGGCAAACTCAAGACCTGTTGGAGAAGGGATTGATTAGGCCAGGTTTTTCTTATTGAGGCTCTGCTGCGGTGTTTGTCACCAAGTCGGATGGGTCGCTAAGTTTCTGCGTAGACTATCAAGAGTTGAACAAAGTGACCATTCGAAATAAGTATCCTCTTCCTCGTATTGATGATCTCTTTGACCAGCTGCATGGAGCTTCTGTCTTTTCTCAATTGGATTTAGCATCAGGTTTCCATCAGTTAAGGGTAGCTGAGGACAGTATTCCCTTAACTGCATTTGGGGGACCTAATTGTTTCTATGAGTGGTTGGTTATGCCTTTCGGGTTAACCAACGCTCCTGCCTACTTTGTCGACCTAATGAACCGAGTCTTTCGAGATGTATTGAATAAGTTTGTTTTGGTGTTCATCGATGATATCCTGGCCTACTCTAAGTCTGAAGAAGAGCACAAGCAGCACTTGAGAATAGTATTGGAAACTCTAAGAAGGCATGTTCTGACGGTTAAGTTCTCTAAGTGCCAATTTTTGGAAATCAGAAGTAAAATTTTTGGGGCATTGTTTTTGGAGAAGGCATCTCTGTAGATCCAACAAAGGTTGAGACTATTCTGGAGTGAAGGAAGCCTCAGACACTGACCGAAGTTCGCATTTTTCCTGGATTAGCTGACTACTGCAGAAAGTTTATTAAGGATTATTCCAAGATCTCTTCGTACCTAACTAAGCTGACAAGGAAGGGAGCTAAATTCAAGTGGACACCTGAATGTGAGGAGACTTTCCAAAATCTGAAGACAAAATTGACAAGTGCTCCTATGTTAGCTATTCCGGATGGGAAGGGCAAGTTTGAGGTTTATACGGATGCCTGCATAGTTGGACTGGGTGCAGTTCTGATGCAAAATGGTAGAGTTATTGCGTATGCGAGTCGACAATTGAAGCCACATGAAAGGAACTATGCTATGCACAATCTAGAGTTGTTGGCCATTGTTTTTGCTTTAAAAATCTTGAGGCACTATCTTTTGGGAGAGAAGTTCGAGTTATTTACGGATCACAAACCATTGAAATATCTTTTCTCTCAAAAGGATCTTAATCTGAGGCAGCAGCGATGGGTCGAGTTTTTGGCATCATATGATTTGGATATTCTTTATACCCCAAGGAAGGCGAACGTTGTGGCAGATGCTCTTAGTGGGAATGCAGTTCTGTCACTTTTAGAAGTGGTTACACCTCTTGTGGAAAGGATTTCAAGCAAGCAAGAATCTGATAAAATGTTGAAAAGAATCATCAGAAGAGTTAGGAAAGGCCAGTGCCCAGTTTTGAGATTGACGGCCAAGGAACATTGAGGATTAATGGGAGGATCTGCGTTCCGAATTTCAAGGAATTGGAGAAGGAGATCTTATCTGAAAGTCATCGCTCAAGATTAAATATCCACCTAGGAATATCTAAGATGTACAAGGATATGAGAAGGGTTTCCAGGTGGCCGAGCATGAAGAAAGATATTGCTAGATTCGTTAATAGTTGTGCTATCTGCGAGCAAGTTAAAGGAGATCATCAGAAGTCAGCCGGATTATTACAACCTTTGGAAATCCCGATGTGGAAGTGGGAGATGATTTCGATGGATTTAATCGACGGTTTTCCTAGAACCAAGAAGGGAAATGAAGGAATTTGTGATTGTGGATCGTCTAACTAAAAGCGCCCATTTTATACCAGTTAAGGCAAACCGTACTGCAGCTTCTCTGGCAGAGATTTTCTTAAGAGAGATAGTCAGATTGCATGGTGTTCCAGTTAGTATAGTAAGTGATCGAGATCCTATCTTCACCAGCAAGTTCTGAGAGGCTTTGCAATCAGCTATGGGAACGAGTTTGAGATTGAGTACAGCATATCATCCCCAGACAGATGGGCAGACAGAGAGACTTAATCGAATTCTGGAAGATATGCTGAGGGCCTGTGTATTGGATTTTGGTGGATCGTGGGAAGACCATCTACATTTAGTGGAATTCTCTTATAATAATAGTTACCAGGCTAGTATTAAGATGGCTCCTTATGAAGCTTTGTATGGAAGACCGTGTAGATCCCCAGCCCGTCGGATAGAGTCTAGAGATCGACTTGTGCTTGGACCAGATCTGATCTGTGAAGCATCTGCTAAAGTTGAGCTTATCAAGAAAAGGATGAGAGCTGCTCAGGACCATCAAAAGAAGTATGCAGATAAAAGACGAAGACAATTGGAGTTCGAGATTGGTGATTTTGTCTTTGTCAAAGTTTCCTCGATTAAAGGGGCGGTAAGATTTGGGAAGACGGGAAAACTCGCTCCGAGATATATTGGTCCATTCCAAGTGCTCGAGAGAATTGGTGCCGTAGCTTACAAGGTTGAATTGCCAGTCCGGATGGCTGGAATTCACAATGTTTTCCACGTATCACATCTAAGGAAATACGTGCACGATCCATCTCTTATTGTGGAGCCAGCTGTGCAGGAAGACCTAAAGGTGGAGCCGGACTTATCGATTGTTACACATCCTGTTCAGATTGTTGATCAAGACGTAAGGCAACTCAGGAGCAAGATAGTGAAGCTTGTTAAAGTCCATTGGAGTGAGGATCCCAAAGATTATACCTGGGAGACTCTAGATAGTTTTAGGAAGGCTTATCCAGATTTGTGTCCGGATAGTTAGTGATGTTTGTATTGGATGTGTTGTTGTTTGGATGTTTTGTTTTGTTGGTTGCTTATGTATGGATGATATATATGCTTGAATTGTTGAAATAAAATAAAATATTTGGGTTATCTTTAGTTTAAATGTCAGGGACGAAATTCTTTTAAAAGGGGAGGAATGTGATATCCCAGACTTTCAAACCTAATTTTAATGTGATAATCTCTTTAATAAGTTAATTAAAATTAATAAAATAGTTATTTTAAACAATAATAATAAATGGGTTATTCATATATATATATATATTGATTTTAAAATAGAATTATTATAAACAAAAGGAAATGGATTTGTTAAAATTATATGTACATATCAAATTTGATTTTTAAAATGAATTTGAATTTGAATTTGAATGTGGGTATTTAAATTGAAATTCAAAATATAGTTATTTATATCTTATATCATACTTTAATTTTAAAGTGTAATTTTATGATTTTATTTAGAATATAAAATTTGATTTTATATTAATTTCTTTTTAAAGAGATTGATTTATATAAATTAAAAATGTATTTATAAATTAGGAAATTTATTATAAAAACATTTTAAAATCTATTTTTGCATGAGAATTACATGTGTTAATTTGTAAATCCCTCTAATAACATGTGTTAAGAGATTAAACATGTTTAGTGACAAGTGTCACATTTTTATATTATTTTCTTAATTTTAATGAATCAAAAATTAGACCTACATAATTCTACTTCATCTTCTTCATTTAAATTTTCCCATCTCATTTTCTAAAAAGCAAGAATAAATCTCTAGTTCTTTCTTAAGTCTGAAATTTATTAGCTTTCACCCTTTCAACTAAAATTATAACATAAAATCAAGATCATTTCAAAAATTTCAAGGCTGCAAGTGATTTCAAAGCCTGGTATCAACTAGCATCTTCTCTAATTTCAAAGGCACTTCAGCATTTTAGTTGCTTTTAAAGGAACCTAGCCATTTCAACAAAGCACGAGAGCAAAAATCAAATTATTAACAACAAAATAGTCAGGCATTTCCAGTTTTTAAAGATCTGCAGAACAAATTTTCTAGATTTTGCAAAATTTTGGAATCTCTACTTTTAAAACAAGAACCAGGTGAGTAAAAACATAAATTAAAAGGAATTTAGGAAGTTAATATTCTACATGTGACCTCTGTGATGAATCTTTGCTTGCATGTGTATGTTTAAGCTTCTATGTATATGAATGTTGAATCTGTGTATGTTGTAGTGAGTATTCATCTCTGGTTTGAAAATACAGAGTCCCAAACTAAAAAAAATTCAAATCTCCTTATCCAGTTGCTACTGGACTTAAAATTTCAAAATAAACATGATTGTAGGATCACAATCTAAGTTTTAAAATTTTGTTGAAGGATTTTAAATTTGAAAACTTTCTGAAACAAAGAAAAAAAACTGTAAAATCTTTAAATATGATAAAATCAAGCATTCTATTTTCTATATTCGAGTATGATACTAGAATCAACATTGTAAAACTTGATTTTTAAAAATAAAATCAAGAGTTTTAGATTGGGATTGTTGGAGCATTTCTGGGATGACCAGAAATGAGATTTTGATCAAAATCTGGTGACTGGGTGGATTCGAGTGGTCGCGGCTTGGGTCGGAGCTGGTATGGTGATCGGCGAACCTAAGAAAAATCATGGAAGAGGTGGTCCATCATCATCGAGTTGGAAATTGGTTGAACAAGGGTTTAACACTCTTGATGGGTCATGATCGGAAATGAGGTGACTGGGAAATTCGTGGTGAATCGAGTGGCGCAAGATCAAGGGGATAGTTCCGTGGAAGGCTTGCGAAGTTGTGGCCAAAGTTTCAATGAGTAGACGTCGTGGGTTCGATGGGTTTTTAGGTGAAGCGGATGTTCCAGATGTTGTGCGAGCTACCTCGCTTTCGAAATTGGGTTGGTGACCGGGAATTGAAGGTCGGGACTTGGTCGTGGGACGATCGGGGATGGATTTGGGGTGTCATGGATGAGCGACGTCGTCGCGATTACCTGTGCACGTGCACGGCGTTAATGGCGTGTCTGGAGCTGGTTGCGAGATTGACATAGGGGTGTTCTCGAGTGGGAAGACGAGTGGCGCGAGATGGAGCACGAGTTCGCATGAATTGATCATCGACAGTTTTTTTTCAATTTTATATCTAAGCTAAGTTATTTAAAAAGAAGAAAGGGAGAAGAAGATGCAACCCGAGTTTAGTCTCGAGTTGATAGCGGGTCGAACCCGAAGATTTAAAGTCGATGTTTTAACTTGTTTTTTTCAAACTAGTTTTAAAATTTAAACTTTAATTGTTTTAAGCTACTTTATGATAAATGTTTAAAACTATTCGATTAAAGGAAGTAATACTTGTTAACTAAATTTGAGGTATTTATATATTCTTTTAAAGTTAATTTTTAAAAAGTAATTAAGTTAAAATAAGATGAAAAGTTTTAAATTTGTAATAATTTTAAGTAGTTGATGGAATTGAATTATTTTGGAAAGTTAATTAACCTTATATGATTAAAGATTGTTTAATTAATAAAGTAATTAAAGTTAAATTAATTAATAATTTTGGATTAATTAATTTATAAAGGTTTGGCTAATTAATTGTGGATTAATTAATTAATAATTAAGAATTAATTTATTTTTAAGTATTAAGGATTAATTTAATTGTAAAATATAGATAATTAATTTAATAATTAAAGATTAATTAATCAAAAATTAGTAATTAATTAATTAAGTAATTAGTGATTAATTAATTAATAATTAAGAATTAATTAAATAGGTAATTAGGGATGATTAATTAAGTAATTAAATATTAATTAATTTATAATTAATAGTTAATTAATTAATGATTAAGAATTAATTAATCAAATGACTAAGGTTAATTACTTATAATTAATTAAGTAATTAAGATAAATTAATTTATAATTTGAATTTATTAAGTAATTAAGAATTATTGAATGGTTAATTAAGATTATTAATTGTTAATTAAGGATTAATTAATTAATAATTAAGGAATGATTAATGTTTAATCATGTTTTATTAATTAATAATTAAAGATTATTAATTAATAGTTAAAGGATAATTAATTAATTAAAGATTAATTAATTGATAATGAGGTAAATTAAGAAGTGATTAATTAACTAAATGATTGTAATTAATTAATTAATGACTGATTAAGCAAGATTAAATGGTTAATTCTTAAGTAATTAATTAAATTTGAATTAATTTAAATTAATTATAATATGAATTAGAGATATACTTGCTTAGGGATGAATGTTTCAAGTTGAATGTCTGGATTTGGTTGTATTGAATGATAATATGAGATATTTTTTGATGAGATATTGTATATATATCTATGACAGATGTTTGTTATTATCTATGCATAATGATGTGTGAAATCAATGTGTTTAATTGAATTGAATTGAATTGTTTAAACCTTTAAACAACTTGACCTTTAAGATGGTGCTTGGATTTCGATGAGACCGGGATTGGGCATAAAGTTTGATTAACCGAAAACCACATCGATCCAAGTTAAACGTTAGGTCGTGACATCTCAAAGTGAAGATCAAGATGTAGTTTTAGAGTGTAAGGGTTATTGTCGTTAACTCTGAGGGTGATTTCAAAACGAGTGTAACGATATAATTCCTTCGATTTCGTTCGAACCCGGAACGAACTTGTATGGATTGAATGCTTTCAGCAAATCGTCAGGTAGACGATGAGCATTCTAAGAGATGTGTTCTATAAAGGCAATCGTATCCTTAAGCCTCATCAAGCAGGAATGGCCAAAAAAGGGGAGGTGTAGCAAGGCTAAGTGGGTCATGCCCAAGTAGGACGAGATTTACCCCTGTCTAGAAGTCCCTTATTATTTCGGCTGTATGGGCAGTTGTTGACCACAACTGCTGGGTTGTCTTGTTTGGGACTGTCCAGTAAGGGATGGTTCCGGCCTTGTGTTGTAGTGGATTTAGGGTGGATCCTCGGTACGGTGATCTAGGCCCCGTACTGCGACGGGCGGTACCCCAGTAGACCTACCATTAATGGAAACCCATTCTTCCTACGTGCCCTTATGGTTTTGATTGTATAGCCCACTGTTGTAGCTAGTAGCTGGAATTTAATAGACGTAACAATTTCGACTATTTTCTATTTACGTGAAACCGTAGACCCTGTTATAATATCACCAGATTTCCTATCAAATGTTTTGGTTAGCGTAAGGTAAAAATTTACCCATGTTTATGGTGGGAAGTCTTGCGTGATACCTTTGTCCTGAAATGATTTTAAAGTTAAACAACTTTAACATGTTTACTCATACCAGACCCATGTCTGACCCGGGTTTATTTTGTTTTTCATAAACTCTTGGGTACTCAAATTTTAATGAGTAGCCAAGTGATCAGGTTGGGATTGTCAAATGTTTTGGAAGCTGAAGCTGGAGTCCAGACGTATCTATCTAGCTTTATCCGCCATGTAGTGACATTTTGATGTTGTATTTTGGGTTGTATGGTTAGGCAGACTCTTATAAATGTCTAATGTAATGAAGTCGTATTATTTTGTGCACTCTGATATGTAAAACCATGTAATGGATATATGTAATATTATATTTTGTTCCGTTTCAGCTGTGAGATTCTGATGTTGTTGTTCTTTTCTTTCTGTCTTTTCTATTTCTATCTCTTTCTTTTCTTATCGATGATACGTCTTTCTGAGGTTTGAAAGACGGGTCGTCACACCTTAAGAAAATCAAACCAACTAAAATCCCTAGGCTTATTTAGCACGACCAAAATCATAGAATGTTCATTCCATTACAATCGATCATTAATCCTAAGCTCTCCAAATAAATTTTGTACATTAGGATAAGCTTCAACTACACATAAAATTTTAAGACTATGGATGGAGAAATGGTTTATGGTTTTTATAACTTATTCAGTTATACATAGAATTGAAATCTAAAATGATGTATTTTCTTTCAAACTGAAGTAGGTGCTTACAAAAGATATGAATGCCTTTCTCATAATAATCCCCATCCTTGTCTTTTCAAGTAGCAACCTGTTACACCTACATCATTTCATTGTACACAAACTTTATTACATACAAACTAATTTATGATCGAGTATAAAAATATATTATGAATTAACATATAGACCTTTCCTTCTAGAACATCTTTAACTTCCAATAATATAGGTGAATGTCCAACATCTGTTAGATATTTTGTAGTAGAAAGACCAGCCAATCCTGAATACATATGATAAATTTATGCATCATTAAAATAGAGTTACAAAATCTCATTTGTAAATGGAAAAAGTGCATAAATGAATGCAATTTTAAGTGTAAGGTTTGCAAACTACAATTGGTGCAATAATACTTCAACTCAAAACTTCCTACTACATCTTGTTCGAGTTTCCAATATAGGTAAGAAAATAGAAGTTGTAGAGCCGATGATGAAAATAAATTATCTAAAATAAATGGACAGCGCAATATAAACCAATGTGTACATACATTATATAGTAAGTGAATCATACCAACAATGCTAAAGAGTCAAATAGCAGACTAAGCCAACAGCTAAAAACAACTATGACAATAATGCAAAGTATGTATATACTTTTACATTGTGATTTTCAATGCAAAAGAAGCTAAAGAAATAATAACTATATGAAAACATAATTTAGTCCCTACTATTTCTCTAGTAAAGCTTGAAGAATTTCCGAAAGAACACATAAACAAAACGACGTGAGAATGAAACCGATGAGGCTAGTTTAAATAACAATACATTGCAACTTTTATGATAGAAGGAACGCAGGTGATGCTAATGACTCTTCTATATTCCACATTATTCTACTCCTCTCTAGATGATAACAAAATAGAATATTAGATATATAAAGAACTCATGTTTGTCCTAATTAACAAGCTGCATGTAGAAATTCGATTAACCTATAAAAGTAGATGTCAATTTACACATCAACCAAAACAGAAAATTTTGACTTTAAATTTTTGTAACGACCCGTAAAATTTCGATAATTAAAATAGCTAATTTAATAAGATTTCGTGATTTAATGTTAGAAAAAATTTGTAATTCGTTAGGAATAATAATAACTGGAATGAATTGCAACAATAATTATCCAAGTAATTATTTATAGATTGAATGGAGAATTGAATTGACTCAAATGTTATAACTTGGTTATAAGGGAATATATGGAAAAGCAATGTAAATAAGTGAATAAGAAGTGTGAATTATTTAGGTAGTAATACAGATTTTAATAGATTGGTTCCGAAGATTTGAATAGTAATAAGTATTGAAAAATAAATGCTACTAAGTGAATGCCTTGCAATCAATAGTTGGATAGGATAATAAATGTTGAATTCATTGGGTATAACAGAGTAATTGATTGATAAGTAAAATCTATTTAAAATCAAATAATTGAATATTGAACAGGCAAATTGTTTAAAGTAAATATTTAAAACTTATTGAATAATTGAATAACTGTAAAATGGAAATAGTGTTCTAAGATGTGAATTGGTTTTAAAAGTTGAATCTTATAAGTTCAATTTCAGATATTTCAAAGGATAATGATTTATTGGATAATCAAAAATTGTTTAAATTTAATATTTGGAATTTATTGAATAATTGAATAACGGGTTTAATATGATTAAAAATGATTTTTAAAATTTTATTTTATCATATTAAAGTTAGAATGATGTTGTAGAACTTTTAAAAATCGAATTAAAAGTTAAATAATGAAAATTGAATATTTTAATATTTAATTGACGGTTTAAAATAGCCTTTTTTCAAACTGATTCGGATTTCGATGAAACCAGTTTCATTGGATTCGTAATTTGATATTATTGTAAGATTTCAAATTTTGTGTCAATCGGATTTACCGTTTGTCCGAGGCGAGCCAAAACGCATAAAAATTTGTTTAATCGATTTAGTTTAAATTTGATCGTTTATTGCCGTAACCCGCATAGACGATCGAATTAGCTTCCAAAACCTGTTCCATTGTGTCCGGAACGCGGGGTAAACCCTAGAAACGCCGGTCACCACGCGTAAATCGGAGTTCGAAAAACCCGAAATGAATAGTGTTTCGATATTTTTCTATATAAGCACTTCATTATTTTCATTTTCAAGAAAAGTAAACCCTAACCCTACTTGAAAACGTCCAGCCGCCGTTTACATAACCAATGGACGAAATACACTCTTCTTCTTCCTCAAATTTCTTGCAATCCATTAACCAATTCACAAAACTTTCTAAACGAAAGTTGTAGAGCATGAAGAGATCCATAAGTTCAACGGTAATGATCGTGATTGATGCGGTGTAGAAGAAGTTATTGGGCTGCGTATGGCTATAGTTCGTGCACGCAATACGAGGCAAAGGGAGGGACGAGTGCTATGGGGTTCGGTGCGGTTGTTCACGGCGGTGGGGGCTTCGGAATGGCACTCGCCGATCAGCATAGAAGTGGGTGTGGAGTGGTGCGACGTCGAGGAGATAGGGACGATTTTGTGTTCATCACCCTGGGATGAAACGAGTACAGGAAGAAAGGGGAAAGGATTTGTGCGGCTGTGATGTAACTTTACAATGAAACGAGTACAAAAAGAAAATGTGAATTAATTTATATTTAAATTCGTATAAACTTTACAATGATGTAACTTTCTCATACGAGGTCGGAAAATTACGAAACTTTTTGCGTTGGAATCGTATCGACGAGCACTACGCGATGGAGCTGAATTGGAATCGTTTGGAGCTAGTGAAAATTTCAGATAAAATTAAACGCTCGTTTAATTTTATTCGAAATAAAACGCTGGAACTACATTGAAATCAAGGTGAGTGTTTTCTAACGCTCACAACGTACTGAATATCTTTATGCTAGTTAAAATTGACATTATGAAGTGTTATGATTTTTATTTGTCATTGTTTGATAAATTTAAATTGTCATATAGATTGTCATTTGAATTCACCGTTGAAAATTAAATTGACAGTCAATTCAAATTAAAATTGAATTGCGATTAAATTACCTGACATTGATAACTATGAAATTGTCATGAATTGTATTGTCTATTGGATGATGTATTTCGATGGATGCTATTAGTTGATATTTAAATGTTTGGATGTTTATTTGCTTATATATATATCTTGTTATGCATACATATGAAACTGTGATTTAATTTAAGTGATATATATTCATCCCTAACATTTAATTGAAATAAATAATTACTTGGCCATAGGATAGAAAATTATATAAGGACACCGGATTGACTAAATTAATAAATTTTAAAATCGTCGATTTGAAATTTATTTAAATGTTTTGATTTAAAAGTTATAAATAGAAATCGAATTTATCGGAAAATTGAGTTTGGAATGTTGAAATAAATTTTGGTTAAAGGAAATTGTTAAATAATTTAAGTGGAGACTTTGAGATTAAAAATCGGGATATGATTGAATTTCGAAAATTTATTTGTTTTAAAGATTGAACATTATTTCGAGCTTTGAGTATTACTAAGTAAAAGTGACATAAAAATGATATTTTGAATTTGAGCTTGAAATTGAATCATATTTGAAATTTGGATTTAAATTTGAATATTGAAGGATAATTTTGTTAAGTATTATAAATTGATATTTTGAAAATCAAGCTCCAAATCGAATAAATTGAAATTGAATTAATTGAAGGTGAATGTAAAATTGAATTAATTTGAAGTCAAAGTTGACATTGATTTGAATTGAAATCAAAATTGAATCGGTAGAAAGGAAACTGAAATTGATTTGAATTGGGAAGTTATAATTGAAATGGACTGGTTTTGAAGTTGTTTTATTTTGTTTTTTAAATTACTCTGTTATATAAACCATTTTTGAATACTTCAACTATTTTAATCTATTTTAAATCTACTTAACCCAATTTAAATTATTTTAAACTAATTTATCTATTTAAAATCCATTTTAAGATTTTAAGTATTTTAACTATTTTAATTATTTAAACTACTTTTAAACTACTTAAAACTATTTTCTAAAAATTCAAGCTGGTCAATAGGGTGAAATGTTTATGTTTAAATATCGAATGTAAATACGAATTGGGTTAAATGAAGTTGCAACCTAAATTGAAATTCGAAATGATTTGGAAATCGAAATGAGATATTGAGGCGAAAAATGTTTTTGAAACGGAACCTTACATTTTGAATAGCTATGATGATATTTGAAATGGAATTGATTTTTGAAGTGAATATGATATTTCGATATAAATTATGAATCGATTTGAAATATAAAAGAGCCACCGGTGTAATAATACTTAGTTATTAAAGAGATCGGGATCGGATATGGACATACTCTCTGTCGATACCGAAAACCACTTTAATAACTATTATACGCGAAGTGTTGATCCAGAATGAAGTGGATGGTTTGGTGAACGCGTTGACTGAAGAAAGAGAACGATATTGGATGACCCCTGACATGACTAAAACAGGAGCCGCGCCGGGCCATTGAGGTTCGCCATTTCTAGCGGACACACTTCTTCGATACCATATCTATTACATTTGTGATTCGATTTGGGTGCACCCCTTGATTTGGGAGTATTGTTTCGCGGTGTTGAGGTAGTTGCTGGCTATGCTCAACATCAGTCCGGATCACGCAACTACTAGTATCCTAGTTGGTATCGCCTCATGTACCTTTTCATATTGATTATCCTATTCGCGACCACTACGTTTTGTTTTGTGTTATACCTATGGGGTACCCTCTGATAACCACTAGTTTACGGGGGATTTACGGTGCTGTATAGACTATGGCACTATAAAAATGTGTTAAGGGGGATTATGGTAACGCCTTAACGCTATTTTAATACTTTTACTTTACTGTAGACATATTATAATAGCGTATTGTACTACATAGTAGATAGTTTAATGGATCCTTGAGAGTTGGAAAATCCCATAATACCTCTTAAGTTATTGCACGCACATTGACACTGGATATGAGATGTCAAACCCCGTAAACATCTCTGACGTCGTTACACTCATATTTATTTACGATTGATTTAACTTACATAAGGATATTTTAGTCCTGACTCGAGTGTTTTGTCTTTTCATTACGCTCGGGTCAGGCATGAGTTTTTCAGCTTATTGAAGATCTATTATGAAGGACGAAGATGAAGATTTGGTATACTATGATTATTTTTATCTTTGCATCATGCTGTCTGCTTCATTATTTTATTTGTTCTGTTGTATATGTATAACTCTGATAAATGTTGTATAAATAATGATCAAAGTATTGTAAACAGCTTCATGAACTGTTTATCTGACTATTATATTTTATCGTTCCGCTGCGAGATTCTGTGTTGTTTCATTTCATTTATTTCTCTTTCTTTTCTTTTCTTATTTACCCCCAATAACCATCTGCCCTTTTGAATGGTTTGGAATCAGCATGTGTATTTGATCGTCGGTTTAAACTGTCCAAAAAGGCGGGTCGTTACAATTTTCGTAACAGTTGGCACTGAAATATAAATTTAGTTTTCACACTCACATATATGTAAGCAAGCAACCTCTTTTTTAACGATGCATTCTATCCACCTTTGGAGAAATATTTTTATCATTAACTTCCAAAAAGAAACCACTTATCAAGTGCTAAGATAACTGTAAAATCAAGGCCATGAATCTGAATTTGACCTGAAATTTTCAACCAAAATCGCCAAAGTTTTCCTCTCTTTCATTGTATGTTTTTATTTCCTTTTTTGTCCAAATCCACCTACATTTGCTGTACAACCCAAGGCTTCCTGCAACAAAACCATAATTTAGTTCATTACCATTACCATTTCATAAATTTGGGCATTCACTATTGAATGTAATAAACTTGTTATACTGTTAACGGAATATGGAAAACAAATAAAGAGAGAAAATACGAAGAATACAAAAAAGCGAAGATAGAAGAGGTTCAGAGTGAAAAAATGCAGGAACAACAAAGTGAAACAAATCAATAATTAACACAAAAAAACAGGGTTGGAGCATACTTGGCAGCTAGATAATATTATTATAAGGAAGAAAAGCAACTAAAATAAGGATTCTAAACTTTAGTTCGGACATATTTCCAATTTTAAATAAGATTGCTTTCCCTAATCAATATACTTGATACGTGAGTTCAGACATGTGGGTAAATTGAGTTGGAAATATAAAACATGAATTTATACAAAAATTCATATCTCGAATTAAAATGATTTGCACAGTTTCACGCATATATTAATCTCGAATTCAAGTTCATAACCGATTAATTATTTCGTTAGTAACCATAGAACGATGAAATAACAAACAACTGAGAAATTAATTTGGCCAAAAAGCATACAAAAATGAATATAAATAGTGACAAATCTGAAATTAGTACCTTAAATATATGTTATTTCCAAAAGCGAGGAGGAAATGGTGGATTACGCTGAGTTACTGATGCCTATGTGAGCAGATCTAGGGCTGATTGAAGCAATCGAAAAAGAGAGTAAAGGGATTTGTGTTCGAAGAAAAGATAAAGCAAGGATTAAAGACAGAAACCCTAGCTATTTCCTTGTAGAGTAGAGAAAGAAACGAAGAATTGATTATAGAAAGGAGGAGAATTGAAAGATGACAGGAGAGAAAGAAACGAAGAATTGATTATAAAAAGGAGGAGAATTGAAAGATGACAGGAGAGAAGGAAACGAAGAAATGATTATATAAAGGAGTCGTGACTCTTCGTTTCAGAAAACACTTGGAGGCATCTGCGCTTGTGAAATGCAACTTAGTAACAAAATAATAGTATAGATTAGGTGATGGATGTTTACTAGTAAGTAACTATTGATTTGAAAATAAAATAATTAATTGATAGAAAATGAGAAAAATTGTGTAATTTGGAAAATAAAATTACTTATGAATTTTGAATGATATTTGTAAAAAACTTGATTTAACAATTTATAATGAAATTGATGTGAAAATTTAATATTGTTATTATTCAAGAATTTCTTGAAAAATTCAAAAATAAATACGAAAATTTTATTTTAAAGTGAAACTGGACAACTTATTACTTATAAAGTAAAGTGGGATTTCATAAATTATACTATGATTTTATGGAAACTATATTATTTTAAGTAAATACCAATATAATTATTTTTATAGAGGTGGAGCCTTGACACAATGGTTAGGTTACCTGCATCGTGATCTGGGTGCCTAGGTTCGAGTCCTGAAACAGCCTCTTCGCAATGCGAGAGAAAGGCTGCGTACAGTATCGACCTTCCCAGGGCCCGCTATCACGTGGATGCCTCATGTACTGGGTTCCACCTTTTAACAATGTAATTATTTTTATGGAGTTTGTGGAAAAATATTATTATTTGAGTAATAAAAATAAGTGATAACATGGGAATACCAATAACAATAACAAGATATGTTTTTAAAAGTATTTTGGGTTAAGTTATTACTATTTTGATATAAATAGCATTAAAAAGGAGTTTTATCGATTTAAAGTGGAATGTTATTATTTTCGGGTCAAATAGCAATAAACTGCTTATGAAAGAAAAACGAAGTTATTTGAGTATATATATTATTTTTTAACGTTAAGTATTAGTATTATTATTTTTGAAATAATTTTATGTAAATTACTTTCTTTGGTTTAATATTGATGTTTAAGATATTTAAAGTAATATTTTGAAAAATAAAGGGTTTTGAAATTATATTATCATTCCAAGAAAATAGTATTGTTTTGGAATAATCAGGATAAACGTGTTTTAGAATAAACAATAATAAGACAATTTTATAATTAAAATGAAATAATAGGTATAAATACATTATTTTGGATTATTATAACATATGTGAGTAATTATTAGTTGGAATTATTAAGTATGTTTTTTGTGTAGAGGTGAAATCGCATTAGGATGAGTTATGCGATATTTTCCATTATTACGGTGTGGGTTTTATATAGTTAATTACGATCATGTATGCTGATGACAATGATATTTATGTTACCGATATAGAGTAGTTATACACATTTAACAAGTTGATATTGTGTTGCTAATTTGCACACATATACTTGTATTGTTCTATTTATGATGTGTTACTAGTGGTGGATGATTATTACACATTCTAGGATATTTTTTGTTAATTTTTTGGGACTGGCATTGAGTATTATTTAGCTTCTATTATGTTAAACGTTTGTGTGTTGCATTATTCTTGTTACCCTATATTTATGATGACTAATTGTGGTGGCTTAGTAGAATCTGATGTTTTCTATTTATATTGGTTACTTGGTCGTTGTTGTTTTGCAATGTTATGTGCTAACAAGTTTTAATGCAGGAGAAGGGCATGAAATAGAACTACGTAAGCTTGATCCCGAACGGGTAAGTAGGACAATAGCCCATAGTTCCTTTGCAATCGAGGTGTATGGATAAGGCGCGGTCCAAACATAGTTGGTCATTTTTCATTTTATTATATACATACCTATATATTTGTAAAGTTGCAGACAGAAGCAAAAGAGTGAAAAGAGGTCTAGGCCATGTTGTAGGTTGTTGACTTGGTATATTTCTCCTATACCATGGTCACACTATTTGTAGACTTAATACTGATTGATGTATTATATAATATAGATGTTTTAATTGTTGTATTGAACCTTGCACGTTATTTATTGTTGGGATATACTTATACTGTTACTCAATTTCATTATAAGGTTTTCCCTTTTTGTTAGTAGTTTTAGATTTTGAATTCATAACAAACGATCCACTATTTTTGATATATGGAATCGTTGTGCAAGCATATTTTAATGACATTTGTTGCTAATTTTAGATGTTAAGAATAGTACGGCATCATAAACCATTTATTCAAAAGGGTTCAAGTGTCGCACTCTCCCTATGTCTACCCTCCTCCGTTTTCTTCCTTAAACACAATTTGTGTATGACAAAGCGTATCAAGTTATTAATCTTTAGCTACATATTTTATTAAGTGTATAATACATCAATATAGTTTTCCTAAGTTAATCATAAAGTTGTACTATTTTCCACAAGCTAATTTAAAATTTATCAGGTTGACTTAAACCAGGAGGAAACTAACATTTTAGACCTATAAGAACACCAAGATATCCACTTGACAAAAGCATAAATTTATTGAGTAAATCCAGCCAGTCCATCAGATGCACACCATAATTTTATCCTCAATGTGGGCAAAGCCATATGCATCTAGATCATCGACCTTGACAATTGAGGAGCTAATAAGTAACAGCATGAGGTACTATCTTATCACAATCTCAAAATACTCAACCTGGTTTTCTAACATTTAACAAGCCATTTTATGATAAGTATTAACATCCTAAAACAATTAAATCTCCCCAACCTTCCCGATGCAATTATATTAATACAAGAGTTATGCTTGATCGTAGCCACTATTTGAACAATCCCAAATGGTCATCAAATCCCAATCCTTAATGTCATTAGTATTAGGTGATTTAAATATGTAACACCCCATAAAATGAACTATAAATAAATGGAGTAAATTAAATTAAATGTGATAAGGTAGAAAATGGAAATTTTATAGAACTTGGAATTTTACTACAAAAGTTATACCATTGCGTTCGTGGAAAAATTCAAATTAATTTCCATATATAATATGCTAAAAGCGGAGCTCAAACGAAGAAGTTACGAGCATTTGAAGTTTTCAGATTTAAAATTATTTGAATAGGATTCAAATAAATAATTAATTCCTTAATTTGAAATTAACTATGATTAGGGTTAGGGGTTAAGTAACGTTAAAAATTAGCAATAAACGTTAAAAGTTAATTAGTATGCGAAATCAGTATATAATTAAGCAATGGTAAAATAAAATAAATACCTTTCCAAAATAAGGGAAGAAGTCAACCCAGCATCTCAAGGGGTCGACCGCTCGGAGCAAGGGGTTAACCGTATCCTTGTTATGGGGCCTATTTTGATGAGTTGTAGGTTCCAGATTTATCCATTTTGATCTATTCTCATTCAACGGTTCTGGTGCGTTTCGAACCACTATAAATTAGACCCTTGACCTTTCACTTTTATCCACAAATATTTTAGGAACAATACCAAAATTCTGCCATTGTTATCTCTCCAAATTAGATTCAAAACTCCGCAGTAAATTCAGGTAAGAATTTAAACCATTTTCTAATTATTTCTTCTTCTTCCTCCAACCTATTCTTATTATATTCTCCTCCAGCTATTCAGAATTCAATAAATATATATATACCTCTTCCCCACTGTGTATGTGTGTGTATATCAAAAGAAAGAGATTCTGGAAGAGATTGAGAGGCATGCAAATCCAAGAAAGGCGAAGCTAATATAACGACCCGCTATTTTGGACTATACGCATCCGCACATGTCGGATTTAAATAATTCAAAATACCAAATTGTTAATTTAAATTTGGCAAAACTCAGATATATAGTAAATAAATAATCACAGAATCGTGGACACATAGTAATAATATGCAGCGGAAGTAAAAGAGATGGTAGTTCATGAAGCTACTATATAAATATATAAGATACATCAGAGTTTACAATAGAAGAGCAATACAATACATTAGGTACAAATCAAAGTACAACACTAGAATCTTCGAATACTGAAAGCAGAATCGATGGCTGGATCTTCAAGCAAAGCTCTAACTCCAAAGATGAGTCTCGAATACTGGTACACTCAGTCTGACCCGAGCGTAAAGCAAAACACAAAACACTCGAGTCAGGATTAATATTCTCATATCAATAAATCCAACTCAAATGAAATAGCAATCGAAATACAAGTAACTCAAATGATGTTGGAATCACCATCCTCTAAGGATCCGTTAAACTATCTACTATGTAGTAGTGTACGCTAAATAGATAATGTCTATCAGTAACATAAAGTATCAAAATAGTGTTAAGGCGTTACCATTATTCCCCTTAACACATTTTATATAAATGTCATAGTCTATACAGCACTGTAAACTCCACCATAAACTAGTGGGATATCAGGGAGTACTCCATAGGTATAACAAAAAACAAATTCGTAGTGGTCGCGTATATAGGGATACAAGTATGACAAGGCACATGAGGCAATACCTAAGGTAGTGAAACTACCGTTCGCCTGATCCGGACTGGTGAGAACGCATCGCCGCAGCGATCGCAACACTGCGAAATAACACTCCTGAAATTCCGAGGGTGCACCAATCAATCACAAGTAATGAGTAGTAGTTACGAAGAAGTGTGTTCGCTCGAGGTTGCTAACCCCATTTGGCCCGGCACGACTCCTGATTTTAGTCATTTCCAATTTGACACAAGTGTCAAGGCTATCCATTATCGTTCTCTTTCTTAAGTCATCGCGTACATCATTCCAGCCACTTCATTCTGGATCATCACTCCGCGTATAGTTATTAAAGTGGTTTTCGGTTTAGATAGAGAGTATATCCATAACTGATTCCAGTCTCTTTAATAACTTTCGTAATTATTAAACTGATTGGTCGTTTAGTAAATTTCAAACCAAATCAAATTCAATTTCAATTTCAATTCGTAAATCAACATTTCGTTTGTCTTTCTAAATCAATTTCCAAAATTTACGTTTCAATACTTCCAAAATACCATTTCAAAACATTATAATTCGATTCCAACTTTTATTTAAACAATTCAAATATTGATTCAGGTTCGTATAAAAGTTTCATTCGAAAATCATTTAAAATGGTTTAATTTTCATTCAAATCAATTTAAATTCATTTTTTTTTTCGATTACATCCAATATTCACTAAGTAAATTTATCCTTCAAAACAACTTCTATTCAAATTCCAATTCATTTAAATCAATTACTTACGTTCAACTTCATTATGTCAATAACTTCAAATTGAAATAAATTAAATTCTTCAAATCTATTCTTTATATTACAAGTCTTATGTTAATTTCAATAAATCCCATTCATTTCAATAAATCACATTTTATTTCTTCTTAAAGAAATTCAATTTTCACTTATTTATTGACTTCGTTACAAATTTCAAACTCAATTAATAGAGAACTAAATTTCATATATATTCGAGAAATTTAATTTCACTTATTAACTTACTTAAATTTTCCAAAGCTTAATTAATAAATAAAGAACTCAATTTCATTAATTAACGAAGTTCAAATCCACTTATTCAAAAGTTCAATTTCTCTTATCGAAGAATTCAATTTTTATTCAATTATCAAATAATTCGATCTTTTCCAATTATTCAATAATTTCGATTTTAATTATTAATCATTTCAAAACTTAATAATTACAACTTGATTATAAATTCAAACTTAATTGTTAAATCATTTCCACTAAATTATGAATTCAAACTTAATCATTTCAAACTTAATTATAATTTCAAATTTAATTATTAAATGATTTCAAACTAATAATTCCAAAACTCAATTATTACTAATTCCAAATTATTTATTAACAATTCCAAATTTAATTATTAAATAATTAAATTTCAAACAACGTGTTTTCATCAATTACTACGTTAACATTTGTTTCAGATTTCAATCTTTACATTTTTCTTTTTATAAAATTCAAATTCCAACTTCATTTCAAAACTTATTGTTTGCTCAAAAAAGAAAAAAATCATTATTTTATTTTTTTAAAATCAAATTATTGACCAGTCAGATTTATTTAATTCTCTATCCTAGGTCGAATTCATTTGGGTATTTATCATTTCAACCTGATTCCAATTCAATTCAAATATCAAAGCATAACAAAGGGAACTTGTAGTGTGATAACTGGGATGGTGTCAAAGTAAATAAACAAGCAATAACAACAATCAATAGCAATCCAATAATTAACTCAAATAATCCCGAAATAATCGTATTAATTCGCATTGTTGTTTGTGCGAATTAATATAATTATCTTTGGAATCTACACTATCATTTCATGTAGATTAAAGATTATTCCACTAATTATTTATACGGTTTTTTCACTTGTCATTCTATTTAAATTTTATACTACAACAATTAATCCAATATACGTTCAATGGCTCAAAGTGTAATTATCACTATTCTACATTTCAATTAGTTTAACAATTAAAAGGGGTCATATTTAACTAATCAAATTTTAATTATCCTACGTCAAATTCGATTGCATAATATTTATCACTTTATACATTACAATTTAACATCCAATATAAATAACATGTTATCCCATTTTTTGGTCAAAACTGGAATATCAACGAATTGGCATGGAATTATGAATATCAGGATTGGAGATCGGTTGGAATCAAGGCTACGATCGATATCGTCAAAATTTTGTTGAACTCCGATCGGGACGAAATTGATTGGAGATGATGATAAGGACTAGGAAAGGCTATGTTTCAAATTTTAGGTTAATCGGAGTTCGTATGAAGAAAATATGATGGATTCAAGGTAGGAAAGGTATGTTGTTCGAATCCATCAAGGTGGTGCTCGGTTCGAATCCATCGGATTCGAACCCATCAGGTTCGCATCGATCGAAGACATGATGCAGAGACGGTTCGAATCGATACGGTTCGAATCGATACGGTTCGTATCGATCAACATAGGTTCGGCTTGGTGAAGTTCGTATCAATGGTGGTTCGAATCGATGAAGTTCGTATCGATCAGGAGAGGAGGGGAGTCGGCTTCGTTGATTCGAAGGAGGGGAGTCGGCTTCGTGGATTCGAAGGAGGGGAGTCGGCTTCGTGGATTCGAAGGAGGGGAGTCGGCTTCGTGGATTCAAGGCGATGGATTCGAAGGAAATGGGTTCGAAGAAGACGGACTCGAGGGAGATGGATTCGAAGGATATGGATTTGAGGGGGATGGATTCGAAGGGAGTGGGTTCGATGTATAGGTTCGAACCAGGCAGAACACACGAAGCTTTGAACTTGAATCAATCATATCTTCCAAACCGTTGATCCAAATGCTATGAAATTTTCACAGGAGCTTACATACATGTTGAAGAATGTTCTCACCAAATTTCAGCTCAATTGGATGATTTCTTGATCGATTCGAACCTTACTTCGAATCGATACCAAGGTGGGCCCGGACCTCCAGATTTCAGGCGTGTGGGCCCCCTCACGTGCCTGAAGCGGTCTTCCCGGATTTTAGGAGAAATATCAGCCTCCTACGCTTATAAATAGAGCCCCTGGTCATTCAGAAAAGGGGTCGGAGAATTTGGAGAGAGAAAGCACGCCCAGACGCTGCCAGAATCATTCCATAACATCATTACTGCTATTTATTTCAAGTTTTGGACTTTGTAACTGCTGTAATCATCTGTAATCATCAAGGATAATCAATAAAAGGATAAAAACTTTGGAGTGGACGTAGGCCGGAGATAGCCGAACCACTATAAAACTTGTGTCTCTGTTCTTTCCTTTGGGATTGCTGTTTAATATTTGCCGAGATCCGAGATTTGTGTTTGAATATTATTGATTTATATTCATACACTGGTGCTTTCACAATATTCGGGGTTTGTGACCAATTTTGGCGCAAACACTTTTGGTGCTTTCACCGAGAAGGACTAGCACCCGCTACATCAGATTTGAAAGTTGGATTTGAAGATTTTAAAGAGTTTGGATTCAAGGACAATGACCAGGCAAAATAGTAGAAGGCAGAGGGCTGAGAGAAGCCAACCGGAGGGAAGTCAACAAGCATCCTCCGGAGCTGGGGAAGGACAAGCTTCAATATACATAACTCGGGATGAGATGGAGGCTATGGCAAATTCTTTGCAAGAGAGATTATTGAAGAGCCAATTGGAAATGATGCAGACTTTCTTTGAGCAAATGAGAGCTGCAGGGATGCAGAACTTAGGAACAGCTACAGCCGCCGTGGATGAAGGACATGGGACTAGGGTCGCGGAACCCAATGGAGGACGAGATACAGAGCCCCAGAGCAATCAACAAGGGCTTGGGGGCAGGCCCACAGGATCCAACACAGGAGGACCTCTGGAAGGAATTCAACAGGCTAGAGCTAACTTTGCTCCTAGTGAACCACACGAGGAATATGTACCAGAGTTCCCTTGGGGGCATGAGGGGCAACCCCCAACAGACAATACCAGATTAGTGGAAATTATCAGAAGAACTGTGCGAGGTGGTTTGACCAACAGAGACTTGGAAGGAGTGAATAGGAGTCCGCTCGCTCAGGAAATAAAGATGGCTCAGAATCCACCTAAGTTTAAGCTACCTAGCGTGGAGGTATATGATGGTAAGGCAAACCCAACTGATCACTTGATGAGGTACACCAGACATATGGAGGTGCTGGGAGCATCGAAAGAAGTGATGGCCCGATGCTTCCCTTTGTATCTGACGGATTTAGCTGCAATGTGGTTTAGGCATCTGGGAGAAGGATCTATCAGGACTTGGAGGGAATTGGTGGAAAAGTTTTTGGGACAGTTTCGGGTTCCCGTCAAGAGGCCGAAGAATGTGATGACATTGACATCAGTGAAGCAAAGGATGGATGAATCGCTTAGAGCTTTTCTAACTCGATTCAGTGCGGCAGTCGCTTCGGTGGATCGGCCTGATCCATCGATGGTTTTAATGGCAGCAGTATCAGGAGTCAGGGAGGACTCGGATTTCAAGGTATCTCTGATACGAGATCCCCCACAGGATCTCGACGAATTCTTTCACGAGGCAGAAAGGTTCCTTCGGTAGGAAGATGCAAGTACGGATTTAAAGTTGAAAAAGGTTAGTGCAATCGAGGTTGGAACAGTATCCAGCAGTGGTTCGGATAAAGACAAAGGAAAAAAGAAATTGGATGATAATTCTAGAAACGCTAGGAAGCGATGGAAGGATCCAAAGTTTTCCACATACACAGGATTGAACGAGACGCTGGAGCGGATATACATGGATACTCGGAATCGCCTTCCCTACCGGAGGCCAGCCAGGAGAGAGCCTTCTGAACGAGAGAGGGCATCAGGGAGGCATTGTCTCTTCCATGACTTGGACAGACATGATACCAATAGCTGCAGACATTTAAAAGACATAATTGAGGAGCATGTGAGGAATGGGCAGCTGAGGCAATATATTGGAACACGGAATGCAGCAGTGGAGAAGGAGCAGCCACCATCTACCTCACACCGTGATGATGGGAGGCCCAGGAATGATGGTCGATTGGTTATCAATTGACATGGATAATATGGAATAAGTAACAAGCTATTAGCAAATGGTTAAGTCGTTTACACATGTACGGGGATGGAGATAGCCCCTAGGCATGCTCTGAATGATGATAAACTGCGAAGCTATGGCTTGTGAAATCTGTTTTTCTGTTTTGGATTGGACACTTGGTTTTCTGATTTGGTTTTGGAGTTCGGATTGGACTCCTGGTTTTTGTTTGCTTTCTTGTTTGGATTTTTCCTTCGGATGATTGATTTTGTTTTGGTTGCTGGTTTGGTTTTCTGATTTTTTGGCTTTGATTTGGATTTTCGGATGAGGATTTTGGATTGGATTTTGGTTGGATTTTTATCTGATTTTTGATAAAAGGTCGTCAGGTATGGATTATGCCTGGCAAGGGATGAGTCGCTTTGCCCGAACGCGGTAAATTGACTCATTCAGGTCGTCGAGTATGGACTATGCTCGGCAAGGGTCCAGAGTGACCAGGATTCGGCCTAGGACTTAGGCCCCATATTATCGAATATTGTTTCAGGTCGTTGAGTATGGACTATGCTCAACAAGGGTCCGAAGAGACCAGGATTCGGCTTAGGACTTAAGCCACGGCATTGCACAACGTCCAGGGACACTGGACCATGGTCGTCAGGTGTGGATTACGCTTGGCAAGAACCCGGAGAGGTTAGATCAACGTCCAGGGACACTGGACCACGGTCGTCAGGTGTGGATTACGCTTGGCAAGAACCCGGAGAGGTTAGCTCAACGTCCAGGGACACTGGACCATGGTCGTCAGGTGTGGATCACGCTTGGCAAGAACCCGGAGAGGTTATGGATTCGGATATCGACCCGGAAAGGTCTTGGATTCGGTCATTGGCTATTGGATAAGGATGGATTGGGACTCGGTTGTCGAGTTCGAATGGATATGGAATTGGCTGAGGCTTTGGTTACGGGATTTGGAATCGGGCATCGACTCGAAGCAGTCAAGGATGATATACTCTGGCAATGTGGCTATGGACTTCGGATATTGGATTCGGAACTACTCAAAACATGCCTTGTTATCACAAGGCATGTTTTGGGGGGCAAAATGTTGTCCCATTTTTTGGTCAAAACTGGAATATCAACGAATTGGCATGGAATTATGAATATCAGGATTGGAGATCGGTTGGAATCAAGGCTATGATCGATATCGTCAAAATTTTGTTGAACTCTGATCGGGACGAAATTGATTGGAGATGATGATAAGGACTTGGAAAGGCTATGTTTCAAATTTCAGGTTAATCGGAGTTCGTATGAAGAAAATATGATGGATTCAAGGTAGGAAAGGTATGTTGTTCGAATCCATCAAGGTGGTGCTCGGTTCGAATCCATCAGATTCGAACCCATCAGGTTCGCATCGATCGAAGACATGATGCAGAGACGGTTTGAATCGATACGGTTCGAATCGATACGGTTCGTATCGATCAACATAGGTTCGGCTTGGTGAAGTTCGTATCAATGGTGGTTCGAATCGATGAAGTTCGTATCGATCAGGAAAGGATGGGAGTTAGCTTCGTGGATTCGAAGGAGGGGAGTCGGCTTCGTGGATTCGACGGAGGGGAGTCGGCTTCGTGGATTCAAGGCGATGGATTCGAAGGAAATGGGTTCGAAGAAGACGGGCTCGAGGGAGATGGATTCGAAGGATATGGATTCGAGGGGGATGGATTCGAAAGGAGTGGGTTCGATGTATAGGTTCGAACCAGGCAGAACACACGAAGCTTTGAACTTGAATCGATCATATCTTCCAAACCGTTGATCCAAATTCTATGAAATTTTTGCAGGAGCTTACATACATGTTGAAGAATGTTCTCACCAAATTTCAGCTCAATTGGATGATTTCTTGATCGATTCGAACCTTACTTCGAATCGATCCCAAGGTGGGTCCGAACCTCCAGATTTCGGGCGTGTGGGCCCCCCCACGTGCCTGAAGCGGTCTTCCCGGATTTTAGGAGAAATATCAGCCTCCTATGCTTATAAATAGAGCCCCTGGTCATTCAGAAAAGGGGTCGGAGAATTTGGAGAGAGAAAGCACGCCCGGACGCTGCCAGAATCTTTCCATAACATCATTACTGCTATTTATTTCAAGTTTTGGACTTTGTAACTGCTGTAATCATCTGTAATCATCAAGGATAATCAATAAAAGGATAAAAACTTTGGAGTGGACGTAGGCCAGAGATAGCCGAACCACTATAAAACTTGTGTCTCTGTTCTTTCCTTTGGGATTGCTGTTTAATATTTGCTGAGATCCGAGATTTGTGTTTGAATATTATTGATTTATATTCATACACTGGTGCTTTCACAATATTCGAGGTTTGTGACCAATTTTGGCGCAAACATAACAACAATCAATCAATTATCAATCAAACGGGATTATCATCGTATAATTAACCGATAATGATGTCAGATGTCATAGGTGAACTGATACAGGTAATAACATATATTTAACAGTGTAAATAACTAGCAGCAGCATATTTCAATTGTCGTTTCAATTGAAATCAAATTTAATAAATAAATGAACATTAATCGTGAGTGATTGCTCACCTTTCGAGGCTAGACAGATTTCATAAGGTGACACAGATACGCACACTGATACAGACGCTGAAATCGAATTTCGAATCCACGCAAAGCAAAATCGGCACGAATTTCAACGATCAAAGCTGACTGGCCCGAATTTGATGACAACAGATCAGATCAGAACTGGAACGATAAAGATAAACTGTATAAGCGAATTGTATAACCATCTATATTATATATACATATGAAATTTATATTTTATATTCAAACGGAATAAATTAAATATGCATGTGTTTCGAACATATATATTTAAATCAAACTTACTTTTATTAAAATATATATATATATATATATACACACACATTTAAAACAATACATATTTTGTTTAAATTAAATAGTTAATCCTCAAACGAACTTTACCAAAATTTACGATAACAACCAACGTTACTAACAGACTATGTTTTTATATAAGTACATGTACATAAAAATAGAATGTTAATATTTATCTCTTTTCAAATATAAGTAATCTAATTTCATGCATATATAACCTACATAGGTCATAAAAAATCATGTAGACCGTAGTCATTATAAAATATTGTTACATGATGTAACAGGATTACTCAATATAAAACACACCAGCCCCAAAACAAACCCGCAGTTATATAGCCGGTATATGTAATAGAACAAGTATACAAATTATAGCTTATATAGATTATAAACCAACAGTTTCATAAAACAACAAAACTAATAGACATAGGTTACTTACTTTATTAAAATATTTATTATAACATTCACTGCATATTTTTATACCACTCACGCAACACAAATATATCTTTATACGTTTATTTTCTTTACATATATAGCACTCACACAACACATATTATGGTAAACAAGCAAACGAACACACACCAAAAGAATATAAATCTATAACATATACTGACAGTAAATGATAACACACATATAATACAGTATTAAATAATATAGCAAGATTTATAACATATAACATTTAAATAAAATAATAAATTGTGTAATATTATATACGTAACTAATATAACTATGTATAAAACTCATATATATAACTTGTAGTATATACTACAACATGCAATATGTAAAGTATACTTCATTTATGACAAAGCATAGTATGTATCTATATATATTTTAAGTTTAAAACAATCTTTAAAATAGTACTACGAACAATTATAAAGCTTACATACATGAACTACCTTGGAATTAAAAATATTTACATATTCTAATATATAAATTGTGGAACAGAGAATATGTAAAATAAACTGTAGGAATATATATAGAGCATATGTATAACATATATACACTAAAGTCATTATCTGTTGTAAAGCAACTCAGCCTATTATATTATAATATATATATTGGAAGACACTTTTCCTTTTGAAAGCCAAACCAGAGTATAAACGCATGTATATAAACAACTTATAATATAAACTATATATATGCAAATCTATGCACCTACCAACGCAAGAGAAAGACCCGACAAAATGGAGGTTCTGGAAACAGGTAAATCGGCTGCACTTGAAGCAAAGGACGGATGTGGCGGACACAGACGTGACAGGGAAGATAAGATGGCGGTGGTTGGTCATTTGTGGATGGGCACGGGTGTTTGAGGGGGAGGAGTGTGGCGGGTGCAGGTTGGTGGAGTGGTTGGTCAGGGCTTTCATGGAGGTTGACTGCGAGAGGCTGGGCAGAGGGAAGAGAGAGGAGGGAGGCCATGCGGTAGTGGAGTAAGGCTAGTGCAGTGGTGGGCCTCGGCTTTGGTTAGTGACACGTCGATGGCGGGTGGGGTGGTCGGTACTACTGCGCCGTGGAGGAAGGATGGAGAAGTGGGAAGGAAAGAGAGTTTGTATAGTGAATATGAAAAGTGCGTTTGTTCTTTTCTCTCTGGAAATGGAAAATGCATGCGAGAATGGCACTAAAATAAAAGTCAGAGCATATCACCAAGAGGAAGAGAAAGAGGCATGCGGTGATTTAAAGGTAGGATAGTAGAGGTCAGATGTTACTGTTAGGAATATAAAAGGAAAAAGGCTGAAAGACCACGGGAAATGTGACGCCCCACCTCTATACCCACGCTAGCCAAGAACGTTACGGTGAATGCTGTCAACTAGCACGGAGAATAAGGCTGTTGAGGAGCGACCATCCGTGTAATTGCTTTGTGCGAGCATTGATATGTCAGATAGTATAACATGTAATACTTTATCAAGAGAATCCGACATACCGACACAAACTTAAAGCTACTACACGGTGGCTATAATATCTTCGGAAACAAATACAGAAATAAACATAACATAAATCAGTCACAGATAATTCATATCACAAAGGCGGAAGAAGATATGGATATATAATTAACACATGGAAGTGTATATCAGAGTAGTGGTCAAAAGGATCCACAATAATACAAAATAATAGCAACACGTGCTATACAAAAGAATACAACTATGAGTCTATATCTCAAGTGTATATAACAAAATAAACTACTAATCTAAGTAGTTTGCCAAAAGTCAGAGTAATGAATCCCTGGGGAGAAGTCAAGCAGAAGCACCTATAACATCTCGGTCTGACCCGAGTATTATTTAATAAGAAAATAATAAACGGATCAGTCTAACTATAAATATCACATGAAACGATATAGAATAAGAGATATGACCAAACACATAATAATCACAATGCCAAGTTGTGATATATATAAGTAGTTGAAAATCATCAAGGGATTATTCAAGGTCACAAAATCTACACAAGAATCAAAGAAACGTCATACTCCCAATTTAGTTCACCAAACCATAAATATTGACGATAATATCAATGTTAATCACAAAAGTCAATGACACACAAATTCCAGAATTCAACACACGAAATCCAGAAATCACAAAAGTCAATGACGCACAATTCCACCAATGCACAAATATCGATAAAGATTATCAATGGAAATCACGAAAATTGGTGAAGCACAAATTCTAGAAATCATCTCAAGAAATCCAGAAATCACAAAAAGGGGGAAGAGGCCTATCACAAACGGGAGCACAAGGCTCACCAACACGTGTATCACAAACGGAATGCTAATTCCATGGTTGCTAACCATCACAAATTGAGCCAAAGCTCCACAAACGGCCCGAAGACCATGGGTTGCTACCCCACCAATTTGAGTCGAAACTCCACAAAACGGGGTTTAGTCTCCCTCGCAGACAAAGAGACATCGCACATTGCTAGTCTAAATCATAAAAATGATCGTCATGATCATCAAGAAGTGTCAATTACAGTAAGCTAGTAAATATATGAGCTTAGCTTCATGTCCCATAACCACTAGCTTAACTTAAATATTTACGAACAAATTGTAGATCTCCACTAGGAAATTGTCACAAGAGATTCAATCGAAGAAGTCCAAGAATCAACCGACGAAGTAAATGCAAGCGTTTCATACCACCTGTTTTACTAAGCCGTTTAATTAGATTTCTCATACGAGTGAGGTAAAGGTTTGTATATCTTATATATAAAGCAAATACTTGAACAAGTGAAGCCTTTTCCACACTTTCAAAACTGCCCTTCGTTCCTATTTGTAAATAATAATTCACGCCATTAATAGAAGGACATATACGTCTTTTATGTTCTACACGTTTCACCATGGTTCTATTCCATGTTTTCTGCTCCTATCTCTGCGGCCCATTTCTTCAGTTGCTGGTTACAATTATTCGTCTTCTCATCTCCTAATCCAGAAGAATATATTCCAAAACTGAATCAAATTAGAAATACATCATTTACAAAAATCTCAAAAGAGTCATTCGTCCCTCAATTTTTACAGCCACGTTTTACAAATCCTAATTTTATTTTATTTTCGCAGCCATGGCAGCAATGACTTCCGTTCCACCACTGTGAAACCACGAATCTAAACTTGATGATAATTTGTTTGCGTTCGAAATAAGCGGGGGAGTGGAGCCGATATCCAGCTTCGATCAGATAGGGATTAATGAGGATTTGTTGTGAGGAACCTATGCCCATGGGTTCAAAAACCATCTACTATACAACAGAGAGCATTTTTGATTATTGAATGTGATGTGATTGCTCAAGCGCGGTCTGCGATAGGTAAGAGTTCTATGATTGTTGTTACTGTTTGTCAAATGGTTGATACAAAAGTTAACGATAAGCGTTTCCCGTCTCTTATTTTAAACATACACAGTACAAATTTAACTCTAAATGTATTTATTATTTTGTTTGTTTGGTATTAGTTGAGCAAACTAATATAGTGTCATATGTTGAAACCAGTTGTAATACACAATAGGTATGAGTCTATGAATGGATATTTTAGAATTAACAATGAACGTTTTTCAATTTATACACTGTTTTTGTGTCTATGTTCCTTTTTTAAAGGAAAAAATCGCTTTTGCATTTGACTAATAACTCTTTTCTATTTATATAGGAAACAAATGGATGGTGAAGTGGATATGAGGATTTGATGATGAAAAAAAGGCTGATATGAAGCTGAAATAATAGAGATTAAGAAAGGTACTTCATTTTTCATCCATACCCTTTCATTCATAACTTTTTATAAGAGAGTTTGTAGTAAAGTTTTATCTCTTTAGTTTAATTCATGGTTGAAGCAGAACAAACCATGTACAAGGATAGAAAAAACAATAGGAAAATTTTAAACTAACCAAACACTCAATATCTAAGTGAGTGGATAATCAAAAGAGACGTTGGCTCAATGTTATGTTATGCATTTTAATGCTATGTTAAAAGATGGCTTACTTATACGGTCATTCCTTTGTTCATTAAATTTATATATGATACACTAATGCTATATTACCCATTTGAATTTTTAAGGGCTGATGCATTTACATCCTTTGGAATAGTTTTCCAATTTTCATATCCATACATACCATTTGCAATTCCACTTTGCTTTCTCGGTGACATTTATTACTGTTTTCAATAATATCATTTATGTCAAGACATAACTAACAATGTGCTAACTTAAGATTCCTTTTTCGTTTCCATTTTTTTTGAGAAATTTTTAACTGCCTTTTGCTGTTTGAAAGTCCGTGTCTAAATTTTACTGTAACATTTTTTATGCATATTTTCTAACAGTAAACAATCCATATTAAAGGCAACACTTACCCCACAAGTCAGTATGTGTCTTCAGAGAGCTTTAGGAGTGAGAAAAGCTTGCTAGAGAAACTTTTAATCATCTAACCAAGATTCCAGAGTCTACAGATTTAAAAGTTGTATGTAGATGGTCTGAAAATTTTGTGGTTAGTCTCATAAGCTGTATCATATTGTTATGCTCTCTTTTCTTTTTAGTTTGTTTTTCACTTAATAATCATACAATATGCTCAACTTTTATCATAAACAATTGTCTCATGGATGAATGTCCCACGGTATAAATGGTTATCTTAATCCTATGTAAAATGTAGTAGTGTATGATGGAAGAGTAGTGGGCCTGATAAAGTTCTAATATTCACTAACTGGCATGTTCTAATTAAAGCCTAAGCCTCCTACAATACTGAAACGGTGCTCCAATGCTTTAATCAGGACTGAAACCTATTCTTTTTGCTTTATAAACTTTATAAGGCTGTGGTTCGATTGCCTTTACAAAAAGTCCTTGCTCTGGATCCATAAAGCGATGCATCAAATGATAAAGCTAATCCTGGGCTTTGTGGTAATGTATGTGCAAGAACAGTGTTATAAAATTTCATGGATGTCATTCGTTCTCTAAAGGGTGCAGGATAATATTTATTCTATTAAAGCTTCTTTTGTTTAGTGTGCATAAATTCTGATAATTACATTTGGTCTGAAAGGTTTTGTGAAATTATTGATTACCTTTTATACATTTCACAGTTGCAAATTTTTAAGGGGACGAGAATTATAACAATCATATGGATTTTACTTTGCAGTAATGTTGTGTCGTTTAAGGCCTTTTTTATTTATATAGTTCATTAATACTATAGAAATGAAATAAAAATTAGCTTTTTGGATCCACTAACATATACTGCTCTAATGACTTGAGCGGAGTCTATAATATTCAATTTGCACATGGTTTTATCTTTATTAGTATAGAAGCACAACTTTTGGAAACCTGATAATTGAACCAAACACCCACAGAAACTGAATTTAATGATGCATAAATAAATTCATAAGAGACTTACCTGTTCCAAGTAAAATTGCATATAACGTGTTCATAATATCAGCCCTGAGATTTTTAACTAATTAAAGTAGATCAAAAATCAAGCACTGATGCAAATTTTGCATGATATATAATCTTCCTCTATGTTTGACAAGGCAACACACTCGCTAGCTCTCTCAAACACCCACACTAAAACCTCACACAGTGCACATACAAACATGCTACTGAGTAACTTATAATATGAAACTACTGCTGTGGCTTAAAATATAAAACATGTTGTTGTTGTTGTTGTTGTTTAAACCAGGAAACTTGACCATGCTACTATATGCATTAAATCAAGAAAGCATGCTACGTGTGCTTTAAAATATAAAACCATGCTTCTGCCGTATGAGTTCAAACAAAGGAACATTTTACTAAATGTCTTAAATCAAGAAATATGTTTTGAGATTTATAAACTTTGCATTTCCCAGACCAGTGTAACCCGTACTTATTTTCTTATACACAAATTTGTATATATCTGCATGTGCATGTGCCTGTACATTAACCAATTTGAACATGTCTTATTAATCGAATGGGGTAATTTTGGAATTTCAAAAACACACCGTGTGAACCATGTTGATTGAATTCTCTTTATTAATAGTAAAGATATGAATTATTGATGAACGAAGAAACGAAAATCTGGAATTCTGTGTTTGAGAAGGCGGAGAAAAATGCAGGAATTGAAAAGGGAAGCATAAGGGCAACGGTACTAATAGAAACTCTGCCTCCTGTGTCTCAAATGAACGAGATACTGTATGAGTTATCATGGTATCATAAGGTTAAAGTAGAAACATTTTTGATTCAAACTTTGAATTTTTTTTAATCATCTGACGTGTATTCTTTTCACAATCACAAATTTAACAAAAATATTAACGAGTATATTCAACAAAATGTGAATTTAAAAAAGAAAAAAATACGACCTAAATGATATATGAGGGACTACTGACTATAGAGCACTAAAAAGGACAGAGCAAGTAATCTAGCAACAAGACATTGTGAATTCTTTTGTGTTCTATGAAATAGCCCATATATATTATGGAAGAAAAAGCAAAATGAAAAGGCAAAATACGAAGGACTATTTTGTCATTCCATTGCACACGTTCTCATAATCCCACTTTCATGTACATTGATTGTTTTCAAGTTTCTCCATACTTCCACCAACCCGCAGCTGCTCTAGTTGTTTTTAATGTTGAAAAAAACCTTGACTGCTTCAAATCAGCATCAACTTCTTCCAAGTTTCTTCATTTGGCTTCCGACTTCACCCATCCTCACACACATTGTTTCTTAACACCAGTTCCATCTGCGCACGTGCATCGCACGTGCCAATCTACTCGTACTAATAGATTGGAAAACGGTTTTATAAACAAATTTGTTATTGAAAATAGAGTTGAAATCGTTTTGAGGAAAGAGTTTTGGTATTTACTACTAGTATTGAAACCTTTATATTTTTAGAGTGACAAAACACAAAAATGATTGTAGAACAATCGACCACCAAAGTTCACATTCAAAGACGCGAATAAAGATCCAAAGAAACCGATCCGAATCCATCAAAATGGATATTCCCAAAAATTCCAAAAATAGAAGTCATTAGCGTCGTAGCAACAACAAGTGGGAAATAACACGAGTCGATGGAATTTGGAAACCAAGCAAAAATATGCACAAATAGGCATAATTAGGCAAATTGGTGCAGGTCAGTCGACTGACTCAAAGGTCCAGTCGACTAAACCAGAAGCAGGGAAAAATAATTTCCTACAGTCAGTCGACTGACCTAAAAATTCAGTCGACTGAATGCAGGGAAACAGAGGACCCGAGCCTCTAGTTATTGCCTTCGGAATGCCTGTGTGCTACAGCCAGTCGACTGACTCAAGGGTCCAGTCGACTGACTGACACCAAGGCTGTTTTCCAGCCTATGAAATGAAGATGCTATCTTCTTCCAAATGCAATCGAGCGAGCACGGTCACTAGGGGTTTATGCCAATCGACTACCCGGTCCTATAAGCTCTTCGACGCATCACCAAAAACAATTTCAAACTACAAAGTTATGATTTTTTGAAGATTTGAACTCGAAACACTAAAAATTGGAATATACACCAAATCAATCCAAACCAAAACCAAATGCACATGAATATGTGTTAGGAATTCATACCTAACAATCGAAGATAATCATAGACCTAGATGTGAGATTAAAAATCTCACCTTTGAACCCAAACGATTGAAGAAGATGCTTGAAATCAATGGAGAATCAACAACTCTTCAAATCCAACTCAAGAAGCTTGATTCTAAGCTTTAAAAGAAGAACATTCCCTAAGTTAGGTTTAGGATATTTCTGAATTGTAATTAGAGAATGAGTTGGAGAAGAAGAAGAGAAACTTACCAATGGGTTCTTCTATTAGTTTGGAGCTAGAGTTGATTTGCAAGAGAAAACTAGGGTTTTGGAGTTTTAATTTCCAATCTCTCCCACCATTGATGCTTTAGCTTGAGTATTAGGAATTGGAAATGAAGTAATGAGGAGGAGAGGGGTTGGGACTGAATACATAAGTGGGCTCAGCCCAAACGAAAACCCTAAGTGAAAAAGTAGCAAAAATAAACCTTCTCCAAACATATCGAAGCTTATACTCAAAAAGGTCGCAAACGGCATTTTAAACTCAATGGGAGTGGTCCCGAGTCCTAATTCGACCGTGTGCAAAAAGTAGCTTTTCGGACAAAATTTCGAGTATCGATAAAATATTTTAATAAAATATTTAAATATAAAATCGACAAATATGTGGGTTGTTACAGACTCCCCTCCTTATAAAAATTGCGTCCTCGCAATATTTAAGAAGAAGATATATAGTAACAACCATAAAAGCATATTCAACACAAAAGAAGTTTGAAATAAGAAGTTCACCTTAAAGAGCACGGGAATGTAAGTCCGGATGTGTTCGCTCGATGAACTCTCTAGATTCCCAAGAACAATCCTTAGGATTTGAAGACTGTTGAACTTTAACAAGCGGAACATCTTTATTTCGAAGACGTTTGACTTCTGAAGCAATGATACGAATAGGATGCTGCTCAAAAGTTAAATTCGGTGAAACTTCAATCTCTTCCACAACACTGGGCTCAAGAATAGAATCGGAATCTCGAAGACACTTCCGAAGTTGAGAAACGTGAAACACGTCATGGATAGCTGAAAATTGAGCAGGTAATAAAAGGCGATAAGCCATGGAACCAATACGTTCAGTGATAGGAAATGGCCCAATATATCGAGGCGCTAACTTTCCCGATCGACTGAAACGTACAACACCTTTCATAGGTGACACACGAATGAACAAAGATCTCCCACAGAAAATCTTAACTTCCTTCTCCGATTATCGGCATAGGATTTTTGTCTACTCTGGGCTTCTTTCATCCTGTGACGAATAAGGTCAATCTTTTCTGTGGAATCACGAATAAAATCTGGACCTAAAACCATCTTCTCACCGGCCTTAAGCCCACAAGAAGGAGATCGGCATGGCCTTCCATAGAGTGCTTCGAAAGGTGCCATACCAATACTAGATTGGAAGCTATTATTATAGGAAAATTCAACAAGAGAAATATGAACTTCCCAACTTCCACCAAAATCAAGAATACATGCACGAAGAAGATCTTCAAGAGTTTGATTCACACGCTCGGTTTGTCCATCGGACTGAGGATGATAAGCGGTGCTAAAATTAAGCTTCGTTCCCAAAGCTTTTTGAAGGCTCTTCCAAAATCCACTAGTAAACAATGGATCACGGTCGCTAACAATAGAAGTAGGAACTCCATGTAATTTAACAATCTCTTTAACAAAGAGTTTGGCCAAAAGAGGAACGGTTCGGTTAGACCAAACGGAAATAAAATGGGCGGATTTAGTAAGTCTATCAACAATCACCCATAAGCTATAATGACCCGAACAAGAACGGGGAAGGTCATCTATAAAATCCATGGAAATTTGGTCCCACTTCCAAATTGGAATTTCTAAAGGTTGCAATAACCCACCGGGCCTTTGATGCTCGGCCTTAACGAGTTGGCAAGTTATGCAACGGTTAACGAAGTTAGCGATGTCAAGTTTCATTCCCTTCCAATAATAAAGTCGCTTCATATCCGCGTACATTTTGCTACTACCAGGATGAATGGTAAATTTAGAACGATGGGAATCTTCTAAAATATCTTTACAAAGATCACCAATATTTGGTACGATAAGTCTACCAAATTTTCGAATGCCGCGACGAGAATCGATATCAAAGTCTTTCAAACTTTCGATATCAATTTTATCCTTAATATTTTGGCCAAGAAGAGCCAATTCAGGATCTATCCTTTGAGCTTCAAGAATGCGGTCTAGAAGAGAAGGATGAGCCTCAAGGCTACATAAAACAAGAGATGAACATAAATCGGAAATACGGTCTCGAATTTCACAAGTGGATAAAATCTCGAGATCATTCCATTCGGATATCATCATAGAAACAACCGCTTGTTGTTTACCGCTAAGAGCATCAGCGACACGATTACCCTTACCGGGAGTATAAAGAATATCAAGATCATATGGTGCAAGAAATTCGAGCCAACGCTGTTGACGCAAATTAAGTTCCTTTTGAGAGAATAAATACTTCAAGGACTTATGATCGGTATAAAGAACAAATTTCTCTCCTAAAAGATAATGACGCCAAATACGAAGGGCGAAAACAATAGCCGCGAGCTCTAAATCATGAGTGGCATATCTAGTCTCAGCAGGCTTCAATTGCCTAGAAGCATAAGCAATAACACGTTCTCTTTGCATAAGAATGACACCCAAACCAACGCGACTAGCATCGGTATAAACAACGAAATCTTGATTCCCCTCGGGAATAACAAGAATAGGAGCATCTGAAAGGAGTTCTTTTAGTTTCTGAAAAGAAGTTTCACATTTATCCGACCAAATGTATTTAATACCTTTCTTCGTTAAGCTAGTGAGAGGCACGACAATCTTAGAAAAGTGTTTAATAAAACGACGGTAATAGCCCGCCAATCCGAGAAAGCTGCGGATTTCAGTCACACTCTCAGGTTTCTTCCAACTTTGAATCGCTTCAATCTTTGAAGGATCCATGGAAATTCCGGATTCGGAAATAATATGACCGAGAAACTTCACACGAGATTGCCAAAAATGACATTTAGAAAATTTTGCTTTCAATTGATTACTCCTAAGAGTTTCCAACACAATCCGAAGATGCTTCTCATGTTCCTCCTCGGTTTTTGAATACACAAGAATATCATCAATAAAGATGAGAACAAATCGATCGAGGAAGTCTTTGAAAACTCTATTCATAAGGTCAACGAAATAAGCCGGAGCATTCGTTAAACCAAATGGCATAACAAGCCATTCATAAGATCCATAACGAGTTCGGAACGATGTCAAAGGAATGCTATCCTCTGCAATACGAAGCTGATGAAATCCACTAGCTAAGTCTAATTGTGAAAAGACTCTAGAACCACTAAGTTGATCGAATAGATCATCAATCCGAGGTAAAGGATATTTATTTTTGATAGTAAGATCATTAAGCTTGCGGTAGTCAACGCAAAGCCTAAGTGTACCATCGGATTTCTTCACAAAAATAGCTGAAGCTCCCCAAGGCGAGGAACTAGAGCAAATAAATTGCTTCGTTTCCAAATCGGATAATTGTATGCGCATCTCCTCATTTTCTTTATTAGACAAATGATAAGAAGGACGAGTGATAGGTTGAGCTCCAGGAATAAGATTAATTCTGAACTCAATTGCTCGCTTAGGTGGTAATCCTAAAACGGGCTCGAATATGTCGGAAATTCACGAACGACATGAATAAGAGAAATAATATCACCCTCATCATCATCATTGTCATCACGAGGATTTAAAGAATATAAAGATGCAACCAAGCTGGAATCTGAATCTTTAAGATTAATAGAAATCTACTTAACAGATTGAGGATGTCGAAGATGAATAATCTGCTCAGGACATAGGATATGATCTTCATAACGGTTAAACCAATCCATTCCCAAAATCATTCCAAAGCCTAAATAACGCATGACATGCAAATCGGCTCGGAAAGAAAAATCACACAAAATAATCTCGACATCTTTACACAATAAACTTATTGTCGCGGATCCACCAACAGGATTCGCAATTCTCAAAGAAGTCATTAAACACAAAACATCCAAAGAAAAAGTATCAACAAGTTCTTTTGATATAAAAGAATGGGATGCACCCGTATCGAAAAGAACTCGAATAGGATGATCACGAAATAAAATAATTCCATCAAGGATAGAATGAGAAATACCTTGATTTCGAGATGTGTTGCCAGTGGCTTGAGCAACATTCAACTTTCCCTCCTTCTTGCCTTGAAGCTTGGGACATGAAGATATAACATGACCGGGACCTTTGCAGTAGCGACAAGAGAGAGACTCTGGGCACTTGTTCGCGTAATGTCCCTTCGAACCACAATTATAGCATTCCCCACGACCAAAGGAAGAAGTCTTTGCCACGGGGGTTGCTTGCTTCCCTTTCTTATTGGGATAAGGACCTTTGAATTTACTAGGCCTTTTCTTTTTGTTGTTGAAGTTTGGTTTGGAACCCACCACTTCAACATCATTCTCCCTATCCGCCTCTTCAAGACGAAGAGCGATATCAATGAGTTGGTCGAAAGAAACTTCTAACTTTAGAAGTAATGGCTTCTTGAGATTTCTGTTTAAGCCATAGACGAACCTCTGGTTCTTCTTTAAAGGGGTGTTGATGTATTCAACCCCATATTTGGAAAGCGACTCGAAGGAGGCGACGTAATCAGTCACGGAGGACTCACCTTGAACAAGGTCTATAAATCATCGAGCCAATGTCACTTTCTCTGCTTCTGGTACAAATTTCAACTCGAAGCGTTCCCGGAATTTCTCTCAGGTGAGATCCGCTTCATTAATCTCAGAAATAAGAAGCTCGTACCAGTCCAATGCTCTTTCTCAGAGCATACTAGAGGCCACCTGAACTCGGTGAAGGTCAATAAGATTCATGCGAGAAAAGATTCGATCGCATGACCTTAGCCAATCATGTACTTCAATAATAGTTTCGAAACCTTTGAATGGCTCCCCACCCAAATTAATGTAATCGCTGCACAAGCGTGCAAATCCCGACTTTGGGTGAGTAGGTTCCGGGTTAGCTCCAGCTGCTTGAGCATTCGTTACTAAATCAAGAAGCTGTTGAGCAGTCATAAAAACTCCATCTTGGGGTGGAACACTAGACGGTACGGCTCTGGGACGGCCTGGTCTAGACATTTCTCTTCCTTTATAAAGAAAGAAGAAGAAGAAAAAGGTTATTCACCAAATAACTATCAAGAAATCTTGATAAATAAAACAAGGAATCATAAAAGAAAATAGGATAGAACGGTACGAAGACTTGAATTAAATCCTAAAGCACGACTCCTAAGATGGACTTAGGACGATGATCCTTGTTATAGTATTCCATATTGTTCCGAAGTTTGGCTCCGATACCAAGCTGTGACGCCCCACCTCTATACCCACGCTAGCCAAGAACTTTACGGTGAATGCTGTCAACTAGCACGGAGAATAAGGCTGTTGAGGAGCGACCATTCGTGTAATTGCTTTGTGCGAGCATTGATATGTCAGATAGTATAACATGCAATACTTTATCAAGAGAATCCGACATACCGACACAAACTCAAAGCAACTACACAGTGGCTATAATATCTTCGAAAACAAATACAGAAATAAACATAACATAAATCAGTCACAGATAATTCATATCACAAAGGCGGAAGAAGATATGAATATATAATTAACACATGGAAGTGTATATCAGAGTAGTGGTCAAAAGGATCCACAATAATACAAAAGAATAGCAACACGTGCTATACAAAAGAATACAACTATGAGTCTATATCTCAAGTGTATATAACAAAATAAACTACTAATCTAAGTAGTTTGCCAAAAGTCAGAGTAATGAATCCCTGGGGAGAAGTCAAGCAGAAGCACCTGTAACATCTCGGTCTGACCCGAGTATTATTTAATAAGAAAATAATAAACGGATCAGTCTAACTATAAATATCACATGAAACGATATAGAATAAGAGATATGACCAAACACATAATAATCACAATGCCAAGTTGTGATATATATAAGTAGTTGAAAATCATCAAGGGATTATTCAAGGTCACAAAATCTACACAAGAATCAAAGAAACGTCATACTCCCAATTTAGTTCACCAAACCATAAATATTGACGATAATATCAATGTCAATCACAAAAGTCAATGACACACAAATTCCAGAATTCAACACACGAAATCCAGAAATCACAAAAGTCAATGACGCACAAATTCACCAATGCAAATATTGATAAAGCTTATCAATGGAAATCACGAAAATTGGTGAAGCACAAAATCTAGAAATCATCTCAAGAAATCCAGAAATCACAAAAAGGGGGAAGAGGCCTATCACAAACGGGAGCACAAGGCTCACCAACACATGTATCACAAACGGAATGCTAATTCCATGGTTGCTAACCATCACAAATTGAGCTGAAGCTCCACAAACGGCCCCAAGACCATGGGTTGCTACCCCACCATTTTGAGTCGAAACTACACAAAACGGGGTTTAGTCTCCCTCGCAGACAAAGAGACATCGCACATTGCTAGTCTAAATCATACAAATGATCGTCATGATCATCAAGAAGTGTCAATTACAGTAAGCTAGTAAATATATGAGCTTAGCTTCATGTCCCATATCCACTAGCTTAACTTAAATATTTACGAACAAATTGTAGATCTCCACTAGGAAATTGTCACAAGAGATTCAATCGAACAAGTCCAAGAATCAACCGACGAAGTAAACGCAAGCGTTTCATACCACCTGTTTTACTAAGCCGTTTAAATAGATTTCTCATACGAGTGAGGTAAAGGTTTGTATATACTAATAGATTGGGAAACGGTTTTATAAACGAATTTGGTATTGAAAATAGAGTTGAAATCGTTTTGAGGAAAGAGTTTTGATATTTACTACTAGTATTGAACCTTTATATTTTTAAAGTGACAAAACACAAAAATGATTGTAGAACAATCGACCACCAAAATTCACATTCAAAGACGCGAATAAAGATCCAAAGAAACCGATCCGAATCCATCAAAATGGATATTCCCAAAAATTCAAAAAATAGAAGTCATTAACGTCGTAGCAACAACAAGTGGGAAATAACACGAGTCGATGGAATTTGGAAACCAAGCAAAAATATGCACATATAGGCATAATTAGGCAAATTGGTGCAGGTCAGTCGACTGACTCAAAGGTCCAGTCGACTGAACCAGAAGCAGGGAAAAATAATTTCCTGCAGTCAGTCGACTGACCTAAAAATTCAGTCGACTGAATGCAGGGAAACAGAGGACCCGAGCCTCTAGTTATTGCCTTCGGAATGCCTATGTGCTACAGCCAGTCGACTGACTCAAGGGTCCAGTCGACTGACTGGCACCAAGGCTGTTTTCCAGCCTATGAAATGAAGATGCTATCTTCTTCCAAATGCAATCGAGCGAGCACGGTCACTAGGGGTTTATGCCAATCGACTACCCGGTCTTATACGCTCTTCGACGCATCACCAAAAACAAGTTCAAACTACAAAGCTATGATTTTTTTGAAGATTTGAACTCGAAACACTAAAAATTGGAATATACACCAAATCAATCCAAACCAAAACCAAATGCACATGAATATGTGTTAGGAATTCATACCTAACAATCGAAGATAATCATAGACCTAGATGTGAGATTAAAAATCTCACCTTTGAACCCAAACGATTGAAGAAGATGCTTGAAATCAATGGAGAATCAACCACTCTTCAAATCCAACTCAAGAAGCTTGATTCTAAGCTTTAAAAGAAGAACATTCCCTAAGTTAGGTTTAGGAAATTTCTGAATTGTGATTAGAGAATGAGTTGGAGAAGAAGAAGAGAAGCTTACCAATGGATTCTTCTATTAGTTTGGAGCTAGAGTTGATTTGCAAGAGAAAACTAGGGTTTTGGAGTTTTAATTTCCAATCTCTCCCATCATTGATGCTTTAGCTTGAGTATTAGAATTGGAAATGAAGTAAATGAGGAGGAGAGGGGTTGGGACTGAATACATAAGTGGGCTCAGCCCAAACCAAAACCCTAAGTGAAAAAGTAGCAAAAATCAACCTTCTCCAAACATATCAAAGCTTATACTCAAAAAGGTCGCAAACGGCATTGTAAACTCAATGGGAGTGGTCCCGAGTCCTAATTCGACCGTATGCAAAAAGTAGCTTTTCGGACAAAATTCCGAGTATCGATAAAATATTTTAATAAAATATTTAAATATAAAATCGACAAATATGCGGGTTGTTACAGGAAATCAAAATGTACAAAACCGGTACCGATACGATTAATTGGTTCACCGATTCTGTCGTGTATCGGACGTCAAAACACAGATATGAGTATGCCATGGAGATCAGCACGACGAGACGGTCACAACGGTATAAAAATATCAGTGGTATGTTTTGATTTATAAAATTCGGAATTTTGATACTACGGAAAATGCATGAAAAACACAGAAAAATAAAATCGACGGAGCCAAAGATGTCCGAATTTGGAAAAACGACAAGCTGACAACTTGTTCAAAAGATGTTTTAGAATTTTTCTATGTAAAAATATTTTGGTTTTGAAAATGCTTTATTTTCATCACTTTTTAACTGATTAGATTGAAGTAAATTTACGCGCGAAATAAACTTTCATATTTTCGGACGAAAATTTACCGGTTGCTATGTTTAACTAGACGCATTTCAAAGATCAAATTTATATTTCACCATTTTATTTTTTTAAAATTCCACAAAATTTCAATTAATAATGTTATTAGAACTGGTTAAATCTACAGGTCGTTACATTCTCCCCCACTCAAAACTTTTCGTCCTCGAAAAGGAAGGAGGTAGGAGAATAGAAATAAGTAGAAGAAAATAGATTTGAAAACAACATAAAACAATTAGTTTAAGCCTTATAACTTCCAATTTTAAATAAACCTATATTCCACAATTTGTTTTTTTTTTTAACTCACAGTTTCATTAAATTGATTTGATATCATGTTTATTAATGTTAGGTACAAAAGATTTCTTTCCAAAATGAAATTCAATTTAAATTCAATTGATTCAAGATACCCCCTTTAAGTTGATTTAATTCAATTTATTTACTTTCAAAACAATTTTTCTTCTTCTATTAATCACACCTATTATTTATTTAACTTATTATTCTATTTATCTCCATAAACATTTTATAATCAAAATTTTAAGTGAATATCATTTATTATACGTACTCACATTTTATTTATAAAGACAATTTATATTGTACTTTATCAAGATTTCTTAAATTAACAATTTCAAAGATCGTACATTTGAATAGTCATTTATTATAATCATATTTTATTTGACAAATTAATTCTTCTTTATTCCAAATTATTATTTAATTTATTCAACTTAATATATCCTATCACATTTATAATAAGTATATTTACATTTAATATAACTAACCAATTTATTTAAAATTCCTTTGATATCACTTATATTGCATAATATTCAATTACATAATTTAACCTTTGAAAATTTAGCTATGATATATATATGTAGTGCAATTTAGTATAATCCAAATAAATTTCTAATTCAATTCTCTCAAGTTTAAATATCAATTCAAAATTTGGTTTCATTTGTAATTGAAATTATCCTTTTACCCAAATTTTAAGAATTAAATTTCCGATTAACTTCAAACAATTTAGAAATATATATATATATATATATGTATGTATGTATGTATATGTATATACACATTCAATAAATCACATCAAATCAAATATTATATACCAATCAAGTCATAATCTAGAAATTCAAATCTATTTGTATTTTTCCAAATCAAAGTGTAGCAAGGCTACGAATAAGTCTCTTCACTTCGAAACTCGAAAATGAATGTCGATGATGCGGCCGTCATCACCGAAATTATTTTCCAGCGACAAAAGAGAAGAGCTCTAGTTTAAAATTCTTTGAAAACCGTTTCTATTCAAAATACTTTAAAATAATATACATTATGAAACCTTTAAAACCAAAGTTTGAAACCACGGGAAATTAAATTCTCAAATTCTTGATTTACATTCATTTAAATTTCCAAATCAATTCACAAACCAAGTTTTTCAAATTCATTTATTTATTATTATGCAATAGTCAACGGTTTATAAAACAATAAATGAAAATTTAAATATTATCATTTCGGACAATAATTCATTAGCAATTTAATTTCAGAAAAATTTATCCTTTTACATAACATAATCATTCAAAATTTATTTTTGTTTACTTAATTTGAAAACAATATTATGTCAGTTTGCTCTGCTCAAGTGTTTTAGAAATTCTATCGATAGCGTTGATCAGACGAATCGATCGAAAATCCAAATCAACATCAACAACTCAAACAACACGATATATATTAATCCTCGCTTGACGGTACAAGAATGGATTTCAAAATAAGTATAGAGATTCAAATTTGATGGAACCAAATCAAAGAGAATTTTGATTCGATAATAAATTCGAACAGAGGTTAAGATAATTCAATTAACTGATTTAGGAGATGGATAAGCTTATTTAATTCACGGGCAACCTTAACCGGGTCGACCGTAAGTTCAAGAATAAGAACGAAGCTGAATTCCGAGGTAATTCAACATTTGATCTCGAGAATTTGAATTCAGACATAGCAGGAAATAGATAGCATCGTAACCGAGGATACAGAATTCTCCGGTAAATCGATGCTTATTGTAAAGGAGTTTCACTCATTTACAAATCATTCGAAGTTTGGCAAGACCGCCAATCTATTATAGATATCATTCGAGGTGGAGTTATGAGATGCTCCATGATTGGAAGAAGACGAATAGTGAGGGACACAAATGAATTTTGGAACCGAGGGAACGTCCCAAAATTTAAAGGAAATGAGTCAAAAGGAAGAGGTTGAAACTCGAGTGAGAGTGATTCTGTAAATTCATTTACCCTATATGCTAAGTTTTGCCTAGAGCTACCAAAAGCTCTGATACCAACTATAACGACCCGCTATTTTGGACTATACGCATCCGCACATGTCGGACTTGAATAATTCAAAATACCGAATTGTTAATTTAAATTCGGCAAAACTCATATATACAGTAAATAAATAATCACAGAATCACAGACACAGAGTAATAATATGCAGCGGAAGTAAAAGAGATAGTAGTTCATGAAGCTACTATATAAATATATAAGATACATCAGAGTTTACAACAGAAGAGCAATACAATACATCAGGTACAAATCAAAGTACAACACTAGAATCTTCGAATACTGAAAGCAGAATCGATGGCTGGATCTTCAAGCAAAGCTCCAACTCCAAAGGTGAGTCTCGAATACTAGTACACTCAGTCTGACCCGAGCGTAAAGCAAAACACAAAACACTCGAGTCAGGATTAATATTCTCATATCAATAAATCCAACTCAAATGAAATAGCAATCTAAATACAAGTAACTCAAAGGATGTTGGAATCACCATCCTCTAAGGATCCATTAAACTATCTACTATGTAGCAATGTACACTAAATAGATAATGTCTATCAGTAACATACAGTATCAAAATAGTGTTAAGGCGTTACCATTATTCCCCTTAACACATTTTATATAAATGTCATAGTCTATACAGCACTGTAAACTCCACCGTAAACTAGTGGGATATCAGGGAGTACTCTATAGGTATAACACAAAACAAATTCGTAGTGGTCGCGTATATAGGGATAAAAGTATGACAAGGCACATGAGGCAATACCCAAGGTAGTGAAACTACCGTTCGCCTGATCCGGACTAGTGAAAACGCATCGCCGCAGCGATCGCAACACCGCGAAACAACACTCCTGAAATTCCGAGGGTGCACCAATCAATCACAAGTAATGTGTAGTAGTTACGAAAAAGTGCGTTCGCTCGAGGTTGCTAACCCCATTTGGCCTGGCACGGCTCCTGATTTTAGTCATTTCCAATTTGATACAAGTGTCAAGGCTATCCATTATCGTTCTCTTTCTTCAGTCATCGCGTACATCATTCCAGCCACTTCATTCTGGATCATCACTCCGCGTATAGTTATTAAAGTGGTTTTCGGTTTAGATAGAGAGTATATCCATAACCGATTCCGGTCTCTTTAATAACTTTCGTAATTATTACACTGATTGGTCATTTAGTAAATTTCAAACCAAATCAAATTCAATTTCAATTTCAATTCGTAAATAGGCATTTCGTTTGTCTTTCTAAATCAATTTCCAAAATTTACGTTTCAATACTTCCAAAATACCATTTCAAAACATTATAATTTGATTCCAACTTTTATTTAAACAATTCAAATATTGATTCAGGTTCGTATAAAAGTTTCATTCGAAAATCATTTAAAATGGTTTAATTTTCATTCAAATCAATTTAAATTCATTTATCGATTACATCCAATATTCACTAAGTAAATTTATCCTTCGAAACAACTTCTATTCAAATTCCAATTCATTTAAATCAGTTACTTACGTTCAACTTCATTATGTCAAAACTTCAAATTGAAATAAATTAAATTCGTCAAATCTATTCTTTAAATTACAAGTCTTATGTTAATTTCAATAAATCCCATTCATTTCAATAAATCACATTTTATTTCTTGTTAAAGAAATTCAATTTTCACTTATTATTGACTTCGTTACAAATTTCAAACTCAATTAATAGAGAACTAAATTTCATATATTCGAGAAATTTAATTTCACTTATTAACTTACTTAAATTTTCCAAAGCTTAATTAATAAATAAAGAACTCAATTTCATTAATTAACGAAGTTCAAATCCACTTATTCAAAAGTTCAATTTCTCTTATCGAAGAATTCAATTTTTATTCAATTATCAAATAATTCGATCTTTTCCAGTTATTCAATAATTTCAATTTTAATTATTAATCATTTCAAAACTTAATAATTACAACTTGATTATAAATTCAAACTTAATTATTAAATCATTTCCACTTAATTATGAATTCAAACTTAAACATTTCAAACTTAATTATAATTTCAAATTTAATTATTAAATGATTTCAAACTTAATAATTCCAAAACTCAATTATTACTAATTCCAAACTATTTATTAATAATTCCAAATTTAATTATTAAATAATTAAATTTCAAACAACGTGTTTTCATCAATTACTACGTTAGCATTTGTTTCAGATTTCAATCTTTACATTTTCCCTTTTATAAAATTCAAATTCCAACTTCATTTCAAAACTTATTCTTTACTCAAAAAAGAAAAAAATCATTATTTTGTTTTTTTAAATCAAATTATTGACCAATCAGATTTATTTAATTCTCTATCCTAGGTCGAATTCATTTGGGTATTTATTATTTCAACCCGATTCCAATTCAATTCAAATATCAAAGCATAACAAGGTAACTTGCAGTGTGATAACTGGGATGGTGTCAAAGTAAATAAACAAGCAATAAAAACAATCAATAGCAATCCAATAATTAACTCAAATAATCCCGAAATAATCATATTAATTCGCATTGTTGTTTGTGCGAATTAATATAATTATCTCTGGAATCTACACTATCATTTCATGTAGATTAAAGATTATTCCACTAATTATTTCAATTTTATACTACAACAATTAATCCAATATACGTTCAATGGTTCAAAGTGTAATTATCACTATTCTACATTTCAATTAGTTTAACAATTAAAAGGGGTCATATTTAACTAATCAAATTCAACATATATGTCGACACAAATTTTAATTATCCTATGTCAAATTCAGTTGCATAATATTTATCACTTTATACATTACAATTTAACATCCAATATAAATAACAACAATCAATCAATTATCAATCAAATGGGATTATCATCGTATAATTAACCGATAATGATGTCAGATGTCATAGGTGAACTGATACAGGTAATAACATATATTTAACAGTGTAAGTAACTAGCAGCAACATATTTCAATTGTTGTTTCAATTGAAATCAAATTTAATAAATAAAAGAACATTAATCGTGAGTGATTGCTCACCTTTCGAGGCTAGATAGATTTCAGAAGGTGACACGGATACGCACACTGATACGGACACTGAAATCGAATTTCGAATCCACGCAAAGCAAAATCGGCATGAATTTCAACGATCAAAGCTGACTGGCCCGAATTTGATGACAACAGATCAGATCAGAACTGGAACGATAAAGATAAACTGTATAAGCGAATTGTATAACCATCCATATTATATATACATATGAAATTTATATTTTGTATTCAAACGCAATAAATTAAATATGAATGTGTTTCAAACATATATATTTAAATCAAACTTACTTTTATAAAAATATATATATATACACACACACATTTAAAACAATACATATTTTTTTTAAATTAAATAGTTAATCCTCAAGCGAACTTTACCAAAATTTACGATAACAACCAACGTTACTAACAGACTATGTTTTTATATAAGTACATGTACTTAAAAATAGAATGTTAATATTTATCTCTTTTCAAATATAAGTAGTCTAATTTCATGCATATATAACCTACATAGGTCATAAAAAATCATGTAGACCGTAGTCATTATAAAATATTGTTACTTGATGTAACAGGATTACTCAATATAAAACACACCAGCCCCAAAACAAACCCGCAGTTATATAGCTGGTATATATAATAGAACAAGTATACAAATTATAACTTATATAGATTATAAACCAACAGTTTCATAAAACAACAAAACTAATAGACATAGGTTACTTACTTTATAAAATATTTATTATAACATTCACTGCATATTTTTATACCACTCACGCAACACAAATATATCTTTATACATTTATTTTCTTTAAATATATAGCACTCACGCAACATATATTATGGTAAACAAGCAAACGAACACACACCAACAGAATATAAATCTATAACATATACTGACAGTAAATGATAACACACATATAATACAGTATTAAATAATATAGCAAGATTTATAACATATAACTTTTAAATAAAATAATAAATTGTGTAATTTTATATACGTAACAAATATAACTATGTATAAAACTCATACATATAACTTGTAGTATATACTACCACATGCAATATGTAAAGTATACTTCTTTTATGACAAAGCATAGTATGTATCTATATATATTTTAAGTTTAAAACAATCTTTAAAATAGTACTACAAACAATTATAAAGCTTACATACATGAACTACCTTAGAATCAAAAATATTTACATGTTCTAATATATAAATTGTGGAACAGAGAATATATAAAATAAACTGTAGGAATATATATAGAGCATATGTATAACATATATACACTAAAGTCATTATCTGTTGTAAAGAAACTCAGCCTATTATATTATAATATATATATTGGAAGACACTTTTCCTTTTGAAAGCCAAACCAGAGTATAAACGCATGTATATAAACAACTTATAATATAAACTATATATATGCAAATCTATGCACCTACCAACGCAAGTGAAAGACCCAACAAAATGGAGGTTCTGGAAACAGGTAAATCGGCTGCACTTGAAGCAAAGGACGGAGGTGGCGGACAAAGACGTGACAGGGAAGATAAGATGGCAGTGGTTGGTCATTTGTGGATGGGCACGGGTGTTTGAGGGGGAGGAGTGTGGCAGGTGCGGGTTGGTGGAGTGGTTGGTCGGGGCTTTCATGGAGGTTGACTGCGAGAGGCCGGGCAGAGGGAAAAGAGAGGAGGGAGGCCATGCGGCAGTGGGGTAAGGCTAGTGCAGTGGTGAGCCTCGGCTTTGGTTAGCGACACGTCGATGGCGGGTGGGGTGGTCGGTGCTACTGTGCCATGGAGGAAGGATGGAGAAGTGGGAAGGAAAGAGAGTTTGTATAGTGATAATATGAAAAGTGCGTTTGTTCTTTTCTCTCTGGAAATGGAAAATGCATGCGAGAATGACACTAAAATAAAAGTCAGAGCATATTACCAAGAGGAAGAGAAAGAGGCATGCGGTGATTTCAAGGTAGGATAGTAGAGGTCAGATGTTACTATTAGGAATAGAAAAGGAAAAAGGCTGAAAGACCACGGGAAATCAAAATGTACAAAACCGGTACCGATACGATTAATTGGTTCACCGATTCTGTCGTGCATCGGACGTCAAAACACAGATATGAGTATGCCATGGAGATCAGCACGACGAGACAGTCACAACGGTATAAAAATATCAGTGCTATGATTTGAATTATAAAATTCAGAATTTTGTACTACGGAAAATGCATGAAAAACACAGAAAAATAAGATCGACGGAGCCAAAGATGTCCGAATTTGGAAAAATGACAAACTGACAACTTGCTCAAAAGATGTTTTAGAATTTTCTATGTAAAAATATTTTGGTTTTGAAAACGTTTTATTTTCATCGCTTTTTAACTGATTAGATTAAAGTAAATTTACGCGCGAAATAAACTTTCATATTTTCGGACGAAAATTTACCGGTTGCTATGTTTAACTAGACGCATTTCAAAGATCAAATTTATATTTCACCATTTTATTTTTTTAAAATCCACAAAATTTCAATTAATAACGTTATTAGAACTGATTAAATCTACGGGTCGTTACAGCTAAGGCTATTCTGTGAGTGGAAACCATAGTATTTCTTTTTCAGTAATTGTTTAGTATATCTTTGTTTGGATTTGAATCTGCCTAAGGACTTTTGGGATTGTTAAAATATGATAAATAATATCCATCAAAATTATTTTTTATTGCGAAATGTCAATTCTATGTTGAGAGTCTCAATTATTTACATTAATTCGATGGAATTTGTTTCGTTTATGCAATTTTTGATAATTTCATAGTCTATTCCACGTCTTCTTCTTCTTTGATTCAAATGTGGTTCTTCAATGAAATAAACAAATTTGATTACGAATTCTATTCGTACTTTACACCACTTATTCTTACATACTTCTTAAAGAGGAGTTGAATAGAATATGAAGTTTACATTACAGTTCCTATCGTTTAGGATATTACATTGAATTGGTGTGACGACCCGAAATTTTCGAGCATTAAAAATCGGAATATTTAATTGATTTTAAATTGTTTAAAGGTTAATTATCAACTTAAATTACGAATATCATAATTTATTTGACAATTAGATTGTTGAATTAAATAATTTGAATTGGATAAAATATGAAACCTGAGATTTTAAGCCTGTTAAAAAATATAATTTGAAGGCTTATAAATTTATATTGATAACATTGAATATAATAGAAGTGTTAAAATTGAATGTAACACTGAATTTTTTAGTTTTGAAAATTTTATCATTTTAAATTGAATTTAAAATTAGCCTTTCGAGGCACAGTCTCGGTATTCGTCGAAACCGGTTCCATTGGATCCGTAATATTAAATTATTATCGGATATCAAATTTCGTATTTATCGGAGTTAGTATGTGAGTGTACGATATATATATGCACTGAAAGTTAAATCGAAAACTTAATTTAAATATAATCTAATTTTGATTGACCTATACCCTCATATCAGCTGCATTCTTTCATTTCGAATCACTGTACACCCACTCTTTCATGCCACCTTTCACCTCAGAATTCAGAAACCACGTTTTTGTTTCATTTACAAAAATAAAACAAAATATCTAATCCAACTTATAGCCGAAGCCACTTACTTCTCCTCTTATGAACTCAAGCTTCTCGTTCTATAATAAACAACACGGCTTCTTCCTTTGCCTCTTTCTTAAGAAAAAACGACAGAACGAAACTTTAAAAAAAAAAATCAAAAAGGGGCCGCACCCTCCTCTAATCCAATCGAATCAATTTTGCTCAAAAATCCATGGCCGTGGTTTGATTTAATGCTTGTTAAGGGTTGCGCGGTGGCTAGGGCTTCGGAGTAGGGTGCGAGCGCACGATGTTGTGGCTGAGACGGAGTGTGATGGCCGATGGGGGAAGTCGCGAGGTCTTATTGGGGTCGGCGTTCGAAGTATTGATCGCGAGTGGGCAGCGATGCTTTGGGGTTGGAAGCGGCGGCTCTAGGGTTTTAGTGTGAGGCAGATGGATGCTCGCGTGTTTGGGGTCCTTCGGGGTTCAAGCACTGGTTGGCGGCAGGGTCTAGATCTCGAGGTGAGGTTTAGCTGCCTATTTTAATCTAATTGAATTAATATGTGTAAGTGTTAGAAAGATATATATATTACAGTAAAGCTAAAATGATGTGTTATGCAGTTTTAAATTTTAAGATAATATTAACATGAGTAGATAACAGGAAAATAAATATATAAACATTTACTGCGAATATATATATATATGATTTATTCATGTTAATTTAAATCTCATAATATATATCTGTGTATATATGAATTTATATATATAGTCAGTTACAGAAAAAGAAAACCACGTTTTTAAATATATATAAACACACACATACATTTTAATATTAAATAGGAAAATAATAAATAGAGATTAAGTTGAAAACTATATATACGGGGTATTAAAAGGTTTCAATTTAAAGTTTTATATATATATATATATATATATATATATAAAGTTAGATTTGTGAAACTCATATTGATCAATTTATATCGGATGTGATTTCCGAGGGAAGTTTAATTGGTTATAACAATTTAAAAGTTTGTAAGTCAACTTTAATTTAAAACAAAAATTAAGATTATTTCAGTGATTAATAAAGATATGTAATGTGCTTGTATAAGGTCCTAAATCGTGAAGGAAGCGAGCTAGTTTGGATTGGATTGCTAAATAAACTCAAAGGTGAGTTAATCTCACTAAGTTGAAATTTAAATTTAAATGATTAAATTTAAATAATTGTTTGAATGGTTGAATTGTTTGATGTGCTATTGTATGCTATATTTGTGAATTGATGCATTATTTTGTGCTAACGTCTGTGGATGCAGGGAAAACAGGTTGGAGGGATCCAACTGGATCCCTCAACATGTATTTAAATTATTTAATATCCACTGCTGTGATTGATTGATATTCCGTGATGAATTATATTAGAACATTGAATGTTATCGTCTCCTCGAATATTTTGGTACTCTGTTTTATCCAAATATATAGAATTTGATTTTTGGAAAGAAAATAAAGGAAGTAAATTTGTAAGTAAAATAATTATGGAAATTTGAATAAATTTAAGAATGAAATAAAAATAAAATAAAGTGACATAAGAATTCTAATTAATAAATCTGGAATATAGAAAGGAGATTTTTGAATTAATAGAAAGTTAATAAATTGTAAACTCCAATGCTAATATTTGAAAGAACGGAACATTTATTTTAAATTTAAGATTTAAATTTTGAAGGGAACAAAGAAGAAAATGGGAAAAAACCTGAAATTTGTATATTTCAGTTAAAGATTTAAAATCAAACAGCAAGTAATAATAATAAAAATAAAGTCCATAATTAATGAACTTTGAAATGAACCGAGCAAGTAAAGAAATTTATTTCAAATAGAATGAATTGGAAATCAATTCGGGAAATTGATTTAAGTGCTTGAAGTTGGAATTCTCTCTGGATGGCCAGTACACATTTTTAAAAGTAAATTTGTAAATTTAAATTAATGCTTTAAAGTTGTTTTTAAAGAAAGCAAGTTTTGTAAAATTTATTATTTCTAATATTTAATTTCTGAAGCAAGTATTTCCTTTTAATATAATATAGCATTAATTATTTAAAAGTGACTTAGTATTTGTTTTAAAAGTGGAAACCTGGTTCTATATTTTATAAAGTAGCCTTATTTTCTCAACTTCATATAGTATGTATTTTTAACAAATTATTTAAGTAGTTTTATCCTAAGTGTTTTAAAGTATATATTTCAAAGTAAAGTGTTTTAAATTATTTTAAAAATCTATTTTTGTGCTTGGTGATTTCAGAGGAGATAGAAAATATTTGGGAAAGTTTATTCTGAAAAGAAAGGTGGTTTTGAAACTATTTTCAAAGGATTGAAAATAGAATTTATCTTGTAAAGATATTTTGAGATAAATAAATAATTTGGGAAATTATTTATTGGTTGATGGATGTTTATGCATATTAATTGATAGTTAAATAACCGACTATCAATATTGGACAATGCGTTGATCGTTTCGAAGAGACCGAGATCGAGATTAATTTCTCGAAAACCACTTCGATCCGGGTCGTACGATTCGTGCAAACGATTTTGGATTCGAAGATGGAGCAGTGAAGTGCAAGGGCTAGTCGCTACTAATCCTGAAGATATTTCCAAAATGAATGTAGTAGGAATAGTGCCTTCGGTTCCGTTCGAACCCGGGACGGACTTGTATGGACGAATGCTTGCGAAACACCGTCAGGTGGACTATGGGCATTCTAAGGGATACGCTCTATAAAAGGTAACGCTTAGCCTCAAGCCTCATCAAATGGGAATGACTGAAAATCAGGGGTTATGCAGCAAGGCTAGGTGGGTAGCACCCAAGCAGGGTGATGTCATTCGAGTCTAGATGTCCCTTTTTATTTTTCGGCTTAGTGGGCGGTTGCTTATCCCAACCGCGGGGTGATCTCACTCGAGACTGTCCAGTAAGGGATGGTTCCGGCCTTGTGTTGCAAGGGAGCGGGCGTACTCCTCGGTACGGTGATCTAGGCCACGTACTGTGACAGGTGGTACCCCAGTGCCTAGTCATTAGTTGGAAATCCATTCTCCCTACGAGCCTTGTACGAGTTTTTTTTGTATTACCCACTTTGTGGCTAGTAGCTGGAATTTAATGAATGTAACAATTTCGGGTATTTTATAAGTATTTGTATATAGACCCTATTATAATATCAGAGGATTTCTATAAAAATTGTTTTAGCTATCGTAAGGTAAAAACCCGACATGTTTATTTGTGGCGTGGTGTTACGAGATGTTTTTGTTTTCAAAGGATTTTTGAAACTTTAATAATAAATTGGGTGTGATTTTTCTCACGCTGGTATTCCAGACTGACTCGGGTGTTATTTAACTGTAATGCTCGGGTCAGACCGTGTATTATAGGATACAGGATATGTTGCTGTGGGGCTCAGGAGACCAGCTAAATGACGATACGTACATTCGTACTTGTTTATATTTATATATTCCGCTGTTTGAGTTATTGAGTATCTTGAGTTGTTGTGTATCCATTTGTATGATATTGATGTTAAGTTGTGATTGATGTACTCTGATGATGTATATATATAAACAAAAATATTTGATGTTTGAGTAAAGAGTATTTATTATCTATTATATTTTATTCCGCTGCGATGGTTAGATTCTATTGTTGTTTCCTATCTTCTTCTTCTACCTCTTCTTCTTAAATCCAAAATGGTTCGTATTTCTGTACAACTTGAGTTGATTTAGATAGAATAGTGTTGACTCAAGGGGTACGGATTTGCGGGCTGTTACAGTTGGTATCAGAGCATGGGTTGGAGATAACCTTGGCTCTGGTGGGAATTACTCATTTAAATTAGAGTCAATAGTACTCTAGAATGAGTTTGTGCGTATTAATAGATATGAGCGCGTATTTGTTAGTGAATATAAATTGTTTTAATATTGTGTTGATTGATTTATTGAGTGGCATATGAACCTTCGTCGACACAGTCTGCGCAACTGTATTGAAGGGGTTTCTAAACACTTGAATAGAACAATCGACACGGTATTGTTTTAAAATGTGGGTAAATGAAATAATTTTACCCAAAATATATTTTGATATAAATAAAAGTTTTGTAAACTATTTTAGCTGATATATGGTTGCTTGGATGTTAGGAAGAATAATATTAAAGTATTATCATTGTTAAGTGAAAATTTAACTAGAAATTGAAATATAATTAAAAATTTAAGGGATAAATTCATTATAGAATGAAATTTATAAATATGAATTATAGATGTGAATTATAAATTGAGATATAATTAATTAGGAATTTGTATAAGCATAAATTATACAAATGCATTTTAGTTAAAGTTTGAATTAAAATAGAATTTGGAAATTTAAAATCCCGGAGATTTGGAAGAACTTGAGGATAAATGATAGTATTATTGTTTTGGAGGTATTTCTGAAAGGAAATTGTTTAAATGAATTTTGAAGGTGAAATAGCATTGAAATCACTTGGATTATTGGAAAAAAATTCTTATGATGACGGCCGCATCATCAGTATTCATTTTCGAATTTTTAAGTGACGGATTGCTGCCAAAAATTTATTTGCTCGGAAGAGCTAGTTGTTGTTGAAGTTTCAAAGGAAATTTGTTGGGAATAAAACCAGGATTGGTTTAATTTTTGAGAAATGAGATTTGAGATGTTGAAGATTTCAAAACGTTTTGAAACCAATAACCGGGTGTTTGAAAATTCCGATGAGATAGGTTGTAAGCTTATAAATTGAGATGATTTTTAAATCAGGAAGGAAATATAAGCTTTGAATGTTGGAATTTGAATTTAAGATGAAAGGTTAAAAAAATGAAATTTACTTGGATTGGGAAAATAAAATTTAACTGGATTGAAAATTAATTTAAATAGGCTGAAATAATATCCAGTTGTATTCGAATTAAGTTGAAATCGAATTGAGTTAAATAAATCTGAGTGAAAATAAAATTGAATTGGAATAAGAATTCAATTGAATTAATGAATGGAATTATATTCGTACTTGAACAAATGGAAAATAAATTGGATAAGAATTAGATTGAAATAAATAAATCAGAATAACTTATAAAAGAATTAAAATGCATGAATAAAATATGCTTGGGTTATAAAGAAGCATAAGGCTTGAGTTAAAATAAAAGAAGAATATATTCAAGCTTATGATGAATGGAATTGTATAAATAATAAGTTGTGATTTATCAATTTAGAATGGAATACAAAGCCAAAATTAATATTTTGATGAATTAGAAAATGAAGGGAAAATCCAAACTTAAATTATAATATAAATTTGAACTTAAGAAAATTTAAATGAAGAGATTTTGAGATTTAAAATCAAGTTCTGGATTATAAGTGGGAGAAAAAGACTAATTAGATAATAAATTAGTTAATGAAGCTGAATTGATGGGTTATTAATGAGATTTGGAAATAAGACTCAAGCTATAAATTAAATTCGACTTAAATTGTCGATGAAGTAAATATAATTGAAGAAGTGCTAACAAATTAAATATAATTGGGAATGTATAGAATAACAATGAATTTGGATTGAAATAATAATGGTTTGTACTGAGAATAAAATCCAGATACGTGGAAATAAATTGGATATGGCCTTGGAATCAATCGAGTTAAGTTGAGTAATAAAAGAGAAAAATTTACTTGTAAAATGAAAATGAGCTTATGTATAACATTTGGAATAAATTGAAGTAGATTTACTTAAGCTGAATAGACGAGGAAGAGTTGAATTGAATTCAACTTAAAACCAAGTTTAAAGATATTGGTTGGAATTTAAACCAAGTAAAAATAAATTTGGATCGGAATAAAATTTGGTGGGTTGTAAATAAAATTTAAGAAAATGAAAATTCAAAATGAATTCAGAGTGAATTGAGGAATCGAATTAAAATAGGTTAGAGACTAAATTAAATTACAATTAAATGGAATTTGTATTGTAAAGGGTATAATTTTGATATTGAAAAAAAAATCCAGTTTGGAATGGGATTTAATTTTGGTAATAAGTAGTGGAAGTGTGAAAATAATAATAATACTGGTATTGGATTTTAATAGTGATGGTTGAACCGTAAATAAAATCCAAGTGTGTGAAATGATTTGAAGTGACCTTATTATCAATAAAAGGCTAAGTTGTTGAATATAAACCAAAATTGGATGGGTATACTAGTTTGAACTTAAAATCTGGTAAATGTTTAAGCTAGTTGAATCAAAATTAATAAATAGTTGATTTGGAAAAGAATTGATTAAAATGGAATGAAAATGCTTAAATAAATAATTGTAAACCATTTAAATTATTAAGGGATTGAAATAACTTGAGACAATAAGGAAAATGGAATGTTTCTAGCTTATTAGAATGGTTTAAGTGAATGTGGATAAACTAATTATATTGAATAAATAAATGATGGAATAAATAAGTATCAAATGAAGTGTTGGTTTAAATGAGTTAAGAAATGGTTATTGAATGAAATAGCCTGGATTGTTTTCGAGCTAAATAAACTAGTTTGGAATAAACAATTACAGAATGGTTTTAAATGTAAATGAATGGATGTGAATGAATTAAAATAAAAAGGAAATTTAATTGGTAATGAAGATGGACCTAAGTTGTTAATGGTTTTGAATGAACTAGTTTGGTTAATAAAATTGAAATGCAATGAAACTGAGAATATATGGATTGTGGATAAATTTAAAAATGGAATAGAATTAAGTATAAATTGAGTTGAAATCAATTTAAATTGGTTATAAAGCATAAATACTTATTTATTCACATAAATCTCGTCGAATTGCATGGAATAAATTGTCGTTGGATGTAAATGGAAGTAATTAAAATTCTATGAGTTGATAGAAGTAAAATAAATTGATTTTGGAAGCAACTGAATTAAATATGAGTTCAGTTTGCTTAAGAATAAATTGATGGTAAGCTATTGTGTTTTAAACCATTCAAATTTGATAAAGATTTATATGAATGGATTGAAAACCATTCGAATTGAATGAAAATGGTTATAAATAAATTGAAACAGTTGAATTGGCATGGAAACTATATAAATTGCTTATGGAAAAATATTTGGTGTGAATTTCTTACATGTTTGACTATTGTAAATAAGTAAAATGTAGTTAAACTTCATTTATATCGTACTTACATGTTTAAATTGAGTAAGTACAGGTACCTGGAAGCCGTGTGACTGGATTTGGTTGCGCGAGTTGCTAAAAATTATAAGCCGCATGCTTAAAAATGCTAAATAAGGTACGCCTACGCTATAAAAATAGGAAATATGAACTGTTTTCGATTTTTCCGACCGTGTGGGTCGATGTATATATATTTATCTCTTTATTCAAATTGCAAAAGCTCCTCCGTACAAAGGAGACTCTGCCAAAAAAATTCAGAAATTTTGGGAGTTAGAAAATTTTTGAAAATTTTGGAAAATCTTTGTTAACGACAAAACAATTTCAAACTAGAAATTGAAATAAGTTAGTGAATGAAACTAATTAAAATAATGACATGAATTAGTTATAAATGAAAAATAAAATTTAACATTTGCAGTTGAAAATAAATTGAATTCGTATGAAAATGAAAGAATCAAGTTGAATAGAAATAGATATAAACTAAAGTGGAAGATGAAAATAAATATAAGGAGCATACACAATGCGTAAACTAAACTTTAGAGGGAATGGTGAAGTCTTAAATGGAAATTGATACTACCAATGTAATTTAAGTCAATATTGTAATGAATAGATATTGACATTTTGTGAGAAAGTGGATAAAATGTTTTAGAATGTTGTGAATGGATATTAGTGCTAAGCAGGATATGCAGGTATTATAAAAGGGAAAGGAGAATTGGTTTTTGATTTCAACAAGATAAATTTGAAATGCTCGACAAAAAGGTATGTATTTAAATTTGGTATGAAATTTGATTGGGATTTGGTTTGAGGCACTTGGCCTTTTTTTTTTCTTTTTGGATTTGGGAGGCCGTAGAGCCATTTTGTAGTTGTACTGAGCTAGCCGCGCAAAGGAGACGCTGGCGAAATTTTTCGAGAATTTAGGGTGTTAGAGAAATTTTGAGAAAATTTTGATAATTCAAATTTGGTTTTAAGTTAAAAATTTGAATGGATAAGTAAGTAATTTTGTTTGAGGCTTATGGGTAAGTTGGAAAGGTTGGGAAGAGGGTTACCGAGTCTTTTGATAAAAGATTTGTTTAGTAAGTTGTTCAAACCTATTTGGATTGAGGGAATAGTTAAAGGGTTATAGATCATTCTTCCTAACTAGTAATTTCGGGGACGAAATTCTTTTAAGGGGGGAGGAATGTGATGACCCGAAATTTTCGAGCATTAAAAATCGGAATATTTAATTGATTTTAAATTGTTTAAAGGTTAATTATCAACTTAAATTACGAATATCATAATTTATTTGACAATTAGATTGTTGAATTAAATAATTTGAATTGGATAAAATATGAAACCTGAGATTTTAAGCCTGTTAAAAAATATAATTTGAAGGCCTATAAATTTATATTGATAACATTGAATATAATAGAAGTGTTAAAATTGAATGTAACACTGAATTGTTTAGTTTTGAAAATTTTATCGTTTGAAATTGAATTTAAAAATAGCCTTTCGAGGCACAGTCTCGGTATTCAACGAAACCGGTTCCATTGGATCCATAATATTAAATTATTATCGGATTTCAAATTTCGTATTTATCGGAGTTAGTATGTGAGTGTACGATATATATACGCATTGAAAGTAAAATCGAAAACTTAATTTAAATATAATCTAATTTTGATTGACCTATACCCTCATATCAGCTGCATTCTTTCATTTCGAATCACTGTACACCCACTCTTTCATGCCACCTTTCACCTCAGAATTCAAAAACCACGTTTTCGTTTCATTTACAAAAAAAAAAAAAATATCTAATCCAACTTATAGCCGAAGCCACTTACTTCTCCTCTTATGAACTCAAGCTTCTCGTTCTATAATAAACAACACGGCTTCTTCCTTTCCCTCTTTCTTAAGAAAAAACGACAGAATGAAGCTTTAAAAAAAATAATCAAAAAGGGGCCGCACCCTCCTCTAATCCAATCGAATCAATTTCGCTCAAAAATCCATGGCCGCGGTTTGATTTAATGCTTGTTAAGGGTTGCGCGGTGGCTAGGGCTTCGGAGTAGGGTGCGAGCGCACGATGTTGTGGCTGAGACGGAGTGTGATGGCCGATGGGGGAAGTCGCGAGGTCTTGTTGGGGTCGGCGTTCGAAGTATTGATCGCGAGTGGGCAGCGATGCTTTGGGGTTGGAAGCGGCGACTCTAGGGTTTTAGTGTGAGGCAGGTGGATGCTCGAGTGTTTGGGGTCCATCGGGGTTCAAGCACTGGTTGGCGGTAGGGTCTAGATCTCGAGGTGAGGTTTAGCTGCCTATTTTAATCTAATTAAATTAATATGTGTAAGTGTTAGAAAGATATATATATTACAGTAAAGCTAATATGATGTGTTATGCAGTTTTAAATTTTAAGATAATATTAACATGAGTAGATAACAGGAAAATAAATATATAAACATTTACTGCGAATACATATATGATTTATTCATGTTAATTTAAATCTCATAATATATATCTGTGTATATATGAATTTATATATACAGTCAGTTACAGAACAAGAAAACCACGTTTTTAAATATATATAAACAGACACATACATTTTAATATTAAACAGGAAAATAATAAATAGAGATTAAGTTGAAAACTATATATACAGGGTATTAAAAGGTTTCAATTTAAAGTTTTATATATATATATATATATATATATATAAAGTTAGATTTGTGAAACTCATATAGATCAATTTATATCGGATGTGATTTCCGAGGGAAGTTTAATTGGTTATAACAATTTAAAAGTTTGTAAGTCAACTTTAATTTAAAACAAAAATTAAAATTACTTCAGTGATTAATAAAGATATGTAATTTGCTTGTATAAGGTCCTAAATCATGAAGGAAGCGAGCTAGTTTGGATTGGATTGCTAAATAAACTCAAAGGTGAGTTAATCTCACTCAGTTGAAATTTAAATTTAAATGATTAAATTTAAATAATTGTTTGAATGGTTGAATTGTTTGATGTGCTATTGTATGCTATATTTGGGAATTGATGCATTATTTTGTGCTAACGTCTGTGGATGCAGGGAAAACAGGTTGGAGGGATCCAACTGGATCCCTCAACATGTATTTAAATTATTTAATATCCACTGCTGTGATTGATTGATATTCCGTGATGAATTATATTAGAACATTGAATGTTATCATCTGCTCGAATATTTTGGTACTCTGTTTTATCCAAATATATAGAATTGGATTTTTGGAAAGAAAATAAAGGAAGTAAATTTGTAAGTAAAATAATTATGGAAATTTGAATAAATTTAAGAATGAAATAAAAATAAAATAAAGTGACATAAGAATTCTAATTAATAAATCTTGAATATAGAAAGGAGATTTTTGAATTAATAGAAAGTTAATGAATTGTAAACTCCAATGCTAATATTTGAAAGAACAGAACATTTATTTTAAATTTAAGATTTAAATTTTGAAGGGAACAAAGAAGAAAATGGGAAAAAGCCTGAAATTTGTATATTTCAGTTAAAGATTTAAAATCAAACAGCAAATAATAATAATAAAAATAAAGTCCATAATTAATGAACTTTGAAATGAACCGAGCAAGTAAAGAAATTTATTTCAAATAGAATGAATTGGAAATCAATTCGGGAAATTGATTTAAGTGCTTGAAGTTGGATTCTCTCTGGATGGCCAGTACACATTTTTAAAAGTAAATTTGTAAATATAAATTAATGCTTTAAAGTTGTTTTTAAAGAAAGCAAGTATTGTAAAATTTATTATTTCTAATATTTAATTTCTAAAGCAAGTATTTCCTTTTAATATAATATAGCATTAATTATATAAAAGTGACTTAGTATTTGTTTTAAAAGTGGAATCCTGGTTTTATATTTTATAAAGTAACCTTATTTTCTCAAATTCATATAGTATGTATTTTTAAAAATTTATTTAAGTAGTTTTATCCTAAGTGTTTTAAAGTGTATATTTCAAAATAAAGTGTTTTAAATTATTTTAAAAATCTATTTTTGTGCTTGGTGATTTCAGAGGAGATAGAAAATATTTAGGAAAGTTTATTCTGAAAAGAAAGGTGGTTTTGAAACTGTTTTCAAAGGATTGAAAATAGAATTTATCTTGTAAAGATATTTTGAGATAAATAAGTAATTTGGGAAATTATTTATTGGTTGATGGATGTTTATGCATATTAATTGATAGTTAAATAACCAACTATCAATATTGGACAATGCGTTGATCGTTTCGAAGAGACCGGGATCGAGATTAATTTCTCGAAAACCACTTCGATCCGGTTTGTACGATTCGTGAAAACGATTTTGGATTCGAAGATGGAGTAGTGAAGTGCAAGGGCTAGTCGCTACTAATCCTGAGGATATTTCCAAAATGGATGTAGTAGGAATAGTGCCTTCGGTTCCGTTCGAACCCGGGACGGACTTGTATGGACGAATGCTTGTGAAACACCGTCAGGTGGACGATGGGCATTCTAAGGGATACATTATATAAAAGGTAACGCTTTGCCTCAAGCCTCATCAAATGGGAATGACTGAAAATTAGGGGTTATGCAGCAAGGTTAGGTGGGTAGCACCCAAGCAGGGTGAGGTCATTCCAGTCTAGATGTCCCGTTTTATTTTTCGGCTTAGTGGGCGGTTGCTGATCCCAACCGCGGGGTGATCTCACTCGGGACTGTCCAATAAGGGATGGTTCCGGCCTTGTGTTGCAGGGGAGTGGGCGTACTCCTTGGTACGGTGATCTAGGCCTCGTACTGTGACAGGTGGTACCCCAGTGCCTAGTCATTAGTTGGAAATCCATTCTCCCTACGAGCCTTGTACGAGTTTTGTTTGTATTACCCACTTTGTGGCTAGTAGCTGGAATTTAATGAATGTAACAATTTCGACTATTTTATAAGTATTTGTATATAGACCCTATTATAATATCATAGGATTTCTATCAAAATTGTTTTAGCTATCGTAAGGTAAAAACCCGACATGTTTATCTGTGGCGTGGTCTTATGAGATGCTTTTGTTTTCAAAAGATTTTTGAAACTTTAATAATAAATTGGGTGTGATTTTTCTCACGCTGGTATTCCAGACTGACTCGGGTGTTATTTAACTGTAATGCTCGGGTCAGACCGAGTATTATAGGATACAGGATATGTTGCTGTGGAGCTCAGGAGACGAGCTGAATGACGATACATACATTCGTACTTGTTTATATTTATATATTCCGCTGTTTGAGTTATTGAGTATCTTGAGTTGTTGTGTATCTACTTGTATGATATTGATGTGAAGCTGTGATTGATGTACTCTGATGATGTATATATATAAACAAAAATATTTGATGTTTGAGTAAAGAGTATTTATTATCTATTATATTTTATTCCGCTGCGATGGTTAGATTCTGTTGTTGTTTCCTATCTTCTTCTTCTACCTCTTCTTCTTAAATCCAAAATGGTTCGTATTTCTGTACAACTTGAGTTGATTTAGATAGAATAGTGTTGACTCAAGGGGTACGGATTTGCGGGCTGTTTCAATTGGTGTAATAAATTGAGTTTTTATTTATCTATAGGTCTGTTACTGCAGTTTTGGTTATGAATATTTATTCCTGTTTTGGATAATAGAATCCCTACTTTGGTATGTTGAAATCTTAAGAATTTGAAAAATGGACTTGTAATAGTATTTGGTTAGGAAATTGATATTAAATGCTATTTTAGGGTGTAAATTTCGTGTTTTTAGAATATGTTGAGCGTGAATATTTATTTATCTCTATTAATGTAAATAAAATATTTATCGCATATATGGCATAGTTAATTAGGTGACCATTTTCATTTATTTTCCCGATTAGGAATGTAATTGATTGTTGGGCGAAAATTAGAGAAAACTCTTATTTAGCTTAATTATTATTCCCAAACGTAATAAGGAAGATTCTTTATAAGGCCTCATTTATGAAATGGTGAGATATGTATTGTTATATATATGAAGTGTATTTAATTTATGGCTAAGTCATAAGGATGCGAGGTCGATAAAGTTCCATGACGAAAGTCTGCCCTATACTTTGAGGCTGCCTGCAATTGTTTACATTTCATATGGATGTGAGATATCCTTTTGATAAATATTTATAATGAAGCGTGATTAGTCCCAAATTTTATAGGGGAAATCTGCCTAGCTAATCTGGCTACCAGTTCCTATGAATAGTCGGTCTAATAAGAGACATCATTATGAGTACGGTCCGTAAGACGAAGGGTCTGCTTCGGTGTCTTAAGGTATTAAGTGGTTGTTCGAGGGACTGCCTCTTTTCCCCAGATAAAGTATTAAATGGTCAGGGGGTTACATTAGGTGGTATCTCAATGGGAATCCGCTTTCAGAAGTAGGTATTAAACGATGAGGTCTACTTTAATTAATGTATTAAATGATCAGAGTCTACCTATTTTCCGCAAGGAAGTATCAAGTGGCCTAAGAGATTCCATATAATATCAGCTAGATAGTACCATTGAGGAGCACACCTTGGAAATAGGTATTAAATGGTGGGGTTTGCCTTAATTATGGTACTAAACGACCAAAGTCTGCCTATTTTCAAATATAAGGTATTAAGTGGCTTGGATATCGTCTCTTGCACTATTAGCTATTTATGATGTATGATTGGGATATGGGATTCTAGAACCCTACTTCTGGAATGGAAGATATTAAGTGGTTGGTCCCTCATCCTTTCCTTATAAAGTAGTATTAAATGATTCATGTTTATAGACATATTCTTATTTTGAAATATGCTTCCCAAGTACTTAAAAGGTAAGACTCGAGGTTTTTTTTCACTGGACATTTGCTATTCCGACTTCGTCCTCATTACAACGCAGGTTAAGAATAGAGTGATGGAAGTGACGATGCTTGGAGATGGAGAAGCTTGGCACGGGCAGTATTTATCATTATCGCTTGCTTTTCTATATACCCATGTATATAGACAATTATTGTAAAAGATTTATGATACGATTTGATGCTATTTCGTATTATGGCATTTTACGGTTTTAAAATAAATGGGTATACTTTGCTATTATATCGTTCCATCCGCTGTGAGTTCTGAAAGTTTCGTCATGGCTATATACTGTTATTTTCTTAGTTCTACCAATAGCTTACTTAGAATGGATCTATTTTTTGATGGGCCTTTTCTGGATTGAAATTTAGGCCTATTCTGAGGCGAATCATTACAACATAAGTGAGCATGTCAATATAATATTAGAAATAAAAAATTAAACACCATATGTAAGTGAACCTATAAAATGTATTAAATGTAGCTTTCAAAAGTTAATATGACATGTCCTAATAATCAATGCATATGTCTAATATAAGCATGTAGCTAATTATTCGATCTTAAAGTGTTAATAGCTTTACATATTACTTCATCTTGTTCTTCCTTACCTTAACACTTTTAATTTTCTTCCTTTTATAAGATATCAGAACAAAGCTTTAAAGTTATCAAAATAACTTTGTAACGTCCCTCTATTTTAGACTATTTGCATCCGCACATGTCGAACTTGAATAATTCAAAATACCGAATTGTTAATTTAAATTGGCAAAACTCAGATATATAGTAAATAAATAATCACAGAATCACAGACACAGAGTAATAATATGCAGCGGAAGTAAAAGAGATAGTAGTTCATGAAGCTACTATATAAATATATAAGATACATTAGAGTTTACAACATAAGAGTAATACGATACATCAGGTACAAATCAGAATACATCACTAGAATCATCGAATACTGAAAGCAGAATAGATGGCTGGATCTTCAAGCAAAGCTCCAACTCCAAAGGTGAGTCTCGAATACTGGACCACTCAGTCTGACCCGAGCGTAAAGAAAAACACAAAACACTCGAGTCAGGATTAATATTCTCATATCAATAAATCCAACTCAGGTGAAATAGCAATAGAAATACAAGTAACTCAAAGGATGTTGGAATCACCATCCTCTAAGGATCCGTTAAACTATCTACTATGTAGTAGTGTACGCCAAATAGATAATGTCTATCACTAATATAAAGTATCAAAATAGTGTTAAGGCGTTACCATTATCCCCTTTAACACATTTTATATAAATGTCATAGTCTATACAGCACTGTAAACTCCACCGTAAACTAGTGGGATATCAGGGAGTACTCCATAGGTATAACACAAAACAAATTCGTAGTGGTCGCGTATATAGGGATACAAGTATGACAAGGCACATGAGGCAATACCCAAGGTAGAGAAACTACCGTTTGCCTGATCCAGACTGGTGAGAACGCATCGCCGCAGCGATCGCAACACCACGGAACAACACTCCTGAAATTCCGAGGGTGCACCAATCGTTAACAAGTAATGAGTAGTCGTTACGAAGAAGTGTGTTCGCTCGAGGTGGCTAACCTCATTTGACCCGGCACGGCTCCTGATTTTAGTCATTTCCAATTTGACACAAGTGTCAAGGCTATCCTTTATCGTTCTCTTTCTTCAGTCATCATGTACATCATTCCAACCACTTCATTCTGTATCATCACTCCGTGTATAGTTATTAAAGTGGTTTCGGTTTAGATAGAGAGTATATCCATAACCGATTCCGGTCTCTTTAATAACTTTCGGAATTATTACACCGATTGGTTGTTTAGTAAATTTCAAACCAAATCAAATTCAATTCAAATTTCAATTCGTTAATCAACATTTCGGTTGTCTTTCTAAATAAATTTCCCAAATTCACGTTTCAAAACTTCCAAATTACCATTTCAAAATCTTATAATTCGATTTCAATTTTTATTTGAAACAATTCGAATATTGATTCAAGTTCGTATATAAGCTTCATTTCGAAATCATTTAAATGGTTTAAATTTCATTCAAATCAATTTAAATTCATTTATCGATTTCATTCAATATTTGCTAAGTAAATTTATCCTTCAAACAACTCCTATTTAAATTCCAATTCATTAAATCAATTACTTAAGTTCAACTTCATTATATCAACTTACAAATTTAATTAAATTAGATTCGTCAAATCCAATTCTTAAATTCTAGGTCTTACATCAATTTCAATAAATCGTAATTTATTTCTTGTTAAAGAAATTCAACTTCAATTATTTATTTACTTAGTTTCAAATTTCAAAACTCAATCAATAAAGGACTAAATTTCACATATTCAAGAAGTTCAGTTCCACTTATTAACTTACTTAAATAATTTCCAAAACTTAACTGATAAAGAATCCAATTTCATTTATTAACGAATTTCAAATTTACTTAATCAAAAGTTTAATTTCTCATATCAAAGAATTCAATTTTTATCCGATTATCAAATAATTCAATCTTGTTCAATTATTAAATAATTTCAAATTTAATTATTAATAATTTCAAAACTTAATAATTTCAACTTAATTATATATTTAAACTTAATTATCAAATAATTTCAACTTAATTATGAATTCAAACTTAATTACCAAATCATTTCAACTTAATTATATGAATAATTTCAAATTTTATTATCGAATAATTTATTTTAAAACAAGGTTCTATCATCGGTTATTACATTAATATTTTGTTTCAGATTTCAATATTAACATTTTCCTTTCTTCAAAATTTACGTTCCAATTTTATTTCAAAACCTTATTATTCAAATAAAATCTTACTTTAATTCAAATCAAATTATTGACCAATCGGGTTTTATTTAATTCTCTATCCTAAGTCAAGTTTATTTTGGGTATTTATCATTTCAACCCAATTCCAATTCAATTCAAAAATCAAAGCACAACAAAGGGAACTTGCAGTGTGATAACTGGGATGGTGTCAAAGTAAATAAACAAGCAATAACAACAATCGATAACAATCCAATAATTAATTCAATTAATCCCGAAATAATCGTATTAATTCGCATTGTTATTTGCGCGAATTTATATAATTATTTCTAGAATCTACACTATCATTCCATGTAGATTAAAGATCATTACACTATTATTTAATGCATTTCTACACTTGACATTTATTATTCAATTTCATACTTCATCAATTAATACAACATAAATTCGAATGGTTCAAGGGTGGTTAACTACTTTTCTACGTGTCAATTAATTTAAACATTTAAAGGGGTCATATTTAACTAATCAAATTCAACATTTATGTCGATTCAAATTTTAACTATTTTACGTCAAATCAAAATTCATAATATTTATCACTTTATACATTTCAATTTAACATCCAATAAAACTACGATCAATCAATCAATTATCATCCAAACTGTATTATCATCGCATAAATAAATAACAGATGATGGTGTCAGATGTCATAGGTAAACAGATACAGGTAATAGCATATATAACAGTGTAAATAACTAACTGCAGCATATTTCAATTGTCGCTTCAATTGAAATCAAATTTAATAAATAAAAGAACATTAATCGTGAGTAATTGCTCACCTTTCGAGGTTAGAGAATACAGAAGGTGATACAGATATGCACACGGATACGGATACTGAATTTGAATTGCGAATCCAAACAAAGCAACATCGGCTCGAATTCGACGGACAAGCTGATAAATAGGGATAGACGAAATCAAATTGACTGAATATAGACCGAACAAACAATATACATTATATATTGTATACGTCCATTTGAAAATACCAATGTATATATTCAAAAGTTGATTTACACAAAATTTCAAATTAATACCAGATCCTAACACTTAAACAAAGTCTCCATTAATAAATTTTAAAACCAAACTACTTTATAAATAACTTACGTATGTAGTATATCTTTAAAAAAATCGATATTTAAAATAAGATTAATATAACTTAATAATTATGGGCTCTAACAGCTTTCAATGTACTACTAATGAACTCATATATCCACAACAATGTATTATAAAACCCAAAGCTTAAATTTTTTATATTTAAACCCATATAGTTTCATATATACAATCATACATCTTTAACGAACATTGTCATAATATATCTTCAACGACATATCTATAAAACACTGTAATAATATAAATCAGACCAATTCTAGCTTGTATATACTATATATTCAAATGTAAATAGACTAATATGCTATACATATTTATATCAGGTTATTTCGTAAATTAAACAAAACCTGCATACCTCTCTAAAAAATATATTCGTCATACTATATAACTATAGGCTATATATATACATATAAATTAGATACAAAAGTGCAGACTGAATTAGAACATGAGCCAACATTATAATACTTTCTGTAATAAGATACACTGCTGCTTTATATAGAAATATATAATTCTACTTTAAAGATATTAGCTACACTATTCATAGATTTACATGTTAGTTTAAATACACATATATACATAGTTCACCGTACGAATATTAATGTATATAACATATAGAAATCATCATACTTTTCTTTTACAACCTATATAACAAAATTTAAGATAACTAATAGTAGAAAATATTCATATAGGTTTACCATATATTCTTACATACAGCAGATTTCATAGCTTACGTCACTAACATTATACAAACTATATACGTATATAGATGAGTAATATACCTTAGTGCATGCATCAAACAAAGAAGCTTGACATTCAATGGAGAGGGTCGTCAGTCTCAAAGAGTTCGGCAGAAGCTAAAGAAAATGGAGGAAGGCAGCTAGTGGAAGAACTCGGCAATGGTTTTGACACTGCGCCCATTGGCGTGAGCAGCGGAGAGAGAGAGTGAGTGCACTTGGATGCTCGACTAGCCGGTGCGTTTGAGTTTGAAACGGAGGAAATGGCGGAGGCTTACTTACGGCCAGAGGATGAAGAGCACGGCAAAGGTCGGAGAGGAAGCTGAAGGTGGTGGTGAGGCCGAAGATAGGTGGGTAGGAAGAGGTAGCGGTGAAGTAAAAAAAAGACAGGGACGACTGCATGCAAGGACGTGGGGAAGAGGCGGACATGGTGAGATGAATTTGGGATGCAGTGGAGTCCGTCTGAAGGGGAAGAAGATGGGCGACTCGTGCTGGGAGAGAGGCGGAGGAACGGTTGATGGGAGGTGACGGTGATAGTTAACATGGTCGCGGTGAGCAAGAGAAGATGGTTCACGAGCAAAAGAAGAAAGCAAAAAAAAAAAAAATTGGAGACAAGCAAAATATGAAAAGGAAGCAACTTAAAACTGACTGCAAACAAGCATGCTATCAGATGCTAAAATTTGTTGTACTATTTCCGCATATAATTATTCTTTGGCCCAAACAAAGAACCAAGATGAAACGAAAGGGCAAACCCTTTAGGTTGGAACTAGGGAACATAAAAAGTCATGAAAAAGCAACAGTCAAAGCCTATATCTCTTCTTTTTTTTAAAAAAGAAAAAAAACTACTGAAATTGAATGAGAAGGGCTATGCATGGGAAAATTGGAATGGAAGTAGTCAAGCACTAATTTAGGGAATCATTTAGTTAAAGCGAATGGCTGTTCCTTTTCAACGGTTGAAAAAATTTAAATGAATACGGAATGTCAAAAGCACAAACGTTTCCGATACGATTACCTATTTCACTTATTCCATCGTGCATCAGACGTCAAAACACAGAAATGAGTATACTGTAGAGATTAACACGACGAGACGGTCAAAACATTCTATAGATATCAGAGGTACGATCGAATTATAAAAATATGAAATTTTATAATAGCGGAAAATGCATGAAAAACGTAGAAATATAAGATCGGCGGAGCCAAAGATGTCTGAATTTGGAAAAACGACAAACTGACATCTTGTTTAGAAGATGTTTTAGAATTTTTCCATGTAAAAATATTTTGGTTTTGAAAACATTTTATTTTCATCGCTTTTTAACTGATTAAATTGAAGTAAATTTACGCACGAAATAAACTTTCATATTTTTGGACGAAAATTTACCAGTTGCTATGTTTAACAAGATGCATTCCAAATATCAAATTTATATTTCAAAATTTTATCGTTTAAATTTCACAAAATTTAAATTAAATACGTTACTAAAACCGTTAAAATTTACGGGTCGTTACATTCTCCCCCACTCAAAACTTTTCGTCCCCGAAAAGGAATGACGTATGAGAATAGAAACAACCGGAAGAAAAATAGATTGGAAAACAACCTAACAATTTATTTAAACCATATAAATTCCGATTTAATTAATTATATTCAACAATTGACATTTAATTTCAAGATTTTCATTAAGTTGATTTGATTTCTCATTTATAAATGTTAGGTACAAAAGGTTTCTTTCAAATGAAATTCAATTTAAATTCAATTAATTCAAGATATCTCATTAAGTTGATTTAATTTCAATTTATTAACTTTCAAAACAAATTTTTCTTCTATTAATCACACCTATTATTTATTTAACTTATTATTCTATTTATCTCCATTAACATCTTATAATTAATTTAAGTGAATAACATTTATTACACGCACTCACATTTTTATATATAAAGACAATTTATGTTGTATATTATTTGATTTTCTTAAATTAAAAATTTCAAAGATCATAAATTTGAATAGTTATTTATTATAATCATAATTTATTCGACAAATTTAATTTTCTTTATTCCAAATTATTATTAAATTTATTCTACTTAATATATCTTATCACATATATATTAAGTATATTTTCATTTATTATAACTACTCAAATTTGTTTAAAATTTCCTTTGATATCATTTTTATTGTATAATATTCAATTACATAATCAACTTTTGAACATTTAGGTAAGCTATATATAATGCAACTGGGTATTATCCAAATGAAGTTTTACCATTCACTTATTTCAAGTTAAGTATTTAGTCAAAACTTTTGGCTTCATTGAAAATCATCCTTAAATCAAAATTTTACGAATTAATTTCGATTAACTTCAAACCATTTATAGATAGATAAATATATATATATATATATATATATATATATATCAAATCAAATTTGAAATTATCAATATATATTTCAAATCAAGTCATGTTTAGAAATTCAAATCAATTTATTTTCCAAAAAAAAACGTAGCAAATCTAAAAAATAGCCTCTCCACTTGGAAACTCGAAAATGAATGTTGATGATGCGGCCATCATCACCGAAATCATTTTCCAGCGACAAAGAGAAGAGCACTAATTTAATCATCTAAAATTCTTTGAAAACCATTTCTATGCGAAAATATTTTAAATAGTATACATTTTGAAACTTTAAAACCATATTTCGAAATTATCGGAAATTAAATTCTCAAATTCTAACTTAAATTCACTTCAAATTCCAAATAAAATTATAACTAAGTTTTATGAATTCATTTATTTATATTGCCAAAGTCAATGGTTTACAAACAGTAAATGAAAATCAATATTATTATTTCTGGCAACAAATTCATTAACAATTTCATTTCAGAAAAATTTATAATTATATATAATATAATCATTCAAATTTTTTTTATTTACTAAATTTGAACACAATATTGTGTCAGTTTGCTCTGCTCAAGTGTTTTAGAAATTCTATCGATAACGTTGATCAGACGAATCGATCGAAAATCCAAATCAACATCAACAACTCAAACAACACAACATATATATATAACGCTTTTTATTACTAATTTATAAATACACTTCCTCGCTCGAAGATACCGGGATGGATTTCAAAATAAGTACCGAGATTCAAATTTGAAGGAAATCAAATCAATAGAATTTTGATTCGATAATAGGTTCGAAATAGAAGATAAGATAATTCAATTAACAGAATCTGGAGATGGTTAAGCTTATTTGATTCACGGACAACCTTTACCGAGTCGACCGTGAATTCAAGAATAAGATCGATGCTGAATTCAGAGGTAAATCAACATTCGTTCTCAAGAAATAGAATTCAGGTATAGTAGGAAATAGATAGCATCGTAAACCAAGGATACAGAAATCTTTGGTAAATCAATGCCTATTGTAAAGGAGTTTCACCCATGTACAAATAATTCGAAGGTTGGCGAGACCGTCAATTTGTTATAAAGATTATTCGAAGTGGAGTTATGGAATACTCCAGAATTAAAGCAGACGAGTAGTGAGGGATAAGAATGAATTCCGAAACCGAGGGAACGTTCCAAAATTCGAAGGAATTGAGTCAAAAGGAAGAGATTAAAACTCGAGTGGGAGTGATTCTGTAAATACATTTACCCCTATATGCTAAGTTTTGCCTAGAGCTACCAAAGCTCTGATACCAACTGTAACGTCCCTCTATTTTAGACTATTCGCATCTACACATGTCGGACTTGAATAATTCAAAATACTGAATTGTTAATTTAAATTGGCAAAACTCAGATATACAGTAAATAAATAATCACAGAATCACAGACACATAGTAATAATATGCAGCGGAAGTTAAAGAGATAGTAGTTCATGAAGCTACTGTATAAATATATAAGATACATCAGAGTATACAACAGAAGAGTAATACGATACATCAGGTACAAATCAGAATACATCACTGGAATCATCGTATACTGAAAGCAGAATAGATGGCTGGATCTTCAAGCAAACTCCAACTCCAAAGGTGAGTCTCGAATATTGGACCACTCAGTCTGACCCGAGCGTAAAGCAAAACACAAAACACTCAAGTCAGGATTAATATTCTCATATCAATAAATCCAACTCAAGTGAAATAGCAATCGAAATACAAGTAACTCAAAGGATGTTGGAATCACCATCCTCTAAGGATCCGTTAAACTATCTACTATGTAGTAGTGTATGCTAAATAGACAATGTCTATCAGTAATATAAAGTATCAAAATAGTGTTAAGGCGTTACCATTATCCCCCTTAACACATTTTATATAAATGTCATAGTCTATACAGCACTGTAAACTCCACCGTAAACTAGTGGGATATCAAGGAGTACTCCATAGATATAACACAAAACAAATTCGTAGTGGTCGCGTATATAGGGATACAAGTATGACAAGGCACATGAGGCAATACCCAAGGTAGTGAAACTACCGTTTGCCTGATCCGGACTGCTGAGAACGCATCGCCGCAGCGATCGCAACACCGTGAAACAACACTCCTGAAATTCCGAGGGTGCACCAATCGATAACAAGTAATGAGTAGTAGTTACGAAGAAGTGTGTTCGCTCGAGGTGGCTAACCCCATTCGGCCCGGCACGGCTCCTGATTTTAGTCATTTCCAATTTGACACAAGTGTCAAGGCTATCCATTATCGTTCTCTTTCTTCATCCATCACGTACATCATTCCAACCACTTCATTCTGAATCATCACTCCGCGTATAGTTATTAAAGTGGTTTCGGTTTAGATAGAGAGTATATCCATAACCAATTCCGGTCTCTTTAATAACTTTCGTAATTATTACACCGATTGGTCGTTTAGTAAATTTCAAACCAAATCAAATTCAATTCAAATTTCAATTCGTAAATCAACATTTCGGTTGTCTTTCTAAATAAATTTCCAAAATTCACGTTTCAAAACTTCCAAATTACCATTTCAATCTTATAATTCGATTTCAATTTTTATTTGAAACAATTCAAATATTGATTCAAGTTCGTATATAAGCTTCATTCCGAAATCATTTAAATGGTTTAAATTTCGTTCAAATCAATTTAAATTCATTTATCGATTTCATTCAATATTAGCTAAGTAAATTTATCCTTCAAACAACTTCTATCTAAATTCAAATTCATTAAATCAATTACTTAAGTTCAACTTCATTATATCAACTTACAAATTTAATTAAATTAGATTCGTCAAATCCAATACTTAAATTCAAAGTCTTACATCAATTTCAATAAATCGCAATTTATTTCTTGTTAAAGAAATTCAACTTCAATTATTTATTTACGTAGTTTCAAATTTCAAAACTCAATCAATAAAGGACTAAATTTCATATATTCAAGAAGTTCAATTCCACTTATTAACTTACTTAAATAATTTCCAAAACTTAATTGATAAAGAATCCAATTTCATTTATTAACGATTCACTTAATCAAAAGTTCAATTTCTCTTATCAAAGAATTCAATTATTATCCGATTATCAAATAATTCAATCTTATTCAATTATTAAATAATTTCAAACTTAATTATTAATAATTTCAAAATTTAATAATTTCAACTTAATTATAAATTTAAACTTAATTATCAAATAATTTCAACTTAATTATGAATTCAAACTTAATTATCAAATCATTTCAACTTAATTATATGAATAATTTCAAATTTTATTATCGAATAATTTATTTTAAAACAACGTTCTTTCATCAGTTATTACATAAATATTTTGTTTCAGATTTCAATATTAACATTTTCCTTTCTTCAAAATTTACGTTCCAATTTTATTTCAAAACCTTATTATTCAAATAAAATCTTTATTTTATTTCAAATCAAATTATTGACCAATCGGGTTTTTTTAATTCTCTATCCTAAGTCAAGTTCATTTTGGGTATTTATCATTTCAACCCAATTCCAATTCAATTCAAAAATCAAAGCACAACAAAGGGAACTTGTAGTGTGATAACTGGGATGGTGTCAAAGTAAATAAACAAGCAATAACAACAATCAATAACAATCCAATAATTAATTCAATTAATCCCGAAATAATCATATTAATTCGCATTGTTATTTGTGCGAATTAATATAATTATTTCTAGAATCTACACTATCATTTCATGTAAATTAAAGATCATTACACTATTATTTAATGCGGTTCTACACTTGACATTTATTATTCAATTTCATACTTCATCAATTAATACAACATAAATGCGAATGGTTCAAGGGTGGTTAACTACTTTTCTATGTGTCAATTAATTTAAACATTTAAAGGGGTTATATTTAACTAATCAAATTCAACATTTATGTCGATTCAAATTTTAACTGTTCTACGTCAAATCAAATTTCATAATATTTATCACTTTATACATTTCAATTTAACATCCAATAAAACAACAATCAATCAATCAATTATCATCCAAACTATATTATCGTCGCATAATAATTAACAGATGATGGTGTCAGATGTCATAGGTGAACAGATACAGGTAATAGCATATATAATAGTGTAAATAACTAACTGCAGCATATTTCAATTGTCATTTCAATTGAAATAAAATTTAATAAATAAAAGAACATTAATCGTGAGTGATTGCTCACCTTTTGAGGTTAGAGAATACAGAAGGTGATACAGATATGCACACGGATACGGATACTGAATTTGAATTGCAATCCAAACAAAGCAAAATCGGCTCGAATTCGACGGACAAGCTGATAAATAGGGATAGACGAAATCAAATTGACTGAATATGGACCGAACAAACAATATACATTATATATTGTATACGTCCATTTGAAAATATCAATGTATATATTCAAAAGTTGATTTACACAAAATTTCAAATTAATACCAGATCCTAACACGTAAACAAAGTCTCCATCAATAAATTTTAAAACCAAACTACTTTATAAATAACTTACGTATGTAGTATATCTTTAAAAAAATCGATATTTAAAATAAGATTAATATAACTTAATAATTATGGGCTCTAACAGCTTTCATTGTACTGCTAATGAACTCATATATCCACAACAACGTATTATAAAACCCAAAGCTTAACTTTTATATATTTAAATCCATATAGTTTCATATATACAATCATACATCTTTAACGAATATTGTCATAATATATCTTCAACGGCATATCTATAAAACACTGTAATAATATAAATTAGAAGAATTCTAGCTTGTATATACTATATATTCAAATGTAAATAGACTAATATGCTATACATATTAATTAGGTTAAGTCGTCAATTAAACAAAACCTACATATCTCTCTAAAAAAAAATTTCGTCATACTATATAACTATAGGCTATATATATACATATAAATTAGATTACAAAAGTGCAGACTGAATTAGAACATGAGCCAACATTATAATACTTTCTGTAATAAGATACACTGATGTTTTATATAGAAATATATAATTCTACTTTAAAGATATTACCTACACTATTCATAGATTTACATGTTAGTTTAAATACACATATATATACATAGTTCACCGTACGAATATTAATGTATATAACATACTGAAATCAGCATACTTTTCTTTTACAACCTATATAACAAAATTTTAGATAACTGATAGTAGAAAATATTCATATAGGTTTACCACATATTCTTACATACAGCAGATTTCATAGCTTACGTCACTAACATTATATAAACTATATTCGTATATAGATAAGTAATATACCTTAGTGCATGCATCAAACAAAGAAGCCTGACATTCAATGGAGAGGGTCGTCAGTCTCAAAGAGTTCGGCAGAAGCTAACGAAAATGGAGGAAGGCGGCTAGTGGAAGAATTCAGCAATGGTTCTGACACTGCGCCCATTGGCGTGAGCATCGGAGAGAGAGAGAGAGCACTTGGATGCTCGGCTACTCGGTGCGTTTGAGTGTGAAACGGAGGAAATGGCGGAGGCTTACTTACGGCCAGAGGATGAGGAGCACGGCAAAGGTCGGAGAAGAAGCTGAAGGTAGTGGTGAGGCCGAAGATAGGTGGGTAGGAAGAGGTAGCGGTGAAGAAAAAAAAAGACAGGGACGACTGCATGCAAGGACGTGGAGAAGAGGCGGACTTGGTGAGATGAATTTGTGATGCGGTGGAGTCCGTCTGAAGGTGAAGAAGATGTGCGGCTCGTGCTGGGAGAGAGGCGGAGGAACGGTTGATGGGAGGTGAGGGTGATAGTTAGCATGGTGGCGGTGAGCAAGAGAAGATGGTTCACGAGCAAAAGAAGAAAGCAAAAAAAAAAAAAATTGGAGACAAGCAAAATATGAAAAGGAAGCAACTTAAAACTGACTGCAAACAAGCATGCGATCAGATGCTAAAATTAGTTGTACTATTTCCGCATATAATTATTCTTTGGCCCAAACAGAGAACCAAGATGAAATGAAAGCGCAAACCCTTTAGGTTGGAACTAGGGAACAGAAAAAGTCATGAAAAAGCAACAGTCAAAGCCTATATCTCTTCTTTAAAAAAAAAAGAAAAAAAAACTACTGAATTTGAATGGGAAGGGCCACGCATGGTAAAATTGGAATGGAAGTAGTCATGCACTAATTTAGGGAATCATTTAGTTAAAGCGAATGGCTGTTCCTTTTCAATGGTTGAAAAGATTTAAATGAATACGGAATGTCAAAAGCACAAACGGTTCTGATACGATTACCTATTTCACTTATTCCGTCGTGCATCGGACGTTAAAACACAGAAATGAGTATACCGTAGAGATCAGCACGACGAGACGATCAAAACAGTCTACAGATATCAGAGGTACGATCGAATTATAAAAATATGAAATTTTATAATAGCGGAAAATGCATGAAAAACGTAGAAAAATAAGATCGACGGAGCCAAAGATTTCCGACTTTGGAAAAACGATAAACTGACATCTTGTTCAGAAGATGGTTTAGAATTTTTCTATGTAAAAATATTTTGGTTTTGAAAACGTTTTATTTTCATCGCTTTTTAACTGATTAAATTGAAGTTAATTTACGCACGAAATAAACTTTCGTATTTTTGGACGAAAATTTACCAGTTGCTATGTTTAACAAGACGCATTTCAAATATCAAATTTATATTTCAAAATTTTATCGTTTAAATTTTACAAAATTTAAATTAAATACATTACTAAAACCGTTAAACTTTACGGGTCATTACAAAATTTTTGAAAGCTTTCCAAAACATGCTATAATAAGGCTATATAAAATATACTTTAAAGTTATTAAAATCATACTTAAAGGTCATCTAAATCATATTTTAGCACTATCGAAAATATAGCTTATTTTCTAATAGAAGTATGTATAATCCCTACCAAAAACATTTTTATTAGCTAATGAAAGTACATCTAAGCGCTACTGGAAACATATTTCGTCAAGGCTTCCAAAAGTATAAGCATGCATCATTGGAGATATAACCGCATGCTATTGACATAGAATACTTGGTTAACAGATTTAGAGTTAGTGAAAACCAGCATAGGCATGCTAACGACAATATGGTTAACGAAATCATTACAATCGAGAATATAGCTAACGGAAGCATGATTAGCGAAAACCTAGCTATTGAAAAGACAGCTTATATCTGACAAATGTATACCTCAACTATACTAATGAAAACATATCTTAGTTGTGCTAATGAAAACATGGTATCAAAATCATAACTAGTGGAAACATGGTTAACAAAATCCTTTCTATAAAAATACAGCTAACTGAACCATGGTTAATGAAAACCTAGCTATTAGAAATATGGCTAATGAAAACATGGTTAGTGAAAAATAACTATTGAAAATGTATCCAACGAGAACATGATTCTCATTTGACAATAAAACATGGTGTAATTATACTATCAAAAACCCAACCATGCTATCAAAAATAGTAATTCACTATAAAACCGTTGTATTTTTTCATAAAGTGACCACTTTTAACCAAATCTTGCCATACGTTAAGTTTCCCATCTGCCATCGTTTATTTTACTGATTTCGTATTAGAATTTTTTTAGAAAATACTACTTATTTAATCAAGTGTATTAATTATTTCTTAATTAATTATTTGGCTACCTTGGTTTTCTCATTTTCCCATTGCATTAATTCATAATAATTCAAATTTACATGGAATAAATCCAAAACATTCGAAAGTCAAAATCTTTATTTCATACCACATATAATTTTTTTAGCGAAGGATAGTTATTCTTCATATTGTAAATTATTAATTCTCTAATTTAAAATTTAGAAAAATGTAGAAAATTCATATTAACGAAATCTTCCAAAATTAAAACCCAATTCCATTTAGAAGTTATAAAAAATATCAAAATTTCAAATCATATAGAAGTCACCGGTTATGATTTTAAATTTAAAACTTCACTTTAACTTCATAACTTTTCATATAAATTCATGGAAGCATTATGATGATCAGTTACCCAAAACCCTTGCTTTTATCTTTCAAAAACATCACATTTTCAACCAAAATGAAAATGGAAATATAAAAAATAATGGGTAAAATTAGTGTTCTCTTAGTTTGTTTAAGAATGGAGAGATACGCCTTAGTTCTTCTCCTTAAAGCTTTTAAATCTTTCTTCTTTAGTGAGATGAGGGTTTAATGAGAGTTTGCTTATTTGTCCTTTTGATAATAAAATGAATGAATGATGTAAGTAAGAGTAGAACGGATAGGGATTTTCCTAAGTGGGTTAGGCCTTAGGCTTTCCCGTTCCAAATCTATCTTTATAATGATACCATTCTTCATTATGTATTAGTTACACTTTAGGATATAAATATTATCCTCTTTATTAAAGAGATTTTGGAATGAGATAATGAGGCACTTCTCTTGACTTATTCCATTGATTCGTATTATAATTATTTAATTATCATTCAGTTAACTATGGATAATGATTATCAGATGGATTCCTTTTTTTTCTTCGATAAAATAGAAGGGGGAAAAGGAAATTTCGTTGCAGAGCCGTATGCAATGCACAAAAGGTGCATGTGTACTAAAATAGGAGTGTTAGCTCCTCTTCTTATGAGTTTTGTAGCTAAAATTTAGATAAGAGCTATCAGCCATAGTAAATAACACACACACAAATGCACACACACACACACACACAAATGCACACACACACACACACACAAATATATATATATATATATATATATATATATAGGTGTGTGTGTGTGTATGCGCGAGCGCGCGCGTGTGTAGTTATGTATGATGTATATGGAAACAACAAACAAATTCAACCACTACCAGCACAACCACAAATTAAAAGTCTACGCAACTACAGACCATACACCGGATACATCAGGATAAGTCTCTATAATCCTATCCTTGGTTTTCTAAGTACAATCCATTTCACTGTCACTCCATTATATTTTTACCAACTTGACCACCTTATTTCTAAGCTCAATTATGTAACATCCTGTAAAATTAACGATAATTAATAAATAATAAATAAGGCTTCAAAAATGAAATTTGAGCAAATGATGAAACATGCACCATTGAGTTTGTGGTGATTTTCCAAGCAAATTTCTTACTTGGAGTTTCATGATCGAAGCTCAAACGAAGAAGTTATCAACATTTAAAGTTTCAGGAGCGAAAATAATTAAAACGCAAAAAAATGAAATGAATAATAATAAATGGGGGACCCCGCAGTTGGCCCCATTACTTCTTATACGTGTGGCCGACCAGTTAGGGTATGGCAGCTAGGGTTTGAATCTTGGCCAAACGGCCCATATTTAATTATTTTAATCTTATAATTACGATTGATTAGAGCACCTATAAATATAAGTCTAACCCTTCACTTCTCTTCTCATATTTTCTAATCCAAGTAGCAAAGCTCTGCTATTTTCCCTTTCCTATAGTTTCTAAAAAGTATAAAATATTATATATATATATATATATATATATATATATATATATATATATATTTAGAGAGACATACACATAAAAATCGAAGCATTGATAATAAAAAAAAGGAAAGAAGTGAATTAATACCGTGGAAAAATACAAATTTCAATCTATATTCCTTTTAACTCCAAATCTCTTCTTAGATATGTGATTCTAATAGTATGAATATACATTATTATACATATTCTAGATTAGAAGGAAAAAATAGTTAAATATAGGAATTGATTTAGATTTGTGAGATTTGGAAAGTTTTTAAATAGTGAGTGGGAAATTATATAATTTATTTATAACATTGGAAATTATCTTATTGAATATTAATTTAATTATTATGCCTATATAAGATCTGATGTGTATCTTAAATAAACATATAGGATTATCGCCCCCATATTCTATAGTATATGTAATTGGAATAAAAATAGTACATACAAACTAATCTGGAAATTTGAAATCAATCTCAAATGTTTATTATTGCATAACATTCGTAAAGTAGCAAAGTATTTCCAGATCTATAATTGAGTTGTAAATTAGGTTGCCCTAGTTGAATTAGAATGTGAATTTCTATATTTTAATTTATTTGGAGTGGGGTATAATTTAGATGTGTCTATTTTCCCTGTAATTTTCATAAATTACCCAATTCCAAAAATATGTATAAATGTGTGTCCTTTGAATTAACATGGAATATACTGAAAAGGAAAGAGAAATGTAAAGCATGGATATTATTCTCCATAGTATACACTATCTATTTCAGTAAGAGAAATAACTCCTTGTAATTTCAAACAAGAAAAGTCCTCACTTTTGGTTAATTTATGGAAAATTAGACCAGTAATCCTTTTTTGAAAGGGTAGCCCTGATGAATTAAAACGTAGAAAGAAATGTTATAGTTTAGAAATAAATAGCTTGAAATGAAAATATAGATACGTATAACTACGTTTAAAATTAAAAAACAGCATAGTTTGCGAAGATATTCGTACTAATTATGAATAACATAATAATTATACGACTGGGAGATTGAAGAAAGAATGAATAGAAATTCAAAGATTTGTGGATGTTAGCTACAATTTTAATGTGCAATAAATTTGTAGTTAATATATAGTTAAAGGAATTAAATGAGGACCGATTAGATAATTTAATATAGCATTTATGGGAAATTGAATAGGGTAAATAAATGATATTAGGATTGTCAAAATTTGACATTAACGACCAATTACTATAGACAATTGACATTTATTAGACATAAGAAGGAAACCAAAGCCTAAGCGTATAAAATAGGAATAAGTACGCAGTGAATAAATAAATATTAGGAATATTAAATACACATAGAATGCAATCTAATTTTCATAGTAGGAAACTATATGGCTTCAATTATATGTTTAAAACAAGCTCGAATTAGTGGCCTTAGCCCAATACTTCGACTTTGGGTGATTGGTTTGGTTTAATGAGTTGGGATGTGAGGTTAGTAGAGTTACACAACAGAAGTCTATCCTTTACATAGTGGCTATCAAAAGTTGTGTATATTTATCATTCACGTGGGACGTCTCCAAACATAGGACCCATGGGGAAGGGAAATGTGTAGAATGTAAGACTTGTTTGTGAGTCAAAGGTATTAAGTAGCTATTGTAGGGCCTGCCTCCTTCCTATTTAAAAAGCAGTAAATGGCCAGGGTCTGCCTTGGGTTGGGTATTAAATGATGGGGCCTGCCTAGGATATAAATATTAAATGGTCAGAGACTGCCTGATTCCCGTTAAAGAGGTATTAACTGGTTTGTGTACTTTCTCTCACATTGTTAGGACATAACTGAGGGTAGTTGCATAGGATTGGGAAGGGCCTTTGGCCTATAATTGAGAGTAAGTTGTAGGGTTAGGGTGCATTAATAATATAGTAATTATATTATAAAGCCTTATCTAGGTGTCATCGATCTCTGTAGTTAGGACCGATCGACTGGCAGTTATGTTGCGAATGGCCTCCCTTTTGGATTGAGGTATTAAACTGACGTCGGGTATGCCTCTTCCATATTCAAGAAGTATTAAGTGGCTAGGGCTTTTAGGTAGTATATGCTCAAATATATACGTATATAAGCACATATGTATAATTATTCCTTGGGGAATGCTTGGTTAGGCATATCGTACGTGCATATAGGATTTAACAGATTAGTCATGAAAAATAGACATAACATTTAAATAGGAATCAATCGACATAAATTAATGGCATGGGTAAAGTATGTAATTTTCCAATCACAAGAATATTGTTCTGATCTCCCACCTCATTACAACCCACACAATAGATTTAGAAGAACGTGACACTAGAGCAAAATAGGAATGGTAGATGGAGAAGTCTTCTTATTCATGCTCGGCATTGACAAGGCAATCAGACATCTGAAGAATAATATTGATTCCAAGGTAGTAGCCTTAGTTGGTACGTATGTTCTATTATTTTTTTCAATTCCATTGTGAGTTTATATTTTTTCTCTTTGATAGCTTGTGTTTATTACAGGTTACCAAAACTAACGATCCGTACCCTAATGGACTTGGGTTTCGATTAATTGGAAATTCGGGCTCATTACGGTGCAAGTTGTTAACTTCATATCTTAATACATGATATAAATCGGTCATCTTATAATGATCGTGTTAGCTTTCATGACCAAGTCTTCCAAAACGTTCAATTCATAGTAGTATTGAGATCATGTAAGTACCTTCTCAGATGAGAAACATAAAAACACATTATGGACTCCAGCCAAAGATTCGCTAAATCAATATAGTATGGAAGTTTCATGGTCACTTACACAATTAAAAATGGTCAAACCTACCTCAGTGCTAAGTTTCTCGATTTCCCTAATTTTATAACACCTTTTATAATTGATACTTTCATAAAGATGTAGTCTCCAACAACAAATTCCAAATCCTTATGCATTCGTTCGACATAACTTTTCTACCTTGATCGAGTTACCTTCATTCTTAGTTGAACCAGTTCAATCATTTAAATCTCATATCTAATCAAATTTGTACCAAGTACTAGGCTATCTCCCATCTCCAATTAACATGTTGGTGACCTGCATGAACATTCGTAAAGTGCTTCGAAAGGTGTCATGCGTATATGGGTTTGTTAGTTTTTATTAAAAATGAAGTCAACTAAGTGAAAATGGTCTTTCCTTGAACCTCCAAAGTCTAGAACACAAGCTCTTAATAGATCATCCATCACTTTATTAACTCTTTTAATCTAACCATCAGTTCAATGATGATAAACAGTACTCGTATTTACCTTAGTATCCAATACATCTTGTTGACTCTTCCAAAATTCACTAGTAAATAATGGATCACGATTACTTATAATGCTTCTAAGTATATAGTAGACTCTCATAACATCCTTCATAAAACATTTTGCCAAACTTGGTGCCATTCTTATCAACTTCACAATAATAAAGTATGCATTCTTTGTCAGTCTACTACTGCAATCTTTATACATTAATTACCTGTATTTGAACTTCGTAATCCTTACACAAAATCCATTGATATAGAATTTCATTTCCATCATGGTATACTTTCAAAGGTTGAATTAATCTACTTGATTTATTATGTTCACCTTTACTTGTTGAGAATTAACATATTGCTTAACTCATAAGCTACATCTCTTTTCATTCCTTCCCCATAGAGGCCATTATTCATATCCTGGTATATCTTTGTACTTTGGGATGAATGGTAAATTTTGTTCAGTGGCATTCTCTAGGAAATTCATTTTTCTAATTTGCTATACTTGGAACGCAAGCGTCCCTTCTTCCTTAACCATCCCCTTTGCTCAAGTTCATACGCTTTCAAGTACTCAATATTTGTACCCATTTATAGTCGCTTAATCTACTTAGCCAATGATGGGTCGTCTCTTTGCCTAGTATTAATTTTTCGATCATTTTTGATCAAAAATCTAAATAAGAAATCATTGAGATACACTAGCTAAAAAAGGCCATCAGCTTTAGGAAAATGCCAAAAGAAAGCCAATGCCTCCAATTTAGTCCATTCAGCTAACATTGTTAGTACCACATTTTGATGTTTTCTACTAAATGCATCGACAACTTTATTCCCTTTGCTGATGTATACTTGATTCTTAAATCATAAGATGTCAATAACACAAACCATCTTTTCTATCTTACATTAAACTCTTTGTGAGAGAATATATACTTCGTAGACCTATGATCTTTGAATAACTCAAACGTTCCTACAAAAACATAATGTCTTAAACACTTTAGCATAAAGATTACCAATGCTAACTCTAAATTGTAAGTAGTATAACTGACTTCATGCGATCGAAACCATCGAAAAGCAAATGAAATAACTCTACCTATTTGCATTAGCATAATTCCTAATCCTATTCCACAAGCATCTGTATAAACTATAAGATCTTGATTTCCATCTAATACAACTTATACATGAGCATTGGTCAACAAATATTTTAGCTCCAAGAATTCTTGAAATTTATCATTCCAAAAAAACTTTACACCTTTTCTCGTTAGTTTTGTCATAGGCGCCATTATATGAGATAAATCCGTAATAAATCTTCTGTAGTATCCAGCTAATCCTAAGAAACATCTAAATTTTACTACGGTCTCCAATCTCTTCTAGGTAATAGATACAATCTTCGATGGAACGACAAACAAACCATCTTTAAAAACAACATGACCTATAAACTTAAACTATCTTTCTCAAGAATCGCATTTTAAAAACTTTGCTTGAAGATGATGTACCTCAGGATATCTAGTAACATTCTTAACTGAACTTTATGGTCAAGTTTACTTTTAGAATATATCAAGATATCATTAACAAAAAACACAAATGTATTAATACAGATACTTTCATAAGATCTAATTCGTAATTTCACTAAGAAGGCATGTGCATGGATCTATCCAAAAGGCATGACTAATCATTTGTTGAAACCATATCTTGCTGGATTCCATTAGTAGTATGTTGCCTTCAGCCACTTTTAGTTGATAAATACCCGTCGCCAAGTCTAATTGTGGAAACACTTTGGATCGACATAATTGATCCAACCCATCATCAATTCAAAGTAAAGGGTACTGATTCTTTACGGACTTCTCATTGAGCTTTCTTAGTAGATACACAATCTAAGTGACCTATTTGGTTTCTTTACAAATACCACTTAAACTCCCCGTGGTGAGCTACTTGGTGTAATGAAATTCTACCTATCTAATTTCACTAAAGCACCTTTAGTTCTTTTATTCTATTAGATAAATTCCTACTAGGTGTTTTACTTTACAATTTCTTCTCCTAGTATGAGATCTGATTGGAATTCAATTGCTCTTTTCGATGGTAATAACATCACTAGCTCAAAAATATCAACATATTCTCTTACTACAAGGACTTTATTTATTTCGTCTTTCTTATCATCCACTATGTACAACATCGAAATACAATTCCTTAAGCATAAAAGACCTAGTTCACTACACTCAAGGTATTTTAAGAACATAATTCTATCTTTACACGAAATTCTAGCATCATACAAGTCTAATTAATCCATAACCAAAATCACACCAATACCCACAATATCAAACATATGCAAATTGGAAGACAACTCATGACCTAGAAATCAAACTCTAACCAGTCACATCTCAATCCAAAAGTTATGTAACCTCCAATTGGATATGCAACCCTTATAAAGGTTAAAAGGTGTGTCAATTCAAGGTCTAATGTGATAACCACTATACAACTTCGGTACTCAATATATCTATAAAGTGCGTTGCTATGGTACCCGGCAGATGTAGAGCAACGGTCAAGGGTAAAGTAACCAGTATCAATCAAAACCCATCATATATCTTGTAGTACATCAGATAAATATACTAATAACATAAGTATAAAATAAGCGAGACAAACATGTATAACCAAAATGAACCAAATAAAATATTAGAGTGCATTGCGTTCAAAGCAATTGTACAAAGCAAATATAATAGAATTTATACAAAAATAAACTCAAAAGAAATCTACCACTAATATTAGTCAAGCAATGCTAAAAGCTCTATAGTGTTCATAGCGGAATAAAAATAGACTCAAATTAAAAGTATAGATAAGTGCCAGCCTCATGCTTGTCTTCTTAACAATTCCATATGCTAATCTCAGACCTAATATCTAGTTTACTCATTTAAGAGTACCTAAGATAATATAAAACATCGAGTTATACATTAGTTTGGTGTGAGTAACACGCAACATATATATGTATATATTGCATATATATGTGTGTGTGTGTGTGTGTGTATCAAAGTACTATAAAAATCAATATGGAAAAAAGGAAAAATTGAGTATATAGATTAATATAGCTGCCATGTCCCTGCATCCAAAAAGTTAGCACATAGCATCGATATATATTATATTATTATCATAGGATGTATCACAAGCCAAAGTATGATACGGGATGTCTACATCACTAACATCGATAGTACCTACATTGTGTGACATCCATAACAAACATAGTAACCATCAAGACATCTTACATCATTCATTATGCCTTGGATATATCATAACTTGTATGATGACGCTGTATGGCCAGAGACTACTCAACATCTAGGTTTCTCTTGTGCTTGAAACCACGCCATTTCTTAAGGTCAGGAAATAAGACTCACTTCATACAAGTCCAGAGAAAATCACCTTTATAGGATCTAGTGTCACATTACACCACTCAAATGAGCATCCTCATAAGACCTTTCTTTGTGAGCACACATTGAAACCTCTGAGTTATCAATGACTCCTTAGCACACATCTAGTAGAATATGTCATAGACCCTACTCCAAAAGATCACATCATCGAACTTATTGCCTTAGACCTTATCAAAACTCTCAGTATCCAGCTGTCATCATCCATAAATTGTCTAAACCATCATCAATATTCATAGAATCCCATATTGTCAGTCCCAAAGTTATCCCTCTAATTCCCTGTTTCATTCCCGGAAGTATTCCTAAGTTTCTCCATCTAAAACTCACTCCTGTTTATCCATCAGCAAATTGATTGTCATTGATTAAATGCGTCGACATAGACATCCTAAAAATCAATCGATCGACCATTGCCCGCTCCTCAAAAAGGGCACAAAATTTGTAGTTTTGAGCACCCAAAGCATGAAGCAATAGCTCTCACTCCCCGATAGTTGCTAGCTTCCAACAACCAATCAAGGGTAGACTTTTGGTGGTCTTCACTTCCTCTTGCATTTTCAAATGCCTTGCCCGAAGTCCAGCTCCATCTTGCCTGAAGTAGCCACTCAACTCTATACCCAGCTCATATGTGCCCACTTATGCACCTAACTGCTCATAACCATTCATCGTCGAATAGTTGTGATGGACCAAATCTTGACGAAATTTCTCCAATGATCTTCAGTAACTTTTGTCGATCATTCTTTAGCTCTATTTGGATGCAAACGTCCAGATCCAAAATGGTTCATCGCTCTTTGATCTTTGGCACATTGGTTCTTGATCTCGCTATACTACTATAAAGCTTTATCATTTTGTTCATCTAATACCAATGCTCAAACATCTAGATCATTACAACATACTAGATCCATCGTAGAATGATCCCTATACTTTAATTCGCCTTAGATCAACATTTTCACTCAATACAAGCAAATAATCATTGTGTACATTCAAGAAACATTTATTTTCGCACATATAACCCTCAAACAAGCATTATAACATTCATGTGTGTCAAAAACCAAGAAAATAATCACAAAAAATTAGCTTATAAGGTACAAGAAATCCGATGAACAGTACATGGAAATGGTCAAAGCGAATCGTAATCCACATTAAATCATTTACTTAGTTTTTAAAAGCATAGTTAGGTTTATATCTATCATAAAATATGTTTTAACATTTAAAAACCATTTGAAATAATTATTTATTGCTATATTAACAATTTTAGTAAAGTAAGGGACTAAACCACTCACCTAGAAGAAGAATCAACCCAAAAACATGGTACATCTGATCCAACCAGCAATTTCATGCCTCCCAATGGAGCAATACCGAGATATAATAGATTCTTTATGCTAATCTCACCTTAATAATTTAATTAGGCTAATAAAAAATGAAGCACTTGATGGAGTTCTGATAGATCTAGGTCAGTAGAGGTAAAGAGATGGTTAGAAGAGTAAAACGAGATCAATGGATACTGTTAACCCTAATCCCAAACATTAGCAGGCCTAAGGATGGGCTTGGGTCAATTACCCTCTAATCTACCCGAGGACTATCTAAACTCCAAACAGTCGTATCTCCTAATCTGTAAGACCGAAAATATATTATGAACATTCTAACGAAAGAGAAACCATAATTTCCTTCATTTGAAAGTGATTTCAATCCCTAATTCGATTCCTATCAAAAAAATATGACTTAGAATATTTTCGAAGCCAATAAAAAAAATCTAAGGTTGTGAAATATCACAAATAAACATTACCCAAAGTTATAACCTTGTACGATCCAATTTGGATTTTAAAATAATATTTTACATTCCTTCCATACGTAAAGTATAGGTTGTTACATTTAATCCATCTATCAAATGCCTAAATATGAAAGAAGCGGATACTCCATTATCAGTCACACTTTAACATGTATGCCATGTATCAAAAAGCACCTCCTAACACAGTCTTTAATTTATCATCAGCAATTAGTCCTCAATTGTAGGTTCCAAAGGAAAAAAACTCTCCTTTGCAAGTTCAGGACAATCCCACTTGTAGTGTCCTAGATTATTGTAGTTATAATACTTCACTCCTTTCTTATCACAGCTCTTCTTGATAGTGATCTCACGATATACACTGGCAAAGTATCCCTTTGTATTACACTTAAAGCAAATTAAATTAGACTTCTACTTGGATTCTCCACCCCATTTATTTCCGTTATTTCCTTTTTAGTGAAAGACTTTCCTCTTCTTTCCTTGAAAGTTAGAGGGCTTAACTTCTTTAGTAGCTACCTTGCCTTTCTTATCTATCAAAAGGTAACCCTCTTTCTTAAAGTCAACAACATTATATGGTTTCCAGTAATGTGAAATAGCCATCATAACAATCTTAGATTTCAAACACTGGATTAACTTGTTACTCTTCTTGAAAAAAGTTTCTATGAGAGATTGACCATGTCCTGAGAGACTGTTGAACTTCGTAGCATACTCTGTAATTGTCAAATCTCCATATTTAAGTTCCTAAACTTCCTAAACAAAGTAATCATTGCATCTCCACGTAGAAACCATTCCTTGGACCTTACTTTAAAGTCATTCCAACTAATGTCATTCTCCAGGACATCCGTAGTTATGACATTCCACTAGTATAAGCTGGCTCCATAAAGTTGCCTAGAAGCCAAGATCCACCTTTTCTCACAACTAAAGCAAAGACCCAAAAAAATTATTTCACGGAGAAGGAAATCCTCATCTTCTATAGTATTCTCTACTCCCACAAATGACCTTCTACCTAGACTCCCAAAATCTTTGCTTAATGTGGAAAAATAACTATGGGTGGCTACTTCGGGTGTAGCAGCACCCGCATTTCTGCCTAAATTTTCTCTTGCATCATTACATCCAGTTGAAACGCAACTCAGCTTGCATCATGTTTACAGAGAACTGATACACAGTCCTTATATAAACTGGCATTGCTCTAACATCCACATTAGCACATGTAGTCGTAGACTAATTAGCATCCCCCCCTCCCGCGGATGGGTATTATCATTTGCAGTAGTGCCTCCCCCTCCTAAGTCAAGTCTTTATCTTTGAGTATACACACCTTTTCCTCATAATCTACGCATTATGGGTCTTCTTGTGGTTCTAAAGAAAGGACTAAAGGTAAAGAGAAGGAATATAGGTAGATATCCATACTAATATGTCAAATAACAAGTAAGTTACAATAGAGTTACCTTATTCCATATCTTTGATATTTATTTTTATTTGAGATAAGTTTGCGAAAATTTTATTACGTATTATATAGCCGTTACTTGTATACCAGATTGTAAAATTCTCCATTTTGAAATTCGAAGAAGGAAACTAAGGATAATGCAGTCATTCTTGATAATTTTTGTAGTAGAAAGATGATATATGTTATTATATCTATTAGCGCCAAAATTGGTCACTAACATCCAAATGTAAATGAAAGCACCAACTAACGGTCACAGATAACTGAAAGAATATACATAGACAGTAATAATATGAAGAACGGTCAAAATTAAAATGAAAGCAGTAAAGAGTACATATTTTATAGTGGTTCGGCTAACTCCGGCCAACGTGCACTCCAGAAGATTCCTTGTTATTGAGGTTTGAATCAATTACAGTTACAAACTGATAGAGTAACCTTTAGCCTTAGAAAATAGAAAGTTAGAGAGCGGAGAGAAGAAGATCCCCCATTTGGAGACCCACATGCTGTATTTATAGGCAAAACCAGGTCGTTAGGCCTCCTTAGTAGTTTGGGGCCACCAAGGCCATAGCCGAACCCTACTTCATTATGCCGACCGACCCTGAGCAGTTGGTGTGCCAAACGAGGTACGATGTCGAACGAGGGGAGGTGTGCTGATCGAGGGGAGGTATGCCGAATGAGGTACGATGCCAAATGAGGGGAGGTGTGTGGATCGAGGGTAGGTATGCCGATCGAGGGGAGGTGTGCCAAACAAGGGGAGGCGTGGCGATCGAGGGGAGGTGTGGCGATCGAGGGGTGGTGTGCCGATCGAGGGGAGGTTTGCCGATGGTGGGGAGGTATGCAGATCAAGTGGAGGTATGCCTATCGAGAGGTGTGCCGATCGAAGGGAGGTGTGCCAAACGAGGGGATGTGTGCCGAACGAGGGGATGTGTGCCGACTGAGGGCAGGTGTGCTGATCGGAGCTTATCTTCCAGACCGAACCATGTAACCCCTCCATTTCTCGACCAAATGACATATCCAAGTAAACTTTAGTCTTTTAGACCGAATCCATCCTATTCCAGCCTCGAAAATCGTAAAGTTGGTTGGGTTGAATCCACCTATTCATAGCCTTGACTAAAGGTAGATTAACAATATTTTTAAATCAAAGAGCATAGGAAATTAAAAAAATTACAAAAATATGCCATTCACTACTAAACTATATAACCCAACAATCCCTCATTCAGATGAAGTACAATTGTTCAAATACAAATAATCTCAGGTGGGAGATATGACGATGGCCCATTAAGCGATCAGAGTCACAACTACTTAATGGTTACGAACCCCATCATTATTACAAAAAGGCAGCAATGCTATGTAACAAAAATATGAAATAGCGATATCTATTCTACGTGTCTCTACAACGTCTTTGGCAAGCCTTTATTCACCTAAAAGGTTCCTGCTAACCCTTCACCCTCTGCGTATTCAAATGAATACCTAAGAGTTCAAGTGGAGCACATAAACTTTGGGTAGAGAAAAAGGTACAGTATGAATAGCATTATTCATCCAAAGTTAATAAAGATACATGGTGAGACCATGCCATTAGGCTAAACAAGTTTTCCCTCACTACCATCTTAGCTAAAAAATAATGTCGAATTTGACATCTATAGGATATAAAAAGGCATGCCAATGCACTGAGCTTACCTTATCCACCTACAAACAAAAAATCAGAACATAATAAAACATCACAACGCTCGTCATCAAGTCGTCGTTGTTAGGAATTTCTCTGGACCATCATTAAAAGTCAAAGAATTCCATTATGCCCAACCTCTCCACTTCCCTAAGTAATGACTGCCCTACACTTCAGCACCCAATATACATGTATAGTTCATTACAGCAATGCTTGACCGATATAGGATGATTGTTATGGGTTGTAAAGTAAGTAAAAGAATCACAAAACATGTCATATATCTCACAGCACATCGAATAAAATATAATATTCATCACAAATATAAAACAGGTGAGTCAATAATAACTAAATGAACCGTAGAATCACAGTGCACATGTTTATACCATTATACAAAATAGCAGCAGGGTTTATAAAACTGATAAAAAAATTCAAATGATAAACAGTCTCAAAATAAATAAATTCAACACTACCAAGGCTCCACAGTGTTGCATAGTGGAATAAGCAAAATAAGCCTAAAATATAAATATGAGAAAGCGTCACCTCTCGTTGATCCATCTGCACAACTCCAGTGCCATTTACACATGCGATCTAGTCTATTCATTTAAGAGTACCTGAGATAATAAGAAGTAAAGAATGAAACTTTAAATCAGACGGTAGTCTTGTATGAGCGATAAACAATCTCAAAAAACTATGAGAACCGATATAGTAAAGGTCATATGGTGTGAAGGATCAAACTTGACCTATCCTTGCATTTAAAGTGTTAGCACATAATAATATATGCTAATTTATGATCTACCATCATCATAAAGGTGTACTACATTCTAAGTACAATATCTGGTGTCTAGGTATCCACATCCATAATGCCTACCCCTACAGTGATAAACAAACCTGGCAAATATAGCACCCATCAAACAATCCTCACTATCACTTATGTGCTTTGGATATATGATAACTCGTATGACCATTCCACTACTAGGGATTAATGGAAAAATCCTACTTTCTAGTTGCTTAAATCCTAACCACACAATTGCCAGAAACTAGATCCCTTCCTCGATCTAGTGTACACAGATCCCTTTCTCGATCCGGAGTGCATGTTCTAATACTCCATGAGTATCCTTACATACCCCTACTTTACTAGCATACGTAGAAACACTCTGAGCATCAACGAGCCGTTCGCATGTGTATTCAACCGCTTCCTCACTCCTTTGTTTCTTATTTACATAATAGAACCCTTCCTTGTTCTATATTCCATAGTAGCATCCTTCCACGTTCCTCTTTCCATAGTAGTATCCTTCCTCGTTCCACCCACGATTTCCTTCGTTGAAACCATCCTTATGGATCATCATTACGACTCCCTTGATTGAGTCATCATCATCAGAACAATTCTAGACATCTCTCATTAGTTGTAGAATTTCTAAGTCCAAAGCACCCCGTCGCCTCATGCCTTTAACTCGACCCAAAGTTCTTACCACCAAAACCCGAAGAGCAACATGTTATGACTTCAAGTAAGCCTCCACCAACATGATTTTGAGCCACCACCGACCATAATTGATTCCGACTATAAGTTGCCACTCTAATCGACTCCAAACTCCATATGACTCCAAACTCCATTCGACTTGTTTTGGGGTCTTCTTAGGCTTCAAGCAATATCATATTCCATTCGCATCACGTTTTGAACATTTTTTATTCTAATGTACATCAAATGACAACCACATTCCTAACTGCTCAAAGGAAATAACTAACACATCAAAACAATTCATACAACCATCGTACATCATCATATAACAACGAAATAACACGTCCAATCCAAACACATTTTAAAGGTATGTATATCTTCCTAGATCTAATTTTATACGAAACTAACAATATGGTTGGTAACCGAAGTCAAACAAGTTAAAATACCAATCTAACTTTATACACTCGGTTTCAAGGTATTGATAACATTAAATCTAAGCTTTAAAACATCGAACTTTGAAAATCATATTAAAAACCATAATTTTGTCGTATCAATAAGCATAGACTAGTGAGAGAAATAATATCACTCGCCAAATACTAAATTACCCAAATCTCAATGTAAATATGAGGAAGAACAAAAAAGTACATGGATCCCTAGCAGATCCAACCAATAATCCCTTGATTCCTCTCGCCAATCACCCTTTAATGTCACACTTAAGCCAACTAAAGTAAGGAAAAATAATGCTTTTTGATTAAATTTGGACTAATGAACGTATGGTTTAGTTTTGGGTAGTGGAGAAGTGATTAGGAATTGTCGCCTCACCCTTAATTAGGCATATTTCCAAAAGGGGTTAGTGGACCTAATTTGGGCCTAATTAATTACCCACTAATCTGGCCAAAAGCTGTCGAAACTTCGAATAGTCATATCTTCTAAAATATTAGTCTAGTAAGTTATTGTAACTACTCTACAGAAGGAGAAACCATCATATATTTTCAATGGAAGTGGCCTCAACTTCTAACTCAGCTCCTATAAAAGTTATATGATTTACTATATTTTCAGGGTTGAAATCGTCCAAAAAAATTCTAAGGACGAAAAATATCATTGATTAACATTTCTTAAAGTCATAGAGTCATACGACTACATCCAAATTAAATTTTTTTACGATCCTCTAATATATAAAACTATGGGTTATTTCACCTCATGTCGTTCCAAAGTATATTTTTTTGTTTCCCCATCTAAAACTCGCTCCACTTTATCCATCGTCAAACTGATCGTCGACCATATGCATCAAAATAGGCATCCAAAACATCAATTGATCAATCACTTCATGCTACTCAAAAAGCATACAAATATTTGCCATCAAAATGTGATTGGCACCAATCACTCCAGGGGTTATTAACATTGATCGCTTTGGCTAAGCACATAGCCAAATTTGGCTAAGTGCTAAGGTAGCTAAAATCCAATCCTCATCATCCCTAGCTTGAATTTTTGAGCACCGCAGCCCAAAGCAATAGCCTCCACAACATGAAGTTCTCAGTTGCAAGCTTCCAAAAACCATTTATGGTAGGACCGATCAGTGGTCTTTGCATTCCCTTGTGTTTTCCAGTGCCTTGCCCAAAGTCCAGCCTTACCTTGCCCAAAGTAGCCATTCAACCTCCACACCAATCTCCTATGTGCACATTTATGCAATCAAACCTTCAAAACTGTTCATTACTTAAAAATCTTAACCATTTGGTGCTGACACTTGCACTTGATCAAATTTTAGCCAAGTTTCTGTAGTTACCTTCAGCAACTTTTATCCATCTCCCCTTAGCTCTATTTGAGCATAAACATCCAGATCTAAAAGGATTTCATCCTTTGATATTTGGTACCTGGAATCTAGATTTTTTTCTACCAACATGAATCTCTATTGTTTTACGCATTCAACGTCAATGATCTAACATCTTGATCATCGTAACGTACTAGATCCATCATAGAACGATCCTTAGACTCTAATTCACCTTCGATCGGCTTTTCACTCAATACAAGCAAACAATCTTTACATACATTAAAAAAACATATTTTTTTACATATATAGCCATTAAACAAGCATTATAACATATAAGTGGTTCAAAATCAAAGAAAACAATCATAAAAATCAGCCCATATGGAACCAACAAACGGTAAAAGAAAACCAATGATCGATATAAGGAAATGGTCAAAATGAATCCAAATCCATATTAAACCATTTATTTATGTTTTAAAGGTATAGTCGGGTTTAGATCTATCATAAAACGTGTTTTAACAATTAAAAATCACTTAAAATAATAATTTATTACTAAATCAACAATTCTTGTAAGTGAGGGAAATAAATCACTCACCTACATGAAGAATCTACCGAAAATGTGATAGATCTGATCTAAATAGCCATTTCATGCTTCTTAATATAGCAGTCCCAAGATCTAGCATTCTCTTTGCTAATCTCACCTTAACCACTTAGTTAGGCTAATTAAAGCGGAGGAAATAATGGAGTTTTGGTTAATCTATGTCAGTGGTAGTTAAGTGATGTATAGGGTAGAGAAAATTGAGATTGGTGGCTATTGTGGAATCTACCATTAACCCTAATCTCGAAATCATTAGAAGGCCAAATGATGAACTTGAGTAAATTACCCACTAATTGCCTAATGACCATCTAAACTTCAAACAATCATACCTTCAAAATAGTAAATCCAAAAATCTATTATGACCACACTATAGAACAAGAAACCACCATATCTTTCATTTAAAAGTGGTTTCATACCCTTATTCGATTCTTTTCAAAAGCTACGTCCTTTACAAGATTTTCATGGTCAAAACCGTATAATAAAAATTCTAAGGGTGTAAATTATGGCTATGCAATATTACTCAATGTTATAGCCTCATATGACCTAATTTGAATTTCAAAATAATATTTTATGTTTTTTGATATATAAAACATGAGTCGTACACTCTCACCCCCGTAATTTCATCCCCGGGATCCCATCAAACAAGGTAAGGTCAAACAATATAGTTACCCCGCATGCCTAACAGCCCTAAGGAAGCATATCATTCATCGAACATGCATACACAAGTAAGTAAACATAACCTATATCTACATTAGCATGTAAGGTACTGCACTGCCTATATGACATCAAAAGTGAAAGTAAATGCGATAATCAAGAAGTGTTACTAGCAATGAGCTCCAGATAAGCAATTCTGATGCTCTCCTCAGTCTGCCACATGCTATCACTCTCGCTTTCACCCTATCGAACCTTTACCAACTTCATTGTCTCCTCTAAAACTAGTTCTCCCAACTATATGAATATGCCTACGAGGTCTCCAAGCGTATGGTTAAATCTTGATATCATCCAATTGATTCGATGTTAGTACTATGCCGATGTTTTGCATAAATTTCCATAAATGAGAAACATGGAACAATTTTGTGCACATCACTCATCTTTTGAGGTAGGTCAACTTTATAAGCTGGTTCTTAATCCTCTCGAACATCGGAAAAGGACCTATAAATAACGGTGCCAACTTCCCTTTCCTACTGAATCAAAATGTATTCTTAATGGAAAAATATTGACAACACATAATCTCCAACGAAGAACTCCAGATCTCATCTTCTCCTATCAGCATAGCTCTTTTGACCGTCTTAGAAAGCTTTCATCGATTGCCAAGTGATCCAAACTTCTCCATCGTCACTTGAATCATATTGGCCCTCAGTTTCAATTTGTTATCCCATTTTTTGGTCAAGGCAGGGATATCAATGGATTGGTTGGAAAGGATGGATATTAGGATTGGAGATCGATTGGAAACAAGGCTATTATCGATATCTTCAAAATTTGGCCGAGCTCCAATCAAGACATGATCGATTGGGAAAGATGAACAAGGCTAGAAAAGGCTATGTTTCAAATTTCAACTCGAATGGAGTTCGTTTGTTCGAGATATTAATGGATGCATGCTTATGGAAGCCTTGTTCGTATCGATGCCTATGGATAAGAACAAGATGTTCGTATCGATCAGGGAGAAAGGTTAAGGGGATTTCGACTCGGTGAATATGAAATTGGATTGAATGGATAGGCGCATGATGATTTGTTTGATTCGATGATTTCGTATCAACCAGGATGGAGCGTAGTAGTATAATTCAAATCGATATTGTTCGTATCGATCAACAAGGGATACTTCGAATCGGTACTATTCGTGTCGATCAACATGGATACGAACAGAAGAGAGGCCGAAGGATACGAAGGAGTGAAGCTCGATCGATACTAAGAAGCATGGATATGAACAAGGCAGCACTAATAATAGGGAGTAAACACGAAATAAGCGGCATGCATATGTGGATCGATGCAATGGATGGAGACGAAGATATGGATACGAACACGATAGCCTACCAATGAATACGAACTTGCATCGATCATAACTCATAATCTACAAGTCCAAATGCCACCAAATTTTCATAGGAGCTTGCGTATAACCTAAAGAATGTTCATGATTGATCTCGACTCGATTGGACAAGATCTTATTCGATATGAAATTCGTTCGTATCGATCACGGATTGAGTCGAAATCACCTGGGATCTATCGCATAGGCCCACTCACGTGCCAGAAGAGGTCTCCCGAGATCTGAGTGAGATATTTGCAGCCTATGCCTATAAATAGCATCCTAAGGCCTACAGAAAAGGGAATTGGATTCTCCAACGTCTAAACTCTACCGAAACCACTATTATACTAAAACTTCACTATTGTACTCGAGAATTACTGTTGTAATCCGCTGTAACTAGTGAGCAAAGACAATAGATGATTATCTTTTGAAGTGGGCGTAGGCCGGAGATAGCAGAACCAATGTATATCTTGTGTCTTTGTCTACTTCTTCCCGTTTTAAGTTTGTTATTCTTCATTTTCATTCTCTATATTACTTAGATCTGTGATATGTAATTACATACTGCTGATCTATGTTCATATGCTGGTGCTTTCACGATATTTGGGATTTGTGACCATTTTTGGCGCAAATACTTTGGTGCTTTCACTGAGAGCATCTGACACCCGCTTCTTCAGATTTGGAGAACTACAGGATCAGATCTAAAGGGAACCATGATAAAGCAATCAACAAGGAGGCAAAGAGAGGATAGAAGTCGACATGAAGGAAGCCAGGAAGCATCTTCAGGAGCTAATCAAACTTCAGCCTTCATTACCAGAGACGAGATAGAGATGATGATGGGAGCCATGCATGAAGAGCTTCTAGAAAGACTGAAGGAAATGATGCAGAACCTTCTCAGATTGTTTGGATAGGCGGGAATAGCTGGAGCTTCTGGAGTTCAGATCCATGGAGCTAGAATAGAGTGACCCAACAGGGAAATCAGATGGAGCATCTCAACAGGGTGCAGCCCGTAATAAGCATACGACTGTTAATCAGGATGGGTCCAGAATCAGGGGCACACCACCTGGCAACGATGGACCAATTAATGGAGGGAATACAAGCGACGCCACACAACAAGATGTTGGCCGAAGCACAAGAATACATGATGAAGAGTATGTACCAGTATTCCCTTAGGGACTCAGTGGGGAACCCTTGATAGACAACGCTGGGTTGGTTGAGATTATCAGGCGAACTATTCGTGGAGGTTTAGCAAATAGAGATCTGGAAGGAGTAAATAGCAGTCTGTTTACCCATGACATCAAAATGGCTCGGAACCCATTAGAGTTCAAGCTACCTACTCTGCAGGTATATAATGGCAAGGTTGATCCTACTGATCAATTGATGAGGTACACGAGACATATGGAAGTGCTGGGGGCATCAGAGGAAGTTATGGCTCGATGTTTCCCCTGTATTTGATGGATATAGCTGCTATGTAGTTTAGGCAGCTGGAAGAGGGATCTATAAGGACATGGACAGAATTGGTGGATAAGTTTCTAAAGCAGTTTTGGGTTCACATCAAAAGGCTAAAGAACGTAATGATGCTAACATCGGTAAAGTAAAGGACAGAAGAATCGCTCAGAGCTTTCTTAACTTGATTCAACGCAGCGGTTGCTTCGGTGGATCGACTGGATCCATTAATGGTTTTAACGGCAATAGTGTCGGGAATCAGGGATAATTTGGATTTCAAAGTGCCATTGATACGGGACCCAAGGATTGATCTCAGAGAATTCTTGCATGAAGTCGAGAGATTCCTTCGATAGAAGGACGTATGTTCAAATATGAAATTGAAGGAAGTGAACGCGGCCGAGGGTGGAGAACCATCCGGCGAAAGCTTAGATAAGGATAAAGGAAGTTGGATGATGAATCTGGAAGGGTAAGGAAGTGATGGAGAGAGCCAAAATTATTGACATACACGGGATTGAACGAGCCGTTAGAACGGATATTCATGGAGACTCGGGATCGCCTTCCTTACCGAAGGCTCACAAGGAGAGAACCCTCGAAACTTGAAAGGGAATCAGGAAGGCACAGTCTCTTTCACGATTTGAATGGACATGATACCAACAGTTGTAGGCATCTAAAAGATATAATCGAGGAGCATGTAAAGAATGGTCAGTTGCGACAATATGTCGAAGCTCGGAATGCAGCGGTGGAACAGGAGCAGCCACCATCTACCTTAAACAAAGATGCACGAGGCCCAAGAATGATGGTCGATAGGTTATCAACTGACAGGGATGACGTGGAATAAGCAGCAAACTCTAGGCAAATAGCCAAGCCACTTACTCATGTACGAGGACGAAGATGGCCCCCAAGCATGCTCTGAGATGATGATAAACCGCGACGCTATGGCTTGTAAAATATGTATTTTCTTTTTTCTTTTTGGTTTGGACACTCGCTCTTTTTGGTTTGGTTTTGGAGTTTGGTTTGAATTCCTGATTTTGTTTGTTTTCTGGTTTGGACTTTTGTTTGGATAATTGTGTTCTGGTTTGGATATTGGTTTGGATTTCTAGCGAATTTTTGTTTTTTCGATTTGATATGGATTTTGGATTGGACTTCGATTGGATTTTTTATCTGGCTTTTGGTAAATGGTCGTAGGGTATGGATTATGGCTGGCAAGGGGTAAGTTGCTTTGTTTGAGCATGGCGAATCGACTTATTCAGGTCATCGAGTATGGACTATGCTTGGCAAGGTCCGGAGAGGCTAGAATTTAGCCTTGGACTTAAGCCTTATATTATCGGTTACTATTTCAGGTTGTCGAGTATGGAATATACTCGGCAAGGGCTCGGATCGACCAGAATTTGGCTTAAGACTTAAGCCATGGCATTACTCAGCATTTTGGGACACTGGACCACAGTCACCAAGGCATTTCTTAGTACAGGTCGTCGGGTGTGGATTGCACTTGGAAAGGACCCAGAGAGGTTATGAATTCAGATATCAACTATGTATAGCTAAGAGCTTGGATACCGACCAGGAGACGTCGTGGACTCGATTATTAGATAAGGATGGGTTATGACTCGGTTGTCGGGTTCATATGGATATGAAATTGGCTAAGGATTAGGTTACTGGATTTGGAATTGAACACCAACTTGGAGCAGTCAAGAATGTGGTACTCAGATAGGATGGCTTGGTACTGGATTAGATTGTGAATCGGATGGTATGGTAATGGACAGAATATGGACTCGGATTTTGGAATCGGAGCTTTTCAAAACACACCTTCTTACCACAAGGCATGTTTGGCAGGGGGGTTATCCCACCTTTTAGTCAAGGTTAGGATATCGATAAATTGGCTGGAAAGGATGGATATCAGGATTGGAGATCAATTGGAAACAAAGCTATGATCGATATCGATTAAGAACAATGAACAAGGCTAGAAAAGGCTATGTTTCAAATTTCTAGTCGAACGGAGTTTATTTGTTCGAGATATTGATGGATGCATGCTTAAGGAAGCCTTGTTCGTCAATGCCTATGGATATGAACATGATGTTTGTATCGATCAGGGAGAAAGGTTAAGTGGATTTTGACTCAGTGAATATGAACTTGGATTGAATAAATAGGCACATGATGATTTGTTCGACTCGATGATTTCGTATCGATCAGGACGAAGCGTAGCAATATACTTCAAATCGAAACTGTTCGTATCGATCAACTTGGGATACTTCGAATCGATACTGTTCGTGTCGATTAACATGGATACCAATAGGAGAGCGGTCGAAGGATACGAAGTAGTGAAGCTCGATCGATTTGAAGAAGCGTGGATACGAACAAGGCAGCACTAATAATAGGGAGGCGGCACGAAATAAGCGGCATCATATGTGGATCGATGCGAGTGGATGGAGACGAAGACATGGTACGAATGCGATAGCCGACTGGTGAAAACGAACTTGCATCGATCGTAATTCACAATTTACAAGTCCAAATGCCACTAAATTTTCATAGGAGCTTGCGTATAACTTAAAGAATGTTCATGATTGATCTCGTCTCGATTGGACAAGATCTTGATTGACACAAAATTCATCCGTATCGATCACGGATCATGTCGAAATCACTTGGAATCGATCATGTGGGCCCACTCGCATGACAGAAGAGGTTTCCCGAGATCTGAGCGAGATATTTGAAGCCTACGTCTATAAATAGCATCCCAAGGCCTACAAAAAAGGGACTTGGATTCTTCGACAACCAAACTCTATCAAAATCACTATTATACTAAAACTTCACTGTTGTACTCGAGAATTACTTCTGGAGTCCATTGTAACCAGTGAGCAAAGTCAATAGAAGATTACCTTTTGAAGTGGACGTAGGCCAGAGATAGCCGAACCACTATATATCCTGTGTCTCTGTCTACTTCTTCTCGTTTTAAGTTTGTTATTTTTCATTTTTATTCTCTACAATACTTATATCTATGATATGTGATTACATACTGATGATCTGTGTTCATACACTGGTGCATTCACGATTGGGGTTAATGACCAATTTGAGCGCAAACGCAATTTCTACCCGCTTTCAACCAATATGAAGGAGTGTTGCATGGTCAGTCATATAATGCTTTGATTGTTGCCATACAATTTCTAGATTGATGCATAATGTTGCATGGTCAGTCATATAATGCTTTGATTGTTGCATAATGTTGCATGCGAACTCCACCGAATGTAAATGATCCCAAGAGCCATCAAAAGACAGAACACTAGTCCATAGGAGATCCTCTAAAATACGAATCACCCTCTCACTCCTACCATCAATCTTGGGATAGTAAGTTAATGCAGCTTCGTCCCTAAATCCTCTTGTAAGATTTTTCAAAATCCGCTCATGAATAATGGATCTCTGTTGTTTACTATGCTCTTTGGTACACCATGGAATCGTACAACCCACTTCACGTCCAACTCCGTCAGTTTCACTGCCATTCTATTAGACGTCACGAGTATAAATCTAGCATTATTTGTCAACCTATTGACTGTGACCCGAATACTACCAAACCCTCCTCTAGTCCTCAGTAGTCCGTCAATAAAATTGATTAACACATATCCCACTTCTTTTGGGTAATCTCTAGTGGATGAAGTTGTAATGACCTGTAAATTTTACGCTTTTAACATTAAAGTGATTAAAAAATAAATTTTAATAAAATAGTGTTGGATGTCATACTTATAACCATTGCGAGGTCTTCCGAGCTGATCGAGATATATAATTTTGATACATTTTAGATTATGATTTGCGAAATAGATGTGTTAAAGTGTTTAAACAACGTACGTAGCTATTTCGTGTCAAATTGGAGAAGCAACCCATAACCCACCCAAACAACTGTATAAGTGAGGCTATGATACCCCAGTAATCATCTCTAATCTTGATTCCTTTCCCTAATCCTAAATTTCTTAATGATCAGCTAATGGTGATTAGCAAATAATTAAAAACTGATGAAAATTGTAAGTGTTCAAATCCTATCAACTTGTATATCGTTGAAAAGGTCACGATAAGGCTAAGAGGCATTTAAGATTCGTGTTTCCATCCAAGGATAAAATTGACCAGAAACTGGTGATTTTTTCTCAACCGTCTATTTTAGGGTTTTCAATTCGATGATGGAACGATGATTATGGAGTGATCGAAGGGTGCAGTCACACAGAGCACATCAGAGGATGTAGATCCATATGGTTGGATTGTGATGTAAGCACTCAATTTTATCAGAAATTGGACAAAGGCATCTGTGTTAGGGTGAAGTGGCGATGGCTGGCAGCTCCTTTGAAGGTGTCGTAAGAGATGGCGATGGATTGACTTGAAGAAGGGATGTTGGTGCTAGTCTTGGATCTGGCTGAAGTGGCTTACTACGACAATGATTTGGATGGGAAGTCGGCGGCCTGACAACATCGGGGGTGAATGAGTACTGTAGCTTATATCAATTTAATTATTTAATTACAACAACACCCTTATAACCTTTAATTGTTATATCTTACGCATAGAAACTTCGATTCATGTGTGGTTTCTTTCATTGGATTTATGGAGAAATTCCGAACGTAATGGCACCGGGTTCACTGAGTTTAGAGACTATTGGAAAAACATGTTAGTATGATTTATTTAATTTAATTCTTAATTATAAAATAGATATCTCTTGATGGAAAATTATAATTGTTGATATGTGTCGTGGTATATTGATAATTGTTTGGTATTACGACTATTTTGAATATGTTATGCCATGTCGACATTTTATTATTGATTATCATATTATTGGGTGTTTAATCATAATCAATTATTTATTTAAATTTTGGATGTAAGTAATCGATATAAAATGAATGAAACTAGTAAGATTGGATAAATAAATGATACATAATGTGATTTATGTATTTTATATAGTGTTTGAATGAAATAAAATGAAATTAACTTAAGAAATTTAATAAGGTTATTATTTATGAATTTCTAGGAAAATTCATAAATAATAATAGAAAATATACATTAAACTTATTTTGAAATGTTTGTTATTATTATTCAATAAAGGAAGTTTTTATAAATAATAATATGATTTGGTGAAAATTACACTATTTTGAGATAAATAGCACCGAATTTGTTTTAGGGTACATTAAAGAGGTTTAATATAAATATAAACTTTAATATGAATATTATTACTTTGACGAAAAATAATAAAATCGTTGATTTGAAAGGTGATTTGATGAAATTAATATTTTTGATATAAAATACAATGTTTGAAAATATTTAAAGTAATGCGATTGCAATAAAATATTTTGAAGTATATTACTATTCTGGAAGAACTAATATTGTTTTTTGAGATAGATAAATAAGGTAAATTTACAATAAATAGTAACAAAACGATTTATATACTTAAGAGAATAAAGGACGAAAAATTATTTTTATGATTTTTGAATGAATGATTGATATTTGCAATTATTAGATATGTTTGATGCTTGATGATAGTATTGCATTTTGATGATGTGCGATATTTTACTTTTATTATTGCTAGTTGATGGATTGTTAATTACGGTTATTTGATGATGGATGTCATGTTACAAATGTTGATTGAATTAGTACACATTTAATGATTGATCTTGTCAATTTAATAGGTTGATTAGCACACATTTAATGATTTATCCTTACACTGGTAATGCGCTACTAAAATGGAAGATTAGTATATATGCAAGTATCCTCTTTTTTGACGATTGTGATTAGTATTGAACATTGTTAGTGATTGATGGTTATATTATTATTACATTTACTCCACAGGATGATTTGTTACAACGGATGAGTAGGAATACTATTTCCTGCTTTTATTACGTGCATTAGTTGTATTGGTTGCGATGGTTCTATTGGTTGAATCGGATTGCATTGATTGCATTGTTTGTGATGGATGCTATAGTTGTAATGTACTAATAAGTATTTGGATGTAGTAAAAGAGCAGGAAATAGAGTTACGTGGGCTTCATCCGCCAAAAAGGGTTCATCAGCAATCTTTTTCTACGCATATCCACCATTTCCCTTGAGGTCGAAGTGCATAGAAATTGACGCCGCCCCAAAAATAGTTGACACCTTTTCCCTTTATTATATCTATCCACGTATATGTGTAAGTTTGTAGGTAGAAGCAAAGAAGGGAGAAAAAGGGTATGGATTGAGTCATATCTGCAAGACGGTTTGGTATATCTATTGCATTATAGTTAAATAGATGTTTGCTTAATAATTGTTGTATTAAAATGTGTAAATTATGTAATGTATTTTATTTGAGTAATATTAATATGGTTGAAATGAGATATGTATATGTTGATGTTTAAAATTCCACTTTGAGGTTTCCTTTTTATTTATTTATTTAGAGTTTGTTAAAATTTTATGTACCTACAGTCCACTTCATTTAATATCTGAAATTAGTTGTAAGTGTATTTTGAAGTCATTTATAATTTGATTTTTAGATGTTAAAAATAGTGGGTCATTAGAGAAGCAAACCACTAAGATTCTTCTGCTCAGCTTTCACCAACTAGCAATTCATACACTTTGAATCCCCAATGTCCTACTTCATCCCTTTCCTGTAAAAAGCCTATACTTTTTATTTCCTTCGGATGTATAGTCGATCTCGAATGATGACACTTTCGTAGTACCTCATTCATTAACACTCCAACATTAGGTACAAATAATATCCCATCTTTACCGAGCCAACCATCTCAGTCGAGGTCGTACTGCCTCAACTCCATTGAATCTACTCCTTCTTGATCTTAGCAATGTTCACCGCTAGTGCAACATTTGGTCTATGAGTTGCTCTAATCCACTTGTTAGAACTTATAATCAATAATATTCTCAAGATGCTTCAACTCTAGAAACATCGCTATCAAGTCGCCACGTTTCCTACTCAAAGCATCTCCAATTGCATTTCCCTTACCAGGTGTATAAAAAAATCGAAGTCATAGGAGGCCAGGAACTCTAACCGTCGCCGTTGGCGAAGGTAGTTCTTCGGGAAAAAGAAGTACTTCAAAAATTTATGCTAACTGATAGACCGTGCCTTCAAATCTTCAGTGCAAACATAATCGTTGTTAACTCCAAATCATGGATCTAGTATTTCCACTCATGCGGCTTCAATTGCCTACTCGCATAAGTGATAACCTTACCCTTCTACATCAACATTATGTCCAATACAGTACCATAAGCATTCATGGACACGTGCTCACACCTTGCTTCTTACCATAAGCATTCATGGACACGTGCTCACACCTTGCTTCCTAAGTAAAAGTTTGATTTTTCTTCATCAAATTGGTTAATTATGTTGCTACTTTTGACAAGTCCTTGATAAATCATCTTAAATACCTCACTAATCCAAGGAGGCTCCTCACATCCATGACATTCCTAGGTCACTCGTAATCTTGAAATGCTACAACTTTCACAAATTTATAGCAGTGGCCAGCTTAGAAACAGCTTATCCTAAGAACCTTAATTCTCTCCTCAAGAAGAGACATTTTGAAAATTTAGCCTTCCAGTGGTGGTTTCTCAACACCTCTAGCAAAGCTCTCAATTTTTCCTTGCATTCTTCCTTCGTCCTCGAATTGTAACAACCCATCTCGAAACAACCCTAAATCCTAACCCAGAAAGGTTCATCGGAACTTAGAACCATCCCGAGGATGACTGTTGGTTGTAAAATTTAAATAATACACAGAACATGAATCTATCTACCTATATTTCAAAATCTCAGAATAGAATTAAATAAAATATAATATTAGAAACAAGCACCCTTTCAAAAAGGAATCCATTTTAGAAACATAACACATTAAATATTATAGCATGTTCACATAAAGCCTCCATATTGCAATATTCCAAAATATATAACCATCTAAATCGGGTACAATAAAAATATTAAAACAAGCATAAATAGATCGATAACTACCATAAATCTTGATCTCTAGCTTCATTCCCGAAATTAGCATTATCTCCTCTTACTTATGTGTAGTAATGATGTATGGATCAGAACAAAAATTGTCCAATGAATGAGAATATCAGGCGTTACCATAATTGTATTTGGGCGGTATAAGTTAGATAAGAAAATATGTCTTATGTATTTAAAACTAAACCATACTGATAACTTTACTGGAAGCCCAAAGCCCTTTCAATCCAATTCCAAAATTAACGCAACAAACACTTATGATGCAAGAGAAAGCATCCAAATTACTTAATACCTTTTATTAGGAATCAGGCAAACCTTAACCATTTTATACATATAAAATAGCGGTTCCCGTCATTTAGCACCTGATCCAATTCTAGTCCATTTCTAAATTCTAATGCAACTATCATTAACGATGCAAGAGAGATAGCCACCAAACCACTTAATACCTTTTTATTAGGAATTAGGCAGATATTGACCATTTAATACCTATAAAAATAGGTAGGTCCACGCCATTTAGTACCTAATCCAAGGCGAATCCCTACGTTATTCTTTCTAACTGACATTGCAAGAATCCAAATAGGTCACTTAAAAATTTTCCTAAAAGAATGAGACGGATCCTACAATAGCCACTTGATACTTCTAAACCCAAAGCGGACCCTACTAAAGATTTTTTCTACCGTATCAATAGCATAATTATGACCCATAACCAAAACCGTGACTCTAAGATTAATCCGACCATTCGTAGGTACTAGAGCTAGAATGATCGGGCAGATTTATCCTAAAGAATTGGAACTAACCTCGCGTCCATCGGTTATTATAAGCAATGTCCCACATCAGTCCCCAAAGTTACAATGCTGATAGCCATAATTAACTGGTCAGATTTCCTGTAACTTTAGACTAACGTCACATTCCTATAAGTTAGTCGTGCTTCGTATGTATACCAATTGCATATATACACTATCCTACACAATTAATAATTAAGGCCATGCAAGGTAACCACTTATTGCGCCTTTAATTATGGATTGATTCCTATAATTATCATTAACTACCTTCCTAAGAATAATATTATTTACTATCGTATTAATTCTAATCAATACGTTCAATATGCTATAATCATTACATTATTAACTTTATTAATCAATATGTTAATATTACGCATATACCACATAAGATTCGAATAAAATATTTCAAATCACACGTACAGAAATTGCTAATTAATTTAAATGTCTAACTCATACAAATCATAAACTCCAAACAAAAATTTAGCCAGTATCGTTAGCAAATTTCATTCTTACCCGAAATCTAACTATTTTTGAAAAGATAAGGGGAAAAAATTTGATAGAGCTTCGCTATTGGTTTAGAATTTTATGAATAAAAGTGAGGGGTCTAGGGGCCTGTTTATAGAAGTGATAAGGAATCAAAGGCATCCGATTAAGAATAATCAAATCCAGGCTATTCAGGCCTTAATTAACCCTAGACATCTACACCCCACCTGTAGGACCACTTGACTATGGGTGATGGACCGGTCATTAATGTGCGATCATTGATTTTCTTCCACTTTATTTTTTTATTACCTAATTTACTTTATACGTTACCCTTAATCCTGATGCTTAATTAAACGTTAAGTAACCCTTAACGTTAATTATTTAAATTCAAATTTTAAACTTTTAAAATCCAAATAGGTAATTTCCAAAATTAAACTTGTTTGAATTATTTTAAATTCAGAAACTTTAGACATCCATAACTTCTCCGTTTGAACTCTGATTTCAACATATTTTATGTGGAAATTTGATCAGAAAATTGCCATAGACATAATGATGCAACTCACTTGGTCAAATTTTGAATTTCACAAAATTTCCAATTTTCTTAACATATCTTAGTTATTTAATTCTTATTAAATTTTAGGGGGTGTTACATTTTTCCCCTTAAAAGGATGTCGCCCCCGAAATCACCGAAGGCAGATAATGTAACACACACTCAACAACCATTTTATGTAATCAAGTTATTTACAATAATACACACAATCTTAACTATAAATGCAATGTGATTATATATGCAACATAATATAGGTGACCTCAATCCTAGTGTAAATCCAAGGTCATGACATATAGGCATGTTTATAAGCATCCTAAATATACATAAAACTCTATATCGATGCGAAAGTAATAGTAAAAAGTATGGCAACTATCTCCTACCATCTAATCTAGCAACCACAGTGCAACCAAATTTGGAGAGAAAGGTTTACCAGAGGAAGATCTGGATGAGAAACCCTCATTTTTCTTTAGTTTACCTTTTGCTTTTCCTTGGGTATCTTCCCATTGAACTTGAACCGACCTAATACCTTTGTTACGAAGCTTCTCGATACTCTGCTCCACTGTGCATGCGGTGGCATGGAGGGTCTATCAGCCCCATCTCAACATCCATTAACTAATCAAGCTGTACTACAGAGGTGGTGTCTAGTAGACATTTCCTTAAATATGGAACATGAAAGATGTCATGGACTGCCTCCAACTAATCGGGAAGCTCCACCCAATAAGCAAGTTTTCCCACTTTCTCTAAAATGGGAAAAGGCCCAAAGATCCTTGGCGCTGACTTCTCTAATGTACCAAACCTCATACCCTTTCTAGGAAGGGAAGTCTTAACAAATGCCATGTCCCTAATTAAAAACCCAAGTTACTTTTATCACATGGCAGCATACGACTCTTGAAGGTCATATGCAGTCTTCATCTGCCGCTTGAATAGTTCTACCTCCTCCAAGGTCCTTAAAAATCCATGATTCAAGCTCTCAACAAATCTTATAAAATTCTTGTTCACCCTTTCCGTCTAACCATCGGTCTTCGGGTGGTAAGTTGTGCTAAGATCCAAAGCCGTTCCTAAAGTAGATTGCAAACTCCTCTAAAATTCCCTAGTGAATAAAGAGGCTCTATCACTAACACTACTAACTGAAACTCCATGTAGTTGCACTGCTTCTTTGGCTTACACATGTGCTAGAGATGCTAAAGTCCTATTACTTCTAATGGGAATAATATAAGCCACTCTACTGTAATTTAAATAGCATCATTCCTTTTTTGATTCCTAGGCAACCCATTCATAAAGTCCATCATTATACACTTTAATTTCCAAGTCGAAACCTCAAATGGTAATAATAACCCTCCAAGTTTTCCTTTCTCAATCTTAATTTTTTGGCATGTCAAACATCTAGAAACCTATCCAACAACTCTCTCTACATCCTTGACTAATTAGAAAATTCTCTTCATATCCTTATACATCTTAATTCATTCGGGGTGAATGGTGAGCCTCCGCAAGCTCTGGGTTTGAATTATTCTGATTTAATTCCCTTACTAACTCCTAGTCTTACCCTTGGTTTATCGCTAGTTAAGTGACCTTATGAAATTTCCCTAGCTACAATGTTCCTCAATGTATGCATTCATTCATCGGCCTAATCATATCCATAAAATAAAAATAGTGATAAAACAGGAATACGTCTTATACCATATCGAACACTTTTCCTAAAGGAGACAACTAGCAATTACAACCTGAAACTTAAAAGAAATTTTTACTGAAAGCTGCTATTAAACATCAATTGGTGTTGCCGATGTTGGGGTTCTAATGCTTCTTACCAATTTAAGATGTACATTTTTAGAATGTCATTCCACCATCATCCAACTTAATTTACTTTCTTGACTTTAAAAAATATCCATTACCCATAATAACTGACTATTAACGTAAAAATTGATAGTCTTTAATCAATCCTTATTTAATCCCTTTTAATCCATTTACTAGTTTCAAAATTCTTCTATTAGGAGTATTCAATTTTTCCATAAATACCATATTGGATTCCTTAATCAGTCCTCTATTTTATCCTTTTTATTTTCTATTATATTGCCTATTAAATATTTAATTAATGTCCATAAATCCTAGTCCTATAATTACTATGTTATTTATAATTAATACGAATACTATTGCAAATTACGCTATTTATATAATTCCCATTTCTAATTATTAGTTTAAAAACTAGAACATCTCTTTTAGTATTTTAATTTGTTAAAGCTATACACCCAGAAGTATTACCATTGTAATCTTCCATAAATTAATCACAAGTGATATTTTTTGAGTTGTCTGAAATTACAACAGATTATTTCCTTTCCTTTTATTGAAATAGGCAATGTAAACTACGGAAAAGAATACCCATACCTTACATATATCTTTCCATTTTTGGTATATTCCAGTCAATTCGAACTATACATTTCTAAACATATTTTAGTGTTGGATAATTTATGGAAATTACACGAAACACGCTCCAAATAAATTAAAACATAGAGATTCACAATCCAAGCTGGTTATGGCAACCTAGTCTTACAATCCAATTATAGATTCGGAATATCTTTAAACTTTACCAACATTATACAAATAAATGCTTGGGACTGATTTTGAATTTCTATATCAGCTAGTACCATTCTTATTTTATTTATACCACAAAACCTTTACTTTTTTCCTACCTAGAAAATGATCCCTATCTACTCCATAAAATATAAACAAAGAAATCTACATTATATTAGCGTGCGACATTTGAAAATCAAACTTACAAAAGAATACCCACATTTCGAAAGAAAACGTTAAGCATACTTTCGAAAAGAATTTCCAACTTGTAAAAACAGTTTAGAGAATTAAATTTCCAAAAGCATCTAAACATCATATTTTGTTTTATCCTGTATATATATGTGTATATGTGTGTGTGTGTCTATATATCTGTGTGTGTGTTCCTTTTTATTAAACATTTGGGTAAAACTTTCCAAAAATATTTGAACCCAACTTTTCACAATTTTAAAAACACTTACCACTATATTCTTTACCCCAAACTTAAACGTTCTAAAATTACTTAATATAATACTTTTACCTCAACGGCTTACTTCACTAAAAGTTGGATCTTTAACCCAAACATTCAAAACTCAATTGTTAAATCAAACCATCAAAAATTCAAAAAGGATTGCTTAATCCTAAAAAGGAGCAAAATAATTTCCCTCTTTCAACAATTTTCTACATTAAAGATTATTTCCTTTAAAAGTTGGTCTTTTTATTTGAACAGTCAAATACATCTTTTATAACTTTAAACAATGAGAAGTGTCGTAGACAAATATATCTTATCATTTTCCTATCCCATTCGCATCAATTCTCTCATGCACTATCTGTAACTAGATTACTAATCCTATTTATAAGTTCCTAATACAATTTGCATCTAAATCTCCGAATTTTACCTCTGTTTATATTCCTCCTACTTTAAAAGGCTTCTACATCATTTTAGTCAAGTTCCATTTCTGTTTTAAAATAAAGAACTTTAAAGAACTTCCAAAGTTATGAAATAGGAAAAAACATCAAGTCCAACCTACGCTCTATTTTACATTTATTTCAAAAAGAAACATCCCTTTATCAAAAAACCTTTAAACCGAAAACTTTCTTAACCTAATAAATTTTTAGACTAAGGGTTTCGAAAATGTAAAAACCCATTTTTACCAAAACCTCTTGAGCTTTCCATAACTACCCTAATAATCTTTTTAATAAGTCCATTCGCATCCTTATTAAATTCTCATAACTTCCTATTTATCTCACATTTATTGTCCTATTAATTTTAAAATTACAATATTTTCCTTTAACATTCCTTATGGTACGACCTTCGTCGCACATTCCTTACTCTATTTAATTTTGTTCCAATCCATAGTCGCCTCGCCCATCCATTTGGAATATGGCCGGGACTACTTCTATAGTCCAAATTTATAGAGTAAATTCAAATTAAGTATATACATTTATATATAGTTGTTTTTTGAAAAATACTTTCAAAATAACATGTATGCCATTCATATGTACACCTACCCCCTTTGGTTGGCTAACCTAAGCTTTGATACTAAATGTTACAACCATCCCTAAATCCCGACCTAGAAAAGGTTTATTGGGATTTAGAACCATTCCAAGGCTAGTAGTTGGTTGATAAAATTTAAACAATATATAGTATATAGAGCTATATATCTATACTTTCAGAACCTTATATCGGAATTGATAAAATATAATATCAGAAATGAGTACCAATTTCATAAAGAAAGCCATTTCAAAAACATAACATATTAAATATTACAACATGTCAATATAAAGCCTCCATAGTACAATATTTCAAAATAGCATAACTGTGTGAACTGGGTACAATAAAAATATTTTAAAAGCAAAATAGATAGATAAATGCTACTAGTCTTCATCTCCACCTTCATTCCTAAAATCAGCATTGTCTCCTCTAACTTATGTGTTGTAATGAGGATTGGGTCAGAACAACAAACTTCTGGTGAATGAGAATATCAGGATTTACCATAATTGTATTTGGGTAGTATCATTTAGATAAGAAAATATGTCTTACGTGTTTATAACTAAACTATACTAATAACTTTAACTGTAAGCCCATAGGATTTTCCAGTCCAATTTCATAAATAACTCAACTACCACTTCTGATGCAAGAGAAAGTATCCAAATCACTTAATTCTTTTTTAAGGAACTAGGCAGACCATAACCATTTAATATCTATAAAATAGGAGGTCCCTATCATTTAATACCTAACCGTGTTCCATTCTATTTCCAAATTCTAATGCAAATATTATTAACAATGCAAGGGAGAGACAGCCTCCAAACCACTTAATACCTTTTATTAGAAATTAGGAAGAGTCTGACCATTTAATACCCATAAAAATAGGCATGTCCCCATCATTTAATACATAACCCAAGGTGGCTCCCTATGTGGTTCTCACTGAATGACATCCTAAGAAATCCCATCAGGTCATTGAATACTTCACTTAAAGGAAAGAGGCGAACGCTACAATAGCCACTTAATGTCTCTAAACCGAAAGCGGACCCCTCTAAAGATTTCTTCTATCATATCAATAGCATAATTATAACCCATAACCCAAACCGTGACATCTCAAATTAATCTGACCATTTGTGGGTACTGGTAGATAAATTAGTTTGGCAGATTTATCCTACAGCATTAGGACCAACCTTGCATCCACTGGGGTTATTTATTATAGATGATGTCCCACATCAGTCCTCAAACTTACACTGCTGGTAGCTAGATGGACAGACTTCCATGTAACTTTAGACTGACCTAGCATCCCTATAACTTAGTCATACTTCATATGCATACTAATGGCATGTATACCTATTCTACACAATTGATAATTAAGTCCATACAAGGTAACCCCTTATTACGCCATTAATTATGGATTGATTCCCGTAATTATCATTAAATATCTTCCTGGGAAATTAATGCTATTTAAAACCCTACTAATTCTAGTCACTACATTATAATCATTTTTTATTAAATTCACTAATAAATATGTTAATATTATATCTATACAAATGCATGAGATCTGTAAAAAATATTTCTAACCACGCACAAAGAAATTGCTAATTAATTTAAATTCCAGATTTATACAAGTCCCAAACTCCAAACAAAAATATAGCCAATATCCTTAGCAATCAACTGACCTGTATACAAAAAAAAAAAATACCAAACTCATCTCATTTTAACATAGTAGAATCTACCTCTTATATTTCAAGGTAAACAAGTTTTATAATTTAGATCTTTCATATTCTATTCAACTTTCACATAGAACACCTTAAAGCGAAAAGAGTCTATGCATGTTTAATTTATAGAAATAGGAGTGTAAATCACATCATAATAAAATTGATACTTTATGAACCATTTCTAAATTTATTTGCTTTCAGAACCCTTTTTATACTTCAAATGGAATTAGAAGAAATAAATTGTAATCGATTATAAATTATCTACATCTCCCAAGTACAGATCTGATCCTACTATGTTAATACAAATAATTGAAATTCCAACAATTTCAAAGATTGATATTTATTTAGGAAATTTAGGGGTCTTAGATGTTTTGTTTTCATTTACCAAAGTTTTCCAAGGGATCTATCAAATTCACGTAAATACCACTTAGTTACAAAATATGAAAATAATGATATTTCCACTCATAGAGAACTGTTTGCTTCTTAAATGGATTTGATTCCACCACGCTTAATTTCCTTTCAGATCTCTCTCTTTTGGAATATACAACAAATTGAATTGTATTTAGAAATTAGATTTATAACCAGAGACTAGAAGGGAATATAATTAGAAATCAAAAGAATTAAACATCTAAACCTCTTACCTGAAAATTCTAACTAATTCTGAAATCTAAAGAATAAGAAGAAGGCTGTGATATACATTGCTTCTAAATCTCTGTTAGATCTTTCCGTTTCTGAATATACAACAACGGATTGTATATGGATTATATTTAAAATCAGAAACTAGAGAGGTGAAGAATTGTGAAGTTAAGTAAATTAGAGATTAGAATTCCTTACTTGAAATCTTATTATTTCTGAAAACCTAAGGACAAAAAAAAATTTGATAGAGCTTCACTATTGTGTTAAGATTTTATAAAGAAAACGAGAGTAGGGGTCTATTTGTAGAGATGAGAAGGAACCAGAGGTGTCCAATTAAAAATAATCAAATCCATACTGTTTAGGTCGTAAGCAACCCTAGCCGCCTACTACCCACCAGTCGACTGCTAATACCTAAGTTGTCGACTACTTGACTACGGGCGGTCTCATGGTCATCATTGTATGACCGTTGATTTTCTTATGTTATTATCTTTTTGTATTACTTAATTTATTTTATATGTTACCCTCAATTCCAATGCATAATTAAACGTTAAGTAACCCTTAACGTTAATTATTTAAATGCAAATTTTAAACTTTTCAAAATTCGATTATTTAAATTTTCAAATTTAAATTCATTTGTAATATTTTAAATTCAAAAACTTCAAAAGCCCATAACCTTTCCATTTGAACTCCGATTTCAATATATTATATATGAAAATTGATCAAAAAACCACCACGGACGCAATGTTGCGACTCTTGTGGTCAAATTCCAACATCTACAAAATTTCCATTTTTCTTAACCTTATTTTAATTATTTAATTCATGTTAAATTTTAAGGGGTTGTCACATGAATAGACAAGGAAATCGTCCATATATACAAGCACAAACTCATTTAGCTGATTCCTGAAAACCTGGTTCATGAGATTTAAAAAGTATATCAATGCATTGGTTAGCCAGAAAGGCATAACCAACCACTCATAAAATCCCGGTGGTGTACGGAATGTACTAACTGGCATACTTTCCATTGATACTTTCATTTGATGAAACCCCATTGCAAGGTCCAACCGAGGGAACATTTCGCACCATGGAGCAGATCAAACAAGTATCAATCTAAGAAAGTGGATACTTGTTCTCTTCATCACCTTTATAACACCCCTAATCTTTGATAACATAATTCAGGAGATGTAATTAGATAAATTAAACAGAATAATGTAAAATGTAAGTGATAATGGGGATTGAGATTTGAAATAATTAATCAAGGTCGCGCCTAATAGACTAACTAATGGGCCACAGAAGGGTTTTTAGGTTAAATAAATTACACAAGAGTATATTGGGAATTTCCCAAGCTTCCATCCTTATAAATATTTTGTTCCCACCTTTATACTTCCCATTCACATCATTTTAAAATGCAAAACAAATATGGAGAAACGGCCGACCACTGAGAGATCAAGAGGAATTCAAATTAATGCTAGAAAATCGATGCTTAGGGGAAATCAATCTCAATCCAATCTCCTTATCTAGAGCATGGTGAATAATAGTTCCATCTCTATTTTGGTTTTAAATCATATATTTTCGTATTAAAGGGTTAAATTCATTTTTATGATATATTGGATGATAATGTGCTTGATTCATGATTTATTCAACTTAAACAATGTTGTTTAAAAGAGATTTAACATGGTTTTGATCAAAATCGAGATTAAATGTTGTTTACACGCCATAGGAAGATTTCATATTGTGAGAAACATGATTTTGGAGTTGGGTTTCAATTTTGAGAATTTTTCAAACTATGGAAGGTTTATTATGAATTTTTAAACGAAAATATGGTTATTTGGGTTTATAATTTATTTTGGAAAATATATGAGAATTCGAATCTAGAATTATTATATGTTAGATAATATGATCAATGTGAATTTATGGATTTTTGGGCTTTTTTCAAAATGATTTGTTAAGAAAAATAAATTGTTTTAGAAGAGGGACTTGTTTGCAAAAATTGATAGGGTTTGTTTGATTAACTTGACCATGGTTTAGATCCGGATTAGCCACAGTTATATTTAAAAAAGTTAACGCAACCAATCTGGTGTTGACATGTGGCAGGTTAGATGAAGAAAAGATTACTTAAACAAAAATTATACCTGGTTTGCTCAGAAAAGTGGTTTCGCCTACTTAGGAAAGCGCCTTTCGACACAGTAGCTTTCGCCATTATCCTTTTCGAAACCAACTATTATAAAACCAATACACAAGGTATCATCATGATGGTACGTAGTGGATTGGAGATAGGTGGAAGGTAGGGTGTCGAAAGCATAGCTTCCGAAATGGTTGAAACCTTGGTTTATTTTTAAAAGAAAGTGTCTGCCTTTGTTTTGTTTTAAGCCTTCGATAGGGTCGAAGCATAAGGTTTCAAAAGTGGTTTTAAAGGGTTTTGAAAGGGGTTGCCATTAACTTTTAAGTGCTTTCGATTGGGTTCCTTACTTATGAAAGAATGTTTTGAAAGAAGGGGTTCCGACCTAGTCGATACCCTACTGCCGTTTTATAACCTTTCGATGGTATTAAAGATGTCAATGCTTTCTATAAGTGTTTTATTTTCTAATATTCAATCCACTTCCTAGAGCTTTCGAACGGGGTTAGGGGTTTCGAAGGTGATGGTTTCGAATGGGGTTTCGATACCAACCTTCTTATGATTTACCCAAATGTTTTATGCTTTCGAAAAAGATGGTGTCGATGCCATCATGTTTCCTCAATGTTTTATAAATAGTAAAGTTGGTTTCGAAACAAATGTTTTTGACTATTTTCACTTTGACCTAAATATTGTTTTAATTATAAATCCAATGATTTCAAAAGCGGCACTTTCAATGTTTTCGGAAGAGTTACGTCCAATGGTGTCGAAAAGGTTGCCTTCAACTAGTTTTGAAGCTAAAGCTTCAAAAGTTATATGCCAATACTTTACTATATTCAAAAGGTTTCGAAAGTTAGAATTTTATGTATTATAAGGCAGGAGCCTAAATTTTTTTAGAGCTTTCAAAGGAGGTTATCCTATGAAGTCGAAAAGATAGGTTTCAAGGGTATCGAAAGGTTTTATGACCGAAACTCTATTTTTAATGGACAAACCCATGACAATATTAAAGGAGTTTATATAATGGTTTAAGAATAAGCTATCTTTGATAAAGAAATAGGTTAAATGGATTAACCATATTTTATATTTATCCCACATGAGTGGTATTGCTATTTTTTATATTGCTTCTTCTATAATGGACCCATAACTGCATTTTGGGGATAAAAGGGTAGGTGAACCAGTTAGGTTAGCCCAGTAGTGAATATAATTTGAGTAAACTTCTAAATGAGTAGAATTGCACCCAGGAGGTCAGATAGACCAAAATATAGGATGCTACAATATAAAGAAAAGATATTGGCAAGGGCCAATAGGTTTCTAGTAAGCCCGTGAAAACTGTATGATATTGGCAGGGGCCAAATAGGCTTATAGTTAGCCCATGAAAACTATGTATAAAAGAAGATGTCAGATAGATAGGTTCATAGTTAGCCCATAAAAACTATGTGTAAAGGAAGATTTCAGATTGACAGGTTCATAATAAGCCCATGAAAACTATGATTGGATACTGGCAGAGTGAGTAGGTTTTCAGTTAGCTCATGAAAACTATATCCGGATGAAATATTGATAGATGTCAATAGGTTCCTAGTCAACTCATGAAAACTATGGTAAATAGAATGGATATTAGGGTTACCAATATGTTCCTATTCAACCCATGAAAACTAGGATAAGAGTTATATTGGAGTTTCCAATAGGTTCATAGTGATCCGATGAAAATGATATACTTGGATATGGAGTCTTTAAATGTTTAACCAGTTATTATCATCCGATGAAAACTAATAGGTTAATAGTAATCCTAGAAACTAAAACTAAAACAGATAGTCTAAAATGAATGAGGATGGGTAATCCAGAAATGATTCATTTATCTTTTCATATCATCATATTATACTGTTATGAATTTTTTAAACCATTGTGGATGCAGGAGCACAGTATATGGTTTTAAAAAGATTTTTAGATATTAGTGAGGGGAAACCCATTCCGCTAAGTAGCGTGGTCTCACTAGGTACCTAAATTATTTGACACGATAGATATTATTCATACCAAGTTTTATGTCTGACTCGAAGTTTATGTTTTCTCCTTAACTCTTGGGTACTCAATTGATTTCGAATAGTTTGAGAATTGAGATTTTCAAGTACCTCTGAAGATGAATAAGCTTCTAGAGACACACATGAGGCATGATAGCTATTTAGAGTTCTCTTTTCTTCTGATTTCTCTGTGTTTTTTGTAATGGTAAAGTTGTTATATTACTTATATATAATCTGATCATCCCAACGGGCATCTTCATATGTCGCTCTGGACGTATGTTGTTACAAATATACTTTCTCTATACATGGTTTGCGAACGTCGGATTCTGTAATGAATTGGAAATATTTTGATATGGAATGTGAATTTTCTTAAAGTTTAAAATTTCCATATTCATAAGTTTCTATGTATCAATGAATCTAACACCGCCATATTTGGTCCTCGATTATTAATAAATATGGATGACTACAACATCCGTAGCTAATAGTTTTGGGCCTCGAAGTAGGCGGATGTTACAAGTTGGTATTAGAGCATGGGTTTACGAAACTTTAGAAAAAAGTCTATGATATTTTGAAACATAATCCAATGAATTTGGAAAAAAGATCAGGTTTGGGTTAACGCTATAGTAACGTACTTGTATTTGATATATATATATATGTATGTATGTATGTATGTATGTATATGTATATATATAAGTACGTATTCCCCTCTCTCTTAGACCATTCTTCTATATCTTACTAAGACTCATATGTAGATTTACGAGAAAGAAGATATAGAAGCATGAAACGGAAGAGGAAATCTAGGTGGAGGAAGCACCATAACCAATTGAAATGCTCGACCTAATGCCATGAAGAATCAAGGTCGACAGGCTAATGCTAATCCAAATGCTGAAGCCAATGCAGGTGTTGGAAATCCGCTAGTAGATGCGGGGATGATGTATCAGTTGTTTGCCAATCTGTAGAAAGTTGGAGTAGTTGGTAATGTTAGAGGAGCTAATCCGGTGGATACAATTAGGAATAACTATGCTAAGCTAAGCAGACGCTACACCAGTTTGAGAGGAAAGGCATTTGTTGGAATGGGGAATGCTGTTGAAGTTGTGAATTGGCGATGGAGTTGTTCTGTGCTGATCTAGGCTTGGATGATGGGCAAAAGAGAAGGCTGGCCTCTAGACAGTTGCAAGGGGCAGCGCTTCATAAGTGGAATAATGTGACCATTGGGGTACCTGAGGAAGAGCTGACATGGGCTGATTTCAGAAGAAGGTTTAAGTAGAGGTTTCTGTTTGACGTCACCAAGACTGCATTGATGAGAAAGTTTACAGATCTAGTTCAGAGGGAGCTGTCGGTGGTCGAGTATGCTCCTAAGTTTGATGAGCTGTTTCGCTATGGATATGCTTCGGTAGACACTAATGTCAGAAGGAATGAAAGGTTAATTCAAGAGGTTAAGACCTGAGCTTGCTAGGATGACTATGTCTCATATTCAATATCCTTCTAATGTGGTGGTGGAGATGGCCATTCGCCGTAAGGAGATGCTTGCTATTTCAGCAAAAGAGAAGCTAGTTGGGTCCCAGGGTCCTTAGGGAAAGAAGAGAAAATTCTTTAAGAGAAAGGGAGTCCAGAAAGGGGAGGCTGCCAAGATGGCAAAGGTTGATTTAGTATGCTACAAATGTGACAAGAAGGGTCATTATGATAATAAGTGCCAGTCAGGCAAGGGGAAGAAAGCTGTGGACAAGAAGAACGTGAAATGCTTTAACTGTGATCAAGTTCGGCATTACAAGAACCAGTGTCCAAAGCCAGCCAGGGCAGACAAGGGTAAAGTTTTTGCTGTTGGATCACTAGCTATGCCCACTACAATAGATAAAGGGAAAATTATGATGGAAGGTACATTTTTGATTTAGAGTATAACAATTAGGATACTTTTTGATACCGGTGCATCACATTCGTTTATATCCCAGTGTTTGGTTGATTGGTTATGCTTTGAGCCCACATACCTTGTTACTTCTTTAGGGTCGCGAATCCAATAGGAGGGTATGAAACTCGGGGGATTATGTGACCACTTAGAACTTGATTTGTTAGGCCATAAGTTTGCATGTAGTTTGGATGCAGTTAGGAGGATATTTCAAAGACACCTAATAGTCATAACCGAATTCTATTCTCAGTAGAGAATTCTAACCAAAGTTGTCGTGCTTTGTTAAGCACAATGGAAGTTGGTAAAGATTTAAGTCAGGTTCGGACTGAAGAGAATTTGCAGATGTTTTGAGCCAGTCACAGGGCTACCACCGAAACAAGCTGTTGATTTTTAGATAGATCTTGTGCCAGGAGATGAACCTGTGAGTAGCCAACGTAATAGGATGACACCAACAGACATGAAGGAATTGAAGGTGTAGCTAGTGGATCTAGAAGGAAGAAATTTTATTAGACCAAGCTGTTCACCTTGGGGAGCGGTTGCGGTATTAGTGAAGAAACCAAATGGGTCGTTGGGGATGTGTATCGATTATCGTATGTTGAACGAAAGGCCGATAAAAAATAAGTATCCTTTACTGAGAATTGATGATATATTTGATCAGTTGAGTGGAGCCAAAGTGTTTTCCCAATTTAATTTGGTGACAAGGTTCCATCAATTGAGTGTGGCAAATGATAGTATTCCTCTAACTGCATTTCAGACTAAATATGGTTCGTATGAGTGGTTAGTGATGCCACTTGGATCAACGAATGCATTTTCTTTCCTTGTAGATTTGACGAACCGAGACTTTTGAGAGTACTTGGACAGATTCATGTTACTGTTCATAGATAACATTTTGTTATACTCTAAGGATAAGAAAGAGCATGAAGATCATCTTAGAGTTGTGTTAGAGACCCTGAGGCAGAATCAGCTAAAGGCGAAATTTTCTAAATGTCATTTTTGGAAGCAAAAAGTTAACTTTCTTGGTCATGTGGTTTCAAATAAAGGATTGTCAGTCGATCTAGATAAGATCGAAGCTGTGAACAGTTGAAAGAGACTAGAAACAATGATTGAGATTAAAAATTTTCTTGGACTTGCTAGTTATTACTAGGGATTCATCAAGGATTTGTCATGGATAGTAGCGCTTTTAACTAAGCTTACCATAGAGGAAGTGAAGTTTATTTGGTCCAACAAATGTAAGGAAGCATTTCTTAAGTAAAATCATTTGTTGACCAATGCTCTAGTGTTAGTAATTCCAAATGAAAACCAAGGGTTGGTGGTATACATAGATGCATGCGGGACTGGATTGGGAGCAGTGTTAGTGTAGAAATGCAAAGTCATTGTCTATGCATCTAGGCAGCATAGACCGCACAATGTAAGATACCCTACTGATGCTTTGGAGTTAGCAGTGGCGATTTTTTTCCTTGAAGGTTTAGAGGAATTACCTTTTAAGGGAGAGATTTGAGTTATATATTGATCGTAATTAATTAAGATATCTATTCTCTTATAAGGAGTTGAATATGCAACAACATAGGTGGTTGGAATTTTTGGCTCCTTACAATTTTGGTATGAGTATACCCCAAAGAAAGGTAATAAAGTAGTAGATGATCTCAGCCGAAGACATCAGAATTTGATGTTGGCTATGTTGGCAGTGGAAAGATGTAGAAGCTTTAGCCAGTTGTGGTGTGCAGTTGATTTCGACTAGTTCTAGACATAGTACTGCCATGATGTCCTGTTTAGAAGTTCGACCAGTGATGATCGAGAGAATTGCTTCTAACCAGAAAGAGGATCCATTATTAGCTGAGAGGATCAGAAGACATAAGGTTGGAACAGAGGTCAATGATTTGAAAGATTTTTATCTTGGCCAGAGAGGATGTTTGAGAAAGAAGGAACAGTTATGTGTTCCAGATACAGAGAACTTGAGATGATAAGTTATTGAGGAATGTCATCGATCCAAGTTTTCAATTCATACTAGAGGGACCAAGATGTATCAAGATATGAGGAGGAGCTTCTATTGGGAAGGTATGAAGAGGGATGTTAGCATGTGGGTTAGGCAGTGTGTAAACTGTAAACAAGTAAAGGCCGAATGTTAAAAGCCTAGTGGTTTACTTCAGCCTTTAGATATTACAGTTTAGAAGTGGGATTCGATATCCATGGATTTAATAGATGAGTTTTTTAGGTCAAGGAGAGGAAATGAAAGTATATGGGCTATTATGGACTGGTTGACCAAGAGTGCCCATTTCATTCCAGCAAAGTCGACCAGGACGACACCTATTTTGGCGGAGTTGTTCATGAAGAACATAGTGAGACTTCATGGAGTTCCTAGTAGCATAGACAGTGAAAGGGATTTTTTATTCACTAGTGAATTCTTAAAGAGTCTACAGGATGTGTTAGGAACTAAGCTCAAAATAAGTACCGCGTATCATCCATAAATGGATGTGGAGATAGAGAGAGTCAACAAGGTACTAAAGGATTTGTTGATGGCTTGTGTGTTGGATTTTGGTGGATCTTGGGAGGATCACCAGCATTTGATTGAGTTTTCCTATAATAATAGTTACTAGACTAGGTAGGAATAACGCCTTTTGGAGCTTTGTATGGAAGACCATGCAAATCCCCTGCATGTTGGTTGGCGACTGGAGATGGATTGATCTTAGGTCCAGATTTGGTAAGGGAGGCGTTAGAGAAGATTGAGTTAATCTGAGAATGGATGAAAGAAGATCAATCCAGACAGAAGAGTTATGCACATAAGAAACGTAAATACCTAGAATTCTTAGTGGGAGACAGGGCTTTCGTTAAGGTATCACCAATGAAGGGTGTGGTATGGTTCGGGAAGTCAAGGAAGTTGGCCCCGAGATATGTTGGTCCAGTTCAGATTTTAGAAAGGATCTGAAAGCTCGCGTACAAGGTTGAATTGCCGAGCAGCATAGCAGGTGTCCATAATGTGTTTCATGAGTCTTATCTTCGCAAGTTTGCGCATGATCCAATGGCAGCATTCCTCAAATAGAGTTGGAGGACTTGGTAGTAGAGCCTAATTTGACTTTGTTAGACAACTAGTTTGGGTTGTTGCAAGAGATGAGAAAATATTAAGGAACAAAACAGTCAAGTTGGTGAAAGTTCAATGGAGCGACAATAAGAAAGACTTTACTGGGAGACAGAGCATAGGATTTGCGATACTTATCCTGATCTGCTTTGAGGGCATGTATATATTAGATTTATATGGATATTTTCTAGTCTGGTAGAATAGTATGGTTATTATGAGTCATTACAGATGATTGCTATGTTTGATATTTGGTCCTTACTAATTTCGAGGACGAAATTCTTTAAGAAGGGGAGCCTGTAACACCCCTAATTTTTGATAACATTATTCAGGAGATTTAAGTAGATAAATTAAATAGAATAATGTATAATGTAAGTGATAAGGGGACTGAGGCTTGAAATGATTAACTAAGGTCGTGTCTAATAGACTAATTAATGGTCTAAAGAAGGGTTTTAGGTAAAACAAATTACATAAGGGTATATTGGAAATTGCCCTAGTTTTAAAATGCAAACAAAATATGTAGGAATGGACAAGAGATCAAGTGGAATTCAAGTTAAAGCTAGAAAATCAAGCTTAGGGGAAATTAGTCTCAATCCAATCTTATCTAGAGCAAGGTGAATAATAATTCCGTCTCTATTTTGGTTTTAAATCATATATTACTCGATTTAAGGGATAAATTCATTTTTGTGATATGTTGGATGCTCGTATGCTTGATTTATGATTTATTTGATTTAAACAAGGTTGTTTAAAAGAGATTTAGCACGTTTTTAGATCAAAACCAAGATTAAATGATGTTTATATGCCATGAGAAGATTTCATGTTATGAGAAACATGATTTTGGAGTTGGGTTTCAATTTTGAGAATTTTTCAAGCTATGGAATGATTTTTATGAATTTTCAAAGGAAAATATGGTTATTTGGGTTTATAATTTATTTTGGAAAATATATTGAAAATTTGGGTCTAGAATTTTGATATGTTGGATAACATGATTAAAGTGAATTTCTCGAATTTTTTGTGATTTTTTTGAAGTAATTTGATATGCAAAATAAATTATTTTAGAAGAGGGAATTCTTAGCAAAAATTGGAAGGGTTTGTTTGATTAACTTGACCATGGTTTAGATTAGGATTAGCGATTGTTATTTTTGAAAAAGAATTTGAGAAAGTTAGGGTAACCAATATGATGTTGACACGTGACAGGTTAGTTAGAGAAAAGATTATTTAAACAAGAATTAAACCTGATTTGCTTAGAAAAGAGGTTTCGCCTACTTACGAAAGCGCCTTTCGACATGGTAGCTTCCGCCTTCATCCTTATCGAAAGCAACTATACCGAAACCAATGCACAAGGTATCATCATGATGGTACGTAGTGGATTGGAGATAGGCGGAAGGTATGTTGTCGAAATCATAGCTTCCGAAGGGGCCGAAATCTTGGTTTGTTTTTTAAAGAAAAGTGCCTGCCATTATTTTGTTGTATGCCTTCAACAGGGTCAGAGCATAAGGTTTCGAAAGAGGTTTTAAATGTTTCGAAAGTGGTTTCCATTAACTTATAATAGCTTTTGATTGGGTTCCTTACTTATAAAAGTATGATTTGAAAGATGGGGTTCCGACCTAGTTGATACCCTGTTGCCATTTTATAACCATCCGATAGTATTGAAAATGTCAATGTTTTTGAAAGGTGTTTTTTCTAAGATTCAAGCCACTTCCTAGAGCTTTCGAAAGGGGTTAGGGCTTTTGAAGGTAATGGCTTCGAAAGGGGTTTCTACACCAACTTTCGTATGTTTTACCCAGATGCTTCATGCTTTCGGAAGAGATGGCGCCGACGCCATCATGTTTTCCCAATGTTTTAAAAATAGTAAAGATAGCTTCGAAACATTGTTTTTGAATATATTCATTTTGACCCAAATAATGTTTTAAGTATTAACCCAATGCTTTCGAAAGGGGAAGTTTCAATGTTTTCGGAAGAGTTACTCCAATGGTGTCGAAAGGGGTACTTTCAACTGGTTTCGAAGCTAAAGATCCAAATGTTATATGCTAATACTTTACTATATTCGAAAGATATTCAAACGTAGAATTTAAAGTATTATAAGGCATGAGCCAAATGTTTTTAAGAGCTTTCGAAGGAGTTTATCCTATGAAGTCGAAAGCTAGTTTTTGAAGTATTGAAAGGTTTTATGACCCAAATACTACATTTAAAGGAAAAACCCATGAGAGTATTGAAGGAGTTTTATAATGGTTTTAAGAAGAAGCTATCTTTGATAAATAAATAGCTTAAACGGATTAACCATGTTTTATATTAAACCCAAATGAGTGGTATTGCTATGTTTTACATTGCTTCTTCTAATATGAATATATTCACTTTATATTGGACCCATAATTGCATTTCGGGCATAAAGGGTAGGTGAACTAGTTAGGTTAACCCAGTAGTGAATAAAAATTGAGTAAACTCCTACAAGAATAGAATTGCATCCAGGAGGTTAGATAGACCAGAATATAGGAAGCTAAAATATAAAGAAAAGATATTGGCAGGGGCCAATAGGTTTACAGTAAGCCCATGAAAACTATATGATATTGGCAGGGGCCAATAGGCTCATAGTTAGCATATTAAAACTATGTATAAAAGAAGATGTCAAATAGACAGGTTCATTGTTAGCCTATGAAAACAATGTGTAAAGAAAGATGTCATATATATAGGTTCATAGTAAGCACATGAAAACTATGTTTTGATACTGGTAGGGCCAGTAGGTTTGTAGTTAGCTTATAAAAACTATATCCAGATGAAATATTGATAGATGTCAAGAGGTTCCTAGTCAATTCATGAAAAATAGGGTAAACAAAAAGGATGTTGGGGTTACCATTAGGTTTCTTGTCAGCTTATGTAAACTTGGATAAGAGTGATATTGGAGTTACCATTAAGTTTACAGTGATCACATGAAAACTGTGTACTTGGGCAGAGGGTCCTTAAATGTTTAACCGATTATTAGTAAGCCGATGAAAACTAATAGGTTAATAGTAATCCTAGAAACTATAATTGAGACATAGTCTAAAATGAATGGGGATGGATAATCCAAAAATGATTCATTTGTTCTCGCATGTCATCATATTGTACTGTTATGAATTTTTTTAACCATTGTGGATGCACGAGCATAGCATGTGGTTTTAAAAAGGTTTTCCGTTCCACTGAGCGACGTGGTCTCACTAGATATCTAATTGATTTGAGATGGTAGATTATTATTCATATCAGGCTTTATGTCTGATTCGAAGTTTATGTTTTCCCCTTTAACTCTCAGGTACTCTTTGATTTTGAGTAGTTTGGTAGTTGAGGTTTTTAGGTACCTCTTAAGACGAGTAAGCTTTTGAAGATGTGCAGGAGGCATGATAGCTATTTAGAGCTCTTCTCTTTTGATTCCGTTGTGTTGTTTGTATTGAAAAAGTTGTTGTATTGCCTATATATACTCTGATCATCCCCGGGGGCATCTTCATATGTCGCTTTGGGCATACGTTTATATTTTCTTCGAATGTGGTTTGTGAACATGGGATTATGTGATGAATTGCAAATATTTTGATATGGAATGTGAATTCGTTTGAAGTTTAAAATTTTCCATATTCATGTGTTTCTGTGTACCAATGAATCTAACACCGCCGTATTTGGTCGTCGAGGATTAATAACTAGGACGACTGCAGAATATGTAACCGTTAGTTTTGATGCCTCCAAGTAGGAGGATGTTACAACCTTATTCAGAGCACGACAATCAGCATATAACTTCAAAGAGCTATTTGCCTTTATTATGAACACTAAAGGTGCACCCTTAGTTTCCTCTGCTCTATGGGCGACGTACATCGTAAAGGCATTATAACCAATCCGATATCCTTCATCAAGTCGATCAAAACTCAATCGCTTTATGTAGCGGTAATCCGGTCACCTTCTTGAATATGTTCATATTTTTTTTCTCTATCGATGGTTATGATAAGTTGTTGTACAAGATCTCAAGCGAATATATAAAGCTAACCATCACCTCGTCATCTAGTAGGTATCTCAACTCTACCCTCTATGTTCGTTTATCCCAATCGTTACCGACAACCTCTCATAACCATAACAACTCTGTATCACTGAAGCCACTCCTTCCCCAAAACACATCGAACACCACAAAACCCAAAAAATAGTATAAACAAACACGAATCCTTGATCGGTACAACCAAACCATGAAAACCCACACACAAATAATCGAACCTACATCATGGTTCATCACAATCATAGTTCAGTCAATTATCTTGGATTCCAATCTTAATCTATCTACAAAGTAACTAGATATAAAGGACTTTAATGTTAGTACCTTGGGTACTGATTTTGATGATAACAACTATAGACATTATACAAAATATAAATACTAATGTTTTATCAAGTCATATGTAGTATATAGTGTAGGACATTCGACAGATGTTGACTACGAAGACTATACAGTAGCAAGAATAAATTCAAGATGTTGATATGGAGTTTCAAGAGTTGGAGAATGAAGATTCATGAGTATTGAGGAGTTCAAGATATTCCAGATAAGTTATAGAATCATAGAATTTATGTTAAAATCTTGATAGCACTTTCCCAATCTCTCTCTCCTTCTCTAATATTGTTTTATATTGTTTTTCAAATATCTGGTTTCAAAATAATCTTTTCAAAATATTTCTCAAAATTATTTTCTATCTCTTAAACTTATAAAGGTATTATTTTAGTGCTTTTAAGTTTATATATTTAATCTTAATTTGTACTTTCATAAGTTATAATTATATTGATTATATATATTATTTCATTGAAATTTTCAATATTATTATATAATGTTTTTTTAAGTTTATTACAATTAAAATCTGTTTAAACTATGCTTAAATTATTTCACAAAGTATCAAAATATTTTGCAAAACAACGAGTTCACAAAATTAAGTTTTAAAGTATGTTAAAATTTTAAAAAGAATATGTCGACGTACTCTATGTATATATGTCGATATAGTGGTCGTTCTTTTCAAAATCTAAATTTCTAAAGAAGTGTCTTTTCATCGTATCTCCTCATGAATGGATATGACCATTGTTTCTCTATAAATACTAGACTTCCAAATGAATTTTTAATCATTATTTTCTTATTCATCTCTCGTCCTCCCACTCACTCATTTTCCAAATTAAAATTGTTTGTGCTAAAATTGGACACAGACACCCAATTGTCGATAAAAGCACCGGTTCATAATCACAGATCATAGACAATAAGTATGTAGAGAATGAAGATCACTCAAAAAATTAACAGGAAAGCTGTAAAGAACATAAAGTTTGTAGTAGTTAGGCAATCCGGCATACATCCACTCTGAAATTAATGATTTTATTCATGTTTACTTGCTGACTACAACAAGTTACAACTAATTACAACAGCAAATTTCGAGTACAATGTTGATTCGGATAGAGTCTGGACATAGAAGAATCAAAAGCTCCCTTTTCTATAGGCTTTGGGTGCTATTTATAGGCATATTCTATAAATTTCTCACTCGGATCTCGGGAGACTTCTTCTGGCATATGAGTAGGCCCATACGATCGATCCCAGGTGATTTCGACTCGATCCGTGATCGATACGAACGAATTTCGTATCGATCAAGATCTTTTCCAATCGAGTCGAGATCGATCATGAACATTCTTTAGGTTGTACGTAAGCACCTATGAAAATTTCAAAGCATTAGGACTTGTGGATTGTGAGTCTGGGATTCATGTAGGCTTTCCGATTCTAATCGATACCTTCGTATCGATCAGTGCGACTCGTGCTTGAGTACGTGCCTACAGGTTAACGTGGTGCTAGCTCCTCGGATCGATCCACTTTTCGTGCCGTGTTGAGTGCTTCCTTATCTGTATCCATAATCTAAGACTTGTTCGTATCGATAGCTCACAGGTCACTTCGTACTGATGCCGGCATACTCTAATTCGTATCCCTTCTATTAATCACTGCTTTGTATCCATGGGTGTGACATTATTCATATTGATGATTCAAAGGCGCTTCGCATTGATCGCCTCACACGTCATGCCTCGCATCGATTGTTTTAATAGTATTCTTCGTATCGGTAAGCTGAGCGATCGATATATTTTAAGCTGGAGTAGCCAACCGATACGAAACACGATGAGATGGGGATCGATACGAAACATTGCCTGTTGGTGGATATGAAATTTAGTAAATTCGATCGATACGAACCAGAGTGCATATGATGGATACGAAGCAACGCACTTTGGTGGATACGAACTAGCGCTCAACTGATGGACGTGAAAAAAACGAAGCTTGATGGACGCAAACAAGGCCTTCCAGTTGATGATATGAAGAGTGCAATGTCAGATAGGTGAAAGCAGAACCAATACGAAGAGAGCGATGGGATGGATATGAGCGAATCGATTTCCCTAGTTTGTATCGATCATATCTTGAGAAAACGCGCTCCGATTAACTAAAAATTTAGGACATTGGCTTCCAAAGCTTTGATTATTGTGTCTTGTCAATTGTAGCTCGATCCAGACTTGGGCGAAAATTCATCGATATCCATAGTGAACCTGTTATAACCGATCTTCAAGACGGACTGCCTTTGATTTCTAGTCAATTTCTTTGTTTCACGGCCTTGCCAAAGAGTAGGATAACACTTGCCCCCTAAAACATACTTGCGATAGGAAGGTGTGACTTTTAATATCATAACTGGATGTCCATATCCTATTGATGACCTGTAAAAGAGGTTGATAGTCTTACCTGACTGTGAATGACGATCGTTCAAGATCGTATGTCATTTGAGGTGGTATGTGACCATTCGAGGTCGGATGCCGTTCATGACGAATGGTGACTGTTTGCGGTCGGATGCCGTCTGCGATGAATTATGACCATTCGCGATCGGGTGGCTCGAGGCGAATTGTGATGGTTCGCGGTCGGGTGCCGTTCGAGGCGACTTGTGACCGTTCACGGTCAGTTGCCGTTTGAGGCGACTTGTGACCATTCACGGTCAGGTGCCATTCGTGGCGAGTTGTGACCGTTTACGATCGGGTGCCGTTCGAGGCGAGTTATGCGTGCCCGTGGGGGGAGGGGGGACTTAGTATCATTAAGGTCAGATTTCACGTTCGAGTGAGTTTTCTGAATTTTTTGTGGTGGTGGTTTGTCACCATCTTAGAGCATTTCTGAGGACAGTTCACGATCCCGTACATGTCTAAGTGGTTTAGCCATTATAGAATTATTAAAACCAAACTTTCAAATGAGTCTATGAACAAAAATGTCCAACAGAATCAAGTCCAAACCTAAGAAATGAAAAACAAAAGCAAAACAAAGATGCCAAAGTGCAAATACCCACACTAATGCGATAGATTGTCATACCAGAGCATGCAAGAGGATCGCTCGTAATCATGTACATGTGTAAATGACTTAACCGGATTGGTTTGGATTTTGTCACTTATTCGCTATTATTTCAATCAGTTGATGACAAGCTGATGCTCCGATCCTAAGCCGTTCCCAGTTGATGCAGGTGGTGGCCGCTCTCGTTCTACCGTTGTTGCTTTCCTTCTCACATACTGTGATAGCGGACCATTCTGGATATGCCCCTCAACCTAATCCTTCAAGGGCCTGCAATTATTCATGCTATGACCATTCAGCTCGTGGAATAAGCAATATTTGTTGGATCTTCTTTCATTGCTTGTCGGATCCCTTCTCATTGGCTATCGATAAGGAATTTTCCACCTAATATCCTGGTAGATTCACTCCAAAGTCTTATTCAAATCCATATAAGAGGTGAATCTTGGTTCCTTTTTTGGTCATGTTGGTCCATCACCATTATCCTTGGCCTTCCATTTCCCTTTATTAGTTCTTGAATCTTTTTTAGGAGGATTTCCCCCCTTGACTACATAAACATCGATTCCTTCTCCTTCCACTCTTTTAGTATTTGCATCCTATAATCATAAAAATCCTCCAGCTTCATGATAAAATTCTCCTAGATCCATAGGAGGTTCCCCTTTCAATGAATTCTTGAATAACGTGCCATCAGCCATGCCAAATACGACTGCCATCAAAACCATGGATGGATCTGGTCGATCCACCGATGCTGCCGCTGCATTGAATCACGTTAGAAAGCTCCTCAAAGATTCCCTGGTTCTTTGCTTTAATGTTGCCAAACTCATCACATTCTTGGGTCTCAAAATGTGAACTTTGAGTTGCCTCATAAACTTTTCGTTCAAATCAGTCCATTATCCAATGGAGCCGCTCTCTAGTTATTTGAATCATAGCACTGCAATGTTTGTTAAATATAATGGAAAGCACCAAGCCATGACCTCCTTTGATGCTCCCAACACCTCCATATGCCTCATGTATCATATCAGGTGAACTACGGGGTCCGTACTCCCATCGTACATCTTCAATGTTGGTAGCTTGAATTCTGGTGGGTTCCTAGCCAGTCTGATTGCGGGAGTGAAGGGGTTCCTATTCACGTCTCCAAGATCTCTATTCACTAGTCCTTCTCTTATGGCTCGTCTGACCATCTCCGCCAGTCTATCATTGTTGCCAAGCATTTGTTCCTTGTCCGTTGCCTCTGACCTGCCCTATGAGTTCACGAGGGAATCCTGGAAACTGGTCTCCTAGACTTGCATCTGTTCCTCTATCTATGCCATGCTGAACATCTCCACCTGATATTTTGCCTGAGGTTGGATCAACACGCTCCTGGTGAGTGCCCCCTAGCTCTAGGGCCGCTCCTAATGGTCCTCTTCTATTCTGGATCCTCATTGCTCCATGCTCCTGACTCTTATCCCTAGCATCTCCTACAGCTGCGTTAGTTTGATTATGCACTTCGGTTTGTCCAGTTTGTCAAAGCAAATACTACATCATCTCCTCTTGTCTTTTCAGAAGCTCTTCATGCATAGCTCCCATCATCATCTCCATCTCACCCCGGGTGATGAATACTGAAGCCCGATTCGCTCCTGAGGAAGCCTCCTGACTCCCTCCATACTGGCTTCTTTCAGTCCTCTGTCTTCTTGTTGATTGCCTGGCCATAACCTTCCAAATCCAAGTCCTCAAGTCTTCAAATTCAAAGTCCAAGTTGTCTAATCCCTAAATTCTATCTTTCCCAGTTAAAGCACCAAAATAATTGCATCAAAATTGGACACAAACACCCAATTGTTGATGAAAGCATTAGTTCACAATCACAGATCACTGATAACAAGTATGTAGGGAGTAATGAATGAAGATCACCCAGAAAATTAATAGGAAAGTAGTAAAGAACACAGAGTTTATAATGGTTCGGCAACCGGCCAAAATCCACTCTAAATTAATGATTTTCTTGATGTTTACTTGTTATCTACAACGAGTTACAACTGATTATAACAGCAAATTTCGGGTACAATGTTAATTTTGATAGAGTCTAGACGTAGAAGAATCAAAAGCCCCTTTTCTGTAGGCTTTGGGGTGCTATTTATAGGCGTAGGCTATAAATATCTCGCTCAGATCTCGAGAGACTTCTTCTGGCACATGAGTGGGCCCACACGATCGTCCCTAGGTTATTTCGACTCGATCCGTGATACAAACGAATTTTTTATCGATCAAGATATTATCCAATCGAGTCAAGATCGATCATGAACATTCTTTAGGTTGCGCATAAGCTCCTACGAAAGTTTCATAGCATTTGGACTTTTAGATTTTGAGTTATGATCGATGCAAGTTTGGGATTCATGTAGGCTGTCCGGTACGAACCGGTACCTTCGTATCGATCGGTTCGAATCGCTTTTGAGCATATGCCTACAGGTTGACGTGGCACTAGCTCCTCGGATCGATCCACTTTTCACATCAATAGCTCATAGGTCACTTCATAATGATGCTGGCATACTCTAATTCGTATCGCTTGTATTAATCATCGCTTCGTATCTATGGGCGTGACATTATTCGTATCGATGATTCGAAGGCACTTCGCATTGATCACCTCGCACTTCATGCCTCGCATCGATTGTTTCAACAGTATTCTTCGTATCGATAAGCTAAGCGATTGATATGATTTAAGCTTGGTTAGCCAATCGATATGAAACACGATGAGATGGGGATTGATACGAAACATTGCCTATTGGTGGACAAGAAATTTAGTAAACCCGATAGATACGAACCAGAGCGCATGTGATGGATACGAAGTAATGCACTTTGGTGGATTCAAACTAGCGCTCAACTAATGGATGCGAACAAACAAAGCTTGATGGTTTCAAACAAGGTCTTTCAGTTGATGGATATGAAGAGTGCAGTATCAGATGGGTGAAAGCAGAACCGATGCGAAGAGAGCGATGGGATGGATACGATCGAATCGATTTCCCTAGTTTGTATCGATCATATCTTGAGCATACGAGCTCGGATTAAACTGAAATTTGGGATGTTGGCTTCCACAGCTTTAATTGTCGTGTCTTGTCAATTGTAGCTCGATCTGGACTCGGGCAACAATTCAGCGATATCCATAGTGATCCTGTGTATAACCGATCTTTGAGACGAACTATCTTTGATTTTAAGTCAATTTCTTGGTGTCACAAACTTGCCAAAGGGCGGGATAACAAAAAATTACTAAAACTCTATCGAAGTTCAACTAGAATTAAAGTCAATCATCACTAATTTGATTCTCCTTTAACTAAACTCTAATTTCTCTCATCTCTCTCACTCAAACATAAATCAAAGTGCTATTCAAGAGTTATAGGATCAATTGTAACCAAGATCAAAGATCCAAGTCTGTAAAAGTCTATCAAATCACACCGCTATACTTATTGTTGTGATTGTAGCCCATAAAATCAATTAGTTTTGCTTTGTATCCCGTAAATCTACTGAATGTGCTTGTAACCCAGAAATCAAGCGACTCTACCTAGAAGTTGGGATTTTGGAGGGCGTGTTTCATAGTCTTGAAATCGAGACTGTATTTTCACTTACTAATTGAAAGGAAATCCATACAAGGAATTTTGTGGGATCAGATGTAAGGTAACTTTAGGCCTGTCATCGGTTGTTTTTGGATGCAGATAGTGCCGTATCCGCATCCGCATCTGAAATCATTTTCGAATATCGAATATCCGCATCTTCGGATACAGACAGATATTGGAAAATTATCCTATCTGCTAATGACCAATAAATTAAGAATTATAAAAAGAAATTTTTAGTTTAACATAGATATTTTTAAATCCCATTGATTGCAAAAGTGATAAATATTAACAAATATAACGATAATTAATAGTTTCGAGCAGCTAATATGCATTAAGTGCATGTACTATAAGCTACTAACTTAATAAAATAATAAATAAATATCTTTCATTGCACTAAAATACACATAATTTGAACAATAATCTTGACAAGAACCGGGTGGATAATTTTCTAATGCGGATGTCTTCATATCCACATCCGCATCCCTTTTTTTGGATATCCGATATTTATCTTCTTTTCTGATGCAGATGGGTTTCAGATTTTTCGGGTATCCATTGACAGCCCTAGGTAACTTCGAACCAGTATAAAATCGTGGTGTGTTCTTTCCTTTTTTTACTTTTGCTGCATTTACTCTTATCCGCACTTTGATTCTATGATTGTTTTTGCGATTGTTAATTACGTCATCCCAAGTAGAATCTTAAAGAATTTAAAAAATATTCATATAATCCACTAAACACTATTCACCTCCAACTAGTGTTAATTTAGCCTTAAGATCCCTATTCCACTAATACACATGTAAATCACCGACAACAAACAAAACTCGAATATAAACATCATAAATAGAAAAAATATCATACCTTTAACTACAATGTCCTTTCCCTTCTCCTTTACCGATAAAGAACTTGATAAAGTTGAAATAGGGTCCAGAGCATGCACTTTCATGACATGGTTTTCCTTTGTCGCCTCCAGACAATACTTCTTCTTATGCCCATACTTATTATTGTTGAAGCACTTCTTCCCATCTACTTTGTAGTTCTTAATCAAGTGGCCTTCTCACCACAGATATTGCAATTTTAGGCCTCCATATGCCTTTTTGGACATACCTTCCTTAAGTCTTCTTCTTGACTTTATTGTTGTTCCACTTATTCTTCCAACCACCTCTACCTAATGGCTTAGCTTCTCCCTTTGGAGCAATAACATTATCCATCGGCTTAGGGTAGAGGCTCTTGTGTCTCAAAGATCTCTCCATCACTTTCTCAAAGGTCTTATCAATATGACCAACCATCAACTCACTAATATAGTCACTCAGTCCAGTAGTAAACTTCTTGTTCTTCCTTATTGGAGTATTTATAAAAGACATCTCAAACTTTGAAAGGAAAAATCAGTCACATATTCCAGGATAGATAATTCTCCATGCTCCAAATTAGTAAATCTCCTGAAAAGTACCAATTTCTAAGCCGTTAGTATAAACTTCTCTTCGAATTTGACTTTTAACTGGACCCAAGTAAAGTTATCCTCTAGAGTAGCCTCCTTCACTAAATTCCACCTGTTCATCGTCCTCCGTTAGAGCTGTTAAGAAGCCAACTTCCTTTTCATAACATCCTTTAATTTCATATCCTCAAATATTCTTTTACAAGTGTTAAACCAGTCTAACGCAGTATTGGCTGACTCTATTTCAAGGAATGGTTTTGCTCATAGCCTCACATAATCTTAATTCAGCTTCACAAAATCGACCCTTGATGCCTGCACCTGATTACCACATCCTACTACAGCTAGAACAACTCCTTAGGAAGTATGAAGCATGTTCCTAATCACATCATTGAACATCACTTGTAGTTCAAGGTTAGCAAATGCATTGGTGTATGCCATTCTTTCCTTTGTTGTAATCCTCGTCTGTCAGCTCATTCTTTTAATCATAATAAGAATGATTAATCTATAAAAGTAAGTATGAATCGGTACCCATGTTGCATTGTAACTTTACTATATACATACATTACTAATATATAGTTTTGAAAACCGAAATATAGAAAAAGTACGCTCTCTCATATATTGTTCGATCCATTCTAGAGTGATAGCTCATATTCTATCTCTAATGGACCCTAGTACCAACTTAGATTAGCCATCAACCTTCGACTTTGATACCAAATGTGACAACTAGCCTACACCTCCGATAACCAATATACCTATAAAGTGCACTATATGGTACCCAGCAAATGTAGAGCAGTAATTACGGGTAAAGTAATCTATATTAATCAAAACCTATCATATATCTCATACTGCATCGAATAAAATATAACAATAACACAGATATAAAATAGGCAGGACAGATATGTATAACCGAAATGAAACAAGTTGAATATCTTAGTGTATCAGGTTCAGAACAAAGAATGTGGAATGTAGTTTATAAATAACCAAAATAAACCCAAAGGAAATTTGCCTCTAATTTTAATCAAGCACTACTGAACGACTCATAGTGTTTCATAGTATAATAATAATAAATTCTAAGTAAAAGCAAAGATAAAAGCCAACCTCCTGCTCATCCTCTGAACTACTCCATGCGCTAGTCTTAGACCTGATATTTAGTCTTCTCATTTAAGAATACACAAGATAATATGAAGTAAAACATAAAGCTCGAGTCAGACATTGGTTTGGTATGAGCGACATATATCTCAAAGTACCATGAAATCAATACAGTAAGGGACAACTGAATACGAAGAATCATACCTACTCTATCCCTGCACCAAATAAGTTAGCACATAAAACCAATGCATTTTATTCTACCATTATGAGGTGTACTAAAAGTGAAAGCATGATATGGGGTTTCTAGGTAAAAACATCGATAGTACCCACATCTTATGGCATCCATAACAAACATAGCAAATATTAGGTCATCTCACATCTCTCGTTGTTCCTGAATATAAGATTACTCAAATGACCATGTCATACGATGGTAGACTACTCAATATCTAGGTCCCTTGTGCTCGAATCCATGCCACCTCACAAGGCTAGGATACTAGACTCACATCATATAAGTTAAGGGAAGATCACCGTAATAATATCTAGATTCACATCATATAACTTAAGTGAGCATCTTCACAACCTCTCTTTATGAGCATACATTGAATCCTCCGAGTTATCAACGATTCTTTAGCACATGTCGCACATCCTCTTCACAAGCTCACATCATTGAACTTGTCTACTTAGACCATCATGGCATCATCATAACTCCCATCATTGAGCTGTCATCGTACGAACTTCTCTAGACACGATCAAAATTCATAGGAACTCATCGTGCCAGACCATAAAATATCACTCTACATCACCATGTTGTTTTCAAAGTAGATATAAAGTTTATCCAGTTAAAACTTACTCTGTTTTATCTGTCATTAAATCAATCGTGGGTCGACCACATGCATCAAAATGGAAGTCCAAAACATTAGTCGATTGATTACTTCAAGCCCCATGAAAAGTGCATAAAACTTCAACATCAAGATGTTATCAGCACTAACCATTCTAGCAGTGATAAACAAAGATCACTTTGGCTAAGAACTTAGCCAAACATGGCTAATTGTTAAGGTAGCCAAAAACAGGTCGTATCATGCCTAGCTTGAATTTCAGAGCACCCTAGCCTGAAGTAATATCCACAACACCCCTATTCTCAGTCGTTAACTTCCAAAAACCATTCGAGGATAGGATCGTTTGGTGAGCTTCACTTCTCCTTGCGTTTTCCAATACCTTGCCCAAAGTAGCCACCTAACTCCACACCATGCTCCTATGTGAACACTTGTGAATCAACTCTTTACAACCGTTCATCGTTGGACAGTTACAGTTGGATAAATTTTGGCCAAGTTTCTCCAGCAACATTCAGCAATTTTTGTCCATCTCCCCTAAGTTTTGTTTCATGTAGATGTCCACATCTGAAATGATTCATCACTCTTTGACCTCTGGAACATCAATTCTAGATCCCCCTCCACTGACATTAATCTCCTTCATTTTTTGCGCCCGATATCAATGATCTAACATCTTAATCATCGCAATGCACTAGATCCATCATAAAACGGCTGCTAGACTCTAATTCTCCTTCCATCAATTTTTTACTCAACACAAGCAAATAATCTTTACATACATTCAATCAACATAATTTTTTACACATATTATCATTTAAACAAGCATTATAACATTATATGGTTCAAAATAAAATAAAACAATCACAAAAAATTAGGCCATATGGAAACCGACGAACGGTATAATAAAACCGATGACGGCTACAGGGAAATAGTCAAAATGAATTAAAATTCATATTAAATCATATATTTACATTTTAAAAGCATAATCAGGTTTAGATCTATGATAAAACATGGTTCAACATTTAAAATCCATTTAAAAATTATTTTTTATAACTAAGTAGACATTTATAGTAAAGTGAGGGATATAAATCACTCAACAAGATGAAGAATCAACCAAAGATCCTGATAGATCTAATCAAAATAGCAATTTCATGCTTCCCATTGAAGTAATCCAAAGGTCTATTAGATTCCCTTCGCGAATCTCATCTTAATAACTTAATCAAGCTAATCAAAGTGAAGGAAATAAGGGAGTTTTGGTAGATCTAAGTGAATGGAGGTTGAGAAATATTCAAAGAATAGAAAATTTTCATCAGTGGCTACTGACGACGTTTCTATTAACTCTTGTCCCAAAATCATTAGTAGGCCTAATGGGGCTTGGGTCAATTACTACTTAATCTGTCTAAAGACTGTCCAAACTTCAAACAGCCATATTTCCTAAACGCAAAATCTATTATGAGCACTCTACGAAAGGAAAAACCATCATATCTTTCATCAGGAAGTGGTTTCTAACTCTAATTTTACTTCTATTAAAAGCTAAAGACCTTACATGATCTTACAAGGTCAAACCATCTGATAAAAAAATTCTAAGCATGTAGTATGTCTCTACTCAACATTACCCAAAGTGACAGCTTCGTATGACCCAATTTATATTTTAAAATAATATTTTACGCTCCTTTAATTAGTAAAATATGGGTCATTGCATTTAATTAGTCTATCGAATTCCAAGGAAGGAAAGAAGTTGATGCTCAATTATCCAATAATTTAACATGTATGCCATGTATCAAAAAGCAACTTCCAACATAGTTGTTATCCATATAATTCCAGTATAAAAAATAACACAATGGGTCGTAATGTCGGTTTTTCTATAATGATTCTCATCGTAAAGCTTTGGTATGCAACGAATTTGAGCTAATAAACCTTATCAAACTGACAATGCTGATATAAGTAATTGCTTCCTAGTCACATCGCATGCCACAACTATAGTCGAAGATGTGAAATCAAGAAGGCACTTATAGATCGACGATGAAGAGCCAAGGTACCATACTTCAGCAATAATAGAGTGTATACAGCGTCACATTTTAGTAAGCAGGAAAATGGATCAAATGCAGCCAATAGCAAGCGTCGAAGTGATAAATAACATGTTCCAGTGGTGCCAAGCCTTATTAATATTGCACGTTACAAGCACTTCAAAGGTGTTGTCTCCCAAATGGCATCAAGGATTGTTCGACGACAATGTCAAAGGAACACAAAGCTATGCCCTTTTTTGTTAATGATCACTTCACACATCATCTTTACATAGCACATCAAAGACATCGCGTATATGTCAAGTAGCGTTGATGGTGAACACCAACAATATCCATGACGGCCTAGATACTGCTTCATGATTGTCATTGTCGAAGTCATCACCCACACTTAGAGGTCATCGTTTGTCATGATGAAGGACACCAATGCCATAGTTTGTAGTTACTGCATATCTTTATTAAAAGGATGAAGTGAAGACCTAGCACTTAGCTTCATCAAGGTCGTTGAAGTCATTGTCGACTTTGTTACCGAAGCCCATCATAGCGCATGCCAAAGCTGATGCTGGTGCACGTTAAAGATACTCCAACATAATGCTGCCTAGTTGGATACCGCCCATCCCCAACATTAGATGCCGCATTCCATTGAGGCAATTCAATGAAGAGGTTAGAACTGAGCATTGTCGAAGTTGACCCAACCAAAGATATAAGAGATAGGGTGGGGGCTACTCGAACCTAGGGGTACCATTTTGGAGACGAATTTTGATTCTCTCTATCTCTTTTCTTAAGTCAAATCTTCGCAACCTTAAATCAAATCGGGGACAAATATTACCTAACTATAATCATATTCGAATAGTATAAAAAAGGACATGAATATGCACATCGATTTCTACTATGACCTTTTTTGGACATTACTATCGTGGAGTTGCATATTTATGGATCCATCATGATTAAACTCAACATGAACATAATCGATGAGCTTTGAGCTATGATGAACTCCTATATGCATAATTATACGAACCATGGATTTCAAACATAAGGACTGAACCATGCTTAATTTTATGCCCATTGTTGTGTATAATTTGCTATAGCCAGAACATGTCACTTATCTTCTATATCTCTATTAAACATATATGACATGGGTTTTTTTAGACTATCTCATATGAAAGCCTAAATGAGCATATATACGTAATAACTTTAAGGACTTTGAGCATATCAACTCTTATGATGTTAAAAGACGTCAAGCACAATGACTCTAATGAAATCTAAGGACTTCGAACATAATGACTCTAATGAAATCTAAGGACTTCGAGCATAATGATTCCAAGGCAAGAAATGGACTTTCATATAACTTTCCTCGAAAGCCTAATATAATCTGTTTAGTAATGATTTTATCATAAGATTATTCTCAAATGATGAGTTCTATCTTGATAAACCATTAGGGCGACAGTGATCAACTTATACTTGATTATGTCACTATGAATGTTCAAATCAAGAGCTAATTCATCACGATTGGCACTAAATTTTTACACCATCTCTTAATTTAACATTTTCAGTGCTAGAAGGAGGGCTTGAAACTCCTATTCTATTTAATTCTTTAAAATGATAACATAAACAGTTGTTTCAAGAAAATGAGATTAAGACAACTCGATGCTCTAAATGAAGAGGTCATCCAAACAACAACCATTGAAGGGAATGTAGTTCCCAACTTCCACTTGGGAAGTGCAGAACCAGGACAGCCATTAGCATTGGCACAACCAACCAGCAGTGTGGCCAGGATTAAAAGCCTAGAACAACAAGTGCTAGGGATAAAGAGACTTTTGGAAGTAGTACTTTCTCAGAAATCCCCCAAAACTTCCAGGCCTACAAGGAGAGATGAAGCTGAATCTCCAAGGAAGGACTTAAACACTTCTTTGCTTAAGGACAAAAGAAAACGAAAACTTACCCTGACTCCAATAAAGCGAAGAAGCACCATCAAGCTAAATTAAACTACAAAGGAAGATTAAAGGAAAAACTTAAGGAACAGTCTGGAAACTCAACATTAGTTGGGTACAAACCTGAAAGGAGTAACTATCATAACAATGAGTCTTAGTTAAGAGATTTAACAGAAAAAATGGTGAAAGGCATGCTCAACCTCCAGCCTTAGATGACAAAGTCAGTGGTAACCCTCAAGAGGCTCCTTTTACAGATGAGATTATGGCCGCAAAGATTCCTTCCCACATCAAGATCATGCCTATAAGATATAATGGAACAACCGATTCGAACGATCACCTATTGGCCTTTGAAAGCTAGATGGACCTACGCAACGCATCTGAATCTTTGTGTTGTAGGGTTTTCCTAACTACTTTTCAGGGGATGGCAGCTAAATGGTATTGTCAGTACCAAGAAAGAACCATATATTCTTGGAAGCATCTTTCTTATGAGTTCAGGGCACAATTCTATATCCACAAGGATCTTGCTATTGATTATACTATGGTTGCCAATATCAAATAGAGGCTAGTAGAGCTGTTGGGCAACTATCTTAAGAGATTTCATACGGAAGACTTAAAGGCCAAGAACATGACTAATAAAGATAAGCTGGCAGTGGTTCATTCTGGGTTGATCGAACAAACCCTAATCTAGAGGGAGATTACATCCATGGGTGCAAAGACTTATAGGATTTCCATTTCCAAGCTGATAAGTTCATTTGCATGGATTAAATGTATCATGCGGGAAAAAAGGCCCTAGGTAAGAAAGAGATAGGAAAGATTAATAATAACCACATTAATCAGGTTTTTGACATAATAGAATGCAGAGGGAACTAGAACATCCACCACAAGTCAAAACATCTCAACGATAAACCAAGAAGACCAGAGGAAATTAAAGAGAAGGACCAAGAATAAATATGTCAAAAGGCTAAGTTGATGGATTGCTAACGATCCATAATGCTTTCTCTTGGACCCTCCATTTTTTTGCGCCATGTTACGATATCTTTCATAGCGATGTCTAACAAGTTTTATGATATTTCAAGCAAGTTAGTTCAATAAGTGAGCGTTCAGCTGATCTCAATCTTAGTTCAATGCAATTTATATACGAATCATGATCAAAACATGGCAACTAGTCACCATATTACATGGAAAGAATCTACAGAAGGAAAGGAATGCAACCCAAAAGAAACAACACAAGAAAATTCTAACTGCGTGGATTTCTAGTAATGCATGCCCTACGGATCGCTAGCGATCCATCACACCAAGTCGATCGCTGTTAAACTTTCAGAGCACTTTTATATTATCATGTTTAGGTCTCTAGCAAAGTGGCCTAGCCCAATAGCTCTTCAACACCTATAAATGCAATCCTACATGCAATGTAAATAGGATCTTCTGAACTGGCTGTTGGAACTCTACAGACACTATTTTTCACTCTTCTCCTCCCATATAACAGTCACCTAGGGATTCACTGTGAATCTCCAGTAAACTCTTGCATTCGTTACTTGATCTAACTTAGGAGATTCAATCATATTGTAATCTAACTCCAGTTTAACAGCAGTCCGTTAGTATAAAGTTATAAAGTGGATGTGGGCTTCGTTAATAGCTGAACCACTATAAAAATCTTCTTGTCCCTTTACTTTTTCTACGATATATTATTGCTTTTTCTATTTGCCTTGATAAACAAGGATGGTGCTTCCAAGCTCAATCTAGAGCGTTGATCCATTTTATGGGTTAACATTTTGATGCTTTCATTGAGAACCCAACTCAAGCTTATATCTAGCTATTTACTTTGGATTAGACAGGTTCAAAAGTTAGATCACCAATCTTGGCTTAGAAAATTGGCTGTTGAGAATCGATGGCACCAAAAAGAAAGATAACTGGTTCAGGAAGATCCGTAGGAGTTGTAATAGTTGGAGAGAAAACTAATCCATAGCAAGTTGAAGTTGATGCCATTAACACAGGAGATTAGATGTCAGGATCTTCTATCTAGCATGAAATTGTCACTAGAGGAGAGTTAAACGAGACGATTGATGAAATATATTAAAAGATGGAGAATAGCCAAAAGGCACTTATGGAAAAACTAAATACCCTCCTAGCCTTACAATCACCTGCTTCTTCAAGAACCATGCCAAAGCCTGTGGCAGCCATGGAGCAAGAAAAATCCTTCTTTTCTGGCCTAAAAAAGAGAAAAGGAATGTAGCAGCAGAAGGGAGTGTTAGGTGGAATTGCAGGAATAACCATCGAAGGAAATGCACGCACTCAACCAACTACGAAGCAGCCCACTATGAACTTGAATTTGAGGTTGAAAACCCCATGGGAAGATACAGCAATGGATCTTTCTGACTTCGTAGATTGTGAACTACTTGACGATGATGACTTGAAAGAAAACAATAATACACTCAATATAGGCAGAGAAGTCCAAACAACCCATATACGACCAACCGCAAGCCAATAGAACTCCGAGGGAGTGGCTCTCCCGAAGATAGTAGATCCTATTCTTCAGCCAACTTACCTAAATCGTTTGCAAAATAAAACACTTGGTATAGTCACTGACAGCCAGCCCACGTATTACTGGACATCCGAGGCAAATATCACAGACGTGATCAAGCGCCTAGTGGATGAAAGTAAGAATATGAGAGATGATGAATGGGGATCCGCTTCAAGCTAGACTCCCTTAACTGATGACATTCTGAATGAACAATATCCTAAAAAGTTCAGTATGTTAACTATACCATTCTACGATGGAATTAAAGATTCGAAACCTCACTTGTACAAGTACAGTTGGTACATGGACGAAGCAAATGTTTTGAACGCTATTCGATGCAGATGTTTTCTAATCCTCTTGGAGGGAATTACTTTCATGTGGTTCACCAGGCACCTAACTAAATCAATCTCTATTTTTAGTAAATTAGCAACAAAGTTCCTTAATTAGTTTAGGCTTCACACGAAATAACCAAGTGATGTGATATCCTTATCGGGCCTATTCTGGGGACGAAATGAGTCTTTGAAATCCTTTATGGTTTAATTTAACACCACGATCACTGAAATAAGAAACCCAAACAAAGATAGTCTACGCCACCCATCCTGACACTTAATTTGAAAAATGGATCAAGATGAAACAACCACCAAGAAGGACATTAATCAAAAGGCAAGCTAGTACTTGAGATTGGAAGAGGCCGAGGAGCTAGAAGGAAAACCAACTAACCTATGACCAACCCATGTTGAGCAAAATGGTAGGCGGTAAATCAAGGCGCAAATACCTCTAGGACCACTGTGGGAAAGGACGGTAATCAGAAATAAAAGAATCAAAATTCCAACAAGTGAAATAGAAGTAGCAAGCAATTTAAAGGCTTGAGGCCCGAAGACTACACTCCACTCAATGATACTCCAGAGAACATCTACCTTGCGACACAAGGGACAGAAGAGTATAAGAAGCCGTTTAAAAAGGAAGCGACTGAATAGCAAAAGCATTCTGGAAAGTATTGTCGCTTCCATGAAACACATGGTTACAACACGAATGAATGTCATCACTTAAAAAACCCAATTGAAGAGCTTATTCGGGAGAAATGCCTCAATATTATGTGAGGAAACCACAAAATCCCGACCATCTTCTAGTACCACAAACTCCTAGAGATTCAGAATCCAAGCTGGAACCAGTGAAGAGGCATCCAGATGAACCAACTAGAGACTCATGGTCGGAACAATATTCGAAGGACCTCATCCCGCATAGAATAGTTGAGGAGAAATGATATGCGAGCTCACTATGACATGTTCGAAATGATTTGTGCTTTGCAATCAAAGGCGGAACTCCTGCTAAGATGTAGAAGATCTTGAACGATGACAGAGTGTTCTGAAATCGAGACATTAAAGGAATAGAAGCTCCGACCTTGACCCTATGGTCGTGATAGTAGAAATCTGACCAGCAGTAGTCCAACGAGTATTGGTGGACAGTAGTGGTTCTATGAATATCATTTTCAAACATGCATTTGATCAAATGAAGATCAGTATGATAGACATATCTACTTGCTAAACTAAGATCTAGGACTGTACCGGTGAACCTAAGTAACCCGTCGGAACAATCGATTTACCCATAAAACTCGGAGAAGGTAATCAAAGAGTCATCCTCCTCTAAACCTTTGTGATTATAGATGAAATATCTGCATATAATGATTTCTTGGGTCGGCCTATTTTGGTAGATTTTTGGATTGCTTTAGCTCAGTGGTGTCAAACCATGAAGTTTTCGATGGAGAATGGAGTTTGGGTGATCAAAGGGGATCAAAGAGCCGCTACAAAATGCTACATCATAGTACCATGCGAGTCTAGAAGAAAAGAAAAGGGAAAAAATGTTGGGTAAAATCTTCATATTCGTGAACCTACTGAATAGCAACTACAAAGCTTCTCCTGGCTTGGGGACCATAGCCAATTTGATAAGGCTTTGTACCCTAGATAGAAGAGTTCAAAGGATGAATGCGACTGGAACTCATCAAATTTCTTCGCGCTAACATGGATAAATTTCTTGGACAGATTTCGATATATGCAGAGTTTAATAGGATATTACATGCCACACACTTAATATTGATCCCAAATATAACCAGTAAAGCAGAAGAGACGCAGCTTAGGACCCGAACGATCGCATATTGCCACTTGGTCGCATCCACAAAGTTACGACTGTACTTCTAGGCACATCTAATCAAAGTACTAATAGGTCAAACCCTGAAGCAAGTGTTGGACCACCTCGAGATCTCTGGTCGGCTTATCAAATGGAACATCAAATTGAGCCAATACAAGACTACTTACCATCCTTAAAGGGTGATCAACGGGAAGATGCCTGTAGACTTCATTGCTAAGTTTGCGATACGAGATTATGAAGAAGAAATAGATCCGAAAGTGGAAACATGTTGGAAGTTGTTCGTCGATAGTGCATCTAACAACTTCTACTCGAGGGCAAGAATAGTGCTCGAAACCTCCGAAGGATGATCTGTTTGGTATGCCTTATGCTTGGAATTCCCCATAACAAATAACGAAGCAGAATAAGAAGCATTGATAACCTGGCTGAAAGTTGTGAAGGAACTCTAGATAAAGTCCATACACATTTATAGCGACTCTCAGCTAATCCACTGCCAGGTGAAAGGTGAATTCCAAGCTCAGGGAGAGAATCTCTCCTCATATCTAAGTTGCAGGAACTGCTAAATGACATTGGACATCAAACCATAACTCATATCTCGGGGGAACAAAACACGAAGGCAGACTATCTAACTAAACTGGCCAGTTTTTGTAGAAGTTCAATCATTTGGGCTAGTCCCAGTCGAAAATCTGACCACTCCAAGCATAAGAGAATGGATATATATTGGATTTTTGAAATAACTAAAGTAATGGAAATGTGGATGGCACCGATCAAGGACTACCTTCTCAAAGAAACACTCCCTGCAGACAAGAATCAATGGAAAAAGCTCCTTCGAAATGCACCGCGGTTTGTAGTACAGGAAGGGATGCTTTACTGAAGTGGATTCTCCCCGGTGTGTGATCAACGATAAAGCATGAAGAATCCTTAGGGAAATTCATGAAGGCAACTGTGGAGATCACATTAGGGAGCAAATCCTCACAAAAAAAGCCAAAAGATTTGGCAAGATAAAAAAACTCTTTTGACAGAGCTAACTCAAATTGTCAGCCCATGGCCATTCACCATCTGGGGTGTTGATTTGAGTGGTGTATTACCAATGGCCAGAGGAGGAGCCAAATACAATATAGGAACAGTCGACTATTTCACCAAATGGGTCGAAGCGGAACCGCTGGCCATTATTACCACAAAGAAAGTTATTAATTTTGTCACTAAAAACATTATTTGTAGGTTTGGAGTGCCACAGGAAAACATTACAAAAAACAGGACTCAACTCAAAAGCGCTGAGTTCAAAGACTTTTGCAACTCCTTTCGAATCGAGAAAGGCTTTTCCACTGTTGCACGTCCACAAGAAAATGGGCAAGTGGAAGCAGTGAACAAAACCATTAAGTCCACCGTCAACGTGCGGCTAGCTAAAGCTAAAACAAACTGGGTTGATGAACTTCCACTTGCACTATGGGCTTACATGACAATGCACAAATCTACAATCGGGTACTCCCCATTCACCTTAACATATGGTTCATAATTAATGATTCCAATCGAGCTAGAATTCCCCTCTCACCGAAAGAAAAACCTCAATCAAAGGCAAAATGACCAACTCCTACTCGAGTCGCTCGATATGGTCAGTGAGAAGGGGGAAGAAGCCAAGTTAAAGACTGCCACACACCAGCAGAACTAGTCGCTTAATTCTTAAATTCCAAAGTTCATAACGTACTTTCGTAGTGGGGGGATATAACGACCCTGACTCGACCTTCGAAAATCGGCACCGAATACGACACTCGTATTCAAATGCCGCAGATCCAAACGTCGAACCTGGTTCGCCGGAGCTTATAACACATTAAGTAAATAACACAGCGGAAGAAATGAATAACATATATCAATATACAACATGAATGATACAACAGAATGATACAATAGATATCAACATACATCAGAGATATGATACAAGATAATAGCAGCGGAAAGAAAAGATAACACTAGCAGCGGAACAAAGCTCAAATATGGTCTTCAAGAAAGAACTCCAGTATCAGTAATCTCCATCTCCAAGCACCAATCCAAAAATAGCTCGAACTCCAAATCAAGATGAAGAGAAGCAACTCAATCCAAATGCGATTGCCAAATCCTAAGGCTGAAAGCTGTCGAATCTACACCTACCATTGATTTCTGAAAACCCCAACTCTAGACTGCCCGTGTGGGAAATAGTGGGCACCCAGAGTTTAGGAAAGGAACAATAAACTCCAGGTCAGTCATGGGACTGGTATGAGCAAACAAAAACATTTGGTCTTTTAAAATAGATAGAGAAATTTAAATTTGAAATCCGCAATGCTTTTTAGAAAATGAAACTACCATAAGGCCTCCCGCCACACACACAATGCAAACGCAGACTTGGAGGAGATTTCTCCTTATGATAGTCAAATATGCTTACTACGCAAAAATCAAATCATTTTTGATATTATTATTAGTGCATAGTGTAGAAAACAATTTCGAAAGTAGAATATAAATCCTAGCCAACATAGACATTCCGAACTATGCCTACTATAGCTACCATCCAAACAGTGGTGACCACCATAAGTGAATGGCAGGTAATACAACTAAAACCGTACAAGGCACGTATTGGATGAATGGATTTCCAACAATGGTCAGGCTAAGGAACTTCCTACTGTCTATGGGATCGCCTCTGGCGGGACGTCCCGAGAACTAACGTTACGGTTAGATCTCTGCCAACACAAGGCCGGGTTACCTCTGTAACTAGGTAACTACTACACGAATATGTCATCCCCCGGTCCTTTGGGACCTTTATCCGAGCGCGCGCAACAACCACAAAGTATCACAAAGTAATAGATCTGCAGTATCCACATGAGTAAGTATCTGGGCTCCATACCATGATACCACCCTTTACCAGAAGGGAATGACATACCCTAAAGGGCGCGACCCTCATAACCTTGCCGCATCTTTCCTGTTTCGACCATTTCCGGGGTGTGAGGTCCTGATGCAGTCTCGTCCACAAAGCTACGCTTTGTGCAACAAAGCCATGCTTTGGGTCAACAGATGGCCAAAGCAATGATCACAAAGATAAATGATCAAACAAATGATCATATCACAAATGATCAACCAATGATCATCACACAGCAGCACTCAGCATGCCACATTACCAAATTGGGAATATCACTGATAAATATCAACTACATAACCTCTGAGCTCGTACGTCTCAGAGAAGGGTGTTAAGCTAAGAGAATAAATTCTCCGCCACCAAGCAGAAATGTATTTGATAGAGATCAATTAACATCTCAAAGTGTAATGTCGGACATACAACCATACAAGTCTGTTCCGGGTTCGAACAGAACCGAAGGCACTTCCGAAGAAGCCCTTGCAAATCCGGGTATCCACAATCCCGATCGGACTTCCCATCACTAAGGAGAACTCTATACCGGAGCAACTCAGTGCAGAGTCAATCGACAGGTTATCCTATCGTTCTCACAAATACCCGGTCTTCACCACCGGTCTTCAAAAGCTATCCATAACGTCGTATCACTATTCGGGATGGGCTATATGACACAAGGTCCTCTCCCGGCTAAACCGAATAGTGAGCGCCATATTTTAAAACATATGGATATGGGATTTTTAGCTAAGTCACAACTTATAAAAATCCAAAACTTTTCTTTCAAATGGTTAAACAAATTACCATTTTTAAATCTTTAAACAAAAAGATTTATTTCACAAAGTTTCACCTAGTTTCACAAAGATCTATTCATAGATTCAAAACAACTTCCATTCCAAATGGATTAACTCGATAAATCTTTAAATTAAAGATTTATAGCTTTCAAAACACATTTCCAAAGATTTATCTAAAACTTGGAAAACAATTTTCCTTTTAGACTTGAAAATTCTTTTAACACAACTTGAAAGTCCATTTCTTGTGAGAAAGCAAATCTAATTTATACAAGTTGAAATCTTGAGTTGAATTTAAATTTCAAAACATCACCTTAAAAAATGGTTTAAAACCCCATATAAATCCATTTATAAGTTGGATAACTTTTTAAACCCTAGTTCCCAAATTATAGAATTCAATTCAATTATTGAATTCAAATTTAACTCAAATTATTTAAAATTTCAAAACTCAATCGAGTTATTCAAAATAAGTTTTATTTTTGAAATTCATTTTTTTTTTCAAAAGCTTCAATTCTAATTCCAAAACTATTTTGGATTCAAAAATTCAAATTTTTAAACAATTTCAAAATCTGTGACTTAACCCATTACCACGTGCAATCCATATTTGTGTGTGTATAAGTGTGGTCTAGGGGTTCAACACAATAGTGCACAACATCATCATCACAGATTCAATCATAAAGATAAGCGGTATAACCTATAGCGCTTATCTATATTCACAGATTCATAGATAAAGTAAATTATCAATCACAAAAATTCACTAATATGATTCGATGTGGGTTTCGGATAACCAACTGGAATCCGACTCCCTGTCGCATCGAAACTCAAATGTCGTTTTACGGGTCAAAGGGTTTCATATTCATACAACAGTATATTCATCACAAATATAGCAGATCAGCACAAAGTATCACATAGCATCACATCACATATCAAATATATCAATCCATCACACAACATTCAATAACAATCAGCATCTACAATTAAGATGAATAAACTGGGTGGTTTTAAATTTATTACCTACATGATTACTTTCATTTATTATTCCTAATTAATTAACTATCCATATTTATTAAATTAATAAATCTTCAATTATTAATTTAAAATCTAATATCATTCAGTTAATGATTTCTTAATTACAAATTAATTATTCTAAGAAAAATTAATCTTAAACTTCAATTAATCAAATTAAAACCCTTAATTACTTTAATTAATTATCCATTTCATTAATTAATTAATTATATTAATTATCCATTTGTAATACCTTAATAATTAAATGAATTACAAATCATTATACTTTTCTTTATCTTTAAATAAACATTCCTTATTTAAATTATGCATTTAAAAACAAAATGTTTTTAAATTTACATTAAATTCCATTTAACATTTTCTTTAAACTCAAGACTCAAATTTGTCTTAAATAAGAGTTTAAAACAATACACAACTTAATCTTATATGTTTAAAAGAAACATATACTTTATTAATAAGTTGAAAAGGATTTAAATTTCAATTCAAATCAAATTCAAATCAATTTAAAAATTACTTTAAAATTTCAAAATTGAAATATAACTTCCATTCTCAATTTAGTTTAAACTCTCTAAAACTCTTCCTACAATTTGCACTTTCAATTCAAATGTATGTCATTTGAAAACAATCTAAATTTAAATCTTTATTTAAAAACTGAAGTCTAAATTTTAACTCCAGATTTAAAACTCAGTTTTGAATTCAATTTGAATTTCTAAATTAAATACTTAACTTTCCAATTCAATATGCAAAACAACAATGCATTTTATACTTGAGAGTTAAAATCAAATTTGAATTTAAAAACTTAAATGGTTTCAAATTTCAAACCATCAGCATTTGAATTCATATTCAAACTTCAACTTAAACTCAGTTTAAATCTCCATTTAAAAATTTAAACTTACCTCTTACATTTAAAACAGAAACTGTTTTCTGTTTATATATAAAAAAAAAGTAAACTAACTTTTGAAATTTCTGAATTTAAACTATTTCAAAGATACAGGATTCAAACCTATTTGAATTCAACTAAAATTCAATTTTCAAAATTCTAAGTCACATTTGTATTTTTGCACCTTATTTTCAAATTTTATAAAACCTGAAACAGGCTTCCTATTCCCCCTTTCTCTTTATTTTAATTCCAAACCAAAATTTGAATTTCTGCATTTAAACAATTATAAAATAAGAATTCAAACAAATTTGAATTCATTTTAGATTCAAGTTTAATCCTAAGTTCAAATTTTCTAAATTTAATTTAAACTTGATTCTTAAAATTATAAAAAAAAACAGAACAGGTCTGTTGATTACACCCTGAACACATACACCCTGTACTCCTCTATTTTACTTCGGGTCAGTAGCCTCATTGCTTCGAGTCATTTCCCAAAAATCCCGAGATCAACCCGAGTCAAAACACTGCAATTCCAATACCCCTGAAACCTGAAACAGCCTTCACCAATATCACCTAAAACCTGTCAACTCCAATTTCTCTCAACTCCGACCAACATCAACACCCAAACTCCGGCACTAGCTTCATCACTGCACCAACCATCAATTCCCAAAATAGCTTTGAACTCGATTCAACGAGGAGTACATAATCGACCCAAAACTGTAACCCAAATAAACTAGGGTTCATCACAGTAATTTCCAAATTTCAATCTCAATTTTGAATTGCAAATCAATTCAATAGTTTTCTTGTGATTGGTGATAGATAAACTATCACCAGAAACAAATTCATCCAATTCAAATACAAGAATCAACTGATCTTGTTCAAATATAAAATACAGTAGAGTTTGAATTGCTTTCTGGTTAAAGCAATAAGAACTGTAATTTTACTTTTAAAAAATTCTATTTTGTTTGATGATTTAATATACTAACTTAAAACATGAATTTCTATAATTTAAATTTCACTTGACATAAATCTTTACTCTGTTATATTATTATCAAGTAAAACAAAATTTGATTTTAACTTATATAATTTTGTTTAATGCTTACTATATTTGATATAAGCAAATTTCATTCACAGATTAAACATAACAGCAAACAATCAAAAGGAAAGGATTTTTCTATCAACTAGAACCTATATTGTAGATAGCCAGAACATAACAGAATGTATCCTATATACACATATAAACAACAAATTCAAATGTTAAGTCATTTCTAAATAAAAGCATGCAACAACTTTCACCTACTTAATTTTTTTAAAGGATAAGTTACTCACCTTATTTGCCAAAATGCAGAGCATGCACTGTCCAGATTGATCATGCAGAAGCTTGAATGCCCATTCAAATGCAGGTTCCAAATTATGAAAATGCAGGCTTGAATGCTCTTAAAAATGCAGACCCCTGCCTTTAAAAAATGATGCTTGCTTCATAATGCTTCAGGTTGAATCATTGATTTGTGAAATTTTAAATCTGCAACTTGAAGGTATAACATTTTGTTTGATCACTGTTGCATGCTCTTGTTTTCATTAATGTTTGAAAATTCAAACTAAAAAAAACTTTTAAAGGAAAATTTTACTTGCCTTTACTATTTATTTCCAGGTTTTCAGTTTTTCTTCTAGACTTCTTTTCCTGTTTTCTAAATCTGTTTTGCTTGATTAAGTTTGAGATGCTCTGATTCTTGTTGAGTTGCTCCCAGGTTGAAGTTTACTTTGATTTGTTTGCTTTGCTTCTGATTTCCATTTCAGTTTGGAATTGATTTTTTCCAGAAACAGAGACAGTTTTTTTTTTTCTCTACTTTTATTTGTTTTGAATTGTTTCTGGTTTCAGATTTTGACATTTTTTTTTCTTTCTGATTTTTCTTTCTTTGTTGAGATTTGAAATGCAAAATCTTTTATTACTGTAGTTCAGATTTTGGTGAGAGGTTATTATAATTGCATATGGGGAACTCAAAAGTTTCTTTGCAATTTTTTATTTAATTAAAAAAAATGAATGCCACTTGTCTAAAAGAGATGATTATGAGATCTCTATGAAATGTCCACTTCTTTATTCATTTGTATGTGTAGTGTTTTCTTTCATATCTATATTCACAAAATTTACATTCTCACATGTGCATGTTTGTATATGTTTATATTTATTTTAAATTTCAATTCAAATTGAATTATAACCACTTATGTACATTTATATATATATTCATATCCATACATTTATTTAGAAAAAAGTTATATCTACACAATTTACATTCATACATATTTTTATTTATTTATTTATTTTTGTACAATCTTTTATAAAAAGAAAAGAATGACTTTTAAATACTTTGATTTTATATTAACAATAGTTATATTTATTTGTATATGTATGTACATGTTCAATGCTAAAGAATCTAGTCAACATTTATATATATTTATACATATATTATATCTTAATAATTTTTTTTTTTAAATGCTACTCATTTTTAAAACACTCATTTTAAATTTAAATTTCAATCTTAAACTTGAAATACAACATTTGTATTTATTTTACTTTTACAAAATTTTAAAAAGAAATGAATGTATAACAATTTGTACACTCAACAAAAAAATCACACATAAATATACATTTCTTAGTTTATGGTGCTTTTGTAAACTTATTTTATTACATCAATTTTATTACAATACATTTATTAAATTCCAAAAGGTAAGTATTTCATATTCATTCTTGTTTTTAAATTTTTAAACTCAAGTCATTGTACCAATCATATTTTTTTTATTAATTCATGAATTCTATTTTTAATGTTTAATATACAAATCATATTCAACTCCTTAGTTTAAATTATTTTATAGATTCTATTTTTAAATCTTTTAATTTAGCTCACATATTAATATAAATATATTTTATACATCTTATTTTTAAATTCAATATTTGTTTATAAAATACTTATTCATAAATCTTAAACCAATCCTACTTTATAAGCTAAATTTTTTTTTTTATTCTAGAAATTATCCAATTAATTCATAAATAAATTAGCAATTTATCTTCAGCAATTAATTTAATTGCCAATTTAAACTTGACAAATTTCAGGAATGTTACAGATTTCCCCCCTTAAAAGAATTTCGTCCTCGAAATTGCAAAGAAGACGACAAAGAATAGATAATAGATAAAGAAATGATTGAACAGATCAGATCGAAATATTTATTCTGCATTTGGTCTACCCAAATCAGAATATCAATAATATGAGAACGAACTCATACAATTATTACACAAGATATTTGGGTCCACCTGTCTACGAATATGCAAGGGCATTGATTAGTTTGAAGGGATAACTAATCGTTCGTAGAATATATCGGATCCCAGAGAATAGATGGATAGATAGATTCAATCTTCATATTAGTTAACCAGTTTACTTAATTTAAAATTTCCAATTTATTTAATTTTTCAATTTCAAATTCATTAGAGTTTAGATCGAAAAGCTGATAAGAAATCGATGAAGATACAAAGTAAGAATTTCTTGCAACGATTCGTAGGGCCATCATCACACCGAAGCTACTCCTCGAGCTGCTACGAAGTAATCAAAGAATTGAAAAGACGAATCAAAGGAAATTGATAGAGAAAAGATATTTCCACTGTTGCAGGGTATTGACCATTTGTAGTCGTATTCCCCTGTCCCCTATCTCGTTCTCTTCTCGCACTCATACTTACTATCAGTGGATAGTAAGAGAATTTACTAAGGCACTCGAACAGATATCTTAGGGATATACTCATTCTAGGGTATGCTTCACCCTATCTCTAATGAGTTACTTAATGTGTTATACTCCTGAGCTAAGGTTTTAACCATCAGCTCTGATACCACTTATAACGACCCTGACTCGACCTTCGAAAATCGGCACCGAATACGACACTCGTATTCAAATGCCGCAGATCCAAACGTCGAACCTGGTTCGCCGGAGCTTATAACACATTAAGTAAATAACACAGCGGAAGAAATGAATAACATATATCAATATACAACATGAATGATACAACAGAATGATACAATAGATATCAACATACATCAGAGATATGATACAAGATAATAGCAGCGGAAAGAAAAGATAACACTAGCAGCGGAACAAAGCTCAAATATGGTCTTCAAGAAAGAACTCCAGTATCAGTAATCTCCATCTCCAAGCACCAATCCAAAAATAGCTCGAACTCCAAATCAAGATGAAGAGAAGCAACTCAATCCAAATGCGATTGCCAAATCCTAAGGCTGAAAGATGTCGAATCTACACCTACCATTGATTTCTGAAAACCCCAACTCTAGACTGCCCGTGTGGGAAATAGTGGGCACCCAGAGTTTAGGAAAGGAACAATAAACTCCAGGTCAGTCATGGGACTGGTATGAGCAAACAAAAACATTTGGTCTTTTAAAATAGATAGAGAAATTTAAATTTGAAATCCGCAATGCTTTTTAGAAAATGAAACTACCATAAGGCCTCCCGCCACACACACAATGCAAACGCAGACTTGGAGGAGATTTCTCCTTATGATAGTCAAATATGCTTACTACGCAAAAATCAAATCATTTTTGATATTATTATTAGTGCATAGTGTAGAAAACAATTTCGAAAGTAGAATATAAATCCTAGCCAACATAGACATTCCGAACTATGCCTACTATAGCTACCATCCAAACAGTGGTGACCACCATAAGTGAATGGCAGGTAATACAACTAAAACCGTACAAGGCACGTATTGGATGAATGGATTTCCAACAATGGTCAGGCTAAGGAACTTCCTACTGTCTATGGGATCGCCTCTGGCGGGACGTCCCGAGAACTAACGTTACGGTTAGATCTCTGCCAACACAAGGCCGGGTTACCTCTGTAACTAGGTAACTACTACACGAATATGTCATCCCCCGGTCCTTTGGGACCTTTATCCGAGCGCGCGCAACAACCACAAAGTATCACAAAGTAATAGATCTGCAGTATCCACATGAGTAAGTATCTGGGCTCCATACCATGATACCACCCTTTACCAGAAGGGAATGACATACCCTAAAGGGCGCGACCCTCATAACCTTGCCGCATCTTTCCTGTTTCGACCATTTCCGGGGTGTGAGGTCCTGATGCAGTCTCGTCCACAAAGCTACGCTTTGTGCAACAAAGCCATGCTTTGGGTCAACAGATGGCCAAAGCAATGATCACAAAGATAAATGATCAAACAAATGATCATATCACAAATGATCAACCAATGATCATCACACAGCAGCACTCAGCATGCCACATTACCAAATTGGGAATATCACTGATAAATATCAACTACATAACCTCTGAGCTCGTACGTCTCAGAGAAGGGTGTTAAGCTAAGAGAATAAATTCTCCGCCACCAAGCAGAAATGTATTTGATAGAGATCAATTAACATCTCAAAGTGTAATGTCGGACATACAACCATACAAGTCTGTTCCGGGTTCGAACAGAACCGAAGGCACTTCCGAAGAAGCCCTTGCAAATCCGGGTATCCACAATCCCGATCGGACTTCCCATCACTAAGGAGAACTCTATACCGGAGCAACTCAGTGCAGAGTCAATCGACAGGTTATCCTATCGTTCTCACAAATACCCGGTCTTCACCACCGGTCTTCAAAAGCTATCCATAACGTCGTATCACTATTCGGGATGGGCTATATGACACAAGGTCCTCTCCCGGCTAAACCGAATAGTGAGCGCCATATTTTAAAACATATGGATATGGGATTTTTAGCTAAGTCACAACTTATAAAAATCCAAAACTTTTCTTTCAAATGGTTAAACAAATTACCATTTTTAAATCTTTAAACAAAAAGATTTATTTCACAAAGTTTCACCTAGTTTCACAAAGATCTATTCATAGATTCAAAACAACTTCCATTCCAAATGGATTAACTCGATAAATCTTTAAATTAAAGATTTATAGCTTTCAAAACACATTTCCAAAGATTTATCTAAAACTTGGAAAACAATTTTCCTTTTAGACTTGAAAATTCTTTTAACACAACTTGAAAGTCCATTTCTTGTGAGAAAGCAAATCTAATTTATACAAGTTGAAATCTTGAGTTGAATTTAAATTTCAAAACATCACCTTAAAAAAATGGTTTAAAACCCCATATAAATCCATTTATAAGTTGGATAACTTTTTAAACCCTAGTTCCCAAATTATAGAATTCAATTCAATTATTGAATTCAAATTTAACTCAAATTATTTAAAATTTCAAAACTCAATCGAGTTATTCAAAATAAGTTTTATTTTTGAAATTCATTTTTTTTTTCAAAAGCTTCAATTCTAATTCCAAAACTATTTTGGATTCAAAAATTCAAATTTTTAAACAATTTCAAAATCTGTGACTTAACCCATTACCACGTGCAATCCATATTTGTGTGTGTATAAGTGTGGTCTAGGGGTTCAACACAATAGTGCACAACATCATCATCACAGATTCAATCATAAAGATAAGCGGTATAACCTATAGCGCTTATCTATATTCACAGATTCATAGATAAAGTAAATTATCAATCACAAAAATTCACTAATATGATTCGATGTGGGTTTCGGATAACCAACTGGAATCCGACTCCCTGTCGCATCGAAACTCAAATGTCGTTTTACGGGTCAAAGGGTTTCATATTCATACAACAGTATATTCATCACAAATATAGCAGATCAGCACAAAGTATCACATAGCATCACATCACATATCAAATATATCAATCCATCACACAACATTCAATAACAATCAGCATCTACAATTAAGATGAATAAACTGGGTGGTTTTAAATTTATTACCTACATGATTACTTTCATTTATTATTCCTAATTAATTAACTATCCATATTTATTAAATTAATAAATCTTCAATTATTAATTTAAAATCTAATATCATTCAGTTAATGATTTCTTAATTACAAATTAATTATTCTAAGAAAAATTAATCTTAAACTTCAATTAATCAAATTAAAACCCTTAATTACTTTAATTAATTATCCATTTCATTAATTAATTAATTATATTAATTATCCATTTGTAATACCTTAATAATTAAATGAATTACAAATCATTATACTTTTCTTTATCTTTAAATAAACATTCCTTATTTAAATTATGCATTTAAAAACAAAATGTTTTTAAATTTACATTAAATTCCATTTAACATTTTCTTTAAACTCAAGACTCAAATTTGTCTTAAATAAGAGTTTAAAACAATACACAACTTAATCTTATATGTTTAAAAGAAACATATACTTTATTAATAAGTTGAAAAGGATTTAAATTTCAATTCAAATCAAATTCAAATCAATTTAAAAATTACTTTAAAATTTCAAAATTGAAATATAACTTCCATTCTCAATTTAGTTTAAACTCTCTAAAACTCTTCCTACAATTTGCACTTTCAATTCAAATGTATGTCATTTGAAAACAATCTAAATTTAAATCTTTATTTAAAAACTGAAGTCTAAATTTTAACTCCAGATTTAAAACTCAGTTTTGAATTCAATTTGAATTTCTAAATTAAATACTTAACTTTCCAATTCAATATGCAAAACAACAATGCATTTTATACTTGAGAGTTAAAATCAAATTTGAATTTAAAAACTTAAATGGTTTCAAATTTCAAACCATCAGCATTTGAATTCATATTCAAACTTCAACTTAAACTCAGTTTAAATCTCCATTTAAAAATTTAAACTTACCTCTTACATTTAAAACAGAAACTGTTTTCTGTTTATATATAAAAAAAAAAGTAAACTAACTTTTGAAATTTCTGAATTTAAACTATTTCAAAGATACAGGATTCAAACCTATTTGAATTCAACTAAAATTCAATTTTCAAAATTCTAAGTCACATTTGTATTTTTGCACCTTATTTTCAAATTTTATAAAACCTGAAACAGGCTTCCTATTCCCCCTTTCTCTTTATTTTAATTCCAAACCAAAATTTGAATTTCTGCATTTAAACAATTATAAAATAAGAATTCAAACAAATTTGAATTCATTTTAGATTCAAGTTTAATCCTAAGTTCAAATTTTCTAAATTTAATTTAAACTTGATTCTTAAAATTATAAAAAAAAACAGAACAGGTCTGTTGATTACACCCTGAACACATACACCCTGTACTCCTCTATTTTACTTCGGGTCAGTAGCCTCATTGCTTCGAGTCATTTCCCAAAAATCCCGAGATCAACCCGAGTCAAAACACTGCAATTCCAATACCCCTGAAACCTGAAACAGCCTTCACCAATATCACCTAAAACCTGTCAACTCCAATTTCTCTCAACTCCGACCAACATCAACACCCAAACTCCGGCACTAGCTTCATCACTGCACCAACCATCAATTCCCAAAATAGCTTTGAACTCGATTCAACGAGGAGTACATAATCGACCCAAAACTGTAACCCAAATAAACTAGGGTTCATCACAGTAATTTCCAAATTTCAATCTCAATTTTGAATTGCAAATCAATTCAATAGTTTTCTTGTGATTGGTGATAGATAAACTATCACCAGAAACAAATTCATCCAATTCAAATACAAGAATCAACTGATCTTGTTCAAATATAAAATACAGTAGAGTTTGAATTGCTTTCTGGTTAAAGCAATAAGAACTGTAATTTTACTTTTAAAAAATTCTATTTTGTTTGATGATTTAATATACTAACTTAAAACATGAATTTCTATAATTTAAATTTCACTTGACATAAATCTTTACTCTGTTATATTATTATCAAGTAAAACAAAATTTGATTTTAACTTATATAATTTTGTTTAATGCTTACTATATTTGATATAAGCAAATTTCATTCACAGATTAAACATAACAGCAAACAATCAAAAGGAAAGGATTTTTCTATCAACTAGAACCTATATTGTAGATAGCCAGAACATAACAGAATGTATCCTATATACACATATAAACAACAAATTCAAATGTTAAGTCATTTCTAAATAAAAGCATGCAACAACTTTCACCTACTTAATTTTTTAAAAGGATAAGTTACTCACCTTATTTGCCAAAATGCAGAGCATGCACTGTCCAGATTGATCATGCAGAAGCTTGAATGCCCATTCAAATGCAGGTTCCAAATTATGAAAATGCAGGCTTGAATGCTCTTAAAAATGCAGACCCCTGCCTTTAAAAAATGATGCTTGCTTCATAATGCTTCAGGTTGAATCATTGATTTGTGAAATTTTAAATCTGCAACTTGAAGGTATAACATTTTGTTTGATCACTGTTGCATGCTCTTGTTTTCATTAATGTTTGAAAATTCAAACTAAAAAAAACTTTTAAAGGAAAATTTTACTTGCCTTTACTATTTATTTCCAGGTTTTCAGTTTTTCTTCTAGACTTCTTTTCCTGTTTTCTAAATCTGTTTTGCTTGATTAAGTTTGAGATGCTCTGATTCTTGTTGAGTTGCTCCCAGGTTGAAGTTTACTTTGATTTGTTTGCTTTGCTTCTGATTTCCATTTCAGTTTGGAATTGATTTTTTTCAGAAACAGAGACAGTTTTTTTTTCTCTACTTTTATTTGTTTTGAATTGTTTCTGGTTTCAGATTTTGACATTTTTTTTTCTTTCTGATTTTTCTTTCTTTGTTGAGATTTGAAATGCAAAATCTTTTATTACTGTAGTTCAGATTTTGGTGAGAGGTTATTATAATTGCATATGGGGAACTCAAAAGTTTCTTTGCAATTTTTTATTTAATTAAAAAAAATGAATGCCACTTGTCTAAAAGAGATGATTATGAGATCTCTATGAAATGTCCACTTCTTTATTCATTTGTATGTGTAGTGTTTTCTTTCATATCTATATTCACAAAATTTACATTCTCACATGTGCATGTTTGTATATGTTTATATTTATTTTAAATTTCAATTCAAATTGAATTATAACCACTTATGTACATTTATATATATATTCATATCCATACATTTATTTAGAAAAAAGTTATATCTACACAATTTACATTCATACATATTTTTATTTATTTATTTATTTTTGTACAATCTTTTATAAAAAGAAAAGAATGACTTTTAAATACTTTGATTTTATATTAACAATAGTTATATTTATTTGTATATGTATGTACATGTTCAATGCTAAAGAATCTAGTCAACATTTATATATATATATATATACATATATTATATCTTAATAATTTTTTTTTTTAAATGCTACTCATTTTTAAAACACTCATTTTAAATTTAAATTTCAATCTTAAACTTGAAATACAACATTTGTATTTATTTTACTTTTACAAAATTTTAAAAAGAAATGAATGTATAACAATTTGTACACTCAACAAAAAAATCACACATAAATATACATTTCTTAGTTTATGGTGCTTTTGTAAACTTATTTTATTACATCAATTTTATTACAATACATTTATTAAATTCCAAAAGGTAAGTATTTCATATTCATTCTTGTTTTTAAATTTTTAAACTCAAGTCATTGTACCAATCATATTTTTTTTATTAATTCATGAATTCTATTTTTAATGTTTAATATACAAATCATATTCAACTCCTTAGTTTAAATTATTTTATAGATTCTATTTTTAAATCTTTTAATTTAGCTCACATATTAATATAAATATATTTTATACATCTTATTTTTAAATTCAATATTTGTTTATAAAATACTTATTCATAAATCTTAAACCAATCCTACTTTATAAGCTAAATTTTTTTTTTATTCTAGAAATTATCCAATTAATTCATAAATAAATTAGCAATTTATCTTCAGCAATTAATTTAATTGCCAATTTAAACTTGACAAATTTCAGGAATGTTACAGGGGACCTTATCCTCAAACGGGTCTACCCTATACTAGGAACATTCAGACCAAACTGGGAAGGGCCTTATGTGATCGGCCGGAAACTAAGGAATGACACATTCAAGTTAACGATCGTTGATGGAATCCGAATTCCCTAAGCTTGGAACAGTGAATCGCTGTGTCATTACTTTTTTTAAGATTATCTTATGTATTTCCTACTTTTTGCAAATAAGCCATCCCGAAATACCAGAGGCATTGTAAATAGGCAGAACTTGCCCAACTTTGTTATTAAAATTGCTTCACTTTCTGAACCAATAAAAACGTGTTCACCAAAGTAACATGTTGAGTCAATGGAGTCAAATCGACTCAAAATCATCCAATCGCTGCTTGATATAATGAAACCATGCTCAAGTACACCCTATCTACCCACCGAATCGATGGAAGCAAATTGACCAAACCGTTGGATCGATGGAACTCGATCCCTGCCTTCTAAGAACCGATGTTGCTTTGGCAACACTAGGAAGGTCCTAATCAAAGCCGCGCATTTCATAGGCTATGCGCTTCCATAAGCCGCGTATCATTTCTTGAGCCATGGAACCATGCTCCTGAAGCACAAACTCCTCACATTACTGGAAGTTTGGAAACGTTGAGCGATTCCAAACCGTTCCGGATCAATGGGTCATATCGATTCCATAAACCCCACACCCTCAAAAGCTGCACATTTGGTAAGTCGCGCACTCCCAATAGTCACGCACTCTATGCAAGCAATACTCGATGTTACCCCAGCACCATCAGCAAACCATTAAGATCTTGTGCACTCTATGCAAGCAATACTTGATGTTGCCCCAGCACCATCAGCAAACCATTAAGATCTTGTAAGTGCTGATATTGTCTTGACAACACTGGGAAACTCATTTATTATATGACTAACAAGAATCCACTCCCACTATCAAAAGTTATTAACATGGGTTAAGTAATATGGCGTAACCAAAAATCAACAAAGAATTCTGATTGTTGATCGATAAAATTCCTGGAGTCGAGATGATCCAGTCATAAGTTCCCAAAGATAGGAACTGTAAGGTAGATTCGGCTACAGACATCCAAGGAATCACTTAGATCAACCGGTCATTTGTTAAGTTTTCAAGGAAAACAACCCTGTGAAGTAGGGGGCACACACATGCCAACATTTCGTTGAAAGAAAAACTACTCCACAGGTCTGTTTCTCCAAATAAAGAATTTTGGTAATCACAAAAGATCTAGTTATGAAAGTTAAAAATACATATGTAATGCACGAAATCATAGAAATAAAGGCATCGTATACCGTGAAACACAGCATGGCAATGTGAAGTATAGAAGTTGCAGAACAAGCAAGTGTGCCATGTGCATACATAAGTAGTGTAAAAGCGAGTTAAGTACATGATAAATAAGGAAGAACACAGAAGAGATGATAGTTGAAACATTTATCTTTTCGTTTCTTATAACATTTTCTATACAAAGTCCAAAATGCAAGGGCCGTACCCACATAATATTGACCAACAAAATAAAAAGTACAAATGCTATAATAATAAAAGTAATAAGTGTAGATTCTGCACTTGTACAAAATGCATGTTTAACAAATCACAATGTCCCAGTATCCGGCTTTACTGTTAATCAAGACTGTCAATGTTTCTTTCCACCAATCCCCTTCCCACCTTTGGTCGGAAGTTTCTTCTTCCTCTTCTCAAAATCCCTGTCAAGAGTTTCGTCACTGCATGAAATATCAATTATCGACTATGTGCCCAGGTATCCTCCTTGTTCTTCGATCTTCTCGAAAGACTTCCCCTTGGCCTTGTGATTCTGGAACTTATGGGAGCTCCTTGAAGACTTGCTCTCCTTTATCTTTTCCTTCTTAATGGCCACATCTGTTTTTCAATTTTACTTAGCTAGCCAGTTTGATCTTCCTGCTCTAGAGTGTCAGCCGTTAATAAATAGTCCTTTAAAGTACTGAAGAATCATCCAGGCTGTGCAACGCCGTAATCTTCTTGGATTCCGACCCTGATTGTAGCCTGTCACGGGGGTAGCAAACGAAGCGGCTAGAGAAACAAGTGTTGAGGTAGTCGAAATAGCAGCAGATCCCGAGATCAAAGAAAGCAGTAGTTCAGTAGGAAAAGAAGACGGATGTATAAGATTAAAAATAAAAGCATTTAATTCATCTTGTTCTTGCGACATGAGCTGAAAATTCTCAAACTCGAGGGAAAAAAGAAGGCTACCTGCATCAAAAGAGTAGTCGAGAATTTCAATCTCATACTCCTTGCCTTCTACTTCTTTGGATGGCTGCACAATCTTTGGTGAAGTTCTAGGACCACCTAAGGCTTTCGAGACAGTTGCTGAAGGGGCCGACAACAAAGCAATAAAGGTTGAACTTGAAACAGATCAAAACTGATCACAAGGCAACTTTGATGATTCGCCAGGCCTGAAAATGAAAGGTTCTAATTGCGCTTTGGCAGTTGTAGTTGCAGTAACATCGAGGCCTCCTATTCCCTCTCAATCCAAATAATCGCTAGCCCCTTTACCAAAGCCTTCTATTACTCCTTGTTGAGGTAGGAGTCCTCCAACTCTTTCTCGGTGTATGTGTACCCGTTCTCTTAGAAACGGGATAGAACTTCTTCCCAAACCACAGCAAGAGTAAATAGGAATTTTGAGCCCAAATATTAGAGGCTGCCCTGGTACAGCAAGGAGTTAACATGGAAATTCAAGAAGGTGTCATCCATCTTCTCCATCTTCCTTTCTAAAGTATTGTGTATCTCCATGTAGTCCACCATTATGGACGCCTTCTCAACTTCGACATGGGTGTTTTCAGCGTTAAGCTACGCAACCTTTTCATGAAGTGAAGCTATCATTTGAGCCTCATCATAAATGGTCTAGTCATGGAACTCCACCCTTCTCGCATAATCAACGATTGTCTTTTTATGAGCTTCGACGGCTTCATCATGATCGCCGATAGTTTTCTTTTGAGATTCGATGATCTCATCATGAATATCAAGCTCATTTTTCAGCCTAACTTCTTCGATGTGGGCCTTCTAAATTTCTCCTTTACACATGATCTATATTTTTACATGGGCCTTTTTCAATTCGTTTAACAAGCCGGCGTTGCTCCTACTCTCTTGAAGTGCAGCATCCCACTCCTTTGTTAATTGCTCAATTCTGGCATCACGTTCTGTTAACATCCTCTTATAATCATCCTTCTCTGTCTTGAAGGATAGAATTTCTTAGTAGTTGTTACGGTTTGTATTTGCCATTTTCTTACATAACTTCTCCTATACCTTAGCTTGATCCAAATCGCCTTGAATCGCCTGGAGATGGGGCATACAAGAATCTTTACAGATTGTGCAGGTCACAATCAAATTTAACTCCCTTTAGAAACCATCCGAGGAGCGCAGCTTCAACTTAGGGTGAGTAGATGGAAGAATATAAGCTGGTCTCCTGTGGGGGCATGAAGAACCAGAAGCAGGCACTGCGTGAGTTAATGGTGCCTGGGTTGATGAGAAGGCTTTAACAATAGAGTCGGAACTTCAATTCCAACATAGACTAGAGCCGGGGCAAACGCTTGGTGCCCAGAAGGAAGAGAGCCATGATTTTCCTTTTATTTCTTAGATGGCTCTCCCCGATCATCAGGAGTTCTCCTCTTTTCATGACCACTCCTAAAAACCCTACTTCGATCCTTATCGTCCCGACAATGGATCTCGGTTTCCAAATTTTTCCTCCTTCTCCACTCTTCTTCAGTTTCCTAAGGCTGATGGCGGCGTGAAGTCCTCCTTCACCAGCATTCTTCTTTAGTAAATTGTTCAGGGTTCTCATAAAGTCCAAAACCTCTCATAGTCCTTGATATTAAAAATAAATGAAGAACTTTAGCGATAGGAAATGAACTTAAACAATGCATACGTAAGTGTACATGTCCTAGTGAAATGTGTAACTGTCATAGGCGGCCTAAAAGGATTTCGCAAACTTGATCTTTAAGCCAGCACGGTGGGAGTCGGGATAATTATAAATAAATATGACTGAGGAGAGAAGACAATCACTCGAACTAGAAATCATCTTCCATGAGTTCATCAAAGTCTATATAAACTTTTCTCAAGTCCCCAAAGCTAATATCAGTTTCCTTAGGCAAGGAACCAGGAAGTCATTCAACTGTTGGGGGAGCATCTTTAGCAGGAATCTCTTACGGAGGCATCCAGGATAATAGGATTCATTCATGTAGTGTCGTCGTATGATTCGAAGTTTCCCTCACTGAAACTTGCATCAAACTCATCAAAGTTAGAGGAGGAATCATAGCTACAGCTATTCTCAATTCACCCTCCTCGTTTTCCATGATCATAGCAGCCTTACCCTCACGCTGCTTGAAGTCGTTTTCCCTTTCCTTTGGGATTTGGGGCATCTTAATCGGGCAATTGGCTCCAACCGTAACACCTTTTCCTTCATGAATCTCTTCAGTTGATTCGCCAGATGGACCTTCTCCCTCTGGTAGATCGTCTCCTCGAAGTCATGTGATGAAGAGGTAGGGCACGTTCAAAACCTAAAACGGGAAGGAAAAGGAACTTCAATAGCTATGGAAAATCTCTCGGGATGCAACAACCCATATCGAAGCAAGTTCTCAACCATTAGTTAAAACCCGACGGATCTCTCTTTAGCGCCTATGGCCTTCAGAGTATGGAAGAGAAGATCAAGTGATGGATCATTATTTGGTCTTGGAATAACTACGAGGAGTGTTCATCTATTAAAAATCCCACATCAACATACTAAATCTCAACGAGTAAAAGAAATGACTTACCCCCTATCATCCAAAGACAATTAAATTCCTTAGGACACCTAGCGAAAAAATATTGGGTCTTGAGTTGGGACATGTTACTTTGAAGTTGTAGCATGATTTTGCGGTTTCTTTGATCCTCGATGATCATAAGGGACAGACATTCGTCTCTCTTCTTGAATGATAGGAAATATCTTAACTCATCAAGGCTTGGGGAACAATTGAATGTCTGTATAAATAAAACGTAAAGGCAAGTCAAAATCGTGTATCCATTGGGGTGAATCTAAAATAGAGCAATTCTCAAGTTCAGAAGAGTCTCTCTCAAGAAGTGATTGAGCGGGGCACTACTCCATTCAAGCATATGCAACGGTGGTAAGCGGTGTACCCCGAAGGTGGCATATATGCAAACTCGATTTTGATGGAAGGCATATGTATTATCCAAAATTCCATGATGTAAACAAATGTTATGCATATTTAGTAGAGATTACAGAAGAAGCTCACTCCGAAGGGTTGAGTAGAACTCTAAAGTTTGGAGGAGTTTGATCTACAACCGGACCGACTAGAACTAGTTGACCATATTCCACTGGCCATGCTGAAGAAGTAGGCGCTGCTGAGACCGTTTGTGAAGGCATCACCGATGTCGATTTGGCTTCTGTAAATGTTGGACTTCCTCTATTGGATTTACGAGGGGATGACGGGTGCTTGATTTTTATGCAGTAGAATTTGTGTCTAACATGATCAGATAATTCTATTTATAACTAAAAATCCCCTAATGCTTAACACTTGAATTCCAAAAAAATATCGATTTATGCCCACACATCGGATTTCTAGTATTGACTAGTGAAGGTGCAGTGTTTTATCTATGTGGGATGGGCTCGGTGTCCTGAACACTATAAATTCTTTATCATGTGTAGATAGTTCACTCGCAGCGAAGAAAGAAAAGAGCTTTTCATATCATTATTAAAGTAATTTCTCCTACACTTACCCATTATCGATCAACAATCAATAATGGATCCGTTGTCCGAAGCAACATAGAATCTCTTCCTATTCCAAGTACGCCGAATGACATGCCCAATCCAAAGTGAGAAAATATAGATCAATAGGTTCGAATCGAGTAGAGGATTCTCAGCATAAATCGATTTCAGTTTTCTGGAAAGTATAACAGCAAGAGCTGCATACGAGACGCTACTTTAAGGTATTATCACTTCCCAGAAAAACCAAAATCAATCCATAAGACGTTGTGCCGGATTAACAGTGTAACTTGGTGCAATTTAATTTTGATTCTACAGACGAAGATAGCAAAACGTGTCAAGCATTGGGGCAAAATCCGGGCATCATTCTGTGAAGAATTCAAGACTTGATTTTCTATCTTCTTCATAAAATTGCAATCGACTCGAATTCTCCATTATATTCGTCACCAACACAACCTCATCACCAAATTGCTAAGTAAATGCCAAAATCCACGTCACCCACCTCAAGTCAAAAGAAGAATATGGTCAATCTCAAGTTGTTAGCGATCTAAGGTGAACGAGGTCTGGGACGATCAGGGTGAATAAGATACGCGGCGATCCAAGTAGATGACGATTCAGGAACTAGGGATAGATTATGGTAAAGGTGAAGGCAAGTAAGGTCAGAGGTGGAAAGCTACGGTGTTGAAGATCGACGAAGGCGATGGCGCAACTGAGCTAGGGTTTGGTTGAAAGACTGGATCGGTCCGTAAAGGAAGATAGCTTGGTTTGCAAGGGAAAGAATTAAAATAAGGAAGGTCGGCCCAATCAAAGTTAAGTAGGAGGCAACTCTAAAAAGTTTGCTAAGTCCTTGGATCACTAGTGATCCATGGACTATGGATCGCTAGTGATCCACAAAATTGCAACCAATCTTCTCCAAACTCACCAAGCATGGTCCATGTGTTATTTTCAAGCACTTGGAAAGTTGTAGGGTCAAATTGATTTGTTGTTATGAGCAGCGACAATTCACATCAGAACTCAATAGACGGCTGGATAGCTATAGGCAATTTTGCATGATGGCTTCAACATGTTCAATCGAACCTCGCTAAATGGGAACTCAAAATCAATTACTTTCAGAGCATGCCTTGTTTCTAATGAAGGCAAACTCTGGGGGGGTAAATGTTAATCGAGTTTTCAACATAATAGAATTCAAAAGGAACTAGAACATCTACAACAAGTCAAAACATCTCAAGGATCAACCAAGAAAACCAGAGAAAAATGAAGAGAAGGACCAAGAAGAAAGATGTCAAAAAAGGCTAAGTTGATGGGTCACTAGTGAACCGTCACCTTTGGATCGCTAGCAATCCATAATGCTTACTCTCGGACCCTCCAATCTTCTTACGCCATGTTCAAATATCTTTCCTAGGGACGTCTACCAAGTGTCATGATATTTCAAGCAATCTTGTTCAAGAAGTAAGCATTCAGCCGATCCCAGTTATAGTTCAATGCAACTTGTATATGAAACACCATCAAAATAAGGCAATTAGTTACCATATTACGTAGAACGCATCCATAGAAGGCAGGAATGCAACCCAAAAGAAACGACCTAAGAAAATTCTAACTGCATGGATCGCTAGTGATGCATGCCCTATGGATTGCTAGCGATCCATCAAACCAAGTCAGGTAGCTGTGAAACTTTCGGAGCACTTTCGTATTGTCCTGGTTAGGTCTCCAACAAAGTGGCCAAGCCCAATATCTCTTCAACACATATGAATGCAATTCTACATGCAACATAAGTAGGATCTTCTAAACTGGCTGTTGGAACTCTACTAACACTATTCTTCACTCTTCTCCTCCCATACAATAATGACCTCGGGATTCACTGTGATTCACCAATAAACTCTTGCACTCGTTACATGATCTAACTTAGGAGATTCAATCATATTTTAATCTTACTCAACTTGTAACAGCGGTTAGTAGAAAATTATAAAGTGGATGTAGAATTCGTTAACAGCCAAACCACTATCAAAGTCTTCTTGTCACTTTACTTTTCCTACGATCTACTATTGCTTTTTCTATTGTATTTTCCTTGATAGACAAGTATGGTACTTTCACTCTATAAGTCCCCCCTACTTGGAGGCAAAAAACTAACGGCTACGGATGTTGCAGTCATTTATGGTTATTAATCCACGGCGACCAAATAGGACGATATTTGATACATTGATATATAGAAACACATGAATATGAAAAAAACTTAAAACTTCAAAAAAAATCACATTCCATATGAAAACATTTCCATCTCATTACACAATCCCCTAATGGTAAATCACGTTCGGAGAAAACATATTTATTATAAGATACGCCAAAAGCGACATATGAAGATGCCATTTTGGATGATCTGAGTATATACAGGCAATATAACAACTTTGTCGTTACAAACAAGACAGTAGAATTAAAAGAAAAGAGAACTCTAAATAGCTATCATGCCTCCTGCACATCTCCAGAAGCTTATTCGCCTTAAGAGGTACCTGAGAACCTCAACTCTCAAGCTACTGAAAATCAATTGAGTACCCGAGAGTTTAAGTGGAAAACATAAACTTCGAGTCAAACATAAAGCCTGGTATGAATAATAATCTACCATCTCAAATCATTTAGATATCTAGAGAGACCGCTTAGCTTAGCAGAACGGGTTTTCCCCTCACTAATATCTTAAAACTTTTATAAAACTATATATTGTTCTCTTGCATCCATAATGGTTAAAACAATTCAAAACGTATGTTATGATGTTATGCAATACGAATGAATCAATTCAGAATTACCATCCACATTCATTTTTTACTATCTGTCTCAATTATAGTTTCTTGGATTACTGCTAACCTATAATTTTCATAGGCTAACTAATAATCGGCAAAATATTTAAGGACTCGCTTTCCAATTACATAGTTTTCATGGGGTTACTAAGATCCTATTGGTAACTCCAATATCTTCACTCTTATCCTAGTTTTCATGGGTTGACTAGGAACCTATTGGTGACCCTAATATTCTTTCTTCTTACCTTAATTTTCATGGGTTGACTTAGAACCTATTGACATCTGTTAATATCTTAGTTCGAATATAGTTTGCATGGGCTAACTGCTAACCTATTGGCCCCTACCTATATTAAATCATATTTTTCATGGGCTTACTATGAACTGGTCTTTCTAACATTTTCCTTTATACATAGTTTTCAAGGGTTAACTATGAACCTATTAACCCCTGCCAATATCTTTTCTTATACAAAGTTTTCGTGGGCTTACCGAGAACCTTTAGCTCCTACCGATATCTTGCTTTTATATTTTAACATCCTATATTCTAGTCTTCCTAACCTCCTAGATGTAATTCTTCTCATTCAAGAGTTTAATCAATTTATATTCACTACTGGGTTAACCTAGCTGGTTCTTCTACCCTTTATTCCCAAAATGTAGTTATGGGTCCATTATAAAATGAATATATTTATATTTGATGAAGCAATCATAGCAAAATAGCAATACCATTACTGTGGCTTTAACATAAAACATGGTTGATACCTTTAGCCTATTATTTTACCAAAGAAAGCTTCTTATCAAAACCATTACAAACTCCTTTAATTTTAGCCATGGGTTTTTCTTTTAAAAATAGAGTTTGGGTTACAAAACTTTTCAACTCCTTTGAAATCATGCTTTCGATTTCACAGGTTAACCTCCTTTGAAAGCATTAAATTGTGTCTTCAAAACATTAGGCTTCTACCTTTATAATACTTTAAAACCTTTCTTTCGAAACCTTTTACTTGTGTTAAAGCTTTAATATTTAAATTTAGAAGCATAGCTTCGAAACCAGTTGAAACTACCCCTTTCGACACCATTGGAAGTAGCTCTTCCGAAACCATTGAAAGCCCCCCGTTCGAAAGCATTGGGTATGTAATTAAAACATTATTTTGGTCAAAGCGAATATAGGCGAAAGCATCTCTTTCAAATCCATCCTTTATCATACAAAAATATTGGGCAAAACATGATGGCATCAGCACCATGTCTTTCGAAAGCATAAAACATCTAGTTAAAATATTGGAAGGTTGGCGTCGAAACCCCTTTTGACAAAATTTCCTTCGAAACCCCTCACCCTGTTTGACGGATACCGGAAGTGGCTTAAACTTATAAAACAAAGTACCTTTCGACAGCATTGATATATTCAACACCATCGAAAGGCTATAGAACGATGGCAGAGTTTTGACTAGGTCGGAACCCTTCATTCAAAACACTCTTTCATAAGTGAAGGAACCCATTCGAAAGCAAACTTAAGTTAATGGCAATCCTTTCGAAACCTTTTAAAACCTCTTTCAAAACCATATGCTTCGACTCCTTCGAAGGCTTAAAAAAAGGCAGATGCTTTTTTTAAAACAAACCGAGGCAGCGACTCCTTTGGAAGTTATGCTATTGACACCTTACCTTTCGCCTTCATCCAATCCACTACGAACCATCATTTTCATACCTTGTGTATTGGCATTGGCTTAGCAAGTTTCGACTAGATTGAAAGCGGAAGCTCTGTGTTGAAAGGTACTTCCAAAAATAGGCAGAACCCTCTTTTCTGAGTAAGCATGGTTTATTACTACTTAAAACAAATTTTCTTTTACTAACCTGCCATATGTCAACACCAGATTGGTTGCCTTATCTTTTCAAATTCTTTACCAAATTAACTGCGGATAATTTCAATCTAAACCATGATTAGGCTAATCAAATAATCCCTTCCACTATACAAAACCAATTTTGCAAAGAAGCTCCTCTTCTAAAATAATTTAATTTGCATAGCAAATCACTTTGGAAAAATCCCCAAAAATTCCAAAAACCCACTTTAATCATGTTATCAAACATATCAAAATTCCAGACCCAAAATGGTAATATATTTTCCATAATAAATTTACAAAACCCAAATAACCATAATTTCCTTTGAAAATTCATGATAATCTTTCCATTGCTTAGAAAATTATCAAAATTGAAACACAACTCCAAAATCATGTTTGTCATGACATGAAATTTTCCCATGGCATTCAAACATCATTAAATCTCGGTTTTGCAATAAAACCGTGTATAACCTCCTTTAAACAATCTTGTTTAAACCATGTAAATTATAAATCAAGCATATCATCATCTAGATTATCATAAAAACGAATTTACCTTTAAATCCGAAAATATATGATTAAAAATAAAATAGAGATGGAATTATTATTCACCTTGCTTTTGGTAAGGAGACTGGATTGAGATTGATTTCCCCTAAGCTTGATTCTCGGGCTTTTAATTTGTATTATTCTTCTTCTCTTAATGGCCGGTTGTTCTTTAAGTTTTTGATATGCGTTTCAAAATGACGTGAGTAAGGAATGAAATGGTAGGAATAAAATATATATATGGCTAAGGGTTATGGGCGACAGTTTCTAATATACCCTTATGTAATTTGATTAACCCAAAAATCATTCTTACGCCATTAATTATTATATTAGGCTCGGCCTTGATTAAATTGATTCAAATCTCAATCCCCTTATCAATTAACATTTACATCTATTTAATTTATCTAATTAATTCTCTTGAATAATTTTATCAAAAATTAGGGGTGTTATAGGCTCACCTCCTTAAAGAATTTCGTCCTTGAAATTCAGTAAAGACTGATACTAAACATAGCAATCATTTTTAACGACTCCTAACAACCATATTAGTCTACCGGACTAGGAATTATTTATAAAAATCTAATATAGGCATACCCTCAAAGTAGTTCAAGATGAGTATCTCGAATCATGTCCACTGTCTCTTAAGTACAGTCCTTCTCGTTGTCGCTCCACTAAAATTTCACCAACTTGACTGTCTTGTTCCTCAATTTTTTCTCATTTCTCCTTACAACCCGAACTGATTGTCTAACCAAAGTCAAATTAGGCTCTACTACTAGATCTTCCAACCCCGTCGGAGGAATAGTAGCTTCTGGATCTTGCACTACTTGTGAAGATGAGACACATGAAATACATTATGGACACTAGCCATACTGCTTAGCAACTCTACTTTGTATGCGAGCTTTCTAATCCTCTCTATAATGTGGAAAGGATCAACATATCTCAGTGCCAGTTTACCCGACTTCTCGAACCGTACCACATCCTTCATCGGTGATATGTTAATAAAAACCTTGTTTTTGACCAATAGCTCTAGGTTCATACGCTTTTATATGCGTAACTCTTCTGTCTGGATTAAGCTTCCTTCATCCATTCTAGGATCAATTCAATCTTCTCTGATGCCTCCTTAACCAAATCTGGACCTAGAACCATTTTGTCTCCAGTCTCTAACCAACATACATGGGATTTGCACGACCTTCCTTACAAAGATTCAAATGGATTTATTCTTATACTGGTCTAATAACTATTATTATAGGGAAACCCAACTAACTTTAGGTGATCCTCCGAAGATCCACTAAAATCCAACACATAAGCTCTCAACAAACCTTTGAGTACCTTTTTGACTCTCTATCTGCCCGTCCATTTGAGTGTGATATGCGGTTTATCTTTCCATAGCTTGAAAAATTATAAAAATTGAAACACAACTCCAAAATCATGTTTCACATAGCATAAAATTTTCCCATTACATTTAAACATCATTAAATCTTGGTTTTTCCATAAAACCACGTATAACCTCCTTTAAACAATCTTGTTTAAACTCTGTTAATTATAAACAAGCATAACATCATCCAATATATCATCAAAATGAATGTACCTTTAAATCCAAAAATATTTTATTAAGAACAAAATAGAGATGAAATTATTATTAACCTTACTTTTGATAAGGAGATTGGATTGAGATTGATTTCCCCTAAGCTTGATTCTCTAGCTTTTAATTTGTATTCTTCTTCTTCTCTTAAGGCCAGTCATTCTTTAAGTTTTTGATGTGCGTTTCAAAATGACATAAGGAATGAAATGGTTGGAATGAAATATATATATATATATATATGGGTAAGGGTTATGGGCGAAAGTTCCTAATATACCATTATGTAATTTGATTAACCAAAAAATCATTCATAAGCCCATTAATTATTATATTAGGCTCGGCCTTGATTAAAATAATTCAAGTCACAATCCCCTTATCACTTAACATTTACATATATTTAATTTAGCTAATTAATTCTCCTGAATAATGTTACCAAAAATTAGGGGTGTTACAGGCATCCGTACTTAAAAAATTTCTCCTTGAAATTCAGTAAGGTCTAATATTAAATATAGCAATCATCTATAACGACTCCAAACAACCATACTAGTCTACCTAACTAGGAATTATCTATATAAATCAAATATAGGCATAACCCCAAAGTAGATCACGGCAAGTATCTCGCATCGTGTCCCCCTGTCTCTTAAGTATAGTCCTTCTCGTTGTCGCTCCACTGAAATTTCACCAACTTGACTGTCTTGTACCTCAATATTTTCTGGTACCTCGCAATAACCCGAACTGGTTGTCTAACAAAAGTCAAATTAGGCTCTACTACTAGATTTTCTAGCCCTGTCGGAGGAATAATAGCCTCTGGATCTTGCACATACTTGTGAGACGAGGCACATTTAGTACATTATGGACACCTGCCATACTGCTCGGAAACTCTACTTTGTACGTGAGCTAATCCTCTCTATAATCTGGAATGGGCCAACATATCTCGGTGCTAGTTTCCCCGACATCCCAAACCATACCACATCCTTCATCAGTGATACCTTAATAAAAACCCTGTTTTCGATCGATAAATTTAGGTCCTTACCCTTTTATCTGCGTAACTCTTCTGTCTGGATTAAGCTTCCTTAATCCGTTCTTAGATCAATTCAATCTTCTCCGACGCCTCCTTAACCAAATCTAGACCTAAGACCAATCTGTCTCAGATCTCTAACCAACATACATGGGATTTTCATGGCCTTCCACATAAAGCTTCAAAGGGCTTTATTCCTATATTAGTTTGATAATTATTATTATAGGAAAACCGAACTAAATTTAGGCGATCCTCCCAAGATCCAGCACAAGCTCTCAACAAATCTTCGAGTACCTCGTTGACTCTCTCTGTCTATCCATCCATCTGAGGGTGATATGCAGTTCATCTAGAGCTTAGTGCCTAACACATTTTGTAGACTCTTCTGGAATTCACTAGTAAATAAAGCATCTCTTTCACTGACTACGCAACTAGAAACTCAATGAAGTCCGACTATTTTCTTCATGAACAACTTCGTCAAAACAGGTGTTGTCCTTCTCGATTTTACGGGAATAAAATGGGGACTCTTGATCAACCTGTCCACAACAGGCCATATACTCTCATTTCCGCTACTTGACCTTGGCAACTCATCTATAAAATCCATGGATATCGAATCCCATTTCTATACTGAAATCCCTAGTTGAAGTAATCCACTAGGCTTTTGATGTTCAGCTTTCACTTGTTCACAGTTTACACACTGCCTAACCCGTAAGCCAACATCCCTTTTCATGCCTTCCTAGTAGAAGCTCCTTTTCATATATTGGTACATCTTGGTCCCTCCAGGATGAATCGTAAACTTAGATCGATGACATTCCTCAAGAACTTCTCCTCTCAAGTTCTCAACATTTGAAACACATTACCGTCCCATCTTTCTCAACCATCCTCTCTGGTCAAGACAAAATTCTTTCAAATCATCGACCTTAGTTCCAACTTCAAGCCTTCAAATCCTCTTGTCTATTAGTGGATCCTCCTTCTACTTAGAAGCAATTCTCTCGATCGGTATAGGTTGAACTTCTAAACAGGACCACATGGAAGTACTATGACTAGAAACAGCAGTCGATCTTAAGTGCACACCACAAATGGCTAAAGATTCTAGATCCTTCCATTCTGCCAACATGGCCAACACCACATTCTGATGTCTTCTGCTAAGAGCATCAGCCGCCTTATTACCTTTCCTTAGTGTATACTCTATACCAAAATCATAAGCAGCCACAAAATTGAGCCATCTCTACTGTCGCATATTCATCTCCTTTTGAGAGAATAGATATCTTAAAGACTTATGATCGGTATAAAACTCAAATATCTCCCTTAAGAGATAATGCCTCCAAATCTCCAAGGAAAAAATCACCGAAGCAAACTCTAAGTCATGAGTAGGATACTCACTTCATGCGGCCTAAGTTGTCTAGATGCATAGGAAATAACTTTGCCACTTTGCATCAACACTGCTCCCAATCCAGTCCCACATACATCAGTATATACTACCAACCCTTGGTTTCCATCTGGAACTACTAACACTAGAGCATTGGTCAATAAATGCTTTAACTTAAGGAATCCTTCCTCACATTTTTCGGACCATACAAACTTTACTTCCTTCCTGGTAAGCTTAGTCAAAGGTGTTGTTATTCGTGAGAAATCCTTAATAAATCTCTGATAATAACCAGCAAGTCCAAGAAAACTTTTAATCTCGATCACCGTCTTTGGTCACTTCCAATTGTTCGCAACTTCGATCTTATTTGGATTGACTGACAAACCTTTCTCTAAAACTACATGTCCAATAAACTTAACTTTTTTCTTTTAAAAATGACACTTGGAAAACTTCGCATTTAGCTGATTTTGCCTCAGAATCACAAGCACTACACTAAGATGATCTTCATGCTCTCTCATCCTTAGAGTATACTAAATTATTATCAATAAACACCAACACAAATCTATCAAAATACTCTCGGAAGACTAAGTTCATTAAATCCACAAAGAAAGCGGGTGCATTAGTTAACCCTAATGGCATTATTAACCATTCATATGAACCATATCTATTTTGAAATGTTGTCAAAGGAATGTTGTCCTCCGCCACTCTCTGCTGATGAAATCCTATCGCTAGATCCAACTGGGAAAATGTTCTGGCTCCACTCAACTGATCAAATAGATCATCTATTCTAGACCTAGGGTACTTATTCTTTATCATCCTTTTTTTCAACTTACTATAGTCAATACACATCCTTAACGACCCATCTGGTTTCTATCTGAATATCCCAGCCGCTCCCTAAGGTGAGCGGCTTGGTCTAATAAAAAACCTTCCTTCTAGATCCATTATCTGCACCTACAATTCCTTCATCTCAGTCTGTGTCATCCTGCTAGGTGGTCCACTCATAGGTTCCACTCCTGGCACAAGATCTATTCAAAACACAACAGCCCATTTTGGTGGTAGTCCTGTGACTAGCTCAAAAACATCTGCAAACTCTCTTCCTATTCGAACCTGACTAAGATCTTCTCCCCTTCCATTGCACTTAACAAAGCACGAATATTACGGTCAGAATTCTCTACTAAGATTATAATTCGATTATGACTACCTGGGTGTCTCAAAGATATCTCCCCATCCTGAAAAAATATCCTGGCCTCATACCTCCTCTACCAATCCATACCCAAAATGATTCCGAAATCTACAGAATCGTAAACATAGAAACTACATCCAAACTTATGACCTAAATAATTAATTTTTAACTGCTCACATTTCATCCCTAGAGTTGCATATCCTTCTACTGGATTCACAACCCTTAAGGAAGTAACAAGGTATATCGGTTCTAAGCATAACCTATCAACCAAACACTGGGATATAAATGGATGTGATACACTGGTATCAAAACGTATCCTAAATAGTACACTCTGAATCAAAAATATACCTTTCATCATAGTCTTTCCTTTATCAGTTACAGTAGGCTTCGATGATGATCGAACAGTAAAAACTTCCCCTTGTCCTCCCCGACTGGCCCTGGACACTAGTTCTTATAATGTCCCACTTGATCACAGTTGATGCACTTCACATTCTTCTTGTCTGCAGCCTTTTTTCCCTTTCTTAACCGGCACTCACTTGCATAATGACCCTTCTTGTCACATTTGTAGCATACCAAATCTGTCTTTGCCTTCTTGGCAGCATCCCTTTCTGGGCTCCCTTCTTCTTAAAGATCTTCCTCTTCTTTTCCTAAGAACCCTGGGATTCTATTGGCTTCTCTCTAGTAGAAACAACAAACATCTCTTCATGGCAAAAGGCCTTCTCCACCACCATATTACAAGGTTCTAGGATATGGGTCATGGTCATTCTAGTAAGCTCAGGTCCCAGTCCTCGAATGAAACTTTCATTCCTTCCGACGTCAGTGTCAACCATAGCATATCCTTAATGAGACAGCTCATTAAATATGGCAGCATACTCGATCACTGACATCTCTCCTTAAACTAGATCCATGAAATTCCTCATCAATGCTGACATAGCAACCTCAGAAAAAAAACCTATGCTCAAATGTCCTTCTGAAATCTACCTATATCAACTCTTCCTCCGGAACTCTGGTAGTCACAATATTCTCCAGTGAAACGCTGCCCCTTGTAACTGTCTAGAGGCCAGCCTCGTCTTTTTCCTATCTTCCAAGACTAGATTAGTAAAGATCCTTTCACGGTCCAATAGCCAATTCTCAACTTCAACCACATCCTCTATTCCAACAAATCGCTTTCCATCTAGACTGTATTAGTCCATGCATGGCTTAGCATAGTTATTCCAAACTAAAGCTACATGATTAGTTCCTCCAACATTACTGGTAACTCCAGCATGCTAGAGATTGGCTAACAGCTGATACACCATCCCCATATCTACTGGCGGATTTCCAACACCTACATTAGCTTTAGAATTTGGGTTAGCGTTAGCCTGTCGACCTTGGTTCCTCTTGGTATTAGATCGAGCATTTCGATTAGTTGTGGTGCTTCCTCCACCTAGATTTCCTCTTCTGTTTCCTGCTTCCATATATTCACTCTCATAAATCTTAATATGAGCCTTACGAAGATACAAAAGAACGGTCTAAGAGAGAGGGGAACACATACTTATTTATCTGTATATAAACTACAAGTATGTTAACATAGCGTTAAGCCAAACCCCTATCATATTTCTGATTCATTGGATTATGTTTCAAAAACTTTTAGGTTTAACTTCCTTTGAAGTTTCATAAACCTATGCGCTGATACCAACTTGTAACATCCCCCTACTTAGAGGCCCAAAACTAATAGCTGCAGATGTTGTAGTCATCTATAGTTATTGATCCTTAGTGATCAAATACAGCGGTGTTTGATATATTGATATACAGAAAAACATAAATATGGAAAAAAAATTAAAACTTCAAACAAAATCACATTTCATATCAATATCCAATTCATTAAATAATCCCATAATCTCAAATCATGTTCAGAGAAAATATATTTACAACATATGCCAAGAGCAGTATATGAAAATGCCCCCTTAGACGTCAGAGTGTACGTAGGAAATATAACAACTTTTCCATTACAAACAACATAGCGCAATCAAAAGAAAAGAGAACTCTAAATAGCTATCAATCCTTCTACACATCTTTGGAAGCTTATTCATCTTAAGAGGTACCTGAAAACCTTAACTCTCATACTATACAAAATCAATTTGGTACCTGAGAGTTTAAGGGGAAAACATAAACTTCGAGTCGGACATAAATCCTGTTATGAATAATAATCCACCATTTCAAATAATGAAGATATCTAGGGAGACCACGCCGCTTAGGGGAATGAGTTTCCACCTCACTAATATCTTTATATCTTTATAAAACCATATATTGTGCTCCTGCGTCCACAATGGTTAAAATAATTCAAAACTGTATATTATGATGATATGCAAAACAAATGAATAAATTCTAGGTTACCCACCCCATTCATTTTGACTATCGTTCTCGATTATAGTTTCTTGGATTACTATTAACCAATTAGTTTTCAAGGGTTGACTAATAACCGATAAAATATTTAAGGAATCCCTATCCAATTACATAGTTTTCATGGGATTACTAAGAACCTATTGGTAACTCCAACATCTTCACTCTTATCTCAGTTTCCATAGGTTGACTAGGAGCTTATTGGTGACCCCAATATCCTTTCTGCTTACCCTGGTTTTCATGGGCTCACTAGGAACCTATTGAAATTTATCAATATCTTAATCCGGATATAGTTTTTATAGGCTAACTACTAACCTTCTTGCCCCTGCCAGTATCAAATCATGGTTTTCATGGGCTTACTATGAACCTATCTTTTCGACATCTTCCTATACACATAATTTTCATGAGCCAAATATGAACCTATTGACCCTTGCCAATATCTTTTCCTATACAAAGTTTTCATAGGCTTACCGAGAACCTATTGGCCCCTGCCAATATCTTGCTTTTATATTTTAGCATCCTATATTCTGGTGTTCCTGACCTCTCGGATGCAATTCTTCTCATTTAGGAGTTTAATCAATTTATATTAACTACAGGGTTAACCTAACTGGTTCTTCTATCCTTTATCCCCAAAATGCAGTTATGGGCCCGTTATAAAATGAATATCTTTATAATTGAAGAAGCAAACATAAAAACATAGCAATACCATTCCTGTGGGATTAATATACGACATGTTTAATACCTTTAACCTATTATTTGACAAAAGAAAGCTTCTTTTCAAAACCATTACAAACTCCTTTAATTTTAGCCATGGGTTTTTTCTTTTAAAAAAAGAGTTTGGGTCACAAAACCTTTCGGCTACTTCGAAACCTTGCCTTCCACTTCATAGGATTACGTCCTTCGAAAGCATTAAATTATTTCTTCAAAACATTAGGCTCCTGCCTTTCGAAACCTTTTGATTGTGTTAAAGTATTAATATTTAACTTTAGAAGCATATGTTTGAAACCAGTTGAAAGTACGCCTCTCAACACCATTGGAAGTAACTCTTCTGAAACCATTGAAAGTACCCTTTTCGAAAGCATTGGATCCATACTTAAAACATTATTTGGGTCAATGTGAATATAGGCGAAAGCATCTCTTTTAAAACCATCCTTTATCAAATAAAATTATTGGGGAAAACATGAAGGCATCAACACCATCTCTTTCGAAAGCATAAAATATATGGGTAAAACATTGGAAGGTTGGCATCAGAACCCCTTTCGACACCATTGCCTTCAAAAGCCCTAACACCTTTTGAAAGTTACCAGAAGTGGCTTAAACTTATAATATAAAGTACCTTTCGACGAAGTTGATATCATCAACACCATCGAAAGGCTATAGAACGGCAGCAGGGTTTCGACTAGGTCGGAACCCTTCTTTCAAAACACTCTTTCATAAGTAAAGGAACCCAATCGAAAGCATAATGTCAACTCTTTTAAAATCTCTTTCAAACCCATATGATTTGACTCTTTCAAAACCATATGCTTTGACTCCTTTTAAAATCTCCCACATACCATCGTCACGGACAGCGGACCCCAATTCGATAGTGTTGATTTCAAGAATTTCTATCAGCAATTCCACATCCAGAAGAAATTCTCCACAGTTTCACACCCTCAAGCAAATGGACGGGTTGAAGTTGTTAATATTGTTTTAAAGTCCATTATAAAGAAATGATTGGAAAAGGCCGGGGGCAAATGGGTCGATGAACTTCCTATGGCATTATGGGCTTATCGGACAACCTATAAATCTGCAATCGGCCATGCTCCCTTCTCTCTTTTCTACGGTTCAGAAGCCGTTATTCTAGTTGGGATGGAAGTACCTTCTCATCATGTGACTTATTATGATCCGAAAACGAATGCTATATTACTTGCCGAATCTCTGGATTTATTAGATGAGGAGCGAGAAGAGGTTGACTTGAGGGCAGCTGCATATCGAAGTCGAGTCGCCCGATTTTACAATGCCAAGTTCTGACCCCGAACCTTTAAACTCAGCGATCTCATCTTCAAAGGAATCTACCCAGTTCCTTCGCACATGAAACAAACATGGGAAGGACCATATGTAATCGAACAAATGCTCGGAGATGCCACATTTAAATTATCGACAGTTGACGGCCTTACCCTACCAAGAGCCTGGAACAACGAAAGTCTTTGTCGCTGCTACACATGAAAGGCTTTATTTATTCAGTTTACTTTTCATTTGCTATTTTTGTATGCATTTTGAAAGTTGAATTTGCAATAAGGCAACTTTTTTTGCCGTATTTTCTTATTTTAGCAATAAAATGCAATCTCTTCGAGCCAGAGCTATAATTTTTAAAATGAATCATGCATGAAGTGTTAACTTCTGTCATCTGTTGGGATTTATTCAAATAGGGAGTGACTGTGATACGACCAGTCACTCGCTAGGTGAAACCCGAGCACGAGGACAAGTCATCACATTAAAGCCAAAAAGGGATTGATACATGACAATCCTCTAACTAAGTCCAGATTCCCATAGTGCGAACTGGAGTATATACTTATAAACACGGTTTCGAAGATGATGGATCCGTCCACCTAATAACTTTTCACGCATTCGAACCAAGCTCGAGGAGAGTGGAGCCATCCATCTAATCATCTCGCTTTTAAGCTCAGGATGGATTTGAGTCGACCATCCATGATCCTGATAGATCCATCATTCTCGGAGTGCGAACGATATCCTAATGCCTAAAAAAATGTGACTGACCATCTATCGGCCAACTTCAGATTCTCGGAGTGTGAATTGGAATATAAACATAAAAACCGAGTGGGTGTGATTCGACCACCCATCAACTAACTCCGGATTCCCAGAACGCGAATTAAAGTATAAACATCTACTAACTCTAATACCCCAGAGCATAGACTGGAGTACAAACACCGGCTAAATCTAAATTCCTAGAGTGTGGATTGGAGTTTAAACATAGATCGGATACGTATCGACTACCGTAAGAGAACTCTGAGTCCTTAGAGTGCGGTCAGAGCATAAATGTAAATCGGGTGTGATTGACCACCCACGAATCAATCTAAGTCCCTAGAGTGTGGACGCAATTCTAAATATCGAACGGGTGTGGCTAAACGTCAATGAAAATTACTAAAGTCCCCGTAGCATGGACATATCACTAAACTTAAGCGGATACAATCGACCACCGATGAACAGGTGCTATCACCAAAGTGTGGATGCGATCACCAATTGACGAGCGAGTGAGGTTCGACTATTCGAATTCGCGATGCTTCAACTTTGTTTCCTAAATATTACGATTGATGTATTAAAGGAAAATGGCGATCACTGACCGATCTTTCCAAAGTATCCCCTAAATCGAGGGGTAGAACTTATGTGCCAGCCACCGATTGGGATAGTGCACCATGGGAATTCGACTTAGCACTTGATCGCAACCCGAAACTGTGACTCCGAAACTTAGAAACTAAACTCAGGTCTAATTCAAAGATTAAAACTCCATAAGTGTATTGAATGGAAATTCGAGCGCTGAAGCACTTTAACAAATAAACACAAACTAAGCCAGAGACAAAATGAAATTTTATTTCAATTATTCTTTAAAAGAAAAAGGACAAGTACAAAGCTATACCAAAAGTCCCACTAGTAAGGGCCGAACCTGCATTTATACACTGCTTACAAAAAGAAATCAAAAGTAGATTCCTATTTATCTACCAAAATGAGCCGAAAAGACGTGCTCATTCTTTCTTTTTTCTTGGCTTCTTCTTCTTCGTTGACCCGCTGGATTCGTCGCTTGGCTTCCTCTTTGACTCCTTGCCTTTCGGTGGCTAACCTCCAATCGAGAGCATTATGGTAACTTCCTACTTAGAACTCACGTGTATAGGAATGCTTTCTGAAGGTGGAGTCAGAGGGACAGGATCAATCTTAGCACGCGGAGGAGGCACACTTGTATCAACGATTGTTCCTACCGAGGAGATCTTCCGCAAAGGGCTAGACCAGGGCCCGCCATTCCACCTCCAAAGCTACTAGCCCGCACAGTTGCTTCCATCTTAGCATTAATTTCGGTTATTATCTCCTCTTCGTGAATTTTCTAGGCCTCACCGGGAACGTTAGCAGTTGGGCCTGAGGAGCTAATCACAAATGCGCCTCCACTCGTGACAAATCGCAAATCAGCAAAGGGGTCGTTGTAATGACCGAGAAGTTCCTCCATCATCTATTCACCAAAAGTAAGTGTGCTTCCCTGTGCCCCATCAACAGGTGTAGTGCTTGTTGTGACGGTTGCTTCTGTCATGATGGCCTCCTACGTCTGATGTGATTCTTGAGTTGTAAGGGGCACGATCTATGTGGTTCCAATCACTGGATAGAGATAAAGAAAATACTATTAGTGATTACTTTAATTAGCATTTCTGATGATGAGCAAGTGTAGGAAATTTGAAGAATACCTTCCTCGGTTCGACTCGAGTACGGCGGAGCCGCTTCAGAGATTTGTTCACGAACTGGAGATAACCACGGTTGATCCGAATTTTATGCAGGAACGAGTTGAGGATCAACCATGGATGTGGACACAGGCTGAGTTGGCACAGGAGTTTGAGAATTTACAGCATGATTTTCAACACCCAAACCTTCTCCAACATCCGAGTGTTGAGTGCCAAGTTTCTCCTTTTCATATGCGATCATGATATCGTGGAGAACTTTCCTTTCATCTTCACTCAACACCCAGTTCTCGAGCTCAAATTCATCAATCGATGTAGTTTGGTGTTTGGCCTTTTCATCTTCTACCAATTGGCCCCAAGCATTATACAAGTGTGTTGGATAATTATCGAGCCAGGTCAGGTTTCTATGCCTCAAGACATTAGCAATGTATGTAATCAGAAAGCCTTCAATATCGGGCTCTAACCTGGCGTCCACTATTTTAACTTCATCCTTAACCTTGGCCTCGTCCTCCCAAATTTTGAGTGCTGCCACATCCCTTTCACTCCGAAGCGCCATAGTTTGTTCGCACGCCTCCAGGGCTACTTTTTTGCATCATCCTTTTCTTTGACAATTTCAAAGAGTTTGGATTTAAGCACATGGAGTTCCTTCAGAGAAGCATCCCTCTCGGCCGTAACAGTGGTGTTTCGGTGGCCCATCTCCTCAACCAAAGCATAATGCATCTGTCGCATCTTTTCCATGGATTGATTTGCCTCGTTGGCTTTCTTGATGGCCTCTATTCTGGATATTTAGGAAGACTGATCTTTTTGAGAAAGGTCAGTTTCTAACTTCTAAATTGTTTTTGCTCGCTCAAAAGCCACCGTTGATGCTTTATCCGCCTCTTTCATCCACTCCCTGTATTGGGTATAAATATCATGGATGTAATCATGCATCTTTTGTTCCGCCTTAGATGGAATTTTATTTAAGTGTGGAGGAAAGTTAAAGCCGTCGAAACATTTCGGGAAATCTTTTCTTAACTGGGCAATTCTGATCGCTCGTTCCCCAGTATGCTCAGTGATCGCTTGTTCGGTAATAGTGGGAGCTTCAGCCTCAGACCCGCGACTCTGTGAATCAGACCTTGGAGCTTGAAAAGATGGTTTTTGACGTAGAAACTCTAATGGTTAGTTTCTGTAACCGAAGGGTTGTATTGGAACTCGAGGAGGTGGAGAATATGATTGAGATTGACGTCTGTATTCTCTATCTCTGTCCCTTTCCCTCTCATAACGCTCTTGGCTGGAATAACCACGATCGCGGTCTCTGTCAGCCCCCCTCCGGCGGGACTCTTAATATGAACTGGATGAATGACATGTTGAGCGAAGGCTTCCTAACATAGATTATCACCTAGTCATCGTATCTGTGAAACAAAAGAAAACCAAAATCAATAATCTCCAGAAGTGGAGCTTAAGACTGGAAATCATGTAGTGTCGTGAGGTGTATGTATGCATGTGTTAAACCCCATAACCAACCTCATATGTCGGCCACATTAATAGGAAGTGACTCGCTTAAATCTATGGCACTTTGAAGCCCTTCCAGTATGGTGTCATGTTGGAGCAACGCATGGTCTAGAATTGGAATGTCGGCAAGCCCTTCAAAAGGATTCTCTATTTGCGAGGGAGGGGCCTACGAAATTTACACATCGAAAATTGGCAAAGACATAACCATGGATTTTCATCTCAGAGACTTATGATGCTTATATGCTACCACCTTGCCTTTCCATCTTCGCTCTAAATCCTGAAAACTATAAGGAGGCCCGACTACAGGATTGTCATCAGTGGGCATATTCTCTGCATCGCCCTCCTCAACTATTACAATCCCGGGTGCCCTACGCTTAGCCCATTTTGTCGAAACTGCCCTAAGAGACCCTTCAAGTCTAATGCTCTAATTTTGGTCGATTAGCCCAACAATTCTCAAATTTCTATCTATAAGCATTGAATCAATTTCTCTTATCTCGCTCGGCACTTCCTGAAGAATTCATACTATTTCTTTGAAGTGGGCACCTTCGGGTAACGGAATTGCAATTGTAAAGGAAAAATGATATTAATTTCATTGTCAGTTATGACTATCTAATTAGCTACTAGAAAAATTACAGCACTTACGTCTAACTAACCATCGACTAGCAAACCCTGGAGGGCATCAGACATAGAACTACTCCATCTTAAAGTAACAATGTGTGCTCCAGGATCCCTCTACTACTTGGCAATTCTTAACAGCCTCTAGAAACGTGAATGAAGGATCATCACCCCGACTCTCGACATTAAATAAGTATTCGACTTCTTTCATAGTTAGGGGTCAAAAGAGATGTTACATGAAGACGATGAATAGACTGATCAATGATGCATATCCACTTGGATGTAATTGCAATGGAGTGATTTTGAAGTAAGCTTACAGTTATTGAATATACTAGTTGAATGGAGGAAGCGTTCCCACTGTGCACGAATGGCCATTAAAGGCTTTGAATCCTTCTGGTGAGCATGTGGCATGTCATTCGGGCCGGGTAGCAGAACGTCATCTAACGGTAAACCATGTCTTAAGCATATTTGCCCCAACATATCTTCGAAAATATTGGATGTCATAGAATCTTGAGGATTCACGATAAAAGCTGCTCCTGACAGCTCGTCCGGAGCTGGACATATTACTTCGGTTGCAATGGATGGCATCTCTATTATCGAAGAAGACAAACTTTAAGGCTCCTGTTGCTGCGAACTTGTAGATTCCATAACTAATCTACTTATCAAGAACCATCATTAGATGATAGTATGCCCGTGTGTTCCCCAGTGTGAAGTGCATGAATGTGTTCTGCATTGCAGTGTAGTATGATACTTAAAAGATTCTACAGAATTTGAGAAATGTTCAAATGATAAGACTTTGACATTCAACTGAAGTGACCGTCATCACTCACCTTCACCACCACACCAATCAAACTTCGAAGATCGATCTTGGTTAATGTTTGAAATTTTTTGTCGAGTTACAGTTTCATCAACGAGCTTCGAAGGGTAGTCAGATATGCAGTGAAATGGTTAAGTTCAGTTATGCAAGGCAGAAGCTCATCGGAGTGAAATGTTCGAGTGTGGAAATTTTTTTGTATCCATTGAGATCAAGACTTGGATCGATCATGGGAAGTTCCATTCGTATCGATCACCAGATGCATAATTCGTATCGATCATTGGAAACAAAAGTTTGTACCAATTGTACAAAGATACTTCATATCGATCGCCTGAAGGTCACTTCGTATCCATGCAAAATCCTATACTTCGTATCGATCTACAGTAGCACATTCATATCAATATCTAGACCAAGATTTCATATCGATCGCTCTAGGTCGATATGAATGCCAATCATCAAACGATCGATGCAAATGTCCATTAGTTATCGATACGAGGTAATCCCCTCATTCGATACAAAATTCCATTATGTCCAGATCGATAAGAACTTTTTTCTTCATCCACAACCGATACGAGTATGCCTTTCCTATCCATCATCCTTTCTATCTTCTTCTTCAAACAGTTCATACTCTAGCTCCTTCTATCTCAACCATACTCCAAACCATTTTCGGCCTCATCATCATCAGAATTGGTCGCGATTATGGATGATTTGGCATTAAATCTCAAATCTTATCATTTTAATATAAGATTGTTCAACTAATTACCTAAATGAGAGTATCGAGTCGAGGGATTAACAACTTGTGGTGATTTGGGAACGAAGGCAATTTCAATTCCTCAGTTTTTTCTATTGATACGAAAGAATAAGTAAAATGAAGACTGATGAAAAAATTTCCAAGTCCCAACTATATTTATATGGACTCAAAATCAAAAGGAAACGTTTCGTCTCCTGGTGCTAATAACCGGTAAGAACGGTTATCCACATCAGCGATGCGAAGAGCCTACTTCGTATCCATTACTCCATCAAATTAAAGCCGCAATTGTTCATATCCATTGACAATATACCAGTACAAAGTGCCAATTTCGTATCCATCTATTCAGAGACCTTGAAAATCATATACATCGATACGAATGAGGCAGCGGAGACTTACTTGGACAATTTTGACCCATCAACAATTCATCGATGCGAAATGACAACTTCATATCCATTATTCCGAGGTCCACTAGTACTATATCCATCGATATGAGGCACACAAAAAAACCAACCAATCCATGTTGATCGCTATCGATATGAAAATAATTTTTCAACCTTTCACATCGATCTAGGAGAGGATTGATATGAAGATACACCAAAACAACCACCAAGCGTTGTTACAATTCGAATTTCACATCGATTCAGGAGAGGATAGGTATAGAATTCGATAAGAGAAAATAGACAACGACTCGTGAGTGTGCGAATGTTAATGAGAGTCATGTTAACATACGTACAACTATGATAAACTAGTATCCAAATTTTTCAAGTGTTCAGAGGTATTGAATGCTCACCTAATGAAATTACGACAATAAACAACAGTGTTCCACCATTCAACTCTCAGTTACAGCAGTGCGTAGTACAACAATTGGCAGCAAACAATTCATTATTACATTACTAAAGACCAATCAAAAGTTACACCTTTCGACGAGAAGATAACAACCATTCAAACAAGTCATATAAAACGGTTCAGAATGAAGATTGAAACTTTTCAAAGCACGTCATGTTCTCACAAGATGTATTTTGGAGGGCAAATGTTATCCCATCTTTTGGCAAGGTCGCGACCAAGAATTGACTGAGAATCAAAGACATTTCATCCTTGAAAATGATATATACAGGTTAGCTATAGATACTGGTAAACTTTTCCCAAGTTCAAATCGAGCTACAATTAACATAATAGGACAAGCAAAGACATGAAAACCAAATTCCAAATTTCAAGTCAATCGGACTTCGTATGCTCAAGATAGTATCGATGCAACTCAAGTGATCACCTTGTTCGTATAGATGAAGCAATCAGAGAGAGCTCCTTCACCTCGATCCTATTCGAACCCATCAATTGTGCATGACTTTGTATCGATCAGTAACACATGAGTCAACTTTTTATCCATCCGGGTAGCTCTCTTCATACCCATCAAAAACCATCTCTCTTCGTATCCATCAACATTCATCGTTTCGTATCGATTCCATTTCTACACACTTCGTATCGATCCTCCCATCCATGCATTTCGTATCGAACAGCCAACAATCGATACAAAGGGCACATGATAGACCGATACGAAAGACGTCACCTTCCATCAATACAAAGTAGCCTACAATTGTCGATACGAAGCCAACAACGAATACCGATATGAAGCAGCCTTTGAAGCTTCGATATGAAAGAGCTATCCGGGTCAATACGAAGAATAATTCCAGGCCAATATGAACAAAGCACGATTCAAATGGCAGAAACAGTCACTCGGCATGAAAAGTGGATCAATCTTGGAATATAGCTCCATGTCACCTTGATCGATACAAAGGATATCGATATGAACAACCATTGATATGAATGGATCAATGCGGGTACGCGGGCCTTTTGAAAAATCAAGCTTGCATCGATCATAACTCAAAATCAACAATTCCAAATGCCAATAAATTTTCACAAGAGCTTGCGTACATCTTCAAGAATGTTCACGATCAATCTCGACTCGATTGGACTAAATCCTGCGTTCGTATCGATCACAGATCGACTCCACACGGTCAGGGATCGATCGTATGGGCCCATCCACATGAGAGAAAAGGTCTTTCGAGATCTAAGCGATATATTTGCAACCTACATCTATAAAAAGCAGCCCAAGACCTACTAAAAAAGGACTTTTGGCTCTACGTCCGGACTCTACCAAAATCACTGTTGTACTTGAATTTCACTGTTTTACTTCGTTTTAATCAGTAAGCAAAAGTTAATCAAAGCCAACCATTTCATAGTGGACGTAGGCCATACGCCGAACCACTCTAAATCTGTGTGTTTCTACATGCTTTTTCTGTTTAGTAATTGGTGTGTTTGTTAGATCTTCCTTTTTTTCCAATTACATTCTTCGTTTTATCTCTTCAAACACATCCGAAGAATGTTGTGCCCAATTTTGGTACAAAAACTATTAATTATTGCAACTTCCACGTTTATTAGCATTTATTAGACTTATAACCGTTTAAATTCTTTTCTCATTAGTTAATTATCCTCAACGCGAATATTATACACAAGTGTGGTTATTAGCTTTTTATTTAATTATTATAAGCGCAGTAATTTCATATAAATATTTACATTTATCAAATATTTTCAAGTTATATCTTTACTAGAATATATTTTTGCATGTCAAATTATTACCGTCATGCCTGAAATGATTATTCGCTTTAATTTCCATAAATTAGTTTTAAAAAAAAGATTTAACTTTAAAATATAAGAGTGCATTATTTGAAATTAAAAGGAATAATCATTACCGAAATAGACTGGGTAAACTATAATAAATTCGTACTTTATACATCACTTTCTATTTATATCTATTTCTTTTCAGATCGAACGCTGTATCTTTCTAAAGGAAAAGGAAATCAAACTAATTTACTAATATTAAAGGGATCTATTCCAAAAATTCCAAATGTAGAAAATTTTATATTCTAACAAGATTACGGTAATAATCCAAATTTGTAATATTATTATACAACCTATTTCAGATCTGTAATCTAAATTCATACTTTTGGGATTAGTTTCCAAATCAGGTTGTATACAATAATAAATTAATTAATAAACAAGAATAAGTAGGCGACATTTATAGTATTCTAATCGTATTCAATTCGTTGCCTACAACTCATATAAAATTATCCAATCAGGCATAAAAACCAAATAAAAGCCAACGGGATAATTTTCATATTATCAAAATTTAAAAAAATTCCAACTTACTTTTTAAAAGCGATCCTAATCTCCAAATCTAAAGTAGAACATTGATTCATCTCCCAATCCTTTTTAATCTAAGAGATATGTGTATAAGGGTATATACATACATTTGAATTATAGATCTGAGATGAGATTTAGAATTGGAAGAGAAAATAGATACAAATATATAAAATACTTCAAACACACATATGGTTGATTCTCTTCTCCTTTTTATTAGATTTCTACTCTTCTTCAAATTGTATGAATATAGATACAGATAACTAATCTTTTATAATTTATAAAGAAATTAGAGAAGAAGAAATAGCAAAGCTTTGCTACTGCCTCCATAAAAATATAAGAAGAGGAGGTATGGTTAGGCCTGAATTTATAGGCGCTAGAATCAACCAGAACCCTTCGATAAATATTTTAAATCCGAACCGTGGCGGCCAAGGTTTATTGGAGCCTTCAAGCCTGTTGAATATGCGAATATATGATTTTTGTTTGATGATAATAAACACACACACACACACATATATATATATATATATATATATATATATATTCATTTAAATGTATTTGTTAATGTACTATTTTATGTTTTAAATATTAGATAAATATTTGCTGAATAAAATAAATAACATAGAATTTAAATTCAAACGGATATTTTATTTAAACAAATATTTATTACAATTTTGAATAGTACAAATTTAAGCTCTCACTATATATACACAAGTTCGATTACATAACACTTCAATTTACATAAATATCCTCACTACATATCGCTCATTCACATGTATTTAATCTTCAACCTGAATCCAACATCTGAGAAATCTATAAAAATATACAATGGCGTAGTAAAATTGAAAATAAAATACTTTTGTAGTATAAAATGAAATTTATTTTGAAAATATTATTTGCCTCAGTTATTTGGTTGTTCGTCATCATTTAATTTTTGAATTCATCGTACACGAACAACTTGTGACATGCACAGTGTATCATTGTACATGCCACAAGGCCATGCACACTGATATATACACTTGATAAAATTACAAGGACAGGTGAGCACAGGTCAAACCCAAATGAAAAGCTGGGTTCAACTCATGTGCAAAACAAATAAAGTCACGACATGAGCACAAGGTCAAACCCGAGCTTTAAAAGTGGATTCAACACAGGTGCAAGTCCAAATTAAATGGTTAAGACACATAAATCAAGCCTCGACCAAAGTTAAAGTTGTACACATGAAAACAGAGGCTATATCTCAAAAGCATCGACCAGGCAGCAAACAAGAACATTGATGCAACATACATATGCACAGTGATATGGATCGATACAAGTAGTGATTCAGTACAAACAAAGCATGCACCAGTTCAATATTTTACGCAACATGAACAAATGATCATGTGATAGTGCAATGCAAGTGGACTCATGTGGAACAAGTGAATCAAGTCCAGCCACAAACTCGAGCAAGTCCATACCACACATGAAAAGGCAAATGTGAAGACAAAGAAAATCTCAACATACACATCCATGCAAATACAACATACAATCATAATATGGTTTCAGTGAAGACAACAGCTCGAGGCTACAACTCAAAAAGCTAATACCAAATCAATACAACATGAATGTACTTAGATGCAAACAAGTCACACGTTCCAAACAACACCGGACATCAGAATGAGTGCACACTGCATGTAATGGTTTCAAATTACCAGTGTGACAATAGTGGTGCAATATACATATGTATAAGGGCATGTATCAAAACCACATTACAAAAAGCAACTCAACACAATGCAGAGAAAACCAGAACCGCATGTCCAGACTGAACAACAAAGTGCACCAGTACAAAACCAGTGTACATTTCGAACAAAAGTACAATAGAGGTGGCAACATGCACATGACTCAAGATACAAATGCACACATGTACAGCATGAACTAAATAGACCATCGAATAGCATGTGGTACGAGATTGAACCAGACTCGAGCTCCATATGGTACACAAGATAATGGCACAAGGCAATTCACAAGTCAGATACCAGTGACACACACAAATATACAAAGAACAAAAATGGAACAAAGGAGGGGACTTGGATGTGCAGACCATATGAACAGACTATGCAATATAAAGTAGACTTGGTTACAAAATGCTACGGACTAGTTCAACAGCCGAACTAAGACAAAAGTCAAAATCTAGTACAACATCAACATGGCAGTGACAGAGCTCGAAGCATGCATATGTTCAAGCAAGTCAACAGCAGTTTTAAACAAAAGTCGAAGTTGTGAAAATCAACGAAGTCAAAACCAAAGCCGTGACCAGCAAGTAACACAAATATATATGAAATTGAAGAAGTCAGAAGAATCACCATCATTCAATATTAATCAAGTGGTCGAGACGAATTCAAACAAAAATAATTGTCGAATTCATATAATAAAATACGAACTAAAATATAGGGGATCGAACCCTATATAAAGATTTAACATCATCCGCAGAAAATTCATTCGAGTTCGAGAAAAATAGATACCAAAAATCAAATCAACAACTTGAATTTGATCGAGTTCGAGCTAGCTAAACAGTAAAGTAGAAAAGTACTACTTACATACTAGATTGTATGAATTGAACTCGATCATAGAAGAAGCCGAAGCTAAGCTACGAAGAGATGGTTGATTGACAAAGAAAATAGCATATAATTCATCCTTCAATCAACTACATAAGTCGGCGGCTTCAACAATTCCAAAACCCTATTTTTAGAAAAGAGGAACAAGAAAAGGAACGAGGCCGACATTTTTACAGAGCCAAGAAAGCCCTAATTTTCTCAAGGAATGAAGCCACCATTGAATTACAGGAAGTCGGGCTAAAGAAATAAAGAGATAAAATGGAGACTCCTTTATCATTATTTTGGGCCGCCCTTATTAATTAAGGGCATTAGATAATTAGGGTTTTTAATTCGTTTGATTTAAATTGTTTTTATATTATATTTAATTATTGTACTTTTCTTTTAAAATCTTGTAAATTCTAGTCATGCGACTAGGGGACGAGCTACCGTGGTGTAGTTCAAAAATTCGCAACTCCGTGGATGAGTTGTGGCAGGGTTTTGTGCATAGAGTTAAGGCTAGCTGATAGAGGGTGTCATGAGTTTATGTGTGTAGGCGTCTGACTGCTTAATTTAAAGTAGAAACCTTAGGGGCAGCACGTAGGCAGGGTTTTGTCGAAGCGGGGTAAATTCTATGTTGTTTTATTTCTGCATTTAATATTCTGCTATTATCTGTACTGCTTTTATTCGACTATTATCTGTGCCGAAATTAGTTTATACACTTCCGCAATAAATTTTTATAATTGATAGCATCACCCTATTCACTTCCCTCTAGGGTGAAATCGATCCTACAAGTGGTATCAGAGCCTGGTTCAAGAACCATTTTTGTTTTAAAAAATTTGATTTTTCAAAAATCAATTTTTGTTTTAAAAATTTGAATTTTTAAAATGTCTTCTTTTAATACTACTTTTGCTGAGGGTCAGTCTATAGTTAGACCACCAATGTTCAATGGTGAATATGCTTACTAGAAAAATAGAATGAAAATTTTCTAAAAACCATTGATGCTTGGAATATAGTTGAGATAGGTTATAGAGCACCCACAATAGTTGTAAATAATCAATAAATTGAAAAACCATTTGATCAATGGACAGATTTAGAAAATAAGTTACAAAATGCTAATGCTAAAGCTATGAATTCTGTTATTTGTTCATTGGATCGTACTGAATTTATTCGTGTCTCACATTGTCTAACTACACATAAAATATGGCACACACTAGAAGCAACTTATGGAGGAACATCTCAAGTCAAGGAATCTCGCCTTGCCATGCTGAGCAGAGAATACGTGAATTTTACAATGGCCAAGGAAGACAATGTCAAAGAGATGTACGAATGGCTTTCCAACATCGTATATAAATCAAAAGCTCTTGGAAAGTTATACATAGAATTGGAAATAGTTTGAAAAATCCTTAGTATCCTTCCACGAAGTTTTGAAGCAAAAGTGACTCCAATTCAGGAATCAAAATATTTGAAACAAATCAAAGTTGAAGAACTCATCGAAAATCTCACCACTTATGAGCTAGAAATGAAATTCAAGGAAGATCGTGAAGGAGGAGATACTCGAAAGAAATCAATAGCTCTCAAAGGAACAACTGAAAGTGATGACGACGACGACGACGGAGCAGCAGAGTTGGCACTGTTAATAAAGAGATCAAAAGTGGAACCGAAAATACAAAAATCCAGCTCTAAATAAAAAATTAAAATGCAGATTAATCAAAGTTCTAGATAACCCAGAACAGCAAGGAATCATTTATCACACGTGCGACAAACCCGGACACATTAAGCCCAATTGTCCTCAAAATCGACACGGCCAAGAAAAGAAATCAAAATGGAGAAATTTTGCAGCCACGCGGAAGAAAAGCGATGAAGATAATAAAAGTACTAGCAGTGAGAGTGAGAAAGCAGATATGTGTCTTCGAGGTGATATAACAAATAGCGATGATGACGAGTCAAACGAGGTAGCAAAACTCGCTCATTCAGAATTACTTATATATTTCCACGAAGTAAATGGCTATTTTGAATGATTAGGGAGAAGTATGCCAAACATGAATCGCAAAAAGATACATTGATAGATTTAAATAAACAACTTGATCAATTAGTTAAAAACTATCAAAGTTGGATCCCTAAGTGTGGTAAGTGTCCATCATTCGAAGAGGAGATTAAAAAATCAGAAATTAAAATAAAATCACTTGAAAATGAAATTCTAATTTTGAAAGAAAGCAAAAACACTAGGAGAGAGAACTCTATTAGAAGGTGCACACAACTATTAAACGAAAATGAATATCTCAAAACACAAGTCCAAAAATTGTCTACAACTTTAGGAAACTTTTCCAAAAGTGAAAGATCACTGGATATGCTAATAGCAAAACAAACCATTAGTAATGATAGACAAGGAGTTGGATATACTCACTCTGAATATGTTAGAAGTAAAATTAATCAAGTTAAATCCAAGTGCACTATTTGTAAAAAAGTTGGACACGATCAATATATTTGTTGGTATAGACCCAAACAAGTGAAAACCATTCCAATTTGGGTTCCAAAAGGCATAAATATAAAATTTCTCAAAGTTAAACAAATCTGGGTGCCGAAAGGAACATATATAAATAGGTTTGGGTCTCCACAAAATTATTTTTCAAAATCAATTGCCACTAACAGCCATGGACCTATAAAAACAAATAGGTCACAAAAATATTCTCTCATGTAGGTGTGGTGGCAGGCTAAGGAACAACAACAGTGTTAACATGATTCTGGCTGTTCCAGAAACACAACGGGCGACTAGCCAAAGTTCCTTAGCCTAGTGTAAAGGTGGCAGAATCACAATGGTAAACAACGAAAAATTATCGTAAAGGTAAAACATGTAATGGTATATTCATCTTGAACGATTTATTAAATGTGATAATCTGCACCATAATCTGAATTTTAATCCGCCAATTATTTGATATAGAAATGAATGCTGATGTTGATTCAGACTTATTCCAATTTGACTTTTTCTAATTTGAACAAAAATGTTGACCAATCATTTTTCATCTTTGAAATAGCTCATAAATTTATTTGGTCTAATGATATTGTTACATGTGGATATATCTGGTTATTTTTCAGATTCAATATCTGCCACTGTATTCATTGATTTGCTGATTTGCCCAGCATCAAATAAATTTCATTTAAAAGCTGATTTTGAGATATTTTGTTGCACACTTCACTGTCTGGTCTATGACATTCGGTGAATGATAATTTTGAGTCAAAATAAATTCAGATGCAGATTACACTGGCAATCTAGTTGATAGAAAAATTACTAGTGGGACAAGATTTATGTTGAGACATCGTTTGTCAAAGAAAATATCTTCATATTTTTCATTTCAAATATTTTCAAATAGCAGAAATTTTCTTATAAAACCCCTTCTAGAAAATCATTTTTGACCTTTTTTAGTTTAGTCATTTTTAGAAAATTTGATAATTGTTTTTGGATTTGATCTTAGATGATTACATTGACTAATCTGACTCCCTAATATTATCGAAAAGATAATAGTAACTGGAAAAATTATGAGTGTTGATATTAGTCTTATATTATAACTTGAGACGGCATATTTAGTAAATTTCTTTAGAAATTTGAACAAGAGTTATAAAAACATTTTGTTGGTAAAAATTTCGTAACCATCTCTATTTCTACATATTTCCAATGACCATCACTCATCAAAATTCAATATAGTTTGTCAATATGTGGTATTTAAACAGGAAATCATTCATTTTTCATTTTATTATATTTTTTAAGAAATAAAAAGATCCAAAGTATTCACTCTCGTTTAAAAGTCCTCACGGTTATGCATGGGTGAATTACTTGAAATTTTTGATTATGTGCTTCCATGATCATTTAAAAGTCCTCACGGTTATGCATGTATGGAATGCATATATAAATTGATTAATTAAATAGACAAGTTGATTCCAATCCCATTTATAAATCCTCACGGTTATGCATGGTTAGAAGATACTTGAATTCATTTTTTAAATAAAAAAATTGGAATACTACTAATCTCATTTAAAATTCTAAGGTTATGCATGGTTAGTAGATATTCAAATTCCTGATATAAATATACCACAAATAGACACAACTATATGGTTTTATATGATGACATCATTCCTATCATTTCTAAAAGTGGAATACGTGACCAACAGAATATTTATGATTTTTTTATTGAAATTTAATGTTTATACTCTATTGAGTATTAATATTGTATTAATGTCTATCACCATATCTCTATTTTTCTAACACTATTACTCTTTTGCTGATAACAAAAGGGGGAGAGAAAGGTTAAGATTTCGTAAAATAAAAGTCAAATATTTTATTTTGTATTTTCTATACGCATCTAGGTTCATTTATTCATTTTTACATGCATATATGAAGGGGGAGCTTTGTGTAGAGAGGGAGCATTCAAACAGGGGGAGAAAATTGAATAATCAAATACATTTAATAAATACAAAATCTTAAATATATGTTTGTTATCATCAAAAAGGGGAGATTGTTGAATATGCGAATATACTATTTTTGTTTGATGATAATAAACATATATATGTGTGTGTGTGTGTGTATATTCATTTAAATGTATTTATTAATGTGCTATTTTATTTTTCACAGATTAAATAAATATTTGTTGAATAAAGTAAATGACATAGAATATAAATTCAAACTAATATTTTATTCAAACAAATATTTATTACAATTTTGAATAGTACAAATTTAAGCTCTCACTATATATACACAATTTCGATTACATCATAATTCAATTTACACAATTGTCCTCCCTACATATCGCTCATTAACTAGTATTGAATCATCAACTTGAATTCAGCATCTGAGCAATCTGCAAAAATATACACTGGAGAAGTAAAATTGAAAATAAAATATTTTTGCAGTATCAAATAAAATGTATTTTGAAAATATTATTTGCCTCATTTATTTGGGTTATTCGTCATCATTTCATTTTTGAATTCAATGTACACGAACAACTTGTGACATGCATAGTGTATCACTGTACATGCCACAAGGCCATGCACACCGATATATACACTTGATGAAATTACAAGGACAGGTGAGCATAGGTCAAACCTAAATGAAAAGCCGGGTTTAACTCATGTGCTATACAAATAAAGTCACACACGAGCATAAGGTCAAACCCGAGCTTTAAAATTGGATTCAACGCAAAGTGCAAATCCAATTGAAATGGTCAAGACACATAAATCAAGCCTCGACCAAAGTTCAGGTTGTACACATGAAAACAGAGGCTATATCTCAAAAACATCGACCATGCAGCAAAGAAAAGCATTGATGCAACATACATATGCATAATGATATGGATTCATAAAAGTAGAGATTCAATACAAACAAAGCACACACCAGTTCAATATTTTATGCAACATGAATAAATGATCATGTGACGGTGCAATGCAAATGGACTCGCGTGGAACAAGTGAATCTAGTCCAGCTATCAACTCGAGCAAGTCCAGACCACACATGAAAAGGCAAATGTAACGACAATGAAAATCTCAACATACACCTCCATGTAAATACAACATACAGTCACAATATGGTTGCAGTGAAGTCAGCAGCTTGAGGCTACAACTCAAAAATCAAATACCAAATCAATACAACATGAATGTACTCAGATGCAAACAAGTCACATGTTCCAAACAACACCAGACATCAGAAGCAGTGCACACTGCATGTAACAATTTCAAACTACCAGTGTGACAACAGTGGTGCAATATACATATGTATAAGGGCATGTGTCAAAACCTTAGTACAAAAAGCAACTCAATACAATGCAAAGAAAACAAAAACCACATGTCCAGACTGAACAACAAAATGCACCAGTACAAAACCAGTGCACATTTCGAACAAAAGTACAACAGAGGTGGCAACATGCACATGACTCAAGATACAAATGCACGTATGTACAACATGAACTAAATTGACCATCAAATAGCATGTGGTACGAGATTGAACCAGACTCGAGCTCCATATGGTACATAAGATAATGGCACAAGGAAGTTCATAAGTCAGATACCAGTGACACACACAAATATACAAAGAACAAAAATGGTATAAAGGAGGCGACATGGATGTGCAGACGATAAGAACAGACTATGCAACATAAAGCAGACTCGGTTACAAAATGCTACAGATTAGATCAACAGCCGAACTATGACAGAATTCAAATTCTAGCACAACATCAACATGGCAGTGATAAAGCTCGAAGCATGCATATGGTCAAGCAAGTCAACAGTAGTTTCAAACTAAAGTCAAAGCCATGGAAATCAAGGAAGTCCAGAACAAAACTGTGACCAGCAAGTAAAAAATATATATACGAAGTTGAAGTAGTCAGAAGAATCACCATCATTCAATATTAATCAAGTGGCCGAGATGAATTCAAGCAAAAACAATTGACGAATTCATACGATAAAATACGAACAAAAATATAAGGGATCGAACCCTGTATAAAGATTTAACATCATCGGTAGAAAATTCGTTTGAATTTGAGCAAAATAGATACCGAAAATCAAGTCAACAACTCAAATCTGATCGAGTTCGAGCTAGCTAAATAGTGAAGAAGAAAAGCAAAAATTACATACTAGATTATTCAAATCGAACTCGATCATAGAAGCAGCCGAAGCTAAGCTACGAAGAGATGGTTGATTGATAAAGCAAACCGTATATAATTCATCCTTCAATCAACTACATAAGAAGGCGGCTTCAACAAATCCAAAACCCTAGTTTTGGCAAAGAGGAACAAGCAAAGGAACGGGGCCGACATTTTTACAGAGCAAAGAAATCCCTAATTTTATCAAGGAATGAAGCAGCCATTGAATTACAGGAAGTCGGGCTAAAGAAATAAAGAGATAAAATGGAGACTCCTTTATTATTATTTTGGGTCGGCCTTATTAATTAAGGGCATTAAATAATTAGGGTTTTTAATTCGTTTAATTTAAATTGTTTTTATATTGTATTTTTTTTAAATCTTGTAAATTCTAGTCATGCGACTAGGGGACGAGCTACGGTGGTGTAGTTCAAGAATTTGCAACTCGGTGGCTGAGTTGTTGCAGGGTTTTGAGTATAGAGTTAAGGCTAGTCGATAGCGGGTGTCGTGATTTTATGTGTGTAAGCGTCTTCCTTCTTAATTTCTAGTAGAAACCTTAGGGGCAACACGTAGGCAGGGTTTTGCCGAAGCTGAATAAATTCTGTGTTCTATTTCTGCATTTATTATTCTGCTATTATCTGTGCTACTGTTATTCGACTATTATCTATGCTGAAATTATTTTATACACTACTACAATAAATTTTTATAATTGATAGAATCACCCAATTCACCCCCCCTCTAGGGTGAAATCGATCCTACAAAGCCACCAACGTTTGGCCGCATTTGGGTAAGTGGTCGACCACTAGGGGTCGACCATCCCTAATTATGGGTTAGCCTGTGGGGCTGGGTAATTAATATAGAAATGTTGAATATTTCTTATTTAATTATTATTTTTTCGAATTCATTTTTCATTCGTAACTTCTTCATTTGGATTCCGATCAAAAACTCTAAATATGAAAGTTGCTCAGAATTTCTCCACTGATGCAATGGTGCAAGTTTCATAGTCAAATTCCATCTTTTGCATAGATTCCATTTTTAGAGTCTAATTAGTTACCTAACTAACTAATTAAATAACTAACGCTAAGCTGCGGTATTACATAATCTTTATATAGCATATCGAAGACATCGCACATATATGCAAGTGGTGTTGATGGTAAACACCTTTAATATCCAAAAGGACCTTGCTACTGCTTCATGTTGTCATTGTCGAAGTCATCACCCACACGTAGAGGATTGATTTTTATGATGAAGGCCACCAATGCCATAATTTATGGTTACAACATATCTATACTAAAAGGTTAAAGCAAAGACCCAGCACATAGATTCAATATGGTTGTTGAAGTCATTATCGACTTCCTTGCCAAAGCTAATCGTAGCTTATGCCAAAGCCGATGCTGGAGCACGTTGAAGACACTCCAATATAATCCTGCTTATTGACGATACTACCCCTCACCAATATTTGATGTCGTATTCCATTGAGGCAATTCAATAAAGAGGTTAGTGCCAAGCATTGTCGAAGTTGACACAATCGAAGATATAAAAGGCGAAGTGGAGGCTGCTTACATCTATAAATATGATCTTAGGGGTATTATTTTAGGGGACGAATTTTGATTACGTTCTCTCTTTGTCAAAGCCTTGTAACCCTAAGTCGAATTGGGGGAAAACCTTACTTGACTGCAATCATATTCGAATAATATGTATAAGAACTTGAATATGCGCATTGATTTCAACTATGGCCTATTTTGTACATTATTGTTATGGAATTGCATAATTACGGACTCGACATGATCAAACTCGACATATACATAATCGATGATCCTCGAACTATGACGAACTCATATATGCATAATTATATAAACCATGGATTTCGAATATAAGGACTAAATCATGCCTAATTATATGCCCATTATCGTGTATAATGGACTATATTATGAACATGCCACTTATCTTATATATCTCTACCGAACATATATGACATGCGCCTTTTTAGACTACCTCATTTAAAATCTAAGATGGGCATGTATGCATAATAATTTTAAGGAATTTGAACGTATCCACTCTAAAGACCTTAAAGGACGTCAAGCATAATAATTGTTAGTAGCTACGCATAGGATCAATGGTGACCAACAATTGTAAAAATATGTAAATGCAATGAAAATAAAATAGTAGATCACAAAGTCGATTTTATACTGGTTCAGACCTCCCGTCCTACGTCCAGTCCCTAAGCACTCTTAGGAATTTCACTATTGTAACGACCCGATATTTTCAACCATTCGCATCCGCACATGTCGGACTTGAATTGCTCAAAATACCGCGTTGTAAATAAAATTTGGCAAATCTCAGAATATATAGTAAATACATAATCACAGATCACAGACACAGAGTATTTAATAATGCAGCGGAATTTAAAAGAAATAGTAGTTCATGAAGCCACTATATAAAAATAAGATACATCAGTGTTAAACATGATACAACAAAAAGTAACAAGATACATCAGGTACAAATCAGAATACATCACTGGATACAGAAAGCAAAATGGATGGCTGGATCTTCAAGGAAAGCTCCAACTCCGAAGGTGAATCTTGAATGCTAACTCACTCAATCTCACTCGAGCGTAAAGCAAAACACAAAACACTCGAGTCAGGACATAAATACTTATGAACTATAAATCAACTCAAATGAACAGTAACAAAAATGCATCAGTAACTTAAAGGATGCTTAGGATCGCCCATCCTTTAAAGATCCGTTAAACTATTTACTATGTAGTAATATTGCGCTATTATAATAATGTCTACAGTAAAATAAACATACTTTTAAATAGCGTTCCAGGCTACCCATATCACCCTTCACACATAATAGTCCCAGTAGTCCATCCAATATCATGTCATCTCCACTCCGGGTGACTGTCAGAGGATACCACACGGGCTACGGGAGAAAAACAAACTCGTAGTAAAGGCTCGGTATGGTAGGTGACACGGCACACAAGGCAATGCCAGGGTAGATATACCAATTACGCACACGGGCTGGTGGTAACGCAGCAGCCGCATACGCCCACCTCGGAACACACTCCCATATCAAAATCGGAGGATGGCCATCTAATCAATCACTAGTAAGAGTATAGTATTGAAGGAATGTGTCCGATAGGAGGAATGACCTCACTTGGCCCGAGATCGCTCCTGTTTTAGCCACCTTATGCCAACTCACGGGAGTTGGGTCCACGTAATAAACCTCAAGAACGTCGCCACCATCCTACTTCATTCTGGAATCTCCACCGCGTACACGGTTGTTAAAGTGGTTTTCGGAGTTGGCAGAGAGTATGACAACTTCCGATCCCGGTCTCTTTAACAACCAAACGTTATTATAACGCCGTGGTCATTTCATAATAGTTTATACTTTAAAAAGATCAAATCATTTCATTTCAAACTATATTTCTTTCAAAATAGTTTATACTTCGAAACCAAAACCATTTTTATTTCAAAACTATTTATTCAATCAAAATAGTTTATACTTCAAAACCAAAAACATTTCAAACATATATTCATTTCAAAATCATAATATTTTCAAAGTATAACTCTTTCGAAACCAAAAATACTTGAAACGATTACATTTTGAAAATCATAACATTTCAAAATCATACATTTGAAATCATCGGATATTCATTTAATTCTTTACATTTTACAATTCATTCAATTAATCCCAAATTTTCAATTTCCAACTTAATTCAATTCAAACCATCAGTTTCAATTAAATTTCCCAATAACCATATCAAATCATATCATTTTCAAGTATAGATTTGATCCACAAATTAAACTATTCAATTTTTAATAAATTTCAAAGCTCTAATATCCCGCATTTCAAAACTAAATTTTATAATTTCATATATCTCAAATCTAGTTTCATTATTACTTAGTTTTGAAATATTCATTTCATAAATCCAATACTATTTAAATAAACTCAATTTACAATTAAACTAAATATCCTTTCATACCAATATAAACTTCAAATATTCATTTATGAAAAGTACATATCATTCAAATTCATACTCTTTATCAAAATAAAGATCAAATCATTTCCAAACCTTATTATCAAATCATTATTTGAATTCAAATTCAAATACTCAAATTTAAATATCATTTTTAAATCAAATAAGTCATTCATTTGTTATTTCAAGTATCATTACAAAATACATTAAAAATTCCATTCAAAATTCATTTATCTCATTACATTTCATTCCATTTAACACATAACCAAGTAAACCTTACTTAAATTCAAATTCAAATTTAAATTCCTTAAAAATTCAAATTTAAATATTAAAATATATTCAAAACTTCTTAAATTTCACAATTAATCAATTTCCAAAATTTAAATCATTTAACACTTTAAAATACAACTCAAACAGTGTTAAAACTATAACATTTCAAACATTGTCAAATTATAGCAACGACAGCATTTATAAAGTGCTATCGTAGCTTATAGCTTCCAAAAATGGTTTAGTTCAAGAATAACGGCATTTATAAAATGTCGTAATAGATATTTAGTTATTTCAAACATTGTTAGATTCAAAACAATAACATTTAAAAATGCTGTCAAAAGACTACAACATTTTGAAAATGCTATGAATTCCAGATTTCATTTTTGCTTTTCAAAAAAAAAAAACTCCAAATTTTATTATAACTCAAAAATCATATTTCTAGACTTCAAAATTTCACATTTAAAATCATTTTAACATATGATTTAACACAACAAAATTTTTAGATCAAATATTCAATTTAAAAACTCCATTCATTTATTAAGTTAAAATTCACTGTTTATTAACATATAAATTAAATAAAACTTAAAATTTTACTTCAAATAGAATTTTAAAACTTTAAATTTAATTTCCATTATTTATTTACATTTTAAAATAAAATTTAAAGTCTAAAATCTCAATTATTTCACATTTACGTACTCAAATTCACAATTTCAAGACTTAATATTTAATTTTCTTAAAACCATAAAATATATATTTTTAAATCTAAATTTCATACTTTTAAAAATACATATTTTAATAAATATCATTTAAAAATATACCACGGGGTCTGTATATAATTTTCCAACCTAGGTCAAGTGATACGGATATATATCATTTCAATCCGCAGTTTACAAAGAAAACCCGGGTTCTATCATTTCAAACCCGCAATCTCAAGTCAAATAAAATACAATAAAAATCGCTCAGGCCTATCATTTCAGCCCATAACGATTTTTCCCTAATCTAAAGTCCGTTTGGGTATGTATCATTTCAACCCATAGTGATTCTATTCTAATAGGGAACTTGCAATGTGAATATATGCATAAACAATATAAACAATGCCAGTGTCACAATATAATGTCATATATCACATGTCGGGTGATAATTAACAGTTTTAACATGGTAATAACATGGCATATCATATCATATGATCATCATTAACTTGCATAACATTTTACATTACTAAACACTTGTCATCAATTCACTATTTCATAAGTATAAATGTCAAAGTGAGAAAGACTCACCTTTTACGAAGCTAGAGACAAACAACACACACAAGAGCGATTCCAAAGGCACGACAAGCACGATTTGATTTGAATTGATGGAGACCCTTGTAAACAACACAAAATATAACATACATAAGCACAAACATAGATATCGACATACAAATATAATCAACAACTTTAGTTTGCATAACAGTTGCAAAACAAGAGAGATGACCAAACCTTAGAAGCAAAAGACTTGCACACGACAACATAAGCTTGTCACATGATCAAATGGGCTTGCTATCATCATACTAGGCTTAGCCTAGATGCCAACATGGCTCAGGTTTGGGTCAATATGGGTTCATATGGCTCGGCCTAACTTGGATATGAAGGAGTGGAAGTTGTGACATGAGAAATACAAAAGTCAAGGCAATTAAGTGGATTTTTGGTGCAACTATAGGTTCGGCCTACCATGGCTTGGGCTTGGTCATGCAAGGGGATGGTCAGGTGGTGGATGGAGTGGCAGCCAGAGGTGGTGGAGGGACTGGTGGTGGCGGCCATGGAGGTGGTTTATGTTAAAAATGAAGGCTATGGCCTTAAGGGTTTGGCTAGGCTAGTTTGGTGGAACTTTTGTGCAAATTTTGTGGTGCAACCTCAACGGATGGTCATGGCTACTGTCTTGGTCAGAAGAGAGGTTTATGAGCTGCTGGAGATGATGGTGGAGAGGATGGTAGTGGTGGTGGTAGAGGCTAGGCCTAGCAAAACACAAGAAGGATCAATGCAAAAATCAATAGGAAAATCATAAAAACAAGAAGAAAGATGATGGAATTTACCAAATTTTTGTAAAACAAATGACCATGAGTTTTTTTCTCAAGAAAGATGATAAAATTTTCGTGAGAAAGAGTGAGGAATGTGGCTGAAAGATGGAGTAGGGTACGGCCAAAGCATTGATGAATGGAGTTTGGAAAGTGAAAGGTCGGAATGCAAAAGGACTAAGCATACAAAAGATCTCAAACTCATCATATATTCATTATTTCTTTTTAAATTTTTATATAACTGAAAAACATATATAAATTCAGTTAAAATACGAAAATATAGTAAATAAAAAAAAATTAATTAATTATTAATTATATATAGTGTAATTAAATAAAACAGCAAAATTTGCAACTAGTCTTGAAAATATGAAAAATAAGTGCAATGAACTTGGGAAAATTTTTATGTACTTAAAAATATTTATAAATAAAGATAAGAACACAAATAAAAAGGAAATCACAAAAATAAATAAATAAATTTTAATTTAAATATAGTTCAGATGAAGAAAATAGCAGAAAAAGGAAAAACAGCCTTTTAAAAATAGGAAATCATCATAGTAAATTTTAGAAAAATTCTATTATCATTTCAAAAATATTTAAAAGTCAAAATATACATAATATAACATATTAAAACATATTAAAATAAAATATGACAAAGAAAAATAAAATTTATACAATTTAAAATAACAAAATTGCAAAATAAACAATTTATACTCAAAATTGAAATGTACATATCTTTCGCAGTTTAACTCCGTTTTCCACGAAACAAAAAGCAATGTTCAAGTTATTAAATCTATTTTCATAATAAAAGATAAAATTTAAAATTTCAAACTTTTAAATTTTTAAGTTAAAAGTCAAAGTTTGACTATTTTGACCAAAATCAATATTTTCTGGAAATATTCAATTTATGCATGTTTGAAATTCTAATCCACATCAAAATCAACATTTATATTTAAATTAACAAAATATATTAATTTTAATAAATAAAATAAAGTTTTTAAATTAGGAATTTAAATTAAAATAATTAAAATATACAATTACAATAATCAGAAAATACAGGGTTGTTACACTCTCCCCCACATAAAACTTTTCGTCCCCGAAAAGGAATGAGGTACGGGAAAGCGCGGAAAAAGATTGAATGAAATAGTATTAAGACAAGATGACAAGAAGATTAAAATTATACCTGATAACTGTTGCTATAGGTAAGTTTAACAAGGTGGAGATGATCTTTCCTACATCCTCCAGAATCAAGAACACAAGCATGAAAAAAAATCTTTTAGAATCTGATTCACCCTTCCCGTTTAACTGACGGTCTGTGGATGGCAAGCAGTGCTTAGATTCAAAGATGAGTACCAAAGATTATTAAAGATTATAGAAAGATTTCTAAACAGACTGGTATAAGCAATAACTTCTCATTCTGTAGCAAGACAAGGGAAATTAGGACAACCAAAAGATAGTTTGAAAAACAAAATAAGATAATAAATTTGAAACCATAAAATTTCAACTTAAACTGAAAATTAATTTTACATAAGTCAAATAAATCTTAAGCGTCTCTAATTTCATTATCTTATCATCCAATTATCTTAAATTAACAAATCCCTAAAATCATGTATTTGAAAAATCTTTTATTATACTCAAAATGTGCCAAATAAAATTTAATTCTTCTTCACTACTAATTAAAATTAAAATTATTCCTCTCAATATATTTTATCACCTATGTTAAATATACTCACACTCATTGCAACTGCCTTAAATTTATTCTTAGTTCCTTTATCATCATTTTATATTGTAAATTATTCCATTACCCTTTTTCTTTATTTACCTCTGTTAATCCTTTTATAACTTAAATTTAAGTATATAACATTTATAATAACCACTCAAATTTTATTTATAAAATCTTTTTTTATATTGTATATTATCCGATTACATATTCAACTTTTGAAAATTAAGGTAAGTTATATTGGAATGAAATTGTGTATTATACAAATAAAACTTTCTAATTAAATTATTTCAAGCTTGAATATTAATCCGAATCTTGAAATTATACTTAGAAATTATCTTTGAAGATAAAATTTAGGAATTAAATTTCCGATAAATTCCAAACTATTTAGAGATAAATAAATGCTCATATACTATATATATATATATCCATTCAAATTTAAATCATATATCAGCATATGTTATAAATCCATTCTTATTTTAGAAATTAAAATCAATTAAATTTTCCCAAAACAAAACTGTAGCAAGACTACAGAATGGTCTCTTCACTTCGAAACTCGAAAATGAACGTCGATGATGCTGTAGTCATCACCGAAATTATTTTCCAGCGACAAAGAGAAAAGCACTAAATTTAAATTTAAAATTCTTTGGGAACAAATTTCTATTCAAAATTACTTTAAATAATATATTCTTTAAAACTTTGAACACAAAGTTTGAAATCCATCGAAAATTAAATTCTCAAATTCTTGTTTTACATTCATTTTAAATTTCCAAATAAATTTATAACCATGTTTTACAGTTCAATTAGATATATGAAACAATAGAAAATGATCTATAAAACAAATATTATTTCTTATCAACCAATTCAAATAAAATCCAGATAAAGATTTATAATATAGTTACAAAATTTATTTCACAAAATTTATTTCCTTACTAAATTTTAAAAACATATTGTGTCAGTTTGCTCTGTTCAAGTGTTTTGGAAATCTTATCGATAACGTTGATCAGACGAATCGATTAGAAACCCAAATCAACATCAACAACTCAAACAACACAAAATATAAAACATTTTAAATATTAGTTTACAAATACACTTCAAGAATAATTTGAAGATAAGTTGGAAACAAAGATGAGATAATTAATAACAGAATAGAAAGATGGATAAGCTTATATAAATCGCGGGCAAGCTTAACCCGGTCAACCGTGACTTAAAGAATAAGACCGATGTGGATTTCTTGGGTAAATCGACATTCGATCTCAAGATGTAGAGTTCAAAATTATAAGAGATACTAGCATCTAAACCGAGGATATAGAATCGCTGGAGAATCGATGTTGTTGTAAAGGAGTTTTCCCCTTTACAAATAAATTTGAGGTTGGCGAGACTGCCGACTCATTATGAAGATCTTTTGAAGTTGAGTTATGGGGTACTCCAGAAACAAAAGAAGATAAATAGTGAGGGACACGAATGGATTTTGAAACCACAGGGGATGTTCCAAAATTCAAAGGAATCGAGTCAAAAAGGAAGAGGTTTAAACTTGAACGAAAGTGATTCTGTAAATACATTTACCCTATATACTGAGTTCTGCCTTGAGCTACCAAAGCTCTGATACCAACTGTAACGACCCGATATTTTCAACCATTCGCATCCGCACATGTCGGACTTGAATTGCTCAAAATACCGCGTTGTAAATAAAATTTGGCAAATATCAGAATCTACAGTAAATACAAAATCACAGATCACAGACACAGAGTATTTAATAATGCAGCGGAATTTAAAAGAAATAGTAGTTCATGAAGCTACTATATAAAAATAAGATACATCAGTGTTAAACATGATACAACAAAAAGTAACAAGATACATCAGGTACAAATCAGAATACATCACTGAAATCACTGGATACAGAAAGCAAAATGGATGGCTGGATCTTCAAGGAAAGCTCCAACTTCGAAGGTGAATCTTGAATGCTAACTCACTTAATCTGACTCGAGCGTAAAGCAAAACACAAAACACTCGAGTCAGGACATAAATACTTATGAACTATAAATCAACTCAAATGAACAGTAACAAAAATGCATCAGTAACTTAAAGGATGCTTGGGATCGCCCATCCTTTAAGGATCCGTTAAACTATTTACTATGTAGTAATATTGCGCTATTATAATAATGCCTACAGTAAAATAAACATACTTTTAAATAGCGTTCTGGGCTACCCATATCACCCTTCACACATAATAGTCCCAGTAGTCCATCCAATATCATGTCATCTCCTCTCCGGGTGACTGTCAGAGAATACCACACGGGCTACGGGAGAAAAACAAACTCGTAGTAAAGGCTCGGTATGGTAGGTGACACGGCACACAAGGCAATGCCAGGGTAGATATACCAATTACGCACATGGGCTGGTGGTAACGCAGCAGCCGCATACGCCCACCTCGGAAAACACTCTCATATCAAAATCGGAGGATGGCCATCTAATCAATCACTAGTAAGAGTATAGTATCGAAGGAATGTGTCCGATAGGAGGAATGACCTCACTTGGCCCGAGATCGCTCCTGTTTTAGCCACCTTATGCCAACTCACGGGAGTTGGGTCCACGTAATAAACCTCAAGAACGTCGCCACCATCCTACTTCATTCTGGAATCTCCACCGCGTACACGGTTGTTAAAGTGGTTTTCGGAGTTGGCAGAGAGTATGACAACTTCCGATCCCGGTCTCTTTAACAACCAAACGTTATTATAACGCCGTGGTCATTTCATAATAGTTTATACTTTAAAAAGATCAAATCATTTCATTTCAAACTATATTTCTTTCAAAATAGTTTATACTTCGAAACCAAAACCATTTTTATTTCAAAACTATTTATTCAATCAAAATAGTTTATACTTCAAAACCAAAAACATTTCAAACATATATTCATTTCAAAATCATAATATTTTCAAAGTATAACTCTTTCGAAACCAAAAATACTTGAAACGATTACATTTTGAAAATCATAACATTTCAAAATCATACATTTGAAATCATCGGATATTCATTTAATTCTTTACATTTTACAATTCATTCAATTAATCCCAAATTTTCAATTTCCAACTTAATTCAATTCAAACCATCAGTTTCAATTAAATTTCCCAATAACCATATCAAATCATATCATTTTCAAGTATAGATTTGATCCACAAATTAAACTATTCAATTTTTAATAAATTTCAAAGCTCTAATATCCCGCATTTCAAAACTAAATTTTATAATTTCATATATCTCAAATCTAGTTTCATTATTACTTAGTTTTGAAATATTCATTTCATAAATCCAATACTATTTAAATAAACTCAATTTACAATTAAACTAAATATCCTTTCATACCAATATAAACTTCAAATATTCATTTATGAAAAGTACATATCATTCAAATTCATACTCTTTATCAAAATAAAGATCAAATCATTTCCAAACCTTATTATCAAATCATTATTTGAATTCAAATTCAAATACTCAAATTTAAATATCATTTTTAAATCAAATAAGTCATTCATTTGTTATTTCAAGTATCATTACAAAATACATTAAAAATTCCATTCAAAATTCATTTATCTCATTACATTTCATTCCATTTAACACATAACCAAGTAAACCTTACTTAAATTCAAATTCAAATTTAAATTCCTTAAAAATTCAAATTTAAATATTAAAATATATTCAAAACTTCTTAAATTTCACAATTAATCAATTTCCAAAATTTAAATCATTTAACACTTTAAAATATAACTCAAACAGTGTTAAAACTATAACATTTCAAACATTGTCAAATTATAGCAACGACAACATTTATAAAGTGCTATCGTAGCTTATAGCTTCCAAAAATGGTTTAGTTCAAGAATAACGGAATTTATAAAATGTCGTAATAGATATTTAGTTGTTTCAAACATTGTTAGATTCAACACAATAGCATTTAAAAGTGCTGTCAAAAGACTACAACATTTTGAAAATGCTATGAATTCCAGATTTCATTTTTGCTTTTCAAAAAAAATAATAAAACTCCAAATTTTATTATAACTCAAAATTCATATTTCTAGACTTCAAAATTTCACATTTAAAATCATTTTAACATATGATTTAACACAACAAAATTTTTAGATCAAATATTCAATTTAAAAACTCCATTCATTTATTAAGTCAAAATTCACTGTTTATTAACATATAAATTAAATAAAACTTAAAATTTTACTTCAAATATAATTTTAAAACTTTAAATTTAATTTCCATTATTTATTTACATTTTTTTAAAAAAAAATTGAAGTCTAAAATCTCAATTATTTCACATTTACGTACTCAAATTCACAATTTCAAGACTTAATATTTAATTTTCTTAAAACCATAAAATATATATTTTTAAATCAAAATTTCATACTTTTAAAAATACATATTTTAATAAATATCATTTAAAAATATACCACGGGGTCTGTATATAATTTTCTAACCTAGGTCAAGTGATACAGATATATATCATTTCAATCCGCAATTTACAAAGAAAACCCGGGTTCTATCATTTCAAACCCGCAATCCCAAGTCAAATAAAATGTTTGCACCAAAAGTGGGCGAACACCCTTCGGAAGTTTTTGAAGAGATAGTAAATGAAGAATTTGAATTGGAAATAGGGACTATCTAACAAAAACCCCAAGTCACAGAAAAGTAAATTGCGCAGAAGACAAGGATTTAGAGTGGTTCGGCTATGCGCCTACGTCCACTTTGAAGTTTTTTCACTTTATTTCTTAATACTTGAAGAGTACAAGTGCTTTTCAGCAAATTACAGCAGGAAATGGATTTAAATTCGAAATTGACAGCAATTGAGATAGCATGGAGTGATTCTGGCAGCGTTTAGACTTGTTCTTCTTCTCCAAATTCTCCGACCCCTTTTCTGAATGACCAGGGGGCTCTATTTATAGGTGTGGAAGGCCAAAATCCCGCCTAAATCATGGAGAGACTGCTTGGCACGTGACGGGGGGCCCACAGGCCCGCGTCCTTGAAGTGCGTGCCCAGTTTGGGATCGATTCGAAGTGAACTTCGAATCGATCAAAAAATTGTCCAATTGCGATGAAACTTGGCGTGGACGTTCTTCATCATGTAGACAAACTTCTGTAAAAATTTCATGGGATTTGGATCAGTAGATTGGGAGTTATGATCGATTCGAGATGAGGCATCTCGGTACGCTGGTTAGTTCGAATCGATCCTCTGGGTCATTCGAATCCATATGTTTCGAATCCATATGGTTCGAACCCTTAGGTTCGAATCCATATGTTTCGAATCCATATGGTTCGAACCCATAGGTTCGAATCGAACCTGTTGTATGAGGGGGCGGTGACGCTTCGAATCGATGGCTCCAGATCGATTCGAAGTTGTTTTTAACGTGTAGGGTTCGAGGACAGCATGGATTCGAAGCTGTGATGGACTCGAAGCTTGTGATGGACTCGAAGCTTGTGATGGACTCGAAGCTGTCATCGATTCGAATCGTATTTAGGCGGTGATGGATACAAAGTTTGATGGATGGATTCGAAGTACAAATTGGCTTGATGGATTCGAAGGAAGGCGTTGGCTGATGGATTCGAAACAGATGGTTTCGAACACGATGGGTTCGAACGCGATGGGTTCGAACGCGATGGGTTCGAATCATGATGGGTTCGGACCGAGCAATGTGCACCTTCTTAACTTGAATCCATCATATCTTGAGCATATGACCTCGGATTGACTTGAAATTTGAATCGGTGGCTTCTATGGTCTTTCTTGTTACGCCCTATCAATTGTGGCCCAATCCGGATTCGGACAGAATTCATCGATATCCATAGCGGAGTGAAGTACGATCAATCTCTGAGGCGAACTGTCTTCTGTCTTTGACCAATCTTTTGGTATCACGGCTTTTGTCCAAAAAGCGGGATAATATTTTGCCCCCCAAAGTACGTCTTGTGGGAACATGACGTGCTTTGAATAGTCGCCATTTTATCCTGAAGATTATTGCTCCCTTTTCGTTGAGACTCATATACCGTATTGCCGTATCCTTGCCTTGATATGATTGATTACTGTGCGACTGTGCTTAATCGTTGGCTGTCGTCGCTATAACAGGGTGAATATTTAATCCCTGTGAATGTTCAAAATCGAACGTTAGTTCGTTATGTGTGCACATACATTAGCTCCGCCCTTATTAACGTCGTGTGTCCATGAGTCATGTCGGTCTTTGTTTGCTGCCGAACTCCATCCCGGTTTTCTCCTGAACCGATTTTAGATTCAAGCCAAAGTGTTGTTACTCAGTGGTTTTTGATGGGTTCGAAGCTTAGAAGGATTCGAAACTCCTGATGGATTCGAAGCTTAGATGGATTCGAATCAGTGATGGATTCGAGGACTCTGATGGACTCGAAGCCTTTGAAGGATTCGAAACTTGGATGGATTCGAAGTTTCCAGTGGATTCGACACTTGGATGGATTCGAAACTCCCAGTGGATTCGAATCAGTGATGGATTCGAAGACTCTGATGGATTCGAAACTTGGATGGATTCGAAAGTGGTCGTTCGAATCGGTGGGAGTCGAAGTGACACTAATCCCTCTTGGAATCCGTATAAATACATGAGGCTGACTGCATTTTCACTTTTTACCTTTTACCGTTGCTTTAGCTGCTTCTCCGAATCGATTTCCCAAAGCCAAATCAAACGTGCTTTTTCACGAATCGACCAAATTCCTTCAAGCTTCCATTTGTAATCAAACTAAATCAGGTAATCAAGGGGTCGATTCGTTTTGAGAATGATAGAAACCGTAATCTTTTTTGGCATTGATTCAACCCCTTCTTTTGGAAATTTTTGGAGAGTGATGGGGTTTGAACGAAGTAGGCCGACTCCATGGAACTGAGGAATGCAAACTTTTGAGCCGTATCGATCAGGGGTGCGCGCTTTGAGTTGGTTTCGAATGTGTAGCTTCGAACCGATGATTGCAGGAGAACACAACAAAAAAGGCGTGCGGTGATGGATTCGAAACAGTGGCATTCTGATCGATTCGAAGGAGCTCACTACTGATCGATTCGAAGCAATGATACGTTCATCGATTCGAAGGAGTTCAACTCCGATGGATTCGAAGCTAGGTGGGACTCCGTGGATTCGAACCGCTCTTGATGGATTCGAAGGAGCATGATTTCGATGGATTCGAAGTCAGGTGGGGCTCCGTGGGTTCGAACCGCTCTTGATGGATTCGAAGGAGCCCGACTTTGATGGATTCGAAGTCAGTGGGGCTCCATGGGTTCGAACTGCGCCGATTCGAGGTTCATCGATCTGACTCGTGTCGAATCGGGTCGATCGATTTGAACGTTCTAGCTTCTGGAACTTCCACCTCATCGATTTGTTCCAATATCTGAACTACGACCACCTTTAATTTGAACTCTAACGAACTCACTAAATTTTTAGCATATTTGATTCCGACGAGCTTCGTCCTTCGCATGATCAAAGTTGACCTGACCTGTCTTTTGGAGCTCGCCGATGGCACCATGACTTAAACACATATAACGAATTCATACTCGAATTGGTCAGTAGTATCCGAGTGACGTGAAAGTGACGGTCAGCGATGACGGTCGTTTTTTTTTCGTTCTCTGATTCAAAAGTCTAGTCGTTCAGACACTGTGTTCTACTCTTGTAAAATTTGCTTTAGTTATGTATTTGCACTGCACGGCATATCCATATACTTCACACTGGGGAATATACGGGCTTTCTTCGTTTTTAACGCTGCTTTCTCGTAAGTTAGTTAAACATGGAGTCTTCGGGTTCTGAACAACAAGAGTCACAAAGCTTGCCTCCTCCAATGCTAGAAATTCCAGAGATCCTTCCTGAAGTAATAGATCCTGCTCCGGACGAATTGCCGGAGGCCTTACTTATCGAGGATCCCATAGACTCCGTCCGATCTAATATTTCTGGAGCATTATTGGGTCGGATATGTTCGAAACATAACTTATCCCCGGATGATGTTTTGTTACCGGGAGTTGATGATAGGCCTCACAATCCTCCCGAGGGCTATACTGCTTTTTATCGCCATGCTTGTGCGGCTGGAACTCTCCCTCCGTTTAACCAATATATCAGGGAGATGCTATCGTTTATTAGAATCGCTCCCGCACAACTTCACCCCAACGGGCACGCGTCACTGAACAGTGTTTTCATCTTATTCATGGACCGCCTTTTTCGTCCGCCCAGGCCAGCTGAGATTAGACATATATTCAACTTCAAGAGCAGGGGTGATAGTCCATCGTTCACCTTTCTGGAGGCAGTTAGAAACTGCCAGATTGTGACGGGAGCCTGGACCAGACTCGGTTACTTTAAGAATGAATGGTTCTTTGTCCGATGCCCCCCAAGATTCGCTAGGCGATGGCTGTCCAGACGTAAGTGTCGTAAATCGTGTTAGCCCTCTTTAATGGTCATTGTCAACACCCGAACTGACATCAGGTGTTTTTTCTTGCAGCTATCATATCAAGGCCAGACGGTGGTCGATACAGAAACGTCATCCGAAGCTTACAAGAGGTTCCGAGTGATCTGCGGCACATTGACTTGGTCTTAACCGATGATAACTTAAGGATGCTGGGTTTAATTGAGACGAACCAGACTATTGTCGTTGAGGGGTTTGTGAAATCGGCTCCGAAGGCAAAGAAGAAGACTGGTGTAGCGATAAGAGGAATGGGCGATGACGTGAGGACGCCTACTGACACCGGGCTAGCGGCTGATCTTCCCCCAACAGGAAAAAAGCGGAAAGGCAAGGCCGTTGTTCCTAAATTTACGAGACGGAAGTCTGTAATCGTGTCTCGCTTGATTCCTGGAATTATTTCTTCTGACTCCGCTCTTTGTCAATCAGGAAACATTTTCACAGGACTGGATGACGTTCCCATCCCGGAATACGTTTCTCTTTATCACGAGTCCGGGTTGGTTGAGCTCCGGGAAGCGTTAGACATAAGCGGGCTTTTACCCATTAGTGCAGTCGAAACTTCTGGTTGGTCGGGGGCTTTGCACATTTGCATACACTTTCATGACACTACATGACTGCTTCACTCGCCCTATTGATTTTTCCTGGTACTTAACTGAACTGTATCTCTTTTCCAGGTAATATGGTTGGTCGTCAGACTACATTGGACAAACTCCGGAGAGTGCATCACCCCTCAACCTATTATGAATCTCGTCGTGGAGGCCCCGATCGTGATCGTGACCGGAGGCAATATGGCTAGGAGTATTATGCAAAGGATCATCACCGAGGTAACTCCAGCCAGGAACGATCAGACAGAGATCGTAGGCATCGCTCCCCATCTCGATCTCCTCCGCAATCCCGAAGTCATGTCCAAGCATCCGAGCCTCTGCGACATCAGTCATCTTCGCAGGTTTCGAGGCTTGAGCCACATCGTTCTTGAACCAGGGTCGCAACGTCTATGTCTGGGGAGGAGACCCTTATTGAGTCTTCTGGCGAAGGGGCCATCAGGCTTGCACAACTGAGGAAAGATTTTCCAGAGATTTGCTTTGATGCTTGTATTTTTCCTCCCAATCTTAAAAGAATTCCCGATGATGCCGCGACTACGGCGCTCAACTACACCCGTGACTTTTTTGCTCAGTACAAAGAATGGTACAAAGCGGCTGTTAAGGCTTCCAAAGCTGCCTTCGACCGGGCCCAAATCATCGAGAAGCTAGAGGCCGACTTGGCTCAAAAGAGTCGTATTGTCGACATACTCCAATCTGAGGCGGAATCTTCCCGCAAGGCCGAGGTCGAGTCGTTACAGAAGGTTGATGAGACATTAGCTGAAATGGCGAAAATGCAACAGGCACATTGTACTTTAGTTGAAGACTTAGGCCATTGATACAAGAATGTTGAATCTGAGCGGGATGCGGCAGTGAAGGAACTAGAGGAGCTAAAGGCTAGGTTCGCTGACGTGAATAAAGAAAAAGACGACGCGAACGTGGCTGCGCAAGAGGCGTGTGAGCAGGCTGTATCTTTTCGGGCTGAGCGCGATGCGGCAATTGCAAGGGTTAAGGAGGTTGAATCGGAGTTGGAGGAGAGAGTCCAAGCAGAGAGGTTCAAGATGGAGGCCGAATTCGACGATCTTTTGGACACATATAATGCCAATGTATTGGAGCATAGAAATCTCTCCTGGCTAGGGGATTACTCGATGCCTCTCTACAATGCTTGGAAGAAATTAGTGGAAAACAAGAGGATGTCTTGTCCGGATTCGGTATTAGATGAGTTTGAGCTTGAGTCACGTCTGCTCAGCGAGGATGAGAGGAGGACCCTTCATGAAGAAATCATTTCTGTTGAAAAAGAAAGACTTGTCGTCCATCAAACGGAGGTTGGCGAAGGTTCGGGTATCGTGCACCATAGCGAGAATACTGAAGTCCCCGTTTCGACTTCATCCGAAGCTGCTGCCGTGGTTGATCCACAAGCTATTCCAGCCTACAATCCGGACCAACCGGAACTGTCTTCGGGCAAGACGCTCGTCCCCGAGCTTGTTCAAGCTCCAAGGCAAGGTAAAGTAGGTATTTTGATTACTCCCTTTACGTCTTAAAACATTGATTTTCGAGGGAATTTCTTGGTCTGATAGCTCTAATTTTGGTTGTTTAGTGACCGAGAGTGTCGCACCCGTGCTCCTTGTCCCTTCGGCTTTATATTCTACATGTGGAGTTATTGTCACCGAGGCGATTTCAACTGCCGCCATGGTTGGTGATATGGGAGAGGGAGGCTCAATGTCATTCGATGTTCAAATGTTTGAAGAGCTATTTGGTCATCCTCTTGACCCCATGCCCGACCTCTCTTTTTTGACGAGCGGAGCTGCTCCAGTTTCTAGTTCGATCGTGACGACCACTGGCGTACCTAGCGCAGCTCAACTGTCTCGAGAGGAGGAGATTTTAGCAGAGATAAGTGCCGAGATGGCCAAGACAGTGACAGTTGGTCCCGGTGGTGACGCCGTTCCTTCAAGCTTATCTTCTCTAATGATGATTTCTCCTGGTGGCACAGTAACCGTCTCGAGTGTTGCTGAACAAGTATCTGTTACTGCTCCCATGCCCCCGGTTCGTCCTCATAAAAGGATCTCCATCCCTTCCAGTTCTGAGGAAGATGTTGATATCATGCCGGAACCGGAGGATGTTCCAAAGAAAGGCAAAAAGTCTTGTAGGAAGCCAGGCAGTGGGTCTAGCGGCTCGACTCCGAGGAAGAAACACCGGAGGAAGAAAGAGTGAGCCCCTCGCTTTGTCGTGAGATTTACGAATAACAATTCTTTTGCCTCTTCTTTTGTTCTTTCTTTGGCCATGTGTATGTATGGATGCGGCCTCCACTTAATTGAAACATCTTTACTTGCCATGTAATCAAACTTGTTTTTGTTGGTTGATGAAATGGGAAGTTACACTTTTCTTCTTACCTGAATGCCTTGCAGTATTTGTTTTGTATCCGCTCAGTATTTATATAGCTTCGTGTCGTGATTTAATGAATGAGTCGGATTCTGTGTATATTATCACTTAAGCTAGCGATTAGCACCCAGCTATTTGCCCCTTAGTTGCGGGGAATAATACTCATATTCTGGCGGCTGATTGCGTTTATTGCAAGCCCTGAGCACATGCCCCCCCCCCCCTCTGGGGATTCATGACAATTTGAGATTGATAATCTGTCCTGCATTCCAGGAATCTGAGGGTTATCGATGTCTACACTCCATTCCACGCTATGGGAATTGGGGGTTGATATTGATATCTCGGCCCGTATTTCGGGAACTTCGAATCGTTACTTGTACTTTGATTCGCGCTTCGGGAATCTGGATTAGATGTTTATACTCCAATTTGCACTCTGGGAAGTTGGAGTCCGTTCGTGCTCTGGGAACGACTTATTGGATGTTTATACTCCAATTCATACTCTGGGAAGTTGGAGTCCGTTCGCGTTCTGGGAACGATTTATTGGATGTTTATACTCCAATTCACACTCTGGGAAGTTGGAGTCCGTTCGCACTCTGGGAACGATTTATTGGATGTTCATACTCCAATTCATAATCTGGGAAGTTGGAGTCCGTTCGTGCTCTGGGAACGACTTATTTTATACTCCAATTCACACTCTGAGAAGTTGGAGTCCGTTCGTGCTCTGGGAACGACTTATTTTATACTCCAATTCACACTCTGAGAAGTTGGAGTCCGTTCGCGCTCTGGGAGCGACTTATTGGATGTTTTATACTCCAATTCACACTCTGGGAAGTTGGAGTCCGTTCGCACTCTGGGAACGATTTATTGGATGTTTATACTCCAATTCATAATCTGGGAAGTTGGAGTTAGTAAAAGGATTGTCGTGTATCAATCCCTGTGAATGCTGGTATTGTGTTTTGCCCCCGAGCTCGGGTCTCATTTAGTAAGTGACTGGTCGTATCACAGTTACTCCCTATTTAGATAAATCCCACCGTGTGATGGAATTTAGCTCTTCGTGCAATGTGATATTATGTGCTATTTTCAGTGAATCACAACTTTTGGCTCGAAGAGATGGCGTTTTATTGCTGAAACAAAAGAAGCATGACAACATTAGTTGCCTTATTACAAGTTCAAATTTCAAGATGCAAAAAACAAAATGCTAAGGAAGAAATTGATAGAAAGATAAATAAAGCCTGTCAGGTGTAGTAGTGACGGAGGCTTCCGCTATTCCAGGCTCTTGGTAAAGTGAGACCATCAACGGTCGATAACTTGAATGTGCCATCTCTGAGTTTTTGTGAAATCATATACAGCCCTTCCCAATTTGGGTTCATGTGCGAAGGAACCGGGTAAATTCTTTTGAGTACCAGGTTGCCGGGTTCAAAAGTTCGTGGGCGGACCTTGGCGTTGTATATTCGAGCGACTCGACTTCGATATGCAGCTGCCCTCACGTCGGCTTCTTCACGTTTCTCATCAAGCAGATCTAGGGATTCAGCAAGTAATATAGCATTCGTTTTCGGGTCGTAGTATGTCACACGGTGAGAGTGAACTTCCATTTCGACCGGGATAACCGCTTCAGAGCCATAGGATAGAGAAAAAGGGGTGTGTCCGGTCGCAGTTTTGTGAGTTGTTCTGTATGCCCACAGAGCCATTGGTAGTTCATCGACCCATTTGCCTCCGGCTTTCTCCAGTCTTTTCTTCAATATAGACTTGATAACCTTATTGACGGCCTCGACCTGACCGTTTTCTTGTGGGTGCGCTACTGCTGAGAATCTCTTATGGATGTGAAATCGCAGACAGAAATCCCTGAATTCAGTACTGTCGAATTGGGCTCCATTATCGGTGATAATAGTATGCGGGAGACCAAATCGGCAGATGATGTTGCGCACCACGAAGTTGATCACCTTTTTTGTTGTTATCGTTGCAAGGGGCTCAGCCTCGGCCCATTTGGTGAAGTAATCAACCGCAACTATGGCATATTTTGCACCCCCTTTAGCTAAAGGCAATGCACCGATTATATCCATCCCCCACATTGCAAATGGCCACGGGCTGACCATTTGGGTTATTTCAGAAGGCGGGGCTCTAGGGATCCGAGCGTGTCTCTGGCATTTATCACATCTTTTGGCATAATCCATAGCATCGCGGTTAACGGTAGGCCAGTAATATCCGTATCGAAGTATTTTCTTGGCAAGCGCTTGCCCCCCAGTGTGATCGCCACACTCTCCTTCGTGCACCTCACGCAACACTCGCTTGATTTCGTTATGCGCGATACACCGGAGAAGAGGAACAGAGTAACCTCTCCGATACATAACTCCGTCTTGAATGACAAATCGTGACACCTTTCGAAGAATCTGTCTTCTTTCACTTCGTCGTTCGGGCAGTGTGCCATGCTCAATATAATCTTGGTAGGGAGTCATCCATGATTCCTTCTCGGAGGTAGCTTCTAATGTGAATTCATTCTCCGTTCGATCAATGCTCGGAGAGGATAATGTCTCGACAGGGACGAGTCCCAAGTGTTGAGCTTCGCCTGTACTTGCCAGCTTTGCCAATGAATCGGCTTTCTGATTGTGCTCTCGGGGTATGTAGAAAATGGTATAATAATCAAACTGATCCAGTATTTCTCGGACCCGGGCTAGATAAGCGGCTAGCCTTCGATCCTTGGCCTGGTATTCACCCCGAACTTGACATACCACCAACTGGGAATCGCAGTAGATTTCCACAGCGATAATTCTCAGGTCTCGGGCCAACTTCAACCCGGTGACCAAGGCTTCGTATTCAGCTTCGTTGTTGGTTGCCCGGAAATCAAACTTTAAGGCGTAGCAGATGGATCGGCCCTCGGGGGTCTCAAGCACAATCCCTGCGCCCGAGCATCGATCGTTGGATGCGCCATCAGTGTATAGCTTCCATATATATTCGGGGGAGTCACTAGTTTCAGGTAAGTCTTCAGGAACAGTGAATTCGGCAATGAAATCTGCTAAGACTTGACCGTGTATGGCTCTCCTTGGAACATATGCGATGTCGAATTGACTCAGCTCAATGTTCCACTTTAGTAACCTGCCAGACGTCTCAGGTCGTGTGAGGACCTGTCGTAACGGTTGGTCGGTGTATACAATGATAGGGTGAGCCTGAAAATATGGACGGAGCTTCCTCGAGGCGATGACTAGGCAGTATGCCAACTTTTCTAACCTTGGATAATTTCTCTCGGCCCCGGTTAATCGTTTACTAACGTAATAGACTGGTTTCTGTGTTCGGTCTTCCTCTCGAACCAATGCAGCACTAACAGCGTTTTCAGATACAGCTAGATAAAGGTATAATTGCTCGTGATCAACAGGTTTTGAAAGAATCGGTGGTGTGGAAAGATGTTGGATTAGCGATCGAAACGCGCCCTCACATTCCGTAGTCCATTCGAAGTTTTGTTTCCCTTTTCGGATCAAATCGAAAAAGGGTATGCATTTATCCGTTGATTTCGAGATGAACCTGCTCAGCGCTGCAACCTTTCCATTGAGACTCTGAACCTGTTTTATGGTCCTCGGGGTTTGAAGATTCCTGATTGCCCAGATCTTCTCGGGGTTGGCCTCTATTCCCCGGGCGTTGACGATGAATCCAAGGAACTTTCCGGAAGCAACCCCAAAATGACATTTTAACGGATTTAGCTTCATCCCATATCTCCGGAGGACATTGAACATTGACTCCAAGTCCTTGACATGATCAATGGAGTATCGTGATTTTACCAACATGTCATCAACATAGACCTCCATGGTTTTCTCGATCTGGTCGGCAAACATCCGGTTGACTAAGCGTTGGTAAGTTGCTCCGGCATTCTTTAAACCAAAAGGCATGACCATGTAGCAGTATAGTCCTAGGTCAGTTACGAAGCTTGTATGTTCTTGATCGGGCACATGCATGGGTATCTGATTGTACCCAGAGTAAGCATCCATGAAAGACAATAATTCGTGTCCGGCCGTCGAATCCACAAGTTGATCGATTCGAGGAAGTGGAAAACTGTCTTTTGGACAAGCCTTATTTAAGTCAGAGTAGTCGACGCACGTTCTCCATTTTCCATTCGGTTTGCGAACAAGTACAGGATTGGATACCCATTCCGGGTATAAAGCATCTCGGATAAACCCATTCGTCTTCAACTTATCGACTTCTTCTTTGAGGGCGGCAGATCTCTCTGGATCCATACCGCGTCTCTTTTGCTTGACCGGGTGTATCGCGGGTCAATATTTAAGGTGTGGCTCGCGATGTCCGACGAGATTCCACACATATCGGAGTGCGTCCAGGCGAATACGTCTAGATTTTCTTGGAGAAATTCGACCAATTCCTGTTGTGCTTGTAGGTTTAGCTGAGACCCAATTTTCAATATTTTCGAATCGTTATTGTCATCAATTGGGACATCGATCGTCAGCTCGGCTGGAGAGGCTTGACTTTCTTTGGACTCATCATTATCTTCAGTGTCTCGAGGGTCAAGATCCTTCTGGAATAGGTTGTGGTGCCCGGGCCGAGGCCCAGGCGCTAATTGTCAATCGTCGGCAAAGCGGACGCGGAGAGATTCCCCCACGCTCTTTCCTTTCTCCCTCCTTTGCGCTTCTCGTAGTTCAGCAACATAACAGGCTCTCCCGGCAGCCTGGTCCCCTTGAATGACCCCAATCCCGTGGTCAGTAGGGAACTTTAGAGTCAAACACCACGGGGAAATTGCTGCCCTAAATTCTGCAAGGGCTGGTCGGCCCAAAAAGGCATTATAGGGTGAATGGATATCCAGGACAACAAACTGTAACATTCGGACTCTACGGCGTTCTCCGTTTCCCAATTCTACTGGCAATTCCACCATCCCGGTGGATATATTAGCACTTCCATCGAAGCCGTGGATCCTACATTGACAAGGCTTTAGATCTTTAGCTTCCATCTTCATCTAATCATATGCCCCTTTAAACAAGATGTTTACTGAGCTTCCATTGTCTACCAGGATCCTCTTCATCCAAGCAGGACCAACCTGGGCGGATATGACCAGTGGGTCTATGGTCGGGGCTTCGACTTTGTCAGCATCTCGGTTTCTAAATACGATATCATCCGCCATCGTCTTTTGTTGTTTAGCCGGAGCCCCTTCATCAAGTGTACTACAGCTTTCAAAACTTACGTGCCTGATCGAATTGGCGTATGATTCCATTTCCCTCCAACTTCGATCCGCTGGATGAGGGTCACCACTGACTGTATTTATGACCAACCTTCCGCTTGTACGAGCGGGCTCTTCCTGTCTTTCTTTGTTCTGCGCACGATTTTGGTTTGACGGGCCCACACCACCGGTTTGCGGTGCTCGCACAAATTGATCCAACTTCCTCTCTCTGATCAGTTTTTCAATAAGGTCTTGCAGATGCCTGCAGTCATTGGTGTTGTGTCCATAGCTTTCGTGAAATCTACAAAACTTCCCCGTTTGAATCTGTTTCTCCGATAATGACTTCGGAGTCGGCTTCTTATATTGCATCGCATTACAGGTTTGTAGATATACGTTTTCCAATGTCGTATTCAGTGGTGTATAGCTTTCGAACATTTGCGCCCTACGTCGCGGGCCACGGTTCTGATCCTGCTTCTTATTCCTATTATCGCCATTCCTTGGCTGGGTTTGATTGTTCTGAATATTCAACTACACTCTTCCTGAGCCCTCTCCTGACTGTTTAACCGCCACATTGCTTTGAACCCCTTCCTTGTTGGGCCTCGCATCGTCCTGCTTCCTAGATTGTTTCGCATCCTCACGCCTCAGGAATTGGGCGGCTTTGGAATAGAAACGATCCAACGATGCGGGAGGTTTTCCAGCTAGCCAGTTTCCAAAATCAGAGTGGGGTCAATCCCCTTAGTCAGAGCCATCAAGATTGAATTATCATTGGGGTTAGTAATTTCTACGCAGGCGGCGTTGAATCTTTCCAGGTATCGCCTGAGTGTTTCCCCAGGAGCTTGAGTGACACTAGATAAAGTGTTTACATCTTTAGGCCTGGCGATGTGCATACGGAATTGTTCGATAAACTTGGTTGCCAACTGGTCAAACGAGGAGATAGACCGTGGTGGTAATCGTGTAAACCACATTGTCGCAATCCCCCCCAAGGAAATTGGAAAATTACGGCACTTTACTGCATCATCAGCTCTTGCAGCAGTCATTGACCATTCGTACTTTAGAATATGCTGGCTAGGGTCGGAGTTTCCTTCATACATGGGCAAAGCAGGCATTCTGAATCGCCGGGGAGGCTCAGCATATAATATGTCATCGGTGAACGGGGTGTGACTTCGAGAGATCCCCCAATCGTCATTTGTCAATCCTTGACTTTCGCGAACCATTTGGCGGACCATAGCTGGGAGATCAGGTGTTGCTGTATTCGAAGGGTGTCGAGCCAAAGTGTGGTCGGGTTCCACAGTGCGAGGTGGGATCGGGCTCTGCCGACGATCCGAATCTCGCCTCCTTGGCTCGACATCTTCTGGGATATTCGGTCCTAGGACACGTTCCTGTGGGTGGTAATTTGGACTGGAGTGATTTCGGGTGTCAACTCCTGTGCCAACTGTAGTGGCTTGGTTATCTGCGGTGTGCTGTGGAACAGTGCCTCCTCGAGAGGAGGGTCCCGTATGAAAACTGGCAGAGGGGCCAAGTCTTATTTGCCCAACAGTCAACGTTTGCCGGAGACCAGAAGCATGCGCATGACTTCCGTCTAGCCTGGGGCGCGTGGATCTGTCGTCATAGTCGGATGAGGCAGAGCTTTCCGTGGAAGAATGTGGAGCGTGGTCCCTCTTTGATCTCCTTCGCCCTTGGTGGTTTAGTTGGTTAGCCAATTCAGCATTGACACGTAGCTGCTCAGTTAGCTGTTGTCGGCTTTTAGTTAATTCCTGCAGTAATGTTTGGAACTCCTGTCTTGTAACCGGACCCGACTGATCCGTTTGCCCAACGGCATCCTGATTGGCTGACTGTAGCTGTGCGGGATTCTGCCTATCCTGACCTTCTTGGTTATCAATGTTGGAAGTGGTTCTCGTACTAACCATCCTGAAGGTTGGATTCCTATCCTAGATTTTGAGAAAACCTGAAAAAGAATGGATGGAATCTGGATTTGAAGTCTGGATCTCCCTCTTAGATTTGTGCAATCCGGTATCGAAGATAGATCCACGGAGCGGGAGAAAGAACTGGTTCTTTTTCGTTCTCAGTGAAAGCACCAAAATGTTTGCACCAAAAGTGGGCGAACACCCTTCGGAAGTTTTTGAAGAGATAGTAAATGAAGAATTTGAATTGGAAATAGGGACTATCTAACAAAAACCCCAAGTCACAGAAAAGTAAATTGCGCAGAAGACAAGGATTTAGAGTGGTTCGGCTATGCGCCTACGTCCACTATGAAGTTTTTTCACTTTATTTCTTAATACTTGAAGATTACAAGTGCTTTTCAGCAAATTACAGCAGGAAATGGATTTAAATTCGAAATTGACAGCAATTGAGATAGCATGGAGTGATTCTAGCAGCGTTTAGACTTGTTCTTCTTCTCCAAATTCTCCGACCCCTTTTCTGAATGACCAGGGGGCTCTATTTATAGGTGTGGAAGGCCAAAATCCCGCCTAAATCATGGAGAGACTGCTTGGCACGTGACGGGGGGCCCACAGGCCCGCGTCCTTGAAGTGCGTGCCCAGTTTGGGATCGATTCGAAGTGAACTTCGAATCGATCAAAAAATTATCCAATTGCGATGAAACTTGGCGTGGACGTTCTTCATCATGTAGACAAACTTCTGTAAAAATTTCATGGGATTTGGATCAGTAGATTGGGAGTTATGATCGATTCGAGATGAGGCATCTCGGTACGCTAGTTAGTTCGAATCGATCCTCTGGGTCATTCGAATCCATATGTTTCGAATCCATATGGTTCGAACCCTTAGGTTCGAATCCATATGTTTCGAATCCATATGGTTCGAACCCATAGGTTCGAATCGAACCTGTTTTATGAGGGGGCGGGGACGCTTCGAATCGATGGCTCCAGATCGATTCGAAGTTGTTTTTAACGTGTAGGGTTCGAGGACAGCATGGATTCGAAGCTGTGATGGACTCGAAGCTTGTGATGGACTCGAAGCTTGTGATGGACTCGAAGCTTTCATCGATTCGAAGCGTATTTAGGCGGTGATGGATACAAAGTTTGATGGATGGATTCGAAGTACAAATTGGCTTGATGGATTCGAAGGAAGGCGTCGGCTGATGGATTCGAAACAGATGGTTTCGAACACGATGGGTTCGAACGCGATGGGTTCGAATATGATGGGTTCGAATCATGATGGGTTCGGACCGAGCAATGTGCACCTTCTTAACTTGAATCCATCATATCTTGAGCATATGACCTCGGATTGACTTGAAATTTGAATCGGTGGCTTCTATGGTCTTTCTTGTTACGCCCTATCAATTGTGGCCCAATCCGGATTCGGACAGAATTCATCGATATCCATAGCGGAGTGAAGTACGATCAATCTCTGAGGCGAACTGTCTTCTGTCTTTGACCAATCTTTTGGTATCACGGCTTTTGTCCAAAAAGCGGGATAACATAAAATACAATAAAAATCGCTCAGGCCTATCATTTCAGCCCATAACGATTTTTCCCTAATCTAAAGTCCGTTTGGGTATGTATCATTTCAACCCATAGTGATTCTATTCTAATAGGGAACTTGCAGTGTGAATATATGCATAAACAATATAAACAATGCCAGTGTCACAATATAATGTCATATATCACATGTCGGGTGATAATTAACAGTTTTAACATGGTAATAACATGGCATAGCATATCATATGATCATCATCAACTTGCATAACATTTTACATTACTAAACACTTGTCATCAATTCACTATTTCATAAGTATAAATGTCAGAGTGAGAAAGACTCACCTTTTACGAAGCTAGAGACAAACAACACACACAAGAGCGATTCCAAAGGCACGACAAGCACGATTTGATTTGAATTGATGGAGACCCTTGTAAACACCACAAAATATAACATACATAAGCACAAACATAGATATCGACATACAAATATAATCAACAACTTTAGTTTGCAGAACAGTTGCAAAACAAGAGAGATGACCAAACCTTAGAAGCAAAAGACTTGCACACGACAACATAAGCTTGTCACATGATCAAATGGGCTTGCTCTCATCATACTAGGCTCAGCCTAGATGCCAACATGGCTCAGGTTTGGGTCAATATGGGTTCATATGGCTCGGTCTAACTTGGATATGAAGGAGTGGAAGTTGTGACATGAGAAATACAGAAGTCAAGGCAATTAAGTGGATTTTTGGTGCAACTATAGGTTCGGCCTACCATGGCTTGGGCTTGGTCATGCAAGGGGATGGTCAGGTGGTGGATGGAGTGGCGGCCAGAGGTGGTGGAGGGACTGGTGGCGGCGGCCATGGAGGTGGTTTAGGTTAAAAATGAAGGCTATGGCCTTAAGGGTTTGGCTAGGCTAGTTTGGTGGAACTTTTGTGCAAATTTTGTGTTGCAACATCAACGGATGGTCATGGCTACTGTCTTGGTCAGTGGAGAGGCTTATGAGCTGCTGGAGATGATGGTGGAGAGGATGGTAGTGGTGGTGGTAGAGGCTAGGCCTAGCAAAACACAAGAAGGATCAATGCAAAAATCAATTGGAAAATCATAAAAACAAGAAGAAAGATGATAGAATTTACCAAATTTTTGTAAAACAAATGACCATGAGTTTTTTTCTCAAGAAATATGATAAAATTTTCGTGAGAAAGAGTGAGGAATGTGGCTGAAAGATGGAGTAGGGTACGGCCAAAGCATTGATGAATGCAGTTTGGAAAGTGAAAGGTCGGAATGCAAAAGGACTAAGCATACAAAAGATCTCAAACTCTTCATATATTCATTATTTCTTTTTAAATTTTTATATAACTGAAAAACATATATAAATTCAGTTGAAATACGAAAATATAGTAAATAAACAAAAATAAATAAATTAATTATTAATTATATATAGTGTAATTAAATAAAACAGCAAAATTTGCAACTAGTCTTGAAAATATGAAAAATAAGTGCAATGAACTTGGGAAAATTTTTATGTACTTAAAAATATTTATAAATAAAGATAATAACACAAAATAAAAAGGAAATCACAAAAATGAATAAATAAATTTTAATTTAAATATAGTTTAGATGAAGAAAATAGCAGAAAAAGGAAAACAGCCTTTTAAAAATAGGAAATCATCATAGCAAATTTTAGAAAAATTCTATTATCATTTCAAAAATATTTAAAAGTCAAAATATACATAATATAACATATTAAAACATATTAAAATAAAATATGACAAAGAAAAATAAAATTTATACAATTTAAAATAACAAAATTGCAAAATAAACAATTTATACTCAAAATTGAAATGTACATATCTTTTGCAGTTTAACTCCGTTTTCCACGAAACAAAAAGCAATGTTCAAGTTATTAAATCTATTTTCATAATAAAAGATAAAATTTAAAATTTCAAACTTTTAAATTTTTAAGTTAAAAGTCAAAGTTTGACTATTTTGACCAAAATCAACATTTTCTGGAAATATTCAATTTATGCATGTTTGAAATTCTAATCCACATCAAAATCAACACTTATATTTAAATTAAAAAAATATATTAATTTTAATAAATAAAATAAAGTTTTTAAATTAGGAATTTAAATTAAAATAATTAAAATATACAATTACAATAATCAGAAAATACAGGGTTGTTACACTCTCCCCCACTTAAAACTTTTCGTCCCCGAAAAGGAATGAGGTACGGGAAAGCGCGGAAAAAGATTGAATGAAATAGTATTAAGACAAGATGACAAGAAGATTAAAATTATACCTGATAACTGTTGCTATAGGTAAGTTTAACAAGGTGGAGATGATCTTTCCAACATCCTCCAGAATCAAGAACACAAGCATGAAAAAATATCTTTTAGAATCTGATTCACCCTTCCCGTTTAACCGACGGTCTGTGGATGGCAAGCAGTGCTTAGATTCAAAGATGAGTACCAAAGATTATTAAAGATTATAGAAAGATTTCTAAACAGACTGGTATAAGCAATAACTTCTCATTCTGTAGCAAGACAAGGGAAATTAGGACAACCAAAAGATAGTTTGAAAAACAAAATAAGATAATAAATTTGAAACCATAAAATTTCAACTTAAACTGAAAATTAATTTTACATAAGTCAAATAAATCTTAAGCGTCTCTAATTTCATTATCTTATCATCCAATTATCTTAAATTAACAAATCCCTAAAATCATGTATTTGAAAAATCTTTTATTATACTCAAAATGTGCCAAATAAAATTTAATTCTTCTTCACTACTAATTAAAATTAAATTTATTCCTCTCAATATATTTTATCACCTATGTTAAATATACTCACACTCATTGCAACTGCCTTAAATTTATTCTTAGTTCCTTTATCATCATTTTATATTGTAAATTATTCCATTACCCTTTTTCTTTATTTACCTCTGTTAATCCTTTTATAACTTAAATTTAAGTATATAACATTTATAATAACCACTCAAATTTTATTTATAAAATCTTTTTTTATATTGTATATTATCCAATTACATATTCAACTTTTGAAAATTAAGGTAAATTATATTGGAATGAAATTGTGTATTATACAAATAAAACTTTCTAATTAAATTATTTCAAGCTTGAATATTAATCCGAATCTTGAAATTATACTTAGAAATTATCTTTGAAGATAAAATTTAGGAATTAAATTTCCGATAAATTCCAAACTATTTAAGATAAATAAATGCTCATATACTATATATATATATATATATATATATATCCATTCAAATTTAAATCATATATCAGCATATGTTATAAATCCATTCTTATTTTAGAAATTAAAATCAATTAAATTTTCCCAAAACAAAACTGTAGCAAGACTACAGAATGGTCTCTTCACTTCGAAACTCGAAAATGAACGTCGATGATGCTGTAGTCATCACCGAAATTATTTTCCAGCGACAAAGAGAAAAGCACTAAATTTAAATTTAAAATTCTTTGGGAACAAATTTCTATTCGAAAATACTTTAAATAATATATTCTTTAAAACTTTGAACACAAAGTTTGAAATCCATCGAAAATTAAATTCTCAAATTCTTGTTTTACATTCATTTTAAATTTCCAAATAAATTTATAACCATGTTTTATAGTTCAATTAGATATATGAAATAATAGAAAATGATATATAAAACAAATATTATTTCTTAACAACCAATTCAAATAAAATCCAGATAAAGATTTATAATATAGTTACAAAATTTATTTCACAAAATTTGTTTCCTTACTAAATTTTAAAAACATATTGTGTCAGTTTGCTCTGTTCAAGTGTTTTGGAAATCTTATCGATAACGTTGATCAGACGAATCGATTAGAAACCCAAATCAACATCAACAACTCAAACAACACAATATATAAAACATTTTAAATATTAGTTTACAAATACACTTCAAGAATAATTTGAAGATAATTTGGAAACAAAGATGAGATAATTAATAACAGAATAGAACGGTGGATAAGCTTATATAAATCGCGGGCAAGCTTAACCCGGTCAACCGTGACTTAAAGAATAAGACCGATGTGGATTTCTTGGGTAAATCGACATTCGATCTCAAGATGTAGAGTTCGAAATTATAAGAGATACTAGCATCTAAACCGAGGATATAGAATCGCTGGAGAATCGATGTTGTTGTAAAGGAGTTTTCCCCTTTACAAATAAATTTGAGGTTGGCGAGACCGCCGACTCATTATGAAGATCTTTTGAAGTTGAGTTATGGGGTACTCCAGAAACAAAAGAAGATAAATAGTGAGGGACACGAATGGATTTTGAAACCACAGGGGATGTTCCAAAATTCAAAGGAATCGAGTCAAAAAGGAAGAGGTTTAAACTCGAATGAAAGTGATTCTGTAAATACATTTACCCTATATAATGAGTTTTGCCTAGAGCTACCAAAGCTCTGATACCAACTGTAACGACCCGATATTTTCAACCATTCGCATCCGCACATGTCGGACTTGAATTGCTCAAAATACCGCGTTGTAAATAAAATTTGGCAAATCTCAGAATATACAGTAAATACATAATCACAGATCACAGACACAGAGTATTTAATAATGCAGCGGAATTTAAAAGAAATAGTAGTTCATGAAGCTACTATATAAAAATAAGATACATCAGTGTTAAACATGATACAACAAAAAGTAACAAGATACATCAGGTACAAATCAGAATACATCACTGAAATCACTGGATACAGAAAGCAAAATGGATGGCTGGATCTTCAAGGAAAGCTCCAACTCCGAAGGTGAATCTTGAATGCTAACTCACTCAATCTGACTCGAGCGTAAAGCAAAACACAAAACACTCGAGTCAGGACATAAATACTTATGAACTATAAATCAACTCAAATGAACAGTAACAAAAATGCATCAGTAACTTAAAGGATGCTTGGGATCGCCCATCCTTTAAGGATCCGTTAAACTATTTACTATGTAGTAATATTGCGCTATTATAATAATGTCTACAGTAAAATAAACATACTTTTAAATAGAGTTCCGGGCTACCCATATCACCCTTCACACATAATAGTCCCAGTAGTCCATCCAATATCATGTCATCTCCACTCCGGGTGACTGTCAGAGGATACCACACGGGCTACGGGAGAAAAACAAACTCGTAGTAAAGGCTCGGTATGCTAGGTGACACGGCACACAAGGCAATGCCAGGGTAGATATACCAATTACGCACATGGGCTGGTGGTAACGCAGCAGCCGCATACGCCCACCTCGGAAAACACTCCCATATCAAAATCGGAGGATGGCCATCTAATCAATCACCAGTAAGAGTATAGTATCGAAGGAATGTGTCCGATAGGAGGAATGACCTCACTTGGCCCGAGATCGCTCCTGTTTTAGCCACCTTATGCCAACTCACGGGAGTTGGGTCCACGTAATATACCTCAAGAACGTCGCCACCATCCTACTTCATTCTGGAATCTCCACCGCGTACACGGTTGTTAAAGTGGTTTTCAGAGTTGGCAGAGAGTATGACAACTTCCGATCCCGGTCTCTTTAACAACCAAACGTTATTATAACGCCGTGGTCATTTCAAAATAGTTTATACTTTAAAAAGATCAAATCATTTCATTTCAAACTATATTTCTTCCAGAATAGTTTATACTTCGAAACCAAAACCATTTTTATTTCAAAACTATTTATTCAATCAAATAGTTTGTACTTCAAAACCAAAAACATTTCAAACATATATTCATTTCAAAATCATAATATTTTCAAAGTATAACTCTTTCGAAACCAAAAATACTTGAAACAATTACACTTTGAAAATCATAACATTTCAAAATCATACATTTGAAATCATCGGATATTCATTTAACTCTTTACATTTTACAATTCATTCAATTAATCCCAAATTTTCAATTTCCAACTTAATTCAATTCAAACCATCAGTTTCAATTAAATTTCCCAATAACCATTTCAAATCATATCATTTTCAAATATAGATTTGATCCACAAATTAAATTATTCAATTTTTAATAAATTTCAAAGCTTTAATATCCCGCATTTCAAAACTAAATTTTATAATTTCATACATCTCAAATCTAGTTTCATTATTACTTAGTTTTGAAATATTCATTTCATAAATCAAATACTATTTAAATAAACTCAATTTACAATTAAACTAAATATCCTTTCATACCAATATAAACTTCAAATATTCATTTATCAAAAGTACATATCATTCTAATTCATATTCTTTATCAAAATAAAGATCAAATCATTTCCAAACCTTATTATCAAATCATTATTTGAATTCAAATTCAAATACTCAAATTTAAATATCATTTTTAAATCAAATAAGTCATTCATTTGTTATTTCAAGTATCATTACAAAATACATTAAAAATTCCATTCAAAATTCATTTATCTCATTACATTTCATTCCATTTAACACATAACCAAGTAAACCTTACTTAAATTCAAATTCAAATTTAAATTCCTTAAAAATTCAAATTTAAGTATTAAAATATATTCAAAACTTCTTAATTTTCACAATTAATCAATTTCCAAAATTTAAATCATTTAACACTTTAAAATATAACTCAAACAGTGTTAAAACTATAACATTTCAAACATTGTCAAATTATAGCAACGACAACATTTATAAAGTGCTATCGTAGCTTATAGCTTCCAAAAATGGTTTAGTTCAAGAATAACGGCATTTATAAAATGTCGTAATAGATATTTAGTTATTTCAAACATTGTTAAATTCAACACAATAGCATTTAAAAGTGCTGTCAAAAGACTACAACATTTTGAAAATGCTATGAATTCCAGATTTCATTTTTGCTTTTCAAAAAAAATAATAAAACTCCAAATTTTATTATAACTCAAAAATCATATTTCTAGACTTCAAAATTTCACATTTAAAATCATTTTAACATATGATTTAACACAACAAAATTTTTAGATCAAATATTCAATTTAAAAACTCCATTCATTTATTAAGTCAAAATTCACTGTTTATTAACATACAAATTAAATAAAACTTAAAATTTTACTTCAAATATAATTTTAAAACTTTAAATTTAATTTCCATTATTTATTTACATTTTAAAATAAAGTTTAAAGTCTAAAATCTCAATTATTTCACATTTTCGTACTCAAATTCACAATTTCAAGACTTAATATTTAATTTTCTTAAAACCATAAAATATATATTTTTAAATCAAAATTTCATACTTTTAAAAATACATATTTTAATAAATATCATTTAAAAATATACCACGGGGTCTGTATATAATTTTCTAACCTAGGTCAAGTGATACGGATATATATCATTTCAATCCGCAGTTTACAAAGAAAACCCGGGTTCTATCATTTCAAACCCGCGATCCCAAGTCAAATAAAATACAATAAAAATCGCTCAGGCCTATCATTTCAGCCCATAACGATTTTTCCCTAATCTAAAGTCCGTTTGGGTATGTATCATTTCAACCCATAGTGATTCTATTCTAATAGGGAACTTGCAGTGTGAATATATGCATAAACAATATAAACAATGCCAGTGTCACAATATAATGTCATATATCAAATGTCGGGTGATAATTAACAGTTTTAACATGGTAATAACATGGCATAGCATATCATATGATCATCATTAACTTGCATAACATTTTACATTACTAAACACTTGTCATCAATTCACTATTTCATAAGTATAAATGTCAGAGTGAGAAAGACTCACCTTTTACGAAGCTAGAGACAAACAACACACACAAGAGCGATTCCAAAGGCACGACAAGCACGATTTGATTTGAATTGATGGAGACCCTTGTAAACAACATAAAATATAACATACATAAGCACAAACATAGATATCGACATACAAATATAATCAACAACTTTAATTTGCAGAACAGTTGCAAAACAAGAGAGATGACCAAACCTTAGAAGCAAAAGACTTGCACACGACAACATAAGCTTGTCACATGATCAAATGGGCTTGTTCTCATCATACTAGGCTCATCCTAGATGCCAACATGGCTCAGGTTTGGGTCAATATGGGTTCATATGGCTCGGCCTAACTTGGATATGAAGGAGTGGAAGTTGTGACATGAGAAATACAAAAGTCAAGGCAATTAAGTGGATTTTTGGTGCAACTATAGGTTCGGCCTAACATGGCTTGGGCTTGGTCATGCAAGGGGATGGTCAGGTGGTGGATGGAGTGGCGGCCAGAGGTGGTGGAGGGACTGGTGGTGGCGGCCATGGAGGTGGTTTAGGTTAAAAATGAAGGTTATGGCCTTAAGGGTTTGGCTAGGCTAGTTTGGTGGAACTTTTGTGCAAATTTTGTGGTGCAACATCAACGGATGGTCATGGCTACTGTCTTGGTCAGAGGAGAGGCTTATGAGCTGCTGGAGATGATGGTGGAGAGGATGGTAGTGGTGGTGGTAGAGGCTAGGCCTAGCAAAACACAAGAAGGATCAATGCAAAAATCAATAGGAAAATCATAAAAACAAGAAGAAAGATGATAGAATTTACCAAATTTTTGTAAAACAAATGACCATGAGTTTTTTTCTCAAGAAAGATGATAAAATTTTCGTGAGAAAGAGTGAGGAATGTGGCTGAAATATGGAGTAGGGTACGGCCAAAGCATTGATGAATGGAGTTTGGAAAGTGAAAGGTCGGAATGCAAAAGGACTAAGCATACAAAAGATCTCAAACTCTTCATATATTCATTATTTCTTTTTAAATTTTTATATAACTGAAAAAAAATATAAATTCAGTTAAAATACGAAAATATAGTAAATAAACAAAAATAAATTAATTAATTATTAATTATATATAGTTTAATTAAATAAAACAGCAAAATTTGCAACTAGTCTTGAAAATATGAAAAATAAGTGCAATGAACTTGGGAAAATTTTTTATGTACTTAAAAATATTTATAAATAAAGATAAGAACACAAAATAAAAAGGAAATCACAAAAATAAATAAATAAATTTTAATTTAAATATAGTTTAGATGAAGAAAATAGCAGAAAAAGGAAAACAACCTTTTAAAAATAGGAAATCATCATAGTAAGTTTTAGAAAAATTCTATTATCATTTCAAAAATATTTAAAAGTCAAAATATACATAATATAACATATTAAAACATATTAAAATAAAATATGACAAAGAAAAATAAAATTTATATGATTTAAAATAACAAAATTGCAAAATAAACAATTTATACTCAAAATTGAAATGTACATATCTTTTGCAGTTTAACTCCGTTTTCCACGAAACAAAAAGCAATGTTCAAGTTATTAAATCTATTTTCATAATAAAATTTAAAATTTAAAATTTCAAACTTTTAAATTTTTAAGTTAAAAGTCAAAGTTTGACTATTTTGACCCAAATCAACATTTTGTGGAAATATTCAATTTATGCATGTTTGAAATTCTAATCCACATCAAAATCAACATTTATATTTAAATTAACAAAATATATTAATTTTAATAAATAAAATAAAGTTTTTAAATTAGGAATTTAAATTAAAATAATTACAATATACAATTACAATAATCAGAAAATACAGGGTTGTTACAACTATCAACACCATCACTTCACCCGGAGGAACAGGTTTATAAACTCTCCCTGAACAACAAAACATGGCTTCAACACTGACTGCCTAAGGACTCCACAATAGGAATTCAATCTATTCTTTTACAAGGAGATAATTTGACTCTATATTGCGCCTTATATGCATTATTGACTACTCGCACTGGAGTACAACTTCCATAACCTTTAAAAATAATGCAGAATGAGTGTGCAGAGGTTAGGAAGTGAATTAGGACCAAACTCATATATTATGGAGTGACACATTGCTGGTTTAAATTTTTTTTGGAACAATTATGGAATTGCAAACATTTGGAAGCAATATGAGAAAGTTTTAGAGAGTAGGATTGTAATTTTATTTTGGGACAGTAGGAGGAAGCCAATAAATTGTCGCAATCCTTTAGAAATTCCCATTAGAAAAGATGCATTCCTTGGAAATTTGCAATTCGTTGAATGAACACTTAAATAGCCACTTGAATTATTCGTTATGCAATGGTAGTATAACATAGCCATTGGCCTTGAAATTAAAGTTCTAGGTAGCTTGGTTGATAAGCATGCGACCTCTCCCCTCTATGACCAGGGATCAAATCCTGACTGGTTCATTATTCCAAAAATTTAATTAAGTTTTCTATAGAATAATAAAGAGCACTATCCAAACATTATCAAATTTGGTTGTAGTGTGGTTGATGAGTAATGTGCATCTCTCCTTGGTGGTGTCGGTTCAAATCTTGCCTTAGTCGTTATTTTTGCAATTTTAATTTCTGTTCTTCTTTAGATGAGTAACCGTGTGTAACGCTTGCGGATTTTCGTTGCCGAAAAACCGAATAGTTATGGGTTTTAAAAAGAAAATTTAAGAAAAGAAAAAGAAAGAAATTAGGGAGGAGAGAAGAAGATAGGAAATTTTAAAATAGAAAGAAAAAGAGAATAGAGAAAAAGGAGAAAAACAGAAGAAAATAGAACGGGACAGAAAGGAATAACGGAACAATATCAGAATCTCACAATTCACAGCGGAACAACATATAATAATAAATGAATAATCTTTAAACAAAGGACTATATCAGTTATTACATTATCATCATATTACATCACATCATATCATCAGAGTGTACAACAACATACATCAACAAACAGCGGAAAAGAAATACTATATAAACTAGTAATACACCATGTCATCCAGCTTGCCTCCAGCAACTCCAGAATATCCAGAATATCCTGATATACCTTAACTCTTAACTGCCCGTGTGGAAATTGGTGGGCACCCAGAGTTTAGGAAGGAAAACAATAAACTCCAAGTCAGTCATGTGACTGGTGTGAGAACTCAAAACAGTTTATTTATCTTTAAAATCAAAATAGAGGAATATTTTTAATCAATTCGCAATGCTTTTAAAAATGAGACTACCATAAGGCCTCCCGCACACACACACACATGCAAACGCAGAATCGGAGGAGATTTCTCCTTATGATAGTCAAAGATGCTTGATACGCATTTAAAATAACATTTGATATTATTACTAGTGCATAGTGTATAACAAATTCATTTCGAAAGTAGAATATAAATCTTAGCCAACATACGACCATTATCGTATGCCTACTATAGCTAACTATGTTCAATAGCAGGTTACCGCCACATTCCATAGCAGGTTATACAACTAAAACCGTACAAGTCTCGTATTGTTTCTTTGGATTTCCAACGAATGGTCAGGCCAAGGAACTTCCCATTGCCACATGAGAATGCCTCTGGATGGACATCCCCGAGAACCAAACCGGATCTCTACCAACACAAGGCCGGGTTACTCCTAACTGAGTAACAACTGACCGAATATGCCATCCCCCGGTCCTTTGGGACCTTTATCACCGAGCGCTCGATATCCAACATCACACCATAATAAATAGAGTGTTTTCAACATGAGTAAGTATCTGGGCTCCATACCATGATACCACCCCTTTCCAGAAGGAAATGCACATACCCTAAGGGGAGCTACAGCAACCCCTAATAACCTTGCCGCATCTTTCCTGTTTTGACCATTTCCGGGATGTGAGGCTCGACGAAGTCACGTCCACAAAAACACACTTTGTACAAAAAGCCGTGCTTTGGGTCAACAAATGATCAACACAATGATCACTAAGATAGACGATCAAATAAATGATCCTATCACAAATAATCAACACAATGATCATTTCAGCATCACTCAGCATGTCACATTACCAAAATGGGATATATTGCTGATAACTTCAACTATATAACCTTTGAGCTCGTACGTCTCAAAGAAGGGTGTTAAGCAAAGAATAAATTCTCCGCCACCAACAGAAATATATTTGAATGAAATCGGCTTTATATCTCAAATTGTAATGTCAGGCATACAATCCATACAAGTCTGTTCCGGGATCGAACAGAACCGAAGGCACTTACAAAGAAGTCCTTGCAATCCGGATATTCACAATCCTGATCGGATTCACCATCGCATATGGAGAACTCAATACCGTAGCTACTCGGTGCAGAGTCAATCGATAGTTCATCCTATCACTTTCGCAAATACCGGTCTTCAACACCGATCTTCAAATGCAATTCACAACGACGTATCACATATTCGGAGTGGGTTATACGACCCCATGGTCCTTTCCCGGTTAACCCGAATAGTGAGCGCTTATTCAAAAATAAGTGTGCATTCAAATTCAATCAATTCACATCAAATACCCATTCAAAGGGAAATATTGATAGTCGGTTATTGAACTATCACTGGATATGCACACATCACCAGATTCCAAATAATTTTCCAAATTATTTATTTTCCAAAATATCTTTACAAGATATAAAATTCCAACACTTCAAAAATAAATCAATATTTATTTTCAAACAAATTTCACTTTCACATATAAATTCCATAATGAATTTATACTTCAAAATATCCATGCATATATGATTTCAACTATTCATTTCAATTTATCTTCAAAAAGATAAATTCTAATTTTTCACTTCATATTGGAAAACATTCCCATACTTATTAAATAAGTAATTCACAATCTTTTATTTTCAACACTTAGAAAATATTCAATACACTTAAACCGAATTAAGTATATATTTCTTTCTTTAAGGAAATCATTCACTTAACATATTTATTTGGGCCAAAACGAATGTTGCGTAAAACATCGTTACGACAACCCAAAATCACTAGTATAGGGATTCGAAATTAAAATAGATATATAAATCCCAATACTAAACCAAAACATTTCCTTTAACGTGTTATTCACTATTCAAAAATGTGAATATACCACGTTAATGAACATCATCCTTTTATTCATTTTAATTCAAAGGATTATTCACTATTCGAAAATGTGAATATAACTCCATTAATAGGTTTCAACAATTAACTTATCAAAATAAGTCGTTTGCGAATTTATAAAACAACGTTTATAAATTCCATTTCTATTTATTTATAAAAACTTCCTTTTTATAAATTCCTTTATTAACCTATTCCAGTTTATAACTCAATTATAAACTACAAGTTCATATTATAAGTTAATTACTTATAAAACGATTATTTTACAAAATCGTTCATTTAACTTCCCAAATTATTAATCTTAACTTATAAGATTGTTTATTTATCCAAAATTCATTCTTTCGATAACTTTATAAATTTTATAAACCTATTACTTATAAAATTTCATTTATAACTTCACAGTTTATAATTTCATAAATTTCATTCATTTAGGAAATTCATTTTCACTACATTCAAACACTTATAAAAACTCGTTTTATAATGTCTATTTTTCAATTTATAAATATCTATTTATAAATTTCTTAATATAAATTAATTTATATTATTCTTTTAAACGTCTTTAAATTCCTTTAAAATTTCACCGTTCTCTTGATTTATAAAATAATCAAATTTTATAAATCTTATATTCAAACTTTTAATAATAAACTCAAAAATCCAGTTTAAACTATTTTATAACATCATTAGTTCATATTTCTCAAAAATCAGCTTTTAACTATATTTCTCAAAAATCATAATTTTTATAACTTTAAAAATTATAACGTTCATTTATTTATAATGGATCAATTCCAAAAATATAGTATATTTTCAAAATCACTTTTAAAATCATTTTTAAAATCCCAAAATCTGGGTCCAATGATGCTACACACCAAATAGTCAATCACGACTAACAACGATATCATATATCGATATGATAATCCATCAAATATCAAAATATCTGAAATAAAATAAATACTGTTGAGGAATCCAGTTGGATCCCTCCAACCTGTTTTCCTGCATCCAAAAACATTAACACAATACCAATTTCGCTCCAGTACGAAATTATCGCGGTATATGTTCTTAATAAATATTATCCGCTTAATAACGGCGTAATAGGGTCTCATCCGCTAAACAAAAAATGCGGGAAATCAATCAACTGCAATATATACATATGCCAATATATATATATTGATATTATATATAATACCAATTTCACTGTTTATGAAATATTCGCGGTATATGTTTATAATAAATAACATCCGCTTACTAACGGCGCATAATGTCTATTTTAACAATCAATAGATATTAATCAACATTCAAACATGCATTCAAATATTTTAAATCTAACTATTTAAAATAAAATCGAAATCTATTCGATTGAGTGAGAAGTTCTCACCTTGGTTTTAATTTCGTTTTAGCTTTTATTTCGAATAAAATTAAACGCGCGTTTAATTTTACCCGAAATTCTCACTAACTCCAAATGACTCCAAACCAACTCCATCGCGTAGTGCTCGTCCATACGATTCCAACGCAACTGAGTTTGCATTTTTTCGACCTCGTATGAAAAAGATATCAATTTATGAAGTTCGTACACGATTTATACACACAAATCAACACAAACTTAATAAATTTTTTAACTCAACACACCTCAGCCCTTAGATCCATCACCTGCAGATCTTGGCCGTTCTCCCCCTTCATCTTCTTCACGTAACATCTACAGGCCTAAGGCCGAACATCAAACCCACTAGCACAATTCTAGGGTTTAATTATACATCTCCATCACTCAACTAAATTCGATCACACCAACGCCAATGCGAAGCACACGACGAGAGCTATCTCCACCTGCCACCATTGGAAGTTCGGCCCCCCCCCTAGCCTAGGGTGGCGTGCGCAGGTCCCCCCTGTCGGCCCCCCTATCTCCTCCCCTGGTGCTCCATTTTACATCACAGCCGTTCACATCGAAGCTCTCATCTCCCTCTACGTCTTTCATGTTGAAACCTTAGCCTAATTGTCGACGGATTGGAAGAAATCGAGGAGGGAATGAGATTGAATTCTGGCCATTCATATAGGAGGTGGCGGCTGTAGCTGCTTGCTAGGGTTTGGTGTTATTTTTTTTATTTATTTGTGAATGGTGCTATTTATAAGAACGAGCAAGCGTAAACACTATTCATCCCGGGAATTCCGAACTCCGATTTAGACGCCGTAACCAGCGTACCTAGGGTTTATCCCGCGTTCCGGACACAATGGAACAGGTTTTGGAAGCTAATTCGGAAGTATGTGCGAGTTATGGCTGAAAACGCTCAATTTGAATTAAACCGATTTAAGTCGATTTCTAGGCGTTTTAATTTGTACCGGACAAACGGTAAATCCAATTGACTTGAAATTTGAAACCTTACAATAATATCACATTACGGATCCGATGAAACTGGTTTCGTCGAATTCCGAGACTTTTTGAAAAATGGCTATTTTACAGTCGATTATTTAATATTAAAATATTCAATTTTCACAAATTTACTTTTAATTCGATTTTAAAAGTTCTAAAATATTTCTATAACTTCCATATGATAAAATAAAATTTTCCAAATTATTTTCAATCATATTTAACTCAATTTTAAATTATTTCCATAATTTAACGTATTAAATTATCGATTTAATTATTCAATTAAATCCAAAAATTCAAATAAAAATTTATTTGACTTATAAATTCAATTATTAATATTTAAAATTAATTAAATATTCAAATTTAAATTATTAAAAATTCTGGGTCGTTACAATCTTTTCCCCTTAAAAGAATTTCGTCCTCGAAATTACAAGTAAGAAAGTTACAGAATCTATTAATTTTCCAAAATTCATAATTAAACTTCTTTCAATAACTTTACCAAGTTTTCAAATCATACTTAGTTATCTTTTCAAAAGCAACTACTATTGTTTAACTTTCAATTTCAAATCAAAGTTAAAGTTTTCAAAACTTTCCAAATTTTCTCAAAATTTTTCTAACGCCTTAAATTTTCGGAAAAATTCGCCATGTCTCCTTTGCGCAGCTCGATCCGAAAAAAAAAATGACAGTATATATATCACAAATATACATCTCATCAAGTAATGAGGCATCCCGCAGGGAAAAAAGTATAAAAGTGCGATATTTAATCCGAGATATGTACCTTATATTTTTATTAGCAAGCATATACGGCTAATATAGCGCTAAAGCGAACTCCAAATGCGAAGCAAACGTGATCCGCACCTACTAAACTCAACAAACAACATGAGAACATGCACATATGCAAATAATCTCAATATACAATATATAGCAACATAACAATATATGCCAACATATCAAATGCAACTAAACAATAAATGCAAACATTACCCAACCAACATCCATAATCAATCAATATTCCTTCATATTCTCATTAATATTTAATGAAATAGGTTTTCACTATCAAATCACATTTGATTTGTTTACATTGGATTTACTAACATTCATTCTCAATTCTAATTAGTTTCAATTTGTTAACATTCACTAATTACATCCAATTCACATTCAATTCTATTCAAATTTATTTACTTTCCATTTGAATTCAATTACATAGCTTTTAATTTCATTAATACTTAATGAATTATATGCAACCAATCAACAATCATATAACAATCAATGTATATTAATTATAACCAAATTCCTTTGCTTATATTCATTCTCATTCAATTTATTCAACTTCTAATAACATTTGATTTCAATGAATTTATACTTTCATTCATTATTTCATATCAATTTTAATTACATTCAATTGATTAACATTCAATCCATTCATTCAATTCAATTACAAAGTTGAATTTCATTTACATAACTTAAGTTCATATTTCTTTTAATCTACTTGATTTATTTACTTCGATACCAAAATCAATTCCATACAACAACTCTTAAGTTATATTTACATTTAAACATCACTTAGTTTTACATAACTTAAATTCCCACTTGTAAATAAATTCAGATTCCAACTCTAAAGTAAATTTTCATTTAACTTTAAATTCATTTTTATTTACAACTCATATTCATAAATATATTCATATAGTTTCACTTCTTATATATATAAGTTTATTTCACAATTGTAAACACTTTAATTATAATTTTATTCTTATAATTCTTTTGCTTATACAATTACTCTTTTATTTAGATTATTCAACAACTAAACAATCAACTTATATATACACTTTAATAATTCTGAAAAATTATTCCTTTATATATAAAAATATAATCGAGGCAAAATTATTTCATTTACCCAATTTTAAAATCAATATTATGTCGAATTGTTCTATTCAAGTGTTTAGAAACCCCTTCGGCAAAGTTGTACATACCGTGCTGAGGAAGGTTCATATGCCACTCAATAAACCAATCATCACAATATAAAACAATTTCATATTCACTAACAAATACGCTCTCATAGCTATTATTACACTCAAACTCATTCTAGAGTACTGCTGACTCTATCTAACGAGTAATACCCTACAGAACCATGGTTGTCGCTTAACCATCAGCTCTGATACCAAATGTAACGCTTGCGGATTTTCGTTGCGGAAAAACCGAATAGTTATGGGTTTTAAAAAGAAAATTTAAGAAAAGAAAAAGAAAGAAATTAGGGAGGAGAGAAGAAGATAGGAAATTTTAAAATAGAAAGAAAAAGAGAATAGAGAAAAAGGAGAAAAACAGAAGAAAATAGAACGGGACAGAAAGGAATAACGGAACAATATCAGAATCTCACAATTCGTAGCGGAACAACATATAATAATAAATGAATAATCTTTAAACAAAGGACTATATCAGTTATTACATTATCATCATATTACATCACATCATATCATCAGAGTGTACAACAACATACATCAACAAACAGCGGAAAAGAAATACTATATAAACTAGTAATACGCCATGTCATCCAGCTTGCCTCCAGCAACTCCAGAATATCCAGAATATCCTGATATACCTTAACTCTTAACTGCCCGTGTGGAAATTGGTGGGCACCCAGAGTTTAGGAAGGAAAACAATAAACTCCAAGTCAGTCATGTGACTGGTGTGAGAACTCAAAACAGTTTATTTATCTTTAAAATCAAAATAGAGGAATATTTTTAATCAATTCGCAATGCTTTTAAAAATGAGACTACCATAAGGCCTCCCGCACACACACACATGCAAACGCAGAATCGGAGGAGATTTCTCCTTATGATAGTCAAAGATGCTTGATACGCATTTAAAATAACATTTGATATTATTACTAGTGCATAGTGTATAACAAATTCATTTCGAAAGTAGAATATAAATCTTAGCCAACATACGACCATTATCGTATGCCTACTATAGCTAACTATGTTCAATAGCAGGTTACCGCCACATTCCATAGCAGGTTATACAACTAAAACCGTACAAGTCTCGTATTGTTTCTTTGGATTTCCAACGAATGGTCAGGCCAAGGAACTTCCCATTGCCACATGAGAATGCCTCTGGATGGACATCCCCGAGAACCAAACCGGATCTCTACCAACACAAGGCCGGGTTACTCCTAACTGAGTAACAACTGACCGAATATGCCATCCCCCGGTCCTTTGGGACCTTTATCACCGAGCGCTCGATATCCAACATCACACCATAATAAATAGAGTGTTTTCAACATGAGTAAGTATCTGGGCTCCATACCATGATACCACCCCTTTCCAGAAGGAAATGCACATACCCTAAGGGGAGCTACAGCAACCCCTAATAACCTTGCCGCATCTTTCCTGTTTTGACCATTTCCGGGATGTGAGGCTCGACGAAGTCACGTCCACAAAAACACACTTTGTACAAAAAGCCGTGCTTTGGGTCAACAAATGATCAACACAATGATCACTAAGATAGACGATCAAATAAATGATCCTATCACAAATAATCAACACAATGATCATTTCAGCATCACTCAGCATGTCACATTACCAAAATGGGATATATTGCTGATAACTTCAACTATATAACCTTTGAGCTCGTACGTCTCAAAGAAGGGTGTTAAGCAAAGAATAAATTCTCCGCCACCAACAGAAATATATTTGAATGAAATCGGCTTTATATCTCAAATTGTAATGTCAGGCATACAATCCATACAAGTCTGTTCCGGGATCGAACAGAACCGAAGGCACTTACAAAGAAGTCCTTGCAATCCGGATATTCACAATCCTGATCGGATTCACCATCACATATGGAGAACTCAATACCGTAGCTACTCGGTGCAGAGTCAATCGATAGTTCATCCTATCACTTTCGCAAATACCGGTCTTCAACACCGATCTTCAAATGCAATTCACAACGACGTATCACATATTCGGAGTGGGTTATACGACCCCATGGTCCTTTCCCGGTTAACCCGAATAGTGAGCGCTTATTCAAAAATAAGTGTGCATTCAAATTCAATCAATTCACATCAAATACCCATTCAAAGGGAAATATTGATAGTCGGTTATTGAACTATCACTGGATATGCACACATCACCAGATTCCAAATAATTTTCCAAATTATTTATTTTCCAAAATATCTTTACAAGATATAAAATTCCAACACTTCAAAAATAAATCAATATTTATTTTCAAACAAATTTCACTTTCACATATAAATTCCATAATGAATTTATACTTCAAAATATCCATGCATATATGATTTCAACTATTCATTTCAATTTATCTTCAAAAAGATAAATTCTAATTTTTCACTTCATATTGGAAAACATTCCCATACTTATTAAATAAGTAATTCACAATCTTTTATTTTCAACACTTAGAAAATATTCAATACACTTAAACCGAATTAAGTATATATTTCTTTCTTTAAGGAAATCATTCACTTAACATATTTATTTGGGCCAAAACGAATGTTGCGTAAAACATCGTTACGACAACCCAAAATCACTAGTATAGGGATTCGAAATTAAAATAGATATATAAATCCCAATACTAAACCAAAACATTTCCTTTAACGTGTTATTCACTATTCAAAAATGTGAATATACCACGTTAATGAACATCATCCTTTTATTCATTTTAATTCAAAGGATTATTCACTATTCGAAAATGTGAATATAACTCCATTAATAGGTTTCAACAATTAACTTATCAAAATAAGTCGTTTGCGAATTTATAAAACAACGTTTATAAATTCCATTTCTATTTATTTATAAAAACTTCCTTTTTATAAATTCCTTTATTAACCTATTCCAGTTTATAACTCAATTATAAACTACAAGTTCATATTATAAGTTAATTACTTATAAAACGATTATTTTACAAAATCGTTCATTTAACTTCCCAAATTATTAATCTTAACTTATAAGATTGTTTATTTATCCAAAATTCATTCTTTCGATAACTTTATAAATTTTATAAACCTATTACTTATAAAATTTCATTTATAACTTCACAGTTTATAATTTCATAAATTTCATTCATTTAGGAAATTCATTTTCACTACATTCAAACACTTATAAAAACTCGTTTTATAATGTCTATTTTTCAATTTATAAATATCTATTTATAAATTTCTTAATATAAATTAATTTATATTATTCTTTTAAACGTCTTTAAATTCCTTTAAAATTTCACCGTTCTCTTGATTTATAAAATAATCAAATTTTATAAATCTTATATTCAAACTTTTAATAATAAACTCAAAAATCCAGTTTAAACTATTTTATAACATCATTAGTTCATATTTCTCAAAAATCAGCTTTTAACTATATTTCTCAAAAATCATAATTTTTATAACTTTAAAAATTATAACGTTCATTTATTTATAATGGATCAATTCCAAAAATATAGTATATTTTCAAAATCACTTTTAAAATCATTTTTAAAATCCCAAAATCTGGGTCCAATGATGCTACACACCAAATAGTCAATCACGACTAACAACGATATCATATATCGATATGATAATCCATCAAATATCAAAATATCTGAAATAAAATAAATACTGTTGAGGAATCCAGTTGGATCCCTCCAACCTGTTTTCCTGCATCCAAAAACATTAACACAATACCAATTTCGCTCCAGTACGAAATTATCGCGGTATATGTTCTTAATAAATATTATCCGCTTAATAACGGCGTAATAGGGTCTCATCCGCTAAACAAAAAATGCGGGAAATCAATCAACTGCAATATATACATATGCCAATATATATATTGATATTATATATAATACCAATTTCACTGTTTATGAAATATTCGCGGTATATGTTTATAATAAATAACATCCGCTTACTAACGGCGCATAATGTCTATTTTAACAATCAATAGATATTAATCAACATTCAAACATGCATTCAAATATTTTAAATCTAACTATTTAAAATAAAATCGAAATCTATTCGATTGAGTGAGAAGTTCTCACCTTGGTTTTAATTTCGTTTTAGCTTTTATTTCGAATAAAATTAAACGCGCGTTTAATTTTACCCGAAATTCTCACTAACTCCAAATGACTCCAAACCAACTCCATCGCGTAGTGCTCGTCCATACGATTCCAACGCAACTGAGTTTGCATTTTTTCGACCTCGTATGAAAAAGATATCAATTTATGAAGTTCGTACACGATTTATACACACAAATCAACACAAACTTAATAAATTTTTTAACTCAACACACCTCAGCCCTTAGATCCATCACCTGCAGATCTTGGCCGTTCTCCCCCTTCATCTTCTTCACGTAACATCTACAGGCCTAAGGCCGAACATCAAACCCACTAGCACAATTCTAGGGTTTAATTATACATCTCCATCACTCAACTAAATTCGATCACACCAACGCCAATGCGAAGCACACGACGAGAGCTATCTCCACCTGCCACCATTGGAAGTTCGGCCCCCCCCCTAGCCTAGGGTTGCGTGCGCAGGTCCCCCCTGTCGGCCCCCCTATCTCCTCCCCTGGTGCTCCATTTTACATCACAGCCGTTCACATCGAAGCTCTCATCTCCCTCTACGTCTTTCATGTTGAAACCTTAGCCTAATTGTCGACGGATTGGAAGAAATCGAGGAGGGAATGAGATTGAATTCTGGCCATTCATATAGGAGGTGGCGGCTGTAGCTGCTTGCTAGGGTTTGGTGTTATTTTTTTTATTTATTTGTGAATGGTGCTATTTATAAGAACGAGCAAGCGTAAACACTATTCATCCCGGGAATTCCGAACTCCGATTTAGACGCCGTAACCAGCGTACCTAGGGTTTATCCCGCGTTCCGGACACAATGGAACAGGTTTTGGAAGCTAATTCGGAAGTATGTGCGAGTTATGGCTGAAAACGCTCAATTTGAATTAAACCGATTTAAGTCGATTTCTAGGCGTTTTAATTTGTACCGGACAAACGGTAAATCCAATTGACTTGAAATTTGAAACCTTACAATAATATCACATTACGGATCCGATGAAACTGGTTTCGTCGAATTCCGAGACTTTTTGAAAAATGGCTATTTTACAGTCGATTATTTAATATTAAAATATTCAATTTTCACAAATTTACTTTTAATTCGATTTTAAAAGTTCTAAAATATTTCTATAACTTCCATATGATAAAATAAAATTTTCCAAATTATTTTCAATCATATTTAACTCAATTTTAAATTATTTCCATAATTTAACGTATTAAATTATCGATTTAATTATTCAATTAAATCCAAAAATTCAAATAAAAATTTATTTGACTTATAAATTCAATTATTAATATTTAAAATTAATTAAATATTCAAATTTAAATTATTAAAAATTCTGGGTCGTTACACCGTGTTTACCAACATTTCAAAAGCGGTTATGGTGTGCTGGTAACATGAATTCTTTCCAACGTGGCCAAAGTTCAATCCCCGCTTTTGTTTTATTTTGTTACACTACTGGTTTCTTTCATGTAACCATGAAGCCTTTGACCAGGCATTCTTATTACATGGTTGGTTAAATGTTGTCTAATGTTGACCCAAGTTCAAGTCTTGGTTTTGCTCCATATGAATCCCACCACTTGCACCATTTAATAGTTTGTAAAACTAATCTTCGTTTATATAACTACTTTATCTGAAATCACTTAATAAACACATCAATAGCATTTCCATGTAGTTGTTATCTTCAAAACACTAAAATCGTGTCTTCAACATTCCCTTCCTTTTTGATGATGACAACTATGTGACTTTTTTATATAAATGATATGATATAAGTCCCCTTAATATTTGCTCTTCCTGAATTTATATACTCCCCTATCGAAATGCCTAATTTTCTCCTACTTTGTCATCAACAATAAGGTTGAAAATCATCATTGATTTTGGGTCGTATATTAATTAGTCTATTTAGTCAAAAAATAGTAATAATTTATTTATGGTTTAAATTTTCCATATTAAGCTTTTTTTTAAATGTAATTATTGGCCACTTTTCAAAATATTTTAACAAAATGGACATAATATTGGCAAATATTAGGTATATACAAATTAGTTTATACAATATCAAGCATGGTTATACCTTTTTCCAAATATCCATTGCCTTCAAAAAATATTTTTATTTTCCTTGAAATAATTTTTTTCACTTATTTAGCATAATGGAAAATGTTTTAAATGTTTCTAGCACTCATGAAAGCAACGTCTTATAAAAAGAGTATAAATTTATTTTATTTTTTTCAAAAATACTACTTTGTGATACTTTGAATATACCAACCCCAAAATATTTATATATCAAAAAATGATTTAAATATACCAAACTAGTTGCATTTCCATTATGCATAAATGCTCATTCTCCATTATATGTACAGAACATTTACTATTCTAAAACCATCTCATTTGTTCATCTTCTTGGGTACCTATAAAAAGTAAATTATATATTTTGGTACCCACTTCCTACGTTAGGGTCCAATGAGTTAAATTGAAGGTAACTATACCCAAGTGGATTTTGTTGAACCTTTGAAAGTAAAATATTTATGTTAATAACTATATCAAAATAATCATCAATGTATTTTACTCCATTTTTTTCCAATTAACGGGAACCTAAATATTTAAATGATTTTTGTGCATATTTTCTGTCATTGATTTTGTACTTCTAGAGAAATTATAAACATTACAGGTAATAGAAATACTTGAGTTTCTTTAAAAAGTGGATTTAGCTTTTACTTGGTATTTGGCACTAGCATTGACTTTTTTATTATACATGAAAGCATATCTAGTACTGTTACAATTGGATTTATTACATCCTAAACCACTTTTATTATCCGAAGGTATAGATTTTGATAAAAATGAATTTAAGCTATTTTGACTTTTGTTAAATTTTGTGATTTTTTTTCATTACGCTCATCAAATTTAATTCTATAATCACACTTTTCTTTTTTAAAAGACTTATCGCTATTCTTTAAAGTATCAATTTCTTTAACTAATTCATAACTCACATCGTTTAAAGCGGGGTTTTCTTTTGTAAGAGACAAAATTTGAATAACTGAATCGTTTAATGTTTTTGCAATATGTCATTTTGATTACTTAAGTTAGAAATTTTTAAATTTTTTCATTAAAAAACTATTGAATACCGAAACATTATTTTTCAATTCAAAATTTTCATTTTCTAAACTCCGTTTTTCATTTTCTAGTTTTGCAATCTTGATTTCATAAGCTTCCATTTTTTCTAACATGATAAAATTAAGTTTTAATGCTTCTTCAAAATTATTACATAATTTATTGTAATTACTAGATAACTGGTCATATGAATCATAAAGTACCTTGTTGTAATTTGTAGCAGCAATAGTGTTGCTCTATTTCTTACTGATAGTGTCTCGAATAGATCTTAATCTGCCCAGTATTCGTGGATGTTGTTACGATCCATAGAATACTAGGCCCTGATGCCACATGTTAGTCGCTATGCATACGATCGAAGATGACCAACAGTTGTAAAAATGTAAATGTAGTGAAAGTAAAATAGTAGATCACACATTCGATTTTATACTAGTTCATACCTATTGTCCTACGTCCTGTTCTTAAGCTCTCTTAGGAATTTCACTATCAACACCCTCACTTCGTCTAGAGGAACGGATTTACAGACTCCCCTTGAGCAACTGAACGGGATTTCAACACCGACTGCCTGAGGAGTCTGTAATAGGACTTTAATCTATTCTTTTACGAAGAAATATTTTGACTATATATTGTGTCTTCAAATACACTAACTAGTCGCATTGGAGTACAACTTTTGTAACCTTAGAAAATAATGCAAAATGAGTGTGCAGAGGTTAGGAAGTGAACTAGGACCAGACTCACATATTGTCGAGTGAAAGAGTGCTGGTCTAAATTTGCTTTTAGCATAACTATGGAATTTAGAGTGTTCAAAAGCTATATGAGAAAGGTTTTAGAGAGTAGGATTGTAATTTTGTTTTAGGAAAGTCGCAATCCTTCAAAAATTCTTCACTAGAAAAGATGCATCCCTTGGAAGTTTGTTATTGGTTGAATAAACACTTGAATAGCCACTTGAATTATTCATTTTGAAATGATAATATAACATAGCCGTTGGCCTTGAAATCAAAATTCTATGTAGCACGGTTGGTAAGCATGCGGCCTCCCCCCTCTGTGACCAGGGATAAGATCCAAGTGGTTCATTTTTCCAACAATTTAATTGAGTTTTATGTAGAATAATAAAGAGCACTATCCAACATTGTCAAAATTGGTTGTAGTGTGGTTGGTGAGTAGCGTGCATCTATCCTTAGTGGCGCTAGTTCAAATCTTGCTTTAGTCATCAATTTTGCAATTTGAATTTCTGTTCTTCTTTAGATGAATAACCATTGTTTACCAACTTTTCAAAAGCAGTTGTAGTGTGCTGGCATAGCAAATTCTTCCCAATGTGGTCCGGGTTCAATTCCCACTTTGGTTTTATGTTGTTATGCTATTGCTTTCTTTCATGTAACTATGAAGTCTGATAACCCGGATTTTAGAATATCTATAACCGATAAATTAACTGGGTTAATTTATAGAAATACTGATTTATAGATTGAACAAATAGATCTAATAGTAAACATTTATTCTATACATACTTGTGTTGATTTTAAATTGGATTTTAAATTGAATTTGAATTTGAATTTGACTTTGGATTTAAATTTGAAATTTAAAAGATATATATCTTAAAAATATTTTGATTTAAAAAAATATTTATGATTTTTTATTAGAATATAATTTGTTTTATATTATTTTCTTTTTAGGGTTTTATGTATATAAATTAAGAAATGTATTTATTAATTAGGAAATTTAATATAAAAGCTTTATCAACATTTAAAAATTTATAAACTCATGCATAATTACAAGTGTTAATAAAAGAAATCATCTTAAGAACATGTGTAAGTTAATAAACATTTGTAAATGGCAAATGTTAAGAAATCTAACACGTGTCAAAATTTTATTTTTATTTTCTTTTATTTTAAAGAAATTCTAGTTAACTCTATATAAACACATATCTTCTATCTTTCATTTCTTTTTCCTATCTTCTCATTTTCAAAACAAAAGAAGAAGAAAAAAGCTTTTACTCAAACCAAAACTTATGAAATCTAAAGCCTGTAAGAAATAAGGAAACCATAAAGAAAATGAAGAAAGATCAAGGCATGTAAATTCATCTCAACAAACAACTACCTGAAGCAATTCAAATCAAAGCAAGCTATAGATCTGATTATATCAAACCAGAGAAAAATTTAAGCAAGATCATCTAAATAATCATACAAGTCAGATCAAAAAGCCTGTAGTAGAGGGATGTTAGCAACTTTTAAACCTGGGAACTTGTTCTCTGTTCAACATCGTAACAGGTGAGTAAAACTTTGAACCATATCTGTTAAATCATTTGTATATTGAGCATGCAACAATTGACGATAACACTAATTTAAATTATGATTTCATGGATGAAATAGATGTTTTTTGGTTATATAAATTGGTTTACAGTTTGTATGTCTGTATGTATATATGTATATCCCTGTTTTAAATTACAACAGTCTTAATAGGTTCAATTTTAAATTCTCTTCACCTGATCACTTTTATCATAGAATGTACGTAAGAAACTTGTTTGAATTGGTGTAATATAAATTCCAAAAATGCTAACAAATAGTATTATCAAAAATATTATTTGGTAAGGTGTATATTACAGTAAAATGTTAATATATTAGAAAAATCGGTTGCTTCAATTACGAATTTCACTCATATAATCTCATTCGTCATGTAAAACTATGATTTTTAGAAATATATCAAGATTTTTAGGTAAGATTTTAGGCACGAAATGTTAGTTGATTTGGAAGTGCTTTTCCATCGATTTTCGACGATCGATGGTGGGTTGGTTATCGAAATCCGGGCTGATGGTAGCTTGGAGGTTAGGGTACCTAGGAAAAATGGTCTCAGGATTATCAGTTCGCGAAGGTGGTGCGACGACGCTATAGGGTTTAAAACCCAGTTGCGTTCGTCTATATTTTAGAGTCGATTTCTTTGACGCGAGAGCATCAGACATGGCCGGGGTATGGGGGATCAATGCATGGATTGAAGGCGGTGTTCTAGACGTGTTCGCAGGGTCTCTGGTCACTGTGGGAGGTGGCGTAAGGTAGTTTCATCGATTGGGGTGAGTTTTTGAAGATGTTGACTAGTTTGATTTTGAGCTCCAGTGGGATGGGTGATTCTGGGTTGTCAAAAGATTAGTATAGGTCATCATCAATCTGTAGACGAGGGTGAAGATGATCGAAAAGGTGGCAAGCTCGTGTACACGTGTACGATGATCCTAGGTGTGTCAGCATTGGTTTTGAGTGAAGGTCCTTGTCTCGAAGATCGACTCGTGGAAGTTTTTATTGTGGCTCGAGATTAGGTTCGAGTAGTTACATGAAGCCTTTGACCAAGCATTCTTATTGCACGGTTGGTTAAATGTTGTCTAACTTGTTGACCCAAGTTCAAGTCGTGGTTTTGCACCATTTTCTTTTTAATAGTTTTTATTCCATGAATCCTACCACTTGCACCATTAATAGTTTGTAAAACTTGTCTTCATTCGTATAACTACATTACCTGAAATCACTTAATAAACACATCAGTAGCATTGCCATATAGTTGTGTCATCAAAACACTAAAATCGTGTTTTCACCAATAATTCCTTGATAACAAATTGACTATCGTATAACTTTCCTCAAGGACCTATGTCATCCATTCAATAATGATTCTATCATAAGATTAGTCTCAAATGATGAGGTGGGATCTTGATACACCATTAGGGCGACAGTGATCAATTTATACTTGATCATGTTCCTATAAATGTTCAAATCAATAGCTAATTCCTAATGATTAGGATCTAAAGTGTTATACCATTGCTTGATCTAACAATATCTTTACGTTATCACTGATAAACGATCTTGATGTTGTTTTTTCTACATCAAAAACCACTCAATTTTCAGCCTCTGCCAGTTAGCGAAAATCCTACTTGTAGTGTACTAGATTGTTGTTGTTATAACACTTCACTCCTTTCTTATCACCACTCTACTTGATAGTGATCTCATAGTACTCATTGGCGAAGTGTCCTCTTGTATCACACTTAAAGTAAGGTATATCAAAGTTCTTCTTATGTTCCCCACCCATTTGATTTCCTTTTTAGTTTAATAACTTCCTCTTCTTTCCTTGGAAGTTATATAGCTTATCTTCTTTAGTAGCAACTTTTCTTTCTTAACCATCAAAAGTTAATTCTCATATCTGTATGTCGATAACAATGTTAAGTGGTTTCCTAAGATGTGGCATAGTTGTCGTAGCAACCTCCGATTTCAAATCCCCGATGAACTTGTCATTCTTCTTGATCAATGTATCTCTGAGAGATTGACAAAATCCCAAGAGGTCTTTAAATTTCATAGCATACTCATAAGTGTAATAACTACATGTTTAAGTTCCCCACACTTCTTAAGTAAATTAACCTTTACAACTTCAGTAGAAATTATTCCTCGAACCTCCCTTTAAAGTCATTCCAACTAATATCATCCTTCGGGACATCCATAGTTATGAAATTACACTCATATGAGGTGGCTCCGTAAAGTTTTTTAGAAGCCAAACTCCTCCTTCTCTCGCCATAAAAGCTAAGTTTTGAAAAAAAAATTCATAATGGAGAAGGCTATCCTTGACTTCTATAGTATTCTCTTGTAACAACCCACCTTTTGAATAGTTTAAACCGACGATCAAATACATATGCCGGTTCCAAACCATTCAAAAGGGCAGAAGGTTATTGGGGTAAATAAGAAAAGAAGAGGAAAGAGAAATAAAGGAAATGAAACAACACAGAATCTCGCAGCGGAAAGATAAAATATAATAGTCAAATAAACAGTTCATGAAGCTATTTACAATACTTTGATCATTATTTATACAACATTTATCAGAGTTATACATATACAACAGAACAAATAAAATGATGCAGCAGACAGCATGATGCAAGGATAATAATAGTAATAGTATACCAAATCTTCGTCTTCATCCTCTAGAATAGATCTTCAAAAATCTGAAAACTCAGGACTGACCCGAGCGTAATTAAAAGACAAAACACTCGAGTCAGGACTAAAATATCCTTATGAAAGTTAAATCAATCGTAAATAAATATGAGTGTAACGGCGTTAGGGATGTTTACGGGGTTTTACATCTCCTATCCAGTGTCAACGTGCGTGCAATAACTCAAGAGACGTTACGGGATTTTCCATCTCTCAAGGGTCCGTTAAACTATGTACTAGGTAGTAATGTACGCTAAGTAGATAATGCCTATCAGTAATATAAAGTATCAAAATAGCGTTAAGGCGTTACCATAATCCCCCTTAACACATTTTTATAATGCCATAGTCTATACAGCACCGTAAGCCCCACCGTAAACTAGTGGCTATCAGAGGGTACCCCATAGGTATAACACAAAACAAAACGTAGTAGTCGCGAATAGGATAATCAGTATGACAAGGTACATGAGGCGATACCAACTAGGATACTAGTAGTTGCGTGATCCGGACTGATGTTTAGCATAGCCAGCAGCTACCCCAAAACCGCGAAACAACACTCCCAAATCAAGGGGTGCACCCAAATCGAATCACAAATGTAATAGATATGGTATCGAAGAAGTGTGTCCGCTAGAGATGGCGAACCTCAATGGTCCGGCGCGGCTTCTGTTTTAGTCATGTCAGGGGTCATCCAATATCGTTCTCTTTCTTCAGTCAACGCGTTCACTAAACCGTCCACTTCATTCTGGATCAACACTCTGCGTATAATAGATATTAAAGTGGTGTTCGGTATCGACAGAGAGTATGTCCATATCCGATCCCGGTCACTTTGATAACTACGTATTATTACACCGCTGGCTCTTTTACATTTCAAATAAATTCGTAATTGATATCAAAATATCATATTCGCTTCAAAAATCAAATCCATTTCAAATATCATCGTATCTATTCAAATGTAAGATTCCGTTTCAAAAATCATTTTTCGCATCAATATCTCATTTCGATTTCAAAATCATTTCGAATTTCAATTTAGGTCGCAACTTCATTTAACCCAATTCGTATTTAAATTCAAGATTTAAAAATAAACATTTCACCTTATTGACCAGCTTAGAATTTTAGAATATAGTTTTAAGTAGTTTAAAAGCAGTTTAAATAATTAAAGTAGATAAAAATACATAAAGTCTTAAAATGGATTTAAAATAGATAAATTAGTTTAAAATAATTTAAATTGGGTTAAGTAGATTTAAAATAGATTAAAATAGTTTAAGTATTCAAAAATGGTTTATATAACCGAGTAATTTGGAAAACAAAATAAAACAACTTCAAAACCAAACCATTTCAATTATAACTTCCCAATTCAAAACAATTTCAATTTCCCTTCTACCGATTCAATTTCGATTTCGGTTCAATCAACGTCAACTTTGACTTCAAATTTATTCAATTTTATATTCACTTTCAATTAATTCAATTTCAATTTATATCGATTTGGAGCTTGATTTTTCAAAAATATCCATTTATAACACTTAACAGAATTATCCATCAATATTCAAGTTTAAATCCAAATTTCAAATATGATTCAATTCCAAGCTCGATTTCAAAATATCATTTTTATATCACTTTTACTTAGTAATATTCAAAGCTCGAATTAAGGTTAAATCTTTAAACAAATCAATTTTCGAAATTCAATCATATCCCGATTTTTAAATTCCAAAGTCTCCACTTAAATTATTTAACAATTTCTTTTAACCAAATTTTATTTCAGCATTCCAAACTCAGTTTTTCGATAAATGCGATTTTTATAAACTGATTTCTATTTATAACTTTAAATCAAAACATTTAAATAAATTTCAAATCGACGATTTTAAAATTATTAATTTAGCCAATTCGGTGTCCGTATATAATTTTCTATCATATGGCCAAGTAATTATTTATTTCATTAAATGTCAGGGACGAATATATATCACTTAAATCAAATCACAGTTTCATATGTATGCCTAACAGGATATATATAAGCAAATAAAAATCTAAAAATTTAAATATCAACCAATAGCATCCATCGAAATACATCATACAATAGACAATACAATTCATGGCAATTTCATAGTTATCAATGTCAGGTAATTTAATCGCAGTTCAATTTCAATTTCGATTTGACTGTCAATTTAAATTTTAACGGTTAATTCAAATGACAATCTATATGACAATTAAATTTTTTCAAACAATGACAAATAAAATTCATAACACTTCATAATGTCAAATTTAACTAGCATAAAGATATTCAGTACGTTGTGAGCGTTATAAAACACTCACCTTGATTTCAATGTAGTTCCAGCGTTTTATTTCGAATAAAATTAAACGAGCGTTTAATTTTACCCGAATTTTTCACTAGATCCAAATGACTCCAATCCAATTCCATAGCGTAGTGCTCGTCGATACGATTCCAATGCAACTTGTTTTGCAAATGTTCGATCTCGTATGACAAAGATACAACGTTTTAAACATCACATGATTTAAATTACAATTGATTTACATTTCTTTTATTTAATTTCACCTAACCTCCATCACAGCCGTCCATTCTGCAATTCCTGATCATGGCCGCACATGACTTTCTCTTCTCCATCACGTACAGGCAAAGTTGAACACGAGGAAACCCAACGTTGTCGTTCGAAACCAAGATGTCGCGACCACCACACTCAACGAGACAATGATCAAGCGACTTCAAATCGAAGCCCTACTCGCCAAGCACCCCTGCCATAATTCACATGCAGCTCGGTGGTCCCCACGCATGTGAAAACATGCACGAACGCCGGCCACTCTAGCTCGATTTCCCGATGAACCCCGCGTCTATAGACGATCACGACCGTTGGATTTGTCAATCTCATCGCCCTCTACAACTTTGTAGTTGATAAGTTTTCATAAATGTTTACGGATTGAGAGATATTCGAGGGGAAAGTTTGGTGTTTTCTGGCCATTGAATGTATAAGAGGCGGCGGCTGTAAACAAACCCTAGGGTTTTCTTAATTTTGCAAAATGAAGATAATATCGTGCTTATATAGAAATTCTAACGAACACTATTCATTCCGGATTTTCCAAACTCCAAATCTCGCGCGGTGACAGGAGCTCTTAGGGTTATCCTGCGTTCCGGACACAATGGAATAGGTTTCGAAAGCCAGTTCGATCATCTGTATGAGTTATGGCAATAAACGATCGATTTTAAATTAAATCGGTTAACTAAATTTCTAGGCGTTTCGGCTTGCCCCGGACAAACGGTAAATCCGATTGACACGAAATTTGAAATCTTACAATAATATCACGTTACGGATCCGATGAAACTAGTTTCGTCGAAATCCGAGACTGTTTGAAGAATGGCTATTTTAACTCGTCAATTAAATATTAAAATATTCAATTTTCACGAATTTGCTTTTAATTCGATTTTAAGAGTTCTACAACATCATTCTAACTTTAATATGATAAAATAAAATTTTACAAATCATTTTTAATCATATTAAACCCGTTATTCAATTATCCAATAAATTCAAATTTTAAAATCTTATTAACTCCATTATAATCCAAATATAACTTACATTCACTTTGGAAACCAATTTGAATCGTATTAAATCAAATTTCAATTATTCACTCTATGTTCATATGTTAAATTTTAATATCAAATTAATCATATCAAATTCGGAATTTAATTATTCAAACATTTGTAATACTAAATTTAAACGAATTTGATTATTCTTAAATCAATATCAACGAACTTATAAGATTTAACCTTTAAAACTAATTCAAATTATAGAACAACCATTACCATTAATCAGTTATCCAATTTCCGTTATTCAATTACTCAATAATTTTTAAATATTTACCTTAAACAATTTACCTGTTCAAAATTCAATTATTTGACTTGAACTAGATTTTACTTATCAATCAATTACTCTATTATACCCAATGAATTCAACATTTATTATCCTATCCAACTATTGATTGCAAAGGCATTCACTAAGTAGCATTTATTTTTCAATACTTATTACTATTCAAATCTTCCAAACCAATCTATTAAAATTTGTATTACTACCTAAATAATTCACAATTCTTACTCACTTATTTGCATTGGTTTTTCCATATATTCCCTTAACCAAGTTATAACATTTGAGTCAATAAAATTAGATTAGAACTCCATTCAATCTATAAATAATTACTTGGATAATTATTGTTGCAATTCATTCCAGTTATTATTATTCCAAACGACTTACAATTTTTTTCTAACACTAAATCACGAAATCTTATTAAATTAGCTATTTTAATTATCGAAAATTTACGGGTCGGTACATTCTCCCCCACTCAAAACTTTTCGTCCCCGAAAAGGAAAAAGAAGGGAAAAGGAACTAAGTATAGAACTGAACACTAGATATATTTTATTCAAAGTTACCAACTTATAAAACAATGAAATTCCATTTATAAAGTCATAACTACGCTTCCACTAAGTTACCCTGAACGGCTTTCTAACTTTAAAAGTTAGTTATCAAAACAAGTTATAAAAAAAAAATTAAAACTTCAAAAAATTTCTAACACCCGGATTTACAGAAAATTTCGGCAGAGTCTCCTTTGCGCGGCTCAATTGGAAAAAAAATGACAGTATATATATCACAAATATACATCTCATCAAGTGATGAGGCATCCCGCAGGGAAAAAAGTGTAAAAGTACGGTATGTAATCCGAGATATGTGCCTTATATATTATTAGCGAGCATATACGGCTAATATAGCGCGAAAGCGAGCTCCAAATGCGAAGCAAGCGCAATCCGCACCTACTAAACACTCAACAAACCATGAGAAACATGCATATATGAAAATAATATCAATATACACCATATAGCAACATAACAACTACATGTGCCAACATAGCAAATGCAACAAAACAATAAATGCATCCACCAAATCAATTATCATCCAACTATCATCCAACAAATCCATAATCAATCAATATAAATTCACTTCTCATTAATATTTATTCACTTGGTTTTCAATTTTAATCATAAATGATTCATTAACGTTGGATTTTACTAACATTCATTCTCAATTCAATTAGTTAACATTCACTAATTTATATTTACATTAGTTTACTTCCAATTTGAATCAAATTAAATTCTATTTAAATTCATTTAACTTCCTATTTGATTTCAATGATTTATAGCTTTCAATTTCATTAACACTTAATGAATTATATACAATCAACTAACAATCATATAACAACCAAATCATACCCAACATAACCAAATTATTAATTTTACATTCAATTTGGTTTATCTCTTTTATATATATATATATCCTGTTATATAATTTTAAAAGAATCATTTTATATTCGGCATCTTAAATTTCCAATATTAACTTTAATTAAGTCCGTAAGCCGTACATATATCATCCGTGAGCAATATCAATCTAATCGCTTATTCGATCACACAATTTCACTTCCAACTAGTATCGTTCACCCGACTCTCTAGTGCGGACTCAGATTTGGTTCCTTGATTGGAAACTGTTACTCTCCTTGCATAGCCATATACTATGATAGAGAATTCCAGAATCAAACCAAAAATCCATATCCAGGGTTCGTCGTCGAGAATCGAGTGGAAAATCCTAACTTGGATCGATATATATCATCTCGAAATTTTGTGCTCGAATTTGGATCAAATCGTTATGCGAACAAAATAATATACGTACAACTCACGTATTACCTTCCAATGGATTTCTATCCAATTTATCTATACTAAATTATTTTATTGGCTTTTATATTTTTTCACTTAATTACTCACAATCCATTATTCAGTTAGTATATTCATTTCTTTACATAGCATATTCTTTAACATTATCTTTTCTTAAACATCATATCATAGAATTTGCTTACTCAAGTTCATTTTAAACATTCTACATAATTTAATTAAATTCAATTTCATTTTCCAATTGATTCTTAGCTATACCAAATTCTTTTGTTTACATTTACTTCAATTTCATAATTTTAGTTAATAACAAATTTATTTATGGAACAATTTATTAACCAGCACTTTAGTTTATTAATCATCCTATAAAAGTCTAACCTCTCATAAATGACTTTTCGTAGTTTATAGTTATCTTAAAGGTTACAATCCCTTTGCAATTTATATTTATTTTCTATAACCAATTTACAAAGATATAATACGATTCATTTATCTTCTTTCTTAAGTTTACTTACTTGTTCCATTTATCCATTCATCATTTCATGTTATATTTAAGTATATAACATTTTTATCACAACCAAAATTTTCATTTATATACAGTTAATTCCCTTTGAGTTTTCCTTACTTGTATATTTCAATTACTTTCAGGTTCTGTTTATCTGTACAGTATCTCATTACATATCCAAAACATCATTTTAACTTTTAACATTTGGTAAGTCTTGTTATATGTTATCAGAATGTAATTTTGGTATTATACAAATTTATAGAATTTCATTTTACTTAATTAGAATGTTCCCAAATTTAATTTGTTAAAATCCTCTTTACCTTTCAACTTTAAAGGTATACTACAACTATAAAGTTTTCCCAAAACATAAGCTTAGATATCTTAATCCACTTATTTTAGAATTCTGGTTATTCACATTTCATTTGAAAATTACTAATTTGCATAGCTTAGAATTTTAAATGCCCGGTTCTTTTCAAATCATTTGAAATAAACATACACACTTATATCTTTAATATATCAAATCATACCTTTGGAGTTTAAACCAAAACCCATTTACCCAAAATAATTTCGAACAAAAGCAAAGCTTCTTAGAAGTCTCCCCCACTTTGAGACTCGAAAATGAACGTCGATGATGCTGCGCAGTCATCACCGAAATTATTTTCCAGCGACATAAGAGAGGAGTACTGAATTCATTCCTTCTTTTTAAAAATCCTTTCAAAATATTTCCTTAAACAATTTCCAACTAATATTACTATATATTTCTTCAAAACTTTGAGAACCATTTTTCAAAATCTCCAGGTCTTAAATTCAATATTTCCAATTTAAATCTATTTTAATTTATAAGTCACCTTTATAAACTATTCTTATAGGATTTTCTTTCTTAAAACATTTCACAAGTGTTTTATCATTGTTCATTTTGTAATTCACCTTATTTATTAAATTACAATATCGAATTAATGATAATAACCAATATTTTCATTCCTAACAACCAGGTAAGATAGATAAGTCACAATAATTTTTGAATAATTTTTATTTATATTCAAAATATAATTAGAGCAAAATTATATCATCTACCCAATTTCAAAACAATACTATGTCGAATTGTTCTGTTTAAGTGTTTAGAGATCCCTATCAATGACGTTAATTACTCGTATTGACCAGAATCCATAAGCCACTCAACAAATCAATCGACATAATATAAAACATTTTATATCACTAACAAATATGCTCTCTCATATGTATACACTCAACGACTCATCATAGGGTAGTACTACCCTATTTATAAAGAGTCAGACCCCACAAAGCTAAGGTTATTGCTAAACCAAAGCTCTGATACCAACTGTAACGACCCACCTTTTTGGACAGTTTAAACCGACGATCAAATACATATGACGGTTCCAAACCATTCAAAAGGGTAGATGGTTATTTGGGTAAATAAGAAAAGAAGAGGAAAGAGAAATAAAGGAAATGAAACAACACAGAATCTCACAGCGGAACGATAAAATATAATAGTCAAATAAACAGTTCATGAAGCTGTTTACAATACTTTGATCATTATTTATACGACATTTATCAGAGTTATACGTATACAACAAAACAAATAAAATGATGCAGCAGACAGCATGATGCAAGGATAATAATAGTAATAGTATACCAAATCTTCGTCTTCATCCTCTAGAATAGATCTTCAAAAATCTGAAAACTCAGGACTGACCCGAGCGTAATGAAAAGACAAAACACTCGAGTCAGGACTAAAATATTCTTATGAAAGTTAAATCAATCGTAAATAAATATGAGTGTAACGACGTCAGGGATGTTTATGGGATTTTACATCTCCTATCCAGTGTCAACGTGCGTGCAATAACTCAAGAGACGTTATGGGATTTTCCATCTCTTAAGGATCCGTTAAACTATCTACTAGGTAGTAATGTACGCTAAGTAGATAATGCCTATCAGTAATATAAAGTATCAAAATAGCGTTAAGGCGTTACCATAATCCCCCTTAACACATTTTTATAATGCCAAAGTCTATACAGCACCGTAAGCCCCACCGTAAACTAGTGGTTATCAGAGGGTACCCCATAGGTATAACACAAAACAAAACGTAGTGGTCGCGAATAGGATAATCACTATGACAAGGTACATGAGGCGATACCAACTAGGACACTAGTAGTTGCGTGATCCAGACTGATGTTGAGCATAGCCAGCAGCTACCCCAACACCGCGAAACAACACTCCCAAATCAAGGGGTGCACCCAAATCGAATCACAAATGCAATAGATATGGTATCGAAGAAGTGTGTCCACTAGAAATGGTGAACCTCAATGGTCCGGCGCGGCTCCTGTTTTAGTCATGTCAGGGGTCATCCAATATCGTTCTCTTTCTTCAGTCAACGCGTTCACCAAACCGTCCACTTCATTCTGGATCAACACTCCGCGTATAATAGTTATTAACGTGGCGTTCGGTATCGACAGAGAGTATGTCCATATCTGATCCCGGTCTCTTTAATAACTACGTATTATTACACAGTTGGCTCTTTTACATTTCAAATCGATTCGTAATTGATATCAAAATATCATATTCGCTTCAAAAATCAAATCCATTTCAAATATCATCGTATCTATTTAAATGTAAGATTCCGTTTCAAAAATCATTTTTCGCATCAATATCTCATTTCGATTTCAAAATCATTTCGAATTTCAATTTAGGTTGCAACTTCATTTAACCCAATTCGTATTTAAATTCAAGATTAAATATAAACATTTCACCTTATTGACCAGCCTAGAATTTTAGAAAATAGTTTTAAGTAGTTTAAAAGCAGTTTAAATAATTAAAGTAGTTAAAAATACTTAAAGTCTTAAAATGGATTTAAAATAGATAAATTAGTTTAAAATAATTTAAATTGGGTTAAGTAGATTTAAAATAGATTAAAATAGTTTAAGTATTCAAAAATGGTTTATATAACTGAGTAATTTGGAAAACAAAATAAAACATCTTCAAAACCAAACCATTTCAATTATAATTTCCCAATTCAAAACAATTTCAATTTCCCTTCTACCGATTCAATTCTGATTTCGGTTCAATCAACGTCAACTTTGACTTCAAATTTATTCAATTTTATATTCACTTTCAATTAATTCAATTTCAATTTATATCGATTTGGAGCTTGATTTTTCAAAAATATCCATTTATAACACTTAAAAGAATTATCCATCAATATTCAAGTTTAAATCCAAATTTCAAATATGATCAATTCCAAGCTCGATTTCAAAATATCATTTTTATATCACTTTTACTTAGTAATATTCAAAGCCCGAATTAAGGCTAAATCTTTAAACAGATCAATTTTCGAAATTCAATCATATCTCGATTTTTAAATTCCAAAGTCTCCACTTTAATTATTTAACAATTTCTTTTAACCAAAATTTATTTCAACATTCCAAACTCAATTTTTCGATAAATTCGATTTTTATAAATTGATTTCTATTTATAACTTTTAAATCAAAACATTTAAATAAATTTCAAATGGACGATTTTAAAACTATTAATTTAGCCAATTCGGTGTCCGCGTATAATTTTCTGTCCTATGGCCAAGTAATTATTTATTTCAATTAAATGTCAGGGATGAATATATATCACTTAAATCTAATCACAGTTTCATATGTATGCCTAACAGGATATATATAAGCAAATGAACATCCAAACATTTAAATATCAACCAATAGCATCCATCGAAATACACCATCCAATAGACAATACAATTCATGGCAATCTCATAGTTATCAATGTCAGGTAATTTAATCACAGTTCAATTTCATTTTCGATTTGACTGTCAATTTAAATTTTAACGGTTAATTCAAATGACAATCTATATGACAATTAAATTTTATCAAACGACGACAAATAAAATTCATAACACTTCATAATGTCAAATTTAACTAGCATATAGATATTTAGTACGTTGTGAGCGTTATAAAACACTCACCTTGAATTCAATGTAGTTCCAGCTTCTTATTTCGAATAAAATTAAACGAGCGTTTAATTTTACCCGAAATTTTCACTAGCTCCAAACGACTCCAATCTAATTCCATAGCATAGTGCTCGTCCATACGATTCCAACACAACTTGTTTTTCAATTTTTTGATCTCGTATGATAAAGATACAACGTTTTAAACATCACATGATTTAAATTACAATTTGATTTACATTTCTTTTATTTATTTTCACCTAACCTCTATCACAGCCGTCCATTCTGCAATTCCTGATCGTGGCCGCACATGACTTTCTCTTGTCCATCACGTACATGCAAAGTCGAACACGAGGAAACCCAACGCTGCCGTTCGAAACCTAGATGTCGCGACCACCACACTCGACGAGACAACGATCGGGCGACTTCAAATCGAAGCGCTACTCGCCAAGCACCCCTGCCACAATTCACGTGCAGCTCGATGGTCCCCACGCATGTGAAAACGTGCACGAACGTCGGCCACTCTAGATCAATTTCCCGATGATCCCTGCATCTACAAACGATCACGACCGTTGGATTTGTCAATCTCATCGCCCTCTACAACTTTGTAGTTGATAAGTTTTCATGAATGTTTACGGATTGAGAGATATTCGAGGGGAAAGTTCGGTGTTTTCTGGCCATTGAATGTATAAGAGGCGGCGACTCTAAACAAACCCTAGGGTTTTCTTAATTTTGCAAAATGAAGATAATATCGTGCTTATATAGAAATTCTGACGAACACTATTCATTCCGGATTTTCCGAGCTCCAAATCTCGCGCGGTGACCGGTGTTCCTAGGGTTTATCCCGCATTACGGACACAATGGAATAGGTTTCGAAAGCCAATTCGATCATCTATGCGAGTTATGACAATAAACGATCGATTTTAAATTAAATCGGTTAACTAAATTTCTAGGCGTTTCGTCTTGCCCCGGACAAACGGTAAATCCGATTGACACGAAATTTGAAATCTTACTATAATATCACGTTACGGATCCGATGAAACTGGTTTCGTCGAAATCCGAGAATGTTTGAAAATGACTATTTTTTTTGGCAAAACTAGCGGGGTTAACTGGGCCCCTACCAGTTTTATTGCAACCAACAATAAAAAAGAACAACAGGAAAAATCATAAAAAAAAAAGGAAAATCAAGGAAACAAGCAAGGAAAAACCACAATATCAAGCCCAAACATTAATGAATGCTTGCGGGAAGATACTAAAACTATTCTGCAAATGCCGATAAGTTCGGGCCTTGACTTCATTCCATAGAACATCATTATTTCTTCTTTCATTTTCAAATACTATGGCATTTCTCTCACTCCATATAACAGTCATGTATACTTTCAAGCAGACAGCCAACACTCTGCCTTGCTCAGTTCTCCACCTAGTTGCTTTATATATTATACTCCTCAAAATGCTAGAAGTAGTACATGATAGGTTAGTACCTGTAAGACTTCCAATCTTATCCAACATGTGATGCAGTGCAGGACAATTAAAAAATAAGTGCTCAGTTGTTTCTTCATGAAGCTCACAAAACATACACTCAGTTGAACAAGGTAAACCGTACTTGTGTAATAAACTTCTTGTTAGTAAGTCTTGGTTTAAAACTTTCCACATCATTAAGTTATCCTTAGGAACTGAATCAGTTGACCAAACTACTTCAAACCATTTACATGCAGGCAGGGGAATACTAGCAGTAATAAATTTGTACACTGCTTTAACATAATATGCTTTGAAGTGCCACAACACTGTGTCAGCATGATTATCACTGAAGGTTTTTTCTTGTATATCACACCACAATTGTCTAATAACTTGATTGCTACAGAATGGTAACTGGATTTTTCCATCATGTAAAAAGTCATTGGCAACAGCATCAAAATGAATTCCAGTTTGGGTAATCTGAGAGTAAGTACACATTGTATATAATATTTGGCCATTACTTACCCAAGGATCATGCCAAAAACTAACAGCTGCTCTGGCATTGACAGGATATTGAATCATTGGGAGGAAGACTTCTCTATACTTCAACAAGTTTCTCCATATCCAACTACAGTTCTGAGGGCTATTTTAACTCGTTATTCAATTAAATATTATGGCTATTTAACTCGTCAATTAAATATTAAAATATTCAATTTTCACAAATTTACTTTTAATTCGATTTTAAAAGTTCTGCAACATCATTCTAACTTTAATATGATAAAATAAAATTTTACAAATCATTTTTAATCATATTAAACCCGTTATTCAATTATCCAACAAATTCAAATTTTAAAATCTTATTTACTCTATTATAATCCCAATATAACTTACATTCACTTTGGAAACCAATTTGAATCATATTAAATCAAATTTCTAATCATATCAAATTCGGAATTTAATTATTCAAACATTTGTAATATTAAATTTAAACGAATTTGATTATTCTTAAATCACTATCTTTTGAAATATTCAAAACGAACTTATAAGATTTAACCTTTAAAACTAATTCAAATTATAGAACAACCATTACCATTAATCAGTTATCCAATTTCCGTTATTCAATTACTCAATAATTTTTAAATATTTACCTTAAACAATTTACCTGTTCAAAATTCAATTATTTGATTTGAACTAGATTTTACTTATCAATCAATTACTCTATTATACCAAATGAATTCAACATTTATTATCCTATCCAACTATTGATTGCAAATGCATTCACTAAGTAGAATTTATTTTTCAATACTTATTACTATTCAAATCTTCGAAACCAATCTATTAAAATTTGTATTACTACCTAAATAATTCACAATTCTTATTCACTTATTTGAATTGGTTTTTCCATATATTCCCTTAACCAAGTTATAACATTTGAGTCAATTCAATTAGATTAGAACTCCATTCAATCTATAAATAATTAATTGGATAATTATTGTTGCAATTCATTCCAGTTATTATTATTCCAAACGACTTATAATTTTTTTCTAACACTAAATCACGAAATCTTATTAAATTAGCTATTTTAATTATCGAAAATTCACGGGTCGTTACATCTCTATTCCCATAAATGGCCTTCTACCCAAGCTCCCATAATCTTTGCTTTGTATGGGAAAATTACTACGAGTGGCTACTTCAGGTGCTACATCTCCCACATTTCCACCTAAATTACCTCTTGCATTTGTTCCATTAATTTCAATGTCATTCCAGCTTGCATCATATCCACAAGGAACTGACACATAATCCTTATATCAACTGGCATAACTCCAACACCTACATTAGCATTTGTACTAGTAATCAGGTTTGAATATGGATAGATGTTACCATTTGTGGTGGTGCTTCCCCTCCTAAGTTAAGTTTTTCGCTTTGTGTATATATAAATTTTTCCCATGATCTTCGCATTATGGATCTTTATGTGACTCACAAGTAAGTACTAAAGGTAAAGAAGAGGGATATAAGTAAACATACATACTTCTATATAAGATAACAAGTATGTTATAATAGCGTTACATTGTTCTTCATCTTTGGAATTTCTCTTTTATTTGGTATAAGTCTTCGAAAATTTTATTATGTTTTATATAGCCTTTACTTGAATAACTAATAATAAGATCCTCCATTTTTAAATTCGTAGAAAAACATTTGTGATACTATAGTCATCCTTAGTATTTTTCTCTTATGGAAAGATGAGATGCGTTATTATATCTTCAACATCAAAGAGCATAGAAAATAAAAAAACTATAAAAACATTCCATTCATTGATTCATACATCCATTCATTTACTAAATTATATAACCCAATATTCCATCACTATATATATAATTTTTTTAAAACAAATATTCTTAAGAGAAAGATATGACGATACACCCATTAAGCAATAAGAGTTACAACTACTATATATTTATGAACCATATAGTTGTTAATAAAAAGGTAGTTGTGTTGCGTAACGAAACCACTAAATAGTAACATCTAATTGCTTAGCTCCTCAATGCCTTCAGCAAGCCCTTATTTGCCTAAAAGATTCCAACCAATCTTTAACTCTCCGCCTACTCATATTAATACCCAAGAGTTCAAATAGAGAACTTAAATTTCAGGCAAAAAATCTAGTACGAATTGTATTTTTCACTCAAATTTATATTAACACACGGTAAGACCATGCCATAGGCTAAACGGGTTTCCTCTCGCTCCTGTCTTACCCAAAAAAATGATGTCCAATTTGACAAAAGACATGCTTAATTCACCAAGATCACCTTATCTACATACAACCAAATAGGTTAGAAACATTGCAAAACAAAATGTTTTATCAAATGGGTTAACTGTGAGTAGGTCAGTTTATTCAAAAGGGTTTAAGTGCCATGCACTCCCTATGTCTAACCATTTCATCCATTTTTCCCCTTGAATACACTTTCCTTATAACAATGTGTATAAGGTTCTTATTTATTATCTACATAATTTATTAAGTATATATTATGTTGATATAATTTTCCCAAGTTAACGATAAACCTACTGTTTTCCACAAGTTCAACTAAAAATCTATCAGGTTGACTCAAACCTAAACTAGGAACGAAATCAATACTTCAGACCCATAAAGATACTAAGATATTAACTTTACAAAAGCAATAATCAAGCAAGCATTTCCATTCAATCCAAAAGATTCGCATCACTAATTTTGGCCTCGATGTTTACAAAGCCATACACATTTGGACTTTTGACTTTAATAACCGAGGGTTGATTAGTTAATTGCAAGGCACTACCTCGATATCAATCCCAAAATACCTATTAAGGTAAGCTAGACGTCAAACAGTTCATTTTATGATTAATATTAACATCCCAAAAAATTTAGATTTACCTGATCTACCAAATGCAATTCAACTCATAATGAATTTATACCTGATCATATCCACTATATGAACAATACTACGTTGTAACATCCTCCTACTTGGAGGCCCAAAACAAACGGTTACGGATGCTATAGTCATCCATAGTTATTAATCCTTGGCGACCAAATACGGCGAAGTTAGAAACATTGATAAACAAAAAAACATGAATATGGTAAAAATTTGAACTACAAACACAATCACATATCATTTAAAAAAATTTCCAATTCATTACATAATCCTAAACTCATAAACCATGTTCATAGAAAATATATTTAATACAACATACGTTGAGGGCAAAATATGAAAATGGATCCTTGGATGATCAGAGTATATACGGGCAATATAACAACTTTTCCACTACAAACAACACAACAGAATCAAAAGAAAAGAGAATTCTAAATAGCTATTTTACCTTCTGCATACCTTCGGAAGCTTATTCGTCTTAAGAGGTACCTGAAAATCTCAACTCTCAAACTACACAAAATCAATTGAGTTACCGAGAGTTTAAGCAAAACACATAAATTTTGAGTCAAATATAAAGCCTGGTATGAATAATAATCTACCATCTCAAATCATTTAGATATTTAGTGAGACCACGTCTCTTTGCGAAACGGTTTTCCCCTCACTAGTATCTCAAAACCTTTATAAAACCATATACTGTGCTCATGCATCCACAGTGGTTAAAACAATTCAAAACAGTATAATATGATGATATGCAAAACAAATGAATCAATTTTGGATTACCCAACCCCATTCATTTCAGACTATCTGTCTCAGTTATAGTTTATAGGATTACTATTAACCTATTAGCTTTCATGGGCTGGCTAATAACTAGTTAAACATTTAAGACTCCCTATCAAATTACATAGTTTTCATTGGATTACTATGAACCTATTTGTAACTTTAATATCTTACTCTTATCCTAGTTTTTGTCGATTGACTAGGAACCTATTGGTAACCACAATATCCATTCTTCTTACCCTATTTTTCTTGGGCTGACTAGGAACTTATTGACATTTGTCAATATTTCAATAGATACAGTTTTCATGGGCTAACTACAATCCTACTGGCTCTGCCAGTATCTAATCATACATGGGCTCACTATAAACCTGTCTATCTGACATCTTCCCTTACACATAGTTTTAATGGGCTAACAATGAACCTGTCTATCTGACATCTTCTTTTACACATAGTTTTCATGGGCTAACTACGAACCTATTGGTCCCTGCCAATATCTTTTCCTATACACGGTTTTCATGGGCTTACTGAGTACCTATTAGCCTCTATCAATATCTTTCTTATAGTTTTAGCACCGTATATTCTGGTCTTCCTGACCTCCTGGATGCAATTCTACTCATTCAAGAGTTTAATCAATTTATAATCACAACTTGTTTAAGCTAGCTGGTTCTTCTACCCTTTATCCCTAATATGCAGTTATGGCTCCATTACAAAGTGAATATATTCATATTTGAAGAAGCAGACATAACAACATAGCAATACCACGCTTATGGGTTTAATATAAAACATGGTTAATCCCTTTAACCTATTATTTTATCAAAGATAGCTTCTTCTTAAAGCCATTATAAAAACTCCTTTAATTTAGCTATGGTTTTTCCTTTTAAAAATAGAGTTTGGATTATGAAACCTTTCGATACTTTCGAAACCTAGCTTTTGACTTCATACGATGAAATCCTTCGAAAGCCTTAAAATCTATCTTTAAAACATCAGCCTCCTACCTTTATAATACTTTAAAATATTCCTTTTAAAACCTTTCGATTGTAGTAAAGTATTAATATTTAACTTTATAAGCTTAGCTTCGAAACCAGTTGAAAGTACCCCTTTCGATACTATTGGAAGTAACCCTTCCGAAATCACTGAAAGTACCCCTTTCGACAGCATTGGGTTTACACTTAAAAGATTATTTGGGTCAAAGTGAATATAGGCGAAAATATCTCTTTTAAAACCATCCTTTATCGTATAAAAATATTGGAAAAACTTGATGGTGTAGGTATCATCTCTTACGAAAGCATTTAACACCTTGGAAAAATATTAGAAGGATGGCGTCGAACCCCTTTCAAAACCATTGCCTTCGAAACCCCTAATCCCTTTCGAGAACTATAGAAAGTTGCTTAAAATTATAAAACAAAGTACCTTTCGACAGTATTGATATCTTCAACATCATCGAAAAGCTATAAAATGGCAGTAGGGTTTTGACTAGGTCGGAACCCCTTCTTTCAAAACGTTCCTTCATTTGTAATGAAACCTAGTTAAAGCAATCTTAAGTTAATGGAAACCCTTTCCAAACCTTTTAAAAATATATTTACAAACATATGCTTTGACACTGTCGAAGGCAAAAACAAAATGGGGGCAGGCGATTTTCTTTTGTAAACACAAACCAAGGTTTCGACTCCTTTTGAATCTATGCTTTCGACGTCTAACCTTTGGCCTTCCTCTAATCCACTGCGTACCATCTATGTGATACCATGCGTATCGGTTTCAGCACAATAGGTTTTGACTAAGTTGAAGGAGGAATCCTCACTGTTGGAAGTGCTTTTCATAGTAGGTGGAACCAATTTTCAGAGTAAATCTGGTTTAGTTCTTCTTAAAGCAAACTTTTCTCTAATTAACCTGCCATGTGTCAACACCATATTGGCTGCCCTACATTTTCAACTTCTTTTCCAAAAAACTACAGCAAATTTAGATCTAAACCATGGTTAAGTTAATTAATTAAGCCTTTCCATTAAGCAAAACCAATTTCGCAAAGAAGTCCCTGTTCTAAAATAATTTATTTTGCATAGCAAATCACTTTGAAAAATCCCCTAAAGTTCTAGAAATTTGCTTCATCATGTTATCTAACATATCAAAATTCTAGACCCAAATTCTCAATATATTTACCAAAATAAATTTATAAACCCTAATAGGCATAATTTCTTTGAAAATTCATAATAACCTTTTCATAGCTTGGAAAATTCTCAAAATTGAAACACAGCTCCAAAATCATGTTTCTCAAAACATAGAATTTTCCCATGGCATTTAATCATCATTAAATCTCGGTTATACTCTAAAACCGTGCTTATCTTCATTTAAACAATCTTGTTTGCATATCATCATCTAAATATCATAGAATGATTTTAAGAAAATATATGATTCGAAATAAAATAGAGATGAAATTATTGTTCACCTTGATTTAGATACGGAGCTTGGATTGAGACCGATTTCCCTACGCTTGATTCTTTAACTTTTTAATTTAAATTCTTCTTATTTTCTTAATGGCCGACCCTCCTCTCACGTTTAATTTTTCAAAATGATGTGAATGAGAAGAAAAAGGGTAAGAACGAAAATATATAAGGGTGGGAGTTATGGATGGAAATTCCTAATACGCCCTTATGTAACTTAATTAACCAAAAACCCATGCTTTAATTTTATATCAGGCTCGGCCTTAATTAATTAATTCAAGTCTCAATCCCCTTATCACTTAACATTTACATTATTATATTTAGTTTATCGAATTTAACCTCCTGAATAATGCTATCAAAAATTAGAGGTGTTACAGGCTCCCTTCCTTAAAGAATTTCGTCCTCAAAATTCAGTAAGGACTAAATACCAAACATAACAATCATTTATAATGACTCCTAACAACCATACTAGTCTACTTGACTAGGAATTATCTATACAAATCTAATATAGACGTACCTTCAAAGTAGATCAGGATAAGTATCTCAAATCCTATCTTCTGTCTTCCAAGCACGGTCCTTCTCGTTGTCGCTCAACTGAACTTTCACCAACTTGACTGTCTTGTTTCTCAATCTTTTCTCATTCTTTGCTACAACCTGAACTAGTTGTCTAACAAAAGTCAAATTAGGCTCTACTATAGATCTTCAAAACTTGTCAGAGGAATTGTAGCCTCTTGTTTATGCACATACTTGCGAAGGTCAGACACTTGAAGAACATTATGGACACCTGCCATACTGCTTGCCAACTCTACTATGTATGCAAGCATTTCAATCCTTTCTATAATCTGGAATGGACTAACATATCTCAGGGCCAACATTCTCAACTTTCAAAACCATACAACACACTTCATCAATGATACCTTTATGAAGACCCTATCTCCAACTAAGAACTCTAGGTCTTTACGGCTTTTATCTACGTAGCTCTTTTTGTCTGGATTAAGCTTCCTTCACCCGTTCTCGGATTAACTCAATCTTCTCTAGCACCTCCCTTACTAAATCTGTACCTAAAACCCATCTATCTCAAGTCTCCAACCAACATGCTGACAATTTGCATGGCCTTCTATACGACGCTTCAAAAGGCACCATTCCTATGCTAGTCTGATAACTATTATTATAGGAAAACTTAATCAAATGTAGGTAGTCCTCCCAAGATCCACCAAAGTCCAACACACAAGCCCTCAACAAATCCTCGAGCACCTTATTGACTCTCTTTGTCTGCCCATCTATCTGTGGGTGATTTGCGGTACTCATCTTGAGTTAGCGCCTAACACATCCTGTAGACTTTTCTAGAATTCACTAGCGAATAAAGCATCTTTGTCGCTGACTATACTAATAGAAACTCCATGAAGTCTAACTATGTTCTTCATGAACATCTTCGCCAAAATAGGTGTCGTCCTGGTCGTCCTTACTATAATGAAATGTGCACTCGTAGTCGGCCTGTCCATAATACCTAATATACTCTCATTTCCTCTCATTGACATTGGAAATCCATCTATAAAATCCATAGATATCGAATCTCATTTCCAAACTAAAATATCTACAGGCTGAAGTAACCCGCTCGGCTTCTGATGTTCGGTTTTCACTGGTTGCCAGTTTACAAACTACCTAATCCAAGAGCCAACATCCCTTTTCATGCCTTTCCAATAGAAGCTCCTCTTCATATCTTAATACATCTTGTTCCTTCTAGGATGAATCGCAAACTTGGATCGATGACATTCGTCGAGAGCATTTCTTCTCAAATTCTCTACATCCGGAACACATAATTATCGCTTCTTTCTTAACCATCCTCTCTGGTTAAGACAAAAGTCTTTTAAATCTTTGAACTCAATTCCAACCTTAAGCCTTATGATCCTCTCGGCTAGTAATGGATCCTCCTTCTACTTAAAAGCAATTCTCTCGATCAACACAGGTCGAACTACTAAACTGGATAACATTGCAATACTCTAACTAGAACAAGTAGTAGACCTTAACAGCACACTGCAACTGGCCAAAGCTTCAATATCTTTCCATTCTACTAACGTAGCTAACACCATATTCTGATGTTTTCTACTAAGACCGTCTGCTACCTTATTTCCTTTCCTTTGAGTATACACTGTACCGAAATCATAAGCAGCCAAAAACTCCCGTAACCTCTGCTGCCTTATATTCAACTCGTTCTAAGAGAATAAGTATCTTAAAGGCATGATCGATATACAACTAAAATTTCTCCCCCAAAAGATAATGCCTCCAAATCTTCAAGAAAAAAATTACCGCAGCCAACTTCAAGCCACGAGTAAGATATCTTAATTCATGTGTTCTAAGTTGACTAGATGCGTAAGCAATAACTTTGCCCCTCTACATCAACATTGCTCCCAATCTAGTCCCACATGCATCAGTGTATACTACCAACCCTTGGTTTCCATCGAAACTACTAATAATAGAGCATTGGTCAACAAATGCTTTAACTTAAGTAATGCTTCCTTACATTTGTCAGACCAAACAAACTTCACTTCCTTCCTAGTAAGCTTAGTCAAAGGCACTGCTATCCGCGAGAAATCCTTGATGAATCTCCAGTAATAGCCAGTAAGTCTAAGAAAACTTCTGATCTTGGTCACCGTCTCTGGTCTCTTCTAGTTGTTCACAGCTTCGATCTTATCTGTATTGATTGACAATCCTTTCTCTGAAACCACATGACCAAGAAACTTAACCTATTTCTTCCAAAAACGACGCTTAGAAAACTTAGCCTTTAGCTTATTCTGCCTCAGCATCTCTAGCACAACTCTAAGATGATCTTCACGCTCTCTCTCACCCTTAGAGTATACCAAAATTTCAATTATAAACAGCAATACAAATCTATACAAATACTCTCAGGAGACTCGGTTCATCAAATCGATAAAGAAAGTAGATGCATTCGCCAACCCGAATGACATCCCTAACCACTCATATGAACCATATCTAGTTCGAAATACGATCAAAGGAATACTGTCCTCTGCCACTCTCAACAGATGGAATCATGTCGCCAAGTCCAATTGGGAAACACCTTGGCTCCACTCAACTAATCAAACAGATCATCTATCATCGACAAAGGGTACTTATTCTTATCGTCCTTTCGTTCAGCTTACTATAGTCGATACACATCCTTAAGGACCCATCTGGTTTCTTTACAAATGTCGTGGCTGCTCCCTAGGCGAATAGCTTAGTCTAATAAAATTCATTCCTTCTAGTTCCACTAGTTGCACCTTCAATTCCATCATCTCTGTCGGTGTCATCCTTCTAGGTGGTCTTCTCACAGTTCAGCTCCTAGCACAAGATTCATCCAAAACTAAACAGCTCATTTCGATGGTAGCCCTGTGACTGGCTCAAACACATATGCAAACTCTCTTGTAATTCGATCCTAACTTAGCTCTTATCCCACTTCCATTGCACTTAACAAAGCACAACTACTTCGGTTAGAATTCTCCACTAAGAATATAGTTCGGTTATGACTATAAGGGTATCTTAAAAATATCTCCCCATCATAACAGAATATCCTGGCCTCATACCACCTTAACTAATCCGTACCCAAAATGATTTCGAAATCTAAGAAATCGTAAAAATACAAACTGCATGCAAACTTATGACCTAACAAATCAAGTTATAACTAGTTACATCTCATCCACAGAGTTGCATACCCTTCTATTGTATTCGAAACCCTTAAGGAAGTAATAAGGTATATGGATTCTAAGCATAACCTATCTATCAAACACTGGGATATTAAAGAATGTGATGCACCGATATCAAAAATTATCCTAACTGGTATACTTTGAATCAAAAACGTACATTCCATCACAGTCTTTCCTTTGTCAGCTGCAGTAGGCTTAGCTGATGATCCAACAACAAAAACTTTACCATTGTCTACCCCTGACTGGCTCTGAACAATGGTTCTTATAATGCCCCACTTGATCACACTTAAAGCATTTCACATTCTTCTTATCTGCATAATTCTTTCCCTTTCCCGGCTGGCACTGACTTGCATAATGACCCTTCTTGTCACATTTGTAGCAAACTAAACCTGCCTTTGCCTTCTTGGCAGCATTCCCATTCTAGGATGCCTTCTTCTTAAAAAACTTCCTCTTTTTTCCCTGAGGACCCAGAATTCAACTGGCTTTTCTCTAACTGAAACAGTAAGCATCTCTTCATTGCAAATGGCAATCTTCACCACCAAATTACAAGGTTCTCGGATATGGATCATGGTCATTCTACCAAGCCTAGGTCTAAGTCCTCAAGTGAACCTCTTGTTCCTTTTGATGTTAGTGTCAATCATAGCTTAACCATATCGAGATAGCTCATCAAACTTAGCAGCATACTGGATCACTAAAAACTCTCCTTGAACTAGATCCATGAACTTGCTCATCAACATCGACTTAGTAACCTCATACAGAAACCTTTGCTCAAACCTTCTCCTAAAATCAGCCAATGTCAGCTCATCCTCCAGTACCCCATGGTCCCACTTTTCCACCAGTGAGGCACTGCCCCTTGCAACTACCTAGAGGCCAGCCTCCTCTTTTGCGCATCATCCAAGCCTAAATCAGAAAAGATCCTTTAAAAATTCAATAGCCAATTCTCAACTTCAACAGCATTCTCTGTTCTAACAAACGGTTTTCCAGCATGACTGGTGCAGTCTCTACTTAGCTTAGGCGTAGTTATTCCCATCTTGAGCCACATGATTAGCTTCTCCACCATTACTAGCAACACTAGGTTGCAAAAGATTGGCTAACATCTAATACACCATCCCCGCATCAACTGCAGGATTTCCAGCACCAACATTGGCTTTCACATTTAGATTAGAATTAGCCTGTCAACCTTGGTTCCTCCTGGTGTTAGGTCGAATATTCCATTGGTAGTGGTGCTTCCTCCATCGAGATTTACTCTTTCGTTTCTTGATTTCATATCTTCTTTATCGTAAATCTGCATACGAGCCTTAGTAAGATACAGATAACATTCTAAGCGAGAGGAGAACTCATACTTATATATATACATATATATATTTATATATATATATATATATCAAATACAAGTATGTTACTATAGCATCAACCAAAACCGCGATCATATTTTCGAATTCAATGAATTATATTTCGAAAACTTTTAGGTTTATCTTTCTTTTAAAGTTTTATAAACCTATGCTTTGATACCTACTTGTAACATTGCCCTACTTGGAGGCCCAAAACTAGCGGCAACGGATGTTGTAGTCATCCATATTTGTTAATCCTCGGCAACCAAGTATGATGAAGTTAGATACATTGATACGTAGAAACACATGAATATGGAAAAAATTCAAACTTCAAACATAATGACATATCATTTAAAAACATTTCTAGTTCATTACATAATCCCAAACTTGCAAACCATGTTAAGAGAAAATATATTTATTACAAGATACGCTAAGAGCGACATATGAAGATGGCCCCCTTGGATGATAAAAGTATATACAGACAATATTACAACTTTGCCATTGCAAACAACACAGAAGAATCAAAAGAAAAGAGAACTCTAAATAGCTATTTTTCCTCCTGCACATCTTCGGAAGCTAATTCGTCCAAAGAGGTGCCTGAAAACTCAACTCTCAAACTACTCAAAATCAACTGAGTACCCAAGAGTTTAAGGGGAAAATAAAAACTTCGAGTTAGACGTAAAGCCTGGTATAAATAATAATCTACCATCTCAAATCATTTAGATATCTAGTAAGACCACGCCGCTTAGCAGAACGAGTTTTCCCCTCAATGGTATCTAAAAACCTTTATAAAACCATATACTGTGCCCCTGCATCCACAATGGTTAAAACAATTCAAACAGTATAATATGATGATATGCAAAACAAATGAATCAATTTTGTATTACCCATCCTAATTCATTTTAGACTGTCTGTCTCAATAATAGTTTCTAGGATTACTATTAACCTATTAGATTTTATTGGCTGGCTAATAACTAGTTAAACATTTAAGGACTCCTTGTCCAATTATAAAGTTTTCATGGGATTACTATGAATCTATTGGTAACTCCAATATCTTACTCTTATCCTAGTTTTCATAGGTTAATTAGGAACCTATTGGTAACCTTAATATCCTTTCTTCTTACCCTAGTTTTATTGGGCTGACTAGGAACCTATTGACATCTATCAATATTTCACTCCAAAAATAGATTTCATAGGGTAACTACAAACCTACTGGCACCTGTCAGTATCAACTCATAGTTTTCATGGGCTTACTATGAACCTACATTTTCGACATCTTCCTTTATACATAGTTTTCAAGGGCTAACTATGAACATATTTCCCCCGCCAATATCTTTTCTTATACACAGTTTTTATGGGCTTACTAAGAACTTATTGGCCAATACCAATATCTTTCTTATATTTTTGGCATCCTATATTCTGGTCTTCCTGAAGTCCTAGATGGAATTATACTCATTCAAATGTTTAATCAATTTATATTCACAATTGGGTTAACGTAGCTGCTGCTACTACCCTTTATCCTCAAAATGTGGTTATAGGTCCATTATAAAGTGAATATATTCATATTTGAAGAAGTAAACATAACGACATTGCAGTACCACTCCTGTGGGTCTAATATAAAACATGGTTAACCCCTTTAACCTATTATTTTACCAAAGATTACTTCTTCTTAAAAACATTATAAAAACTCCTTTAATTTAGCCATAGGTTTTTCCTTTTAAAAATAGAGTTTGGTTTATAAAACCTTTCGATACCTACGAAACCTAACTTTCGACTTCATAGGATGACCACCTTCGAAAGCCTTAAAATCTATCATTATAACATCAGGCTCCTGCCTTTATAATACTTTAAAACCTTCCTTTCAAAAATTTTGATTTTAGTAAATTATTAATATTTAACTTTAGAAGCTTAGTTTTGAAACCCGTTGAAAGTATCCCTTTCGACACCATTGGAAGTAACCCTTCCGAAATCATCGAAAGCCCCCTTTCGAAAGCAATGGGTTTATACTTAAAACATTATTTGGGTCAAAGTGAATATAGGCGAAAGAAACTCTTTCGAAACCGTCCTTTATCATATAAAATATTGGAAAAAACTTGATGGTGTGGGTATCATCTCTTTCGTAAGCATTTAACACCTGGGCAAAAGATTAGAAGGTTGGCTTCGAAACTCCTATCGAAACCATTACCTTCGAAACCCTCAACCCATTTCAAAAGCCATAGAAAGTGGATTAAACTTATAAATCAAAGGACCTTTCGGTAGCATTGATATCTTCAACATCATCGAAAGGCTATAAAACGACAGCAGGGTTCGACTAGATCGAAACCCCTTCTTTCAAAACATTCTTTCATAAGTAAAGAAACCTAGTCGAAAGAAATCTTAAGTTAATGGAAACCCTTTCGAAACCTTTTAAAAATCTATTTGAAACCGTATGTTTCGAATCTATCGAAGACTAAAAAATAACAGGGGAAGACGCTTTTCTTTTATAAACACAAATCAAGGTTTCGACTCTTTCTGAAGATATGCTTTCGACGTCTTATCTTCCGCCTTCCTCCAATCCACTACATACAATATATGTGATACCTTGTGTATTGTTTTTAGAATAGTAGGTTTTCACTAATATGAAGGTGGAAACTTCTGTGTTGACAGGTGCTTTCCAAAATAGTTGGAACCAATTTTCCAAGAAAATTTGGTTTAGTTCTTCTTAAAGTAAACTTTTCTCTAACTAACCTGCCACGTGTGAACACCAAATTGGTCGCCTTAACCGTTTCAAATTCTTTTCCAAAAATAACCACCGCTAATTTAGATCTAAACCATAGTTAAGTTAATCAATTAAGCCCTTCCGTTAAGCAAAACCAATTTGCAAAGAAGTCCCTCTTCTAAAATAATTTATTTTGAAAGAAAATCACTTTGGAAAAAAAATCCAAAAATTCCAAAAATTCACTTTAATCATGTTTTCTAACATATCAAAATTCCAGATCCAACTTCTCAATATATTTTCCAAAATAAATTTATAAACCCAAATAACCATAGTTTCCTTTGAAAATTCATAATAATCTTTCGATGGCTTGGAAAATTATTGAAATTTAAACCCAACTCCAAAATCATGTTTTGATAACATAAAATTTTCCCATGGCAATTAGTCATCATTAAATCTCGGTTTTATCATAAAATAATGCTTATCCTCTTTAAAATAATCTTGTTTATAACCATATAAATTATAAATCAAGCATATCATCATCCAATATATCATAAAAACGAATTTACCCTTAAATCAAAAATATATGATTCAAAACAAAATAGAGATGGAATTATTATCCACCTTGATTTAGATAAGGAGATTGTATTGATAATGATTTCCCCTTAGCTTGATTCTCTAGCTTTTTAATTTGAATTCTTCTTGTTCTCTTAATGACTGACCTTCCTTCTTGCATTTAATTTTTCAAAATGACATGAATGAGAAGAAAAAGAGTAGGAATAGAAATATATAAGGGTAGGAGTTATGCACGTCAATTCCTAATATGCCTTAAGGTAAATTAATTACCTAAAAACCCATTCTTAAGCCCATTAATTTTATATTAGGCTCGGCCTTAATTAATTACTTCAAGTCTCAATCCCCTTATCACTTAACATTTACATTATTCTATTTAATTTATCTAATTAAATCTCATGAATAATATTATCAAAAATTAGGAGTGTTACATATATACTCATTAAATAATAATCCTAAATATTATTAATATTAGGTAATTTTGCATAAGCGAGAACGTCAATATGATACTGGCAATAAACATAAAATAATAAACATAAAAAATTAACATGAGCAAGTAAACATATAAATATGTTAAAAGTAATATACACAATGTTAATATGCCCTCTCCTAATCACCAATGCATAGCTCTTGTATTATCATCTAATTAATAATCATGTTGAAGTATCAATAACTTTAGATTACTTAATCTTGTTCTTGTTTACCTGAACACTTCCAATTTCCTTACTTTTAAAAGACATTCAAACCATGCTTTTGGTTATCAAAACACATTTCGAAATCTACCCAAAACATGCTTTAAAAAAGGACACATAAAATATTCTTTAAAACCCAAATTCATATTTAAAAGTTATCAAATCATACTTTAGTGCTACCGAAAATATTGCTTATTCACCAATAAAGGGATGTATAAACTCTATCAAAAACATGCTTATATTCTAATCGAAATATGTATACGCAACCAGAAACATAAGTTATCAAGCTTTCTTAGATATAACCATGAGCTAATAAAGAAATATTTACATGATATTAAAAACATGACATAATTGGTTAATGAAATAACACCAAATCAAGATATCAAAAATATGGCTTATAGCTAATGAAAGTATACCCCAACTATGCTAACAAAAACGTAGCATAAGTATGCTAATGGAAACAGGGTTAAAATGGTCGTCACTATATAAAAATAGCCAATGGAAACATGGTTAACAAAAACCTAGATATCAAAAATATAGCTAAAGGACACATGGTTTACAAAAACCTAGCTATCGAATATAGCTAATAGAAACATGGTTCTGAAACATAACTTACTAAAACATAGCTAATGGAAACATCATTTAAAAACATAACTAACAAAAACATGGTTCTTGTTTTCTAAAGAAAACATGGTGTAAATATGCTACTGGAAACTCAATAATGCTATCGAAAACCTATAATCAACTTTAAATATGTTTTTATTTGTATAAATTGTTACTTTTTATCAAATATTTCCATATGTTAAATTCTCAATTGCCAATCACTTATTTTATAGATTTCATATCAGAAATTTTTTTAGGGTGTATTTTTATTTAAATAAGTATACTAGTTATCTCCCTACTTAATTAATTAATCACCTTAATTTCCTCATTTTTTTCGTTTTCCAATGAATTTAAAATAATTCAAATTTACGTAGAAAAATTCTTGAAAATTATTTAAAGTCAAAATCTTTATTTTCAATCACATAAAAAATTTGTAAGGAAGAATGATTATTTTTAGATTTTGAATAAATGATTCTTGAATCATAATAATTTCCAATTTAGAAAAATACTTGAAAATTCATATTAAATTGAAAATTTATGGAATTAAAAATCCATCTTTATTTTAATGTTACAAACAATATATCAAAATTTAAAATCATTTTATTCTATCAAAAAAATGTAAAATCATTTTGATTCATTAGTTAAGATTTTAGATTCAGTGCCTCAATTTTAGATTCGTAACTTTACCATCAATTCGTGGAAGCATTATGATGATAACTGTAACATCCCCTATATTGAGGCCTAAAGAAAAGAGCTATAAATGGTGTAGTAATCCATAGTATTAACTTTCGGTGACAAAATATGGTAATGCTAATTGTATCCATGATATTAGAAGCACATGAATACAAAATTAAAATCAACACAGATTTAAAAACAACTTTTTCGATTACATTTCAAATCAATATTTCATATTCATGTATATAATTGCAAATGATTTCTATGTTTTGATCAAATATAATTATTACAAATTACGCCAAGAGCGACATATGAAGATGCCCCTTTGGATGATTTACTAAATAGACATATGTGTCTCAATACATTACAGTAGAAATAAAACTAAATAGCTCCTGTATAGCTAGCTTTGCCACCCTGCACATCTTCAGAAGCTTATTCACAATCCTATAAAACTTAAAAATCTTAACTCTCAATTTACTCAAATTAATTTTTTGAGCACCAAGATTTTAGGGGAAAACATAAACTTCGTGTCAGACATAAAGCCTGGTGTGAATAACACTATTACATCTCGGTTTACTGATATTAAATGAGACCATGCCGCTTAGCGGAACGAGTTTCCCCTCACTAATATCCTTTTAAAGCGTACCTTTTGCAAATCAAAACCTGCAATCAAACTTATTAAAGCAACAGTAGCAATATCATATATGCGTATAAATTAGGTAATTAATGGACTATTTGCCCCCAAAAACATAGTTTTATTTGGAAAGCTACTAGACATTGGCTGACTCGGGGCTACTAGACATACTCAATTATCTAACATCTATTAGAAAAATACTGGTCTATCTGCCCTTTACCTCTTCTTCTTGGGTCAACTAAAGCAAATGGTTTTGTGGGCTCACTAGTAACCTATCTTCTCTCTATATATTCCTTTCGGTTTGTAACATCATTTTAGTCTTACTTGGGACAAAGCCCTACACATTGGAATTTTGGACTTATATTAGCTAGGGGATAACTAGCCAAAGTATAGGGCGTGACTCTATACCAGTCTGGCATTCTCATATCCGAGTCATTTACTTCGGTTGACTACCCCAAAAATTATCCTTGAAAACATTTCTATCAAATTGATTTAAGCCTTTAAATCATACTTAAACAAGGAAAATACACTTTTTACTTTACTTAAACATCTTTACCATGATACATGCTTTACACAAAACAATGTTGATGAAATATAATGAGATTATCTATCCCTCCAAAGCAAGTTAAAAATCCTTTTTAACTTAAAAAATCTTAGGCCATAGACCAGGGTAAATGAAACCATTGCTTAAAAACTTTAAATGATACCTTTCAAACCCTTTGAAAACTATTATAACTTGAAACACTAGCCAAAATCCAAAACATACCTTTCAAAACCTTTATAATAAACCTTTTGAAATCATCGAAGGCATCCCTTCGAAAGCTTCATAAAACCTTAGCCACCCTCTTTTGAAAACACTTTAAACTTTCCTTTTGAAGGCATTAGAAACCTTCAGTTTAAAGACTCAAGTAAACTATTCGAAAATATTAGGGTACCTCACCTTTAAACACGTGTTATATACCTTTCGAAAGTATTAAAATTACTAACTTAAATGAACCTTCTAAAAGCATTGGGTTCATGTAAAAGTTGTTGGAATATAGCTTCGAAACCATTTAAAATCATTCCTTTCGAAACCTTTAGGTTTAACCTTCAATATATCTAAGCGTCTTAAAAGAATGGGAAGAAAGCAACTCTTTCGAAATCATTATTCCTAAGTAAAAGAAAGTGGATGGTTTCAAATCCAACCCTTTCGAAAGCATGGATAAGCGACTTTCACGTTTAAAGGAAAAAGCACTCTTTCAAAAGCATTGGTTCAAAGGGCTGAATGCGGCAGCAGGGGTTTTGAACCCCTTCAAAATATCATTTTAAAAACAAAAAGGCAGCAACCAATTCGAATGCCCTTTCTTTATATAAACATAAGCAAATTGTTAAGTCGAAAGCTCCAACGCTTTTGAAAGCCTTATTTATTGCCAAAATAGTTCCAAGTTTAAAAGAGCTGCTTCGAAAGCACGTTTCGACTCTATACCTTCCGTCTTTCTCCAATCCACTACATACCAAGGAGTTGACACCATGTCTATTGGTTTTGACTTGGTCAAGGGTGGAAATGTAGGGTCGAAAAGTGGCTGCTATAAGTGACGAACCAATAAGCCTTTACAAAACTGATTTTTAACTTCTTAAAGTGTTATCTTTCCAACTAACTTATCTTATTTGTTAACATGTAATTGGTTGCCAATTCTTTTACAATATCTTTTCTAAAAATGCTGTCGAATTCAGTAATTAATAATGTTAAACATTTAACAAATTGTCCCTTCTCCTTTTTTAAACATATAAAATATTTAATTCTCATACCTTAAATAATTTTATAACTTTAAAAAAATACGTAGAAAATTCTCCAAAAATTCCCATAAATCATTTTTAATATGTTTTATAACACATTTAAATTTCTGACCTCAAAGCTAATATATAGTAGCCAAAAATAATGTAAACCCAATTCTAAAATAATATTTCTGACCTTATATCAAAAATGCAATCCATGTGGATGCCATTTAATAGGTTTTTCAAGTCATATCTTATCATAAAATCTATATGAAATGTCATAAATCATCAACAAGCATATACACACACACACACACACACACACACACACACACACACATTTAAACAATCAAAACATGGCAACATTCATGAAAAATAAATTTGAGACTTACCTACAAATCGAAAATAATGAAAATGAGATGTAATTTATTATCCACCTTAGCATGATTGTTAAGAAGGTCGAGATTTTCCCTTGAATTGATTTGATTAAGCTTCCTTCTTGAATTCTTTCCTAACTTCCTCTTGTTTTCTTCTAATGGTGGCCAACAAAGCTATAAGTTTATTTTTAGTTTGTGAATATTGGAAACGAGAATGGGATAAGGGTTTAGGTCATAGGAATATAACCTATTCCTATTTAACCCTTATCTTATTACCTTTTCTTGTTTCAGTTTAAGTTTTCATTTTTTTTATTCATTATTAAGGCACGATTACCTTATAATTATACAAATCTCAATCTCTTAACCACTTTAGTCTTTACATTGTTTTATTTAATTTATCTAATTAAATCTCCTGAATAATGTTAGTCAAAATTAGTGTAGTTAAAATTAGTGTCATTATAGACTCCTTTCCTTGGATAATTTCATCCTCTAAATTGCGATAAGTTACCCATAAAATCAATCATAAAGGTAATACATACCATGAAACAAGTCAGGATAAGTACCTCTAATTCTGCTTTCAGTTTCCCAAGTATAGTCTCTCATCGTCACTCCATTGGACTTTGACTGATCTGACAGTGTCGTTCCTTAGTCTCTTGTGACATCCTCTATCTAGAGGCCCAAAACAAAGTAACACAAATGCTGCAGATATGTATAGTATTAGCTTCCAACGACTAAATAAAGATATGTTAATGGTATCTATAATATCAGAGGCACTGAATATGAAACAAAATAAATATTTCAAAACAACATTTTCACATTAAATATCAAAACAGGTGTTCCATATTCATAATACATAATCCCAAATACGTTCCCAGGAACAGATAAAATATACTTATTACAAAATACACAAAGAGCGGTATATGAGGATACCCCCCTGGATGATCAGAGTCACATAGTCATAATTGACTTAATATATACATAGCGGAATTAACAAAAAAAACAAAGAACTGCACTCTTAAATAGCTATCCATTAGCCTCCCACTTGCCTCCGGTAGCCTTATTCGTCATCCTACTAAAACCTGAAAAACCTTCATCCCTCATCTACTCAAAACAATTTTGAGCACCCGAGAGTTTAAGGGGAAAACATAAACTTTGTGTCAGACATAAAGTCTGGTGTGAATAATACTGTACATCCCTGTTATAAAAGTTAAGGGAGACCATGCCACTTAGCGGAACGGGTTTCTCCTCATTGGCATCCTTTTAAAACGTATCTTTCGCAAACCTTTATCCTGCAACCAAAACGGTTTAAAACTGTAAAGCATCATTATATTATGTAAACATACATTTCAGGTAATAAATTGGCTATCTGTTTGAACACTATAGTATTTTTTGGCTTACTATCAACGCTTGGCTGAATTAAGCCCGCCAAACAAAATAACAAAATTTATCTAACAATTGTTAGACATGCCTCTTCTAGATGGTTTTTCCTTAACTATCTGTTAAATACTTCTCTTCTGAACGGTCTTTCCCTAACTTAACATCTTCCTGGGTCACCTGATCCTAATGGTTTTGCGGGCTCACCAATAACCTATCTATATACAAACATATATTCCCTTCTGTATGTAATCATAATTTTAGACTTACCTATGACAAATCCCTAAATACTGGAATTTTGGACTAAATTAGCGGGGGCCAATGGCTAATGTATAGGGCACGACCCTATAGCAGTCTCATCTGGTATTCTAGTATCCAAGTAATTTTACATAGGCATAACTTCCCTTAAATTTTCCTTGAAAAACTGTTTCAAATTGATTTAGATCTTTAAATCATACTTACACAAGGAAAATACATACTCTCTATGCTTTACTCAAAATTACCTTGCCATGTTTTATATATATTTTACTCAACCCCGTGTTGATGATTACATTTACCCCTTTCGAAACCGTTAAAAATTGTCTTTCGAAAACATTGGAAATCCTTTCTTTTCTTCAAAAGCTTTAAATTAATAGACATCTCTCTACAAAACCTTTAAACATTGCCTTTCGAAAACATTGGAATAACCCTTCCTTTATTTTCATCGAAAGCTTCGGAAACAAAGGAAAACCTTCCTTTTCAACCCTTCCGAAACCCTTGGGGAACCACCCCTTCAAAACCATTCATTAAATCTCTTTCGACAGCATTAAAACTCTAAACCTTTCAAAAGCCTTTGGGTTCAATTTAAAACATGTGGAAACTTTTCGAAACCATTCAAAGTTTACTACGTTGAAACCTTTAAAAACCATCTCGGTTAAAACCTTTTGAATTATGCCTTCAATTAAAGCAAAAGGATAAGAAGCCCATTGAAATCAAAAGCACTTCTTTCAAAACCAAAACTAACTCTTTCGAAACCATTTGGGTTATACTTTGATTATAGAAAAAGGGACTTTATAACATTTAAATCAAAAGCATTTGTTTCAAAACCATTTCCTAAGTAAATAAGTGATGGTGTCGAAACGATCCCTGTGAAAGCAGTGGATAAGTGACCAAGTTTTAAAAAGAAAAACATTCCTTTCGAAACTATGGTAGTCGAAAGATTGAAAGCAGCAGCAAAAAAATTTCGACTTAGTCGAAAGAAAACATTTAAAACTAAAGTGCAGCCCATTCAAAACCATCTCTTTTAAATCCATTGAGTCAGTCGACAGTTAACTGAGTCGAAAGCCATTTAGTTGAAAGTAAGCAAGCGCATTTTAAATTAAAAACAAATTAAAGCTTCGACCCCTTCGAAACATATAGTTTCGACCTTATACCTTTGGCCTTCTATCCAATTTGCTGCGTACCAATTTCTTGATACCGGGCGCATTGGTTTCGATAGAGTTGAGGATGGAGGGACTTGGTCGAAAGCCAAGCAAGGTGAAAGCAGGTGCCGAAAGAAATAAAATAGTTAAAAAGCCAGAAATAAACATTTCCTTTTACCTAACCTATTAACATGTGAAATTTTGATTGGCTGCCTCACTTCTTTACCACTAAAAAGTTCCGCACATTTCAGAGCCAATTAATTAATTTAAATCTTTTGCAAAACACCCATTCTACTTAATTAAATATATAAAACTTTTAAGTCGCATACTTAAACAATTTTATATGTTCATCGAAAGACATAGGAAAATTCTATAAAAATTCCACAAAATCCTTTTCATTATGTTTTCTAACATATATAAATTTCAGACCCAAATAATTATTTATTTTACCCTAAATAATTTATAACCTAATAAGTCATTTTATTCACTAGAACATTAGCATAAAATCCACCATAATTCAGAAAATTATGAAAATTGAAACCCAAATATAAAATATCATTTTTGATCTACATTTAATTTTGCAAGGCATTTGGATGTCACCAAATAGGGTATTCATATCAAACATATTATAAAAACTAATATGAACATGCATAAATCATCAACAAGTATATATATAAACTTCCAATCATCCAAAATATGACATTATTATGCAAAATCATTTCGGTTTATCCCTAAATTCAAAAACTATAAGAAAAACAGGATGCGGTAATTATCCTTAGCTTTGTGATAGAGATATGAGATTTGATGTTGAACAAGTTGACTTACTTCTTCTTCTTGAAATCCTAGCTTTATTTTCTCTTGAGATAGAAAATGGTGGCCGACCTTAGAATATTTTTTCTTGAGAAAAATGAAATGAACGTGTCTTTAAATTCCTAAGGGTTTAGAATATAAGTTCTATCATTTTCCTATTTTCCTTTCCATATTTCCTAACACTTTTATTCATGTTATCTTGTTTTGATTTACATTTAACATGGCACAGCTACCCTTGATTAAACCAAATCTCAATCTATTAATTACCTTACATTATTTATTTTATTTAGCTAATTAAATATTCTGAATAATGCTACTAAAAATATGGGGTGTTATAAGCTCCCCTCCTTAAAGAATTGCGTCCTCGAAATAACGATAAGGAACACATCAAATAATCAAAGGTAAAACATAACCTCATAACAAATCAGGTTAAGCATCTCTAATTCTGCTCTCAGTCTCCCAAGTACAGTCTCTAGCATCGTCACTTTACTAGACTTTCACTAATATGATTGTCTTTCTTCTCAATTTCTCATCTCTTGTGACTATCTGAATAAGCTTCCTAACTATAGTCATATCTGGTACCACTATAATGTCCTCTAACACAGTCGGTGCTATAGAAGTGTCTGGATCCCTAACACATTTCCTTACATGAGATACATGAAAGACATTTTGGACCCCTATTAACTCTACCCGGTAACTCTAATCTATACGCGAGTTCCTGATCCTTTCCACAATAAGGGACGGTCCTACGAACCGTGGTGTTATCATCCCCTTCTTCCCGAATCTGATAACACCTTTTATTGGCGATACTTTGACGAAAGCATGATCTCCAACTAAGAACTCTAATCTTTTCGTCTCTTATCTGCATAGCTTTTCTGTCTAGACTGAGCTTCCTCATTCTCGCCCATATCAGCTCATTCTTTTCTGCTGCTTCTTTCATCAAATCTGGACTAAGGACTAATCTCTCTCTAGACTCTAACCAACATGCAGGGGATTTGTATGGTCTTCCATATAAAGCCTCAAACGGTGCCATTCTTACACTAATCTGATAACTATTGTTATACAAAAACTCAATTAGGTGTAGGTGGTCTTTCCATGATCCCCCGAAGTCTAATATACATGCTTGTAAAAAGTTATCCAAGATCTTGTTAACTCTTTCTGTCTGCCCATCAGTCTGTGAATGGTAAGTGGTACTCATCTTGAGCTTGGTTCCTAAGCTCTCTTGAAACTATTTCAGAACTCGCTAGTAAACAAAGAATCTCTATCACTAATAACACTACTAGGAATTACTTACAGTTTAACCACATTCTTCATAAATAACTTGGCCAATATAGGTGTCGTCCTGTTTGCTTTTACCGGAATGAAATGGGCACTCTTGATCAATCTATCTACTATGACCTATGTACTTTCATTCCCCTATTAGATCTCGGTCTCCCATCAATAAAATCCATAGAGATGGAATCCCACTTCCATACTAGAATATCTAAGGGCTAAAGTAATACACTTGTCTTCTGATATCCGGCTTTTATATGTTGATAGTTGAAACATTGTTTCACCCATAAGCCAACATCCCTCTTCATGCCTTCCCAGAAGAACCTTCTCTTCATATCTTGATATATCTTCATTCCTCCTAGATGGATAGTGAACTTTGAATGATGGCATTCCTCCAAGACTTCCTTCCTTATGCCTCCTACGTTTGGAATACATAACTTGACCAACTTTCTTAACCATCCATTTTGGTCAAGATGGAAATCCTTTAAGTCATCGCTCTCTGTTCCTTCCCTTAGCTTTCTGATCCGTTTAGCCAAAACTAGATCCTCCTCCTATTTAGAAGCTATCTACTCAATCATTACTGGTCGGACTTCTAAACAAGACAACTTAGCGGAACCTTCACTAGACTCAGCCTCGAATCTCCATAGTACTCTACAAGCAACAATGCTTCTTAGTCTTTCCATTCTGCTATCATAACTAATATTAAATTTTGAAGCTTCCTACAGAGTGCATCTGCAAACTTATTTCATTTACCGAGTGTGTACTCTATTCCAAAATCATAAGCTGTTAGAAACTCCAACCACCTTTATTGTCTTATATTCAACTCCTTCGGAGAGAACAAGTACTTCAAGAACTTATGATCCATGTAAAGCTCAAACCTTTCTTCAAAAGGTAATGCCTCCAGACCTTCAGCACAAATATAACTGCAGCTAACTCCTAGTCAAGCGTTGGATACCTAACATCGTGTGGCCTAGGCTATCTAGAAGCATAGGCAATCACTTTGCTCCTCTATATTAGTACAACTCCCAACCCAGTACCACATGCATCAGTATAAACAACTAAATCTTGATCCCCCTCCGGAACCACTAATACAGGTGCATGGGTCAATAAGTGCTTCAAGATCTAAAATGTTTCCTCCCACTTAGCGATCCATACAAACTTTACATCCTTTCATGTTAGCTTAGTCATCAGTGCTGCAATCCACGAGAAATCCTTTATAAACCTCCGATAACAACCCACTAATCCAAGGAAACTTCTTATCTCAGTTATCGTTTTTGGTCTTTTCCAATTATTAATGGCTTTGATCTTTCTTGATCAACTAACAATCCTTTCTCCAAAACCACATGACCAAGAAATTTCACTTCCTTCTTCCCAAAAGAACACATCGAAAACTTTCCTCTAACTGGTGCTGCCTTACCATCTCCAGCACAACTCTAACATGAACTTTCTTAATAGATGAAATATTCCTATTATGTCAATGCTAATTGAATCAATGTTATTAGCTGTCAATTCAAACTTTTTGGTCTTTTCTTTTCCTTTGGATGATATGATGGGTCATTTTGGGAAGACCCGTGCGATGTGGTAGTGGAAATGGCATTTTGGGTCATTAACGATAAGGAACACATTACATGGGTCATTTCTTTGGATGATATGATGGGTCGTTAGTTCCAACCGTGGCAGCTGCGGAATCCGCTATTCGATTAGCCATTTTGTTATAACTTTTCGAGTCCGAGGTACTATTACTGTCGAATATAAATTGAATTCGAGGTTAAAGTGAACTAAAGGAGAGTTACAAATTATGAAGTTCCTTGCGCCTTTTTTGACTTGGTCGCTACCATCTCTCATCCTTAGAGTATACCAGAATATCATCAATAAAAAGCAACACAAATCTATCCAAGTGCTCTCGAAAAATTCGGTTCATCAAATCTACAAAGAATGGCGGTGCATTAGTGAGTCCGAACGGCGTAACTAACCATTCGTACGGCCCGTCCCTTATTTTGAATGCTGTCAAAGGTATACTATTTTCTGCCACTCTAAGCTGATGAAATCCTATTTCCAAATCTAATTGAGAGAATATCTTAGCCCCAGTCAGCTGATCGAGCAAATCGTCAATCTTAGCAGTGGATATCGATTCTTTATCATCTTCTCATTCAGCTTGCGATAATTGATGCACAGCCTTAACGATCCGTCTGGTTTCTTGGCAAATACTGCGGCTGCACCCCAAGGAAAACTATTTGGTCTAATAAAACTCTTTCCTTCCAAATTTACGAATTGATCTTTCATCTCCATCATTTTTGTTCATGTCATCCTACTTGGCGGCCTACTCACAAGTTTTGCACAATGCAGTAAATTAATCCGAAACTCAATGGCTCGTTTCGATAGTAATCCAACTACAGGTTCAAACACATCCACTAATTCTCTAACTACAAAAATACGATTCAACTCATCTTCCAAGTTCATAACACCAAATAAGGTACTCACACAACTGGGGTTTCCTACAGTATAAACTATTCGATCATTACAGTTCGGGTATCCAAGGGATATTTTCCTATCTAGGCAAAATAACCTATCATCATAATTACTTAATCAATCCACACCCAATATAATTACGAACCTAACAAAATCAAATACATGCAAACTGCAAACAAAGATGTAACCTACAAGTCAAATTCTAAGTGGTCACACTTCATTCTAAGCATCGCATACCCTCCTATCAGACTTGCAACTCTTAGGGAAGTAACTAGATATGTGGGTTCTAGGTTAATTTTATCTATCGGGCATCTAGAAATAAAAGAATGAGATGCACCAATATCAAATAAAACACTATCAGATATATCATGGATCTAGAGCGTACCTCCTAACACAACCTTTCCTTCTCCAATGCTGTCGGCTTTTACATAATAGGCTCCAATGCAAATACTTGGCCTTTATACCCTTTTGATGGCTCTTTGCACTGGTTTTTGTAGTGTCCAATTTGGTCACAGTTAAAGAATCTAATTCCTTTCTTCTCGGCAGCCTTCTTTCCATTGCATGTTTGGCACTTATGAGCATAATGACCTTTCTTATCACACTTATAGCAAACCACCTCAGACTTACCTTTCTTTGCCGCACAACTTTTCTAGGCATTCTTTTTGTGGAAAAACTTTTCTTTTGGCCCTATCTGACCTGGACCTTTTTCTGCTTCTTCTTCTCTAAGAAAGCTAACATTTATTCATATCTTAATGCCATTTCCACTACCATATCACATGGGTCTCTGATGTGCGGTAATGTAGCCCTTGCCAACTCTGGCTTCAAACCTTTAATAAACTTTTCATCTCTTTTCAGCACTCTGTCAATAATGGCATACCTATACCGGGCTAACTCTTCGAATCTACTAGCATATTCTAGAATTGACATTACTCCTTGTTCCAGCTCAGCAAACTTCCTGACCAAAACAGATTGCACCACTACTGACATAAACCATTCTTGGAACCTCCTCCCGAACTCCACCCATGTCATAGTCTCTTTATCCACGCTAGCGGTTACAATATTCCACCAATACAAAGCAGCTCCTTGAAGAGATCTTGAAGCAAGTCTCCTTTTCTTCTCGTCATAGAGCCATAGGTCACAAATATCCTCTCAAATGTGGTAGCTAGTTTTCTACTTCGATAGCATCCTCCATTCCGATGAACAATTTCCCTCTAAACTTAGTATAATCACTGCTCAAGTTAGCAAACTGATTGACTATTGGAGATTTTTAAACTCCTTCCACAGCATTCCCTCCAACAACTCTAGCTGTGATTCCAACTTGCATCATGTTTAAGAAAAACTGATACATGGCTGCCATGTCTACTTGTGGAACCCCAGCAACAACATTCTCGGCCTGAGCCTGACCTCTTCAAGCATTTGATCGGGCATTTCCATTTGTGGAGGTGCTCTCTTTACCAAGATTAACATTGCCTCTTCTTTCTTCCATATCTGTATTCAAGCCTCATGAGATACAGAATAATATCGTAACAAAGATAAGAGTCTAGAGATGAAATGTATACTTATATATAGCAAATACTAGTACGTTAATATAGTGTAATCCCATACCCCGATCCTACCTCTAATTCCTAAGGATTATGTTTTCAAAAATCATTTTTAGCTAAATTATTTCATAAACCTAGGCTCTAATACCAAGCTGTGTCATCACCTATCTAGAGTCCTAAAACTAAGCGCTACAAAGGCTGTGGTCATCTAAAGTATTAACTTCCGATGACTAAATACGGTTATGTCAATGGTATGTATAATATCAGAAACACTTGAATATGAAACAAAATACATATTTCAAAACAACATTTTCACATTAAATTCTAAAATAGGTGTTCCATATTCATAATACATAGTCCTAAATACGTTCCTAAGCACAGATAAAATATACATATTACAAAATACGCCAAGTGTGGTATATGAGGATACCCGCTTGGATGATCAGAGTCACATAGTCATAATTGACTTAATACATACATGGTAGAATTAAGAATAAAACATAGAACTGCAACCCTAGATAGCTATCCATTAGCCTCCTGCTTGCCTTCGGTAGCCTTATTCGTCATCGTACTAGAACTTGAAAAACCTTTATCCCTCAGCCTACTTAAATCAATTTTGAGAACCCGAGAGTTTAAGGGAAAAACACAAACTTCGGGTCAGACATAAATCCTGGTGTTGTAATATTATACATCCTGGTTATAAATGTTAAGTGAGACCACGCCGCTTAGCACAACGGGTTTCCCCTCAATAACATCTTTAAAAAAAATATCTATTGCAAAATCTTTATCCTGCAACCAAAACTGGTTAAAACTGTAAAGCATCATTATATTATGTAAACATACGTATCAGGTAATAAATGGACTATTTGTCCGAACACTATAGTTTTATTTGGCTTACTATTAACCTTTGGTTGACTCAAGCCTAACAAACAAAATAACAAAATTTATCTGACACACCTCTTCTGGACGGTCTGTCCTAAACTATCTGTTAAATACTTCTCTTTTGGATGGTCTTTCCCTAGCTTAACATCTCCTAGAATCACCTGATCCTAATGGTTTTGTGGGCTCATAAATAATCTATTTGTATACGAACATATATTCCCTTCTGTGTGTAACCATAATTTTAGTCTTATATGTGACGAAGCCCTACCCACTGCAATTTTCGACTAAATTAGCCGGAGCCAATAGCTAATGTATAGGGTGCGACCCTACACAAGTCCCATTTGGTATTCTAATATCTAAATCATTTTACCTAGGGATAACTTCCCTTAGATTTTCCTTGAAAAACTCTTTCAAATTAATTTAGATCTCTAAGTCATACTTACACAATGAAAATACATATTCTCTATGCATGACTAAAATTCACCTTGCCATTACACATACATACATATACATACATATATATATATATATATATATGTATGTATATATTTTACTCAACCCCATGTTGATGAAAACATTTACCCCTTTCGAAACCGTTAAACCTTGTCTTTCAAAAACATTGGAAAATCCTTTCCTTTTTTTTCTTTAGAAGCTTTAAAATAATAGACATCCCTCGTTAAAAACTTTAAATATTGCCTTTTGAAAACATTAGAATTTCTTTTCATCGAAAGCTTCGAAAACAAAGGAAAATATTCCCATTTGACCTCTTCGAAACTCTTAGGGAACCACCCCTTCAAAACCATTCACTTAACCTCTTTCGAAAGCATTCAATTACTAAACTTTTCGAAAGCCATTGAGTTCAATTTAAAACATTTGGAAACTTTTTGAAATCATTCCAAGTTTACTTCTTTGAAACCTTTAAAAACCATCTCAGTCGAAACCTTTCGAGTTATACCTTCATGTAGGGAAAAAGATAAGAAGCCCATTGAAGTCAAAAGCACTTCTTTCGAAACCATTAAAGCTAACTCTATTTGAAACCATTTGGGTTGTACTTTAATTATAGAAAAAGAGTCTTTATAATATTTAAGTTGAAAGCATCTGTTTTGAAACAATTTTCTAAGTAAAGAAGTGATGATCTCGAAACCATCTCTTCGAAAGAATTGAAGAAGTTGCCAAGTTTTAAAAAGCAAAGTTTCCTTTCAAAACTTTGGTAATCGAATGATTGAAAGCAGCAGTTAAAAAGATTTTGGCATAGTCGAAAGAAAACATTTAAAACTAAAGTGCAACCCGTTCGAAACCATCTATTGTAAGACCCAGTCGAAAGCTAATTGAGTCGAAAGTCATTTAGCTGATAGCAAGCAGACACATTTTAATTTAAAAACAAAGTAATGCTTCGACCCCTTCGGAACCTATTGTTTCAACTTCATACCTTTTGCCTTCTATCCAGTTTGCTACATACCAATTTATTGATACCAGGCGCATTGGTTTCGATTGAGTTGAGGATGAAGGGACTTGGTTGAAAGCTGACCGAGGCGGAAGCAGATGCTGAAACCAATAAAACAGTAAAAAGCCCTAAAATAAACAGTTTTTTCCACATAACCTGCTTACATGTAACATTTTGATTAGTTTCCTCTATTTTGCCACTAAAAGGTGCTGCACATTTTGGAGCTAATTAATTAATTTAAATCTTTTGCAAAACACTCCTTCTCCATAATTAAATATATAAACCTTTAAGTTCCATACCTTAAACAATTTTATATATTCATCAAATCCACCATAATTTAGAAAATTGAGAAAATGGAAACCTAACTCTAAAATATCATTTTCGATCTACAATAAAATTTGCATGGCAATTAGATGTCATAAAATAGGGTTTTCAAATCAAACATGTCATAAAAGCTAATATGAACATGCATAAATCATCAACAAGTACACACACACACACACACATATATATATATATATATAAACTTCTAATTATCCAAAACATGGCATTATAATGCAAAATCATTTCGGTTGATGCCTAAATCCAAAAATTATAAGAAAAATAAGACGTAGTAATCATTCACCTTAGCTTGTGATTAAAGATATAAGATTTGATGTTGAACAAGTTGATTTACTTCTTCTTCTTGAAATCCTATCTTTATCTTCTCTTGAGACAGAAAATGGTGGCCGGCCTTAGAATATTTTTGCTTGAAAAAAATGAAATGAATGTGTGTTTGGATTCCTAATTAAGGGTTATGGATATAAGTTCTATCATTTTTCTATTTTGCCCTCCCTTATTTCCTAATACTTTTATTCATGTTACCTTGTTTTGATTTACACCTAACATGGCACGGCTACTGTTGGTTAAACCAAATCCCAATCTATTAATCACCTTACATTATTTTTATTTAGTTTAGCCAATTTTATATTCTAAATAATGTTACTAAAAATATGGGGTGGTACTTCTCTTCTCATCCCTCGCAACTATATGAACTGGCTTTCTAACTATATTATATCTGGTTCCACTACTAAATCATTTAACACGGTCTGTGCAACAGTAGTTTCTGGATCTAGAATACACTTCCTTAGATGAGAGATATGAAAAACATTGTAGACTTTTGAAAACTGTTCAGTAACTCTACTACATATGCGAGTTTCCCGATTCTTTCTATAATAGGAAATGATCCAACAAATCATGGTGCCAATTTTCTCGATTTCCTGAATCTGATTACACCTTTCATCGGTGATAGCCTGACGAAAACTTGATCTCCAACTGAGAACTATAAGTCTTTTCATCTCTTATCAGCATAACTATTCTACCTAGACCGAGCTTCCATCATTCTGGTTCGAATTAACTCCGCCTTTTCTGTAGTTTCCCTAACTAAATCCGGAAAAAGAACTAACCTATCCTCGGGTCTTTAACCAACAAGTGGGAGGTTCACATAGCCTTCCACACAATGCTTCAAATGGTGCCATCCCTATACGAGTCTGATAACTATTATTATATGAAAACTCGACTAAGTGTAGGTGGTCTTTCCATGATCCTCCAAAATCTAGCACATAAGCTCTTAATAAATCCATTAAGACTTTGTTAACCCTTTCTCTTTGTCCATTTGTCTACGGATGGTAATCGTTACTCATCTTGAGCTTGGTACCCAAAGCCTCAAGTGTACTATTTCGGACTAGTGAATAAGGAATTTCTATCACTTACTATACTATTAGGAATTCCATGTAGTCTAAATATATTCTTCATGAATAATTTAGCCAAAATGGGTGTCGTCCCGGTTGGCGTAACTGGAATGAAATGAGCACTCTTGGTCAACCTATACACTATAACCCATATACTTTCATTTCTTCAATTTTACTCGATGACCAGTCTATAAAATCTATTGTGATGGAATCCCATTTCCAAACTGAAACATCTAAAGGCTGAAGTAACCTACATGGTTTCTGATGTTAAACTTTTACCTATTGATAGTTCAAACATTGCTTCACCGATAAGCATACGTCTCTCTGCATACCTTCCCAGAAGAAACTTCTTTTCATATTCTGATAAATCTTAGTTCCTCCTAGAATAATGGTGAATTTCGAATGATGGAATTCTCCAAGAACTTCCTTCCTAATGTTTCCAACATTTGGAACACATAGTCATCCTTTTTTCCTTAACTACCCATTCTGGTCAAGACTGAAATCTTTCGAGCCATCTCTCTCTATTCCATTCCTTCACTTTCTGATCCGTTCAACTAATAATGGATCCTCTCATTGCTTAGATGAAATCCTTTCAATCATCACTGGTCGAACTTCTAAACTTCACAACACAGTTGTTTCCTTAATGGATCTAACCTAAAATCTCCATTGTAGTCCGCATATAGTTAATTCTTCTAAATCTATCAACTCGGCTACCATTGACAATACTGCATTCTGATGTTTTCTGCTAAGTGCATCTGCAACCTTACTACCTATTCCTAGTGTGTGCTCAATACCAAAGTCATAAGCAGCTAAAAAATCTAACCACCTCTGTTGTCTCATATTCAACTCCTTCTGAGAGAATAAATACCTCAAAGACTTATGATCCATATGCAGCTCCAATCTTTTCCCCAACAAATAATGTCTCCACACCTTTAATGCAAAAATTACTACAGCTAACTCCAAATCATGAACTGGATATCTAACTTCATGCAGTCTAAGCTGTCGGAAGCATATGCAATCACTTTACCTCTTTGCTTTAACACAGCTCCTAACCCTGTTCCACATGCATTTGTGTACACCTCTAAATCCTGATTCCCCTCTAGAACAAATAATACAAGTGCATTTGTTAATAAGGGTTTCAGCTTTTGGAATGCTTCCTCACACTTATCAGTCCATACAAACTTTACATCTTTTCGAGTAAGCTTAGTCATTGGTGCCGCTATCCATGAAAAATCCTTAATGAATCTTCAATACCCGGCTAATCTAAGAAAACTCTTTATCTCAATCACTTTCTCGGGTTTCTTCCAAATATTCACTACCTTGATCTTAGCTGAATCCACAGATAGCCCTTTCTCTAAGACTACATGACCAAGAAATTTCACTTCTTTCTTCCAGGAATGATACTTTGAAAACTTCACTTTCAGCTGATGTTATCTCAACATCTCAAGTACCGCACTAAGACGAACTTCATGCTCTCTTTCATCTGTAGAGCATACCAAAATGTCATCTATGAATACCAATATGAACCTATCCAAGTGATCTCGGAAAAGCTTGCTTCATCAAATCTACAAAGAATGCTGGCGCATTAGTTAGTCCGGATGACATTACTAGCAATTCGTACGATCTATATCGAGTCCTAAACGTCGTCACAGGAATACTATCCTTGACTACTCTAAGCTGATGGAATCCTATCACCAAGTCCAACTAAGAAAAATACTTTGGCTCCACTGAAATGGTCGAACAAATCATCAATTCTAGATAATAGATATCAATTCTTAATTGTCTTCTCATTTAACTTAAGATAATCCATACATAACCTTAATGATCCATCTAGTTTCCTTGCAAACACTACGACTGCTCCCCAAGGCGAACTACTTGGTCTGATAAAGTTCTTATTTTCCAAATCAATCAACTATACCTTTAGCTCCCTCATCTTGGTAGGTGTCATTCCGCTTAGCGGTCTACTCATGGGTTCTGCTATTGGTAATAAATCTATCTGAAACTCAGTAGCTCATTTTGGTGGTAGTCCTACCATGGGCTCAAAGACATCTGTGATATCTCTAATAAAGAAAACTCGATTTAACTCGTCTTCTACCTCCACAACACCCAACAAAGCATCAACATCAAAACTAGATTTTTCTACGGAGCATATAATCCAATCACTGCGGTCAAGGTGTCTAATTGATATTTTCCTATCATAGAAAAATATTTTAGAGTCGTATTTACTGAACCAATCTATACCAAAAATAATTCTGAATCCTATGAAATTAAATACATGCAAACTGCAAGCAAATTCACGATTAACAATCCAAACTCTAAGTGGTCACCTATCATCCCATGAGTCGCATATCCTCCTATCGGATTCGTAACCTTTAAGCAAGTAACTAGGTATGAGGGTTCTAGGTTAAGCTTATCTGCCAAATAATGAGATACAAAATAATGTGATGCAACGGTACCAAATAAAACTCTAACTGATACACCACGAATCAAAAGGGTACCTCCCAACATAGCTTTTCCCTTTTCCTATGCTATTTGTCTCGAGGTTGGTTCCAATGCAAACATCTTGCCTTTTCCATCTTTGGCTGGCTCCTTGCACTGGTTCTTATAATGTCTTATTTGATCGCATTTGAAACATCTTACTCCTTTCTTATCAGAAGCTTTCTTCCCTTGGCCTTTCCGATACTGATAAGAATAGTGTTCTTTCTTATCATACTTATAAAAAATGACTTCAGTCTTTCCCTTCTTGGTTGTTCCACTCTTCTGAGCTCCCTTCTTATGGAAAAATTTCATCGTCTACTTCTTCCCTCCTTGTCCTCCTCCTGCCTTGTTACCCTTAAGATGAGCAAGCATTTCTTCCTGCCTTAAAACCATCTCAAAAACTACATCGCATGGATCTCTAATATTCGATAATGCGGCTTTAGCAAGCTCATGCTTCAACCCGCAAATGAACTTCTCATTTCTATTGATAACAATATCAACCGTAGCATAACCGTATCTCGGTAGCTCCTCGAATCTGGTTGCATACTCAAGCACTGCCATATCTTCCAGTTCCAACTCAGCGAACTTCCACAGTAGAGTTGACTTGTGAATCTCTCCTCAAACCTTCTCTTGAACTCAGCACATTTCATGCTCTCCTTATTAATTCCTACTGTTACACTGTTCCACCAGTATAATGCTGCTCCTATTAACTAATGAAAAGCAAGTCCCCTTTTCTTCTCACTATTAAGCTCCAAATTAAAACGAACCCTCTCGTAATGAGGTAACCAATTCTCCACTTCAATTGCATCTTCATTCTCGACAAACGGTTTTCCTCCTGACCTGGCATAATCTTTACTCAATACATCATAGTTATTGACCAATGGAGTTCTTTGATTTCCTCCTTCAACATTTCCTCCAATTAAACTAGCAGCAACCCCATCTTGAATCATGTTGACAAAAAACTGATACATAGCTCCCATATCAACTTGCGGCGCTCTAGCACCCACATTAGCAGCTTGTGCCTGACCTGAATTCCTCCTAGTGTTTGGTCTGGCATTCCCCTTGGTTGTTGTGCTTCCTCCCCTAATGTTAACTCTTCCATTTCGGGCATCCATATCTTATTCCCGTAAAATCTGCATTCGAGTCTTTGTAAGCTATAGAAGAATAGCCTAAGAAAGATGGGAGAATAAAGATAAAGCGTATACTTATATATAGAAAATACAAGTAGTTATTATAGCGTTATCCCATACCCTAGTCTTTTATTTAATTCCTTAGGATTATGCTTTCAAAATCATTTTAAGTTTGAAATTTCTTTTAAGTTTGCCATACAACTATGCTCTAATACCAAGTTGTAACATCTCCTATCTTGAGACCCAAAGCTAAGCACTACAGATGCTGCAGTCATCCATAGTATTAAATTATGATGACAAAATATGGTAATATTATTGGTATCCATAATATTAGAAGAACATGAATATGAAATTCAACATAGATTTGAAAACAACTTTTCTGATTATATTTTAAATCATAATTTCATATTCAGATACATAATCCAAAACGATTCCCAGGTTTTGATCAAATATAATTATTTCAAATTACTCCAAGAGGACATATGAAGATGCCCCCTTGGATGATCAGACTAATAAATAGACATATCGGTCTCAATACATCACAATGCAAATAAAACTAAATAGCTCCTATAGAGCTAGCTTTGCCTCCTACACATCTTCGGAACCTTATTCGCCCAACCTACTAAAACTAAAAACCTTAATCTCAATCTACTCAAAATTATTTTTTGAGCACTCGAGAGTTTAAGGGAAAAACATAAACTTCAAGTCAGACATAAAACCAGGTGTGAATAATACTATTACGTCTCTGTTTCCTGATATTAAGTGAGACCATGCTGCTTAGTAGAACAGGTTTTCCCCCACTAATATCCATTTAAAAGCATATCTTTTGCAAATCAAAACCTACAATCAAACTAATTAAAGCAATAGTAGCAGCATCATATATGGACATAAATTAGGTAATGGACTATCTGTCCCCAAAAATATAGTCTTGTTTGGCTAACTATTAACCATTAGCTGACTCTGGCCTACCATACATACTCAATTATCTAACATCATTTGGACACACTACTAGGATATCTACCCTTTAATATCTTCTTCTAGGGTCGACTGAACCAAATGGTTTTGCGGGCCCGCCAATAACCTATCTTTCCTCTGTATATTCCCCTTCGGTGTGTACATTATTTTAGTCTTACATGTGACAAAGCCCTATACACTCGAATTTTGGACTTATATTAGCTAGGGCCTTATTAGCTAAAGTATAGGGCATGACCATATACTAGTCCTATCTGATATTCTAATATTTGAGTCATTTACTTAGGGTTAACTACCCAATCAAATTTTCTTTGAAAACATTTCTTTTAAATTGATTTAACCCTTTAAATCATACTTAAACAAGGAGAATATACTTTTTACTTTGATTAAATATCTTTGCCATGATACATGATTTACATAAAACAATGTTGAAGAAATATAATAGGATTATCTATCCCTCTAAAGCAAGTTAGAAAACATTTTTATGTTAAAAGATCTTAGGCAATAAAGCCAAGGTAAAAAATTCGAAACCTTTTCTTAAAAACTTTAAACAATACCTTTCGAACCCTTTGAAAGTGCCTCTTTAAAACAAGTTGAATACTATACCTTGAAATAGTAGGCCAAAAATCCAAAACATACCTTTCGAAACCTTTAAACTAAACCTTTCGAAATCATTGAAGGTATCCATTTGAAAGATTTATAAAGACTTAGACATCCTCTTTTCAAAATACTTTAAACTTGCCTTTTAAAGGCATTAGAAACCTTTCATTGAAAGACTTAAGTAAACCCTTCAAAATTAATGGGTTACCTCCCCTTCAAAACCCATGTTGCATACCTTTTGAAAGTATTAAAATTTCTTTCTTAAAACAAACCTTTTGAAAGTTTTGGGTTCAAGTAAAAGTTATTGGAACATAGCTTTAAAACCATTTAAAACCTTCCTTTCGAAACCGTTGGGTTTAACTTTCTTAATATGTAAGGGTCTTGAAAGAACTAGGGCGAAAGCAACTCTTTCGAGTGCATTATTCCTAAGCAAAACAAAGTGGATGGTTTCGAATTCAACCTTTTCGAAAGAATGAGGAAGTGGCTATCAAGTTTAAAGGGAAAAGCACCCTTTCGAAAGCATTGTTCGAAGTGTTGAATGTGGTAGCAGGGGTTTCGACCCCCTTCGAAAGCTCGTTTAGAAAACAAAAAGGCAGCAACCCATTCGAAAGCTCTTTCTTTATATAAACATAAGCAAGTTGGTTAAGTTGAAAGCTCCAACTCCTTCGAAAGACTTATTTATAAGCAAAACATTTCCAAGTTTGAAAGAGCTACTTCCACCTCTTCAAAAGCACGTTTTGGCTCTATACCTTCCACCTTTCTCCAATCCACTATGTACTAAGGCATTGATACTATGTTTATTCCTTTCGACTTGGTTAGAGGTGGAAGTATGGGGTCGAAAGGTGGCTGCTATAAGTGGCGAAGCAATAAATCTTTACAAAACTGATTTTTAACTTTTTAAAGTGATATCTTTCTAACTAACTTGCCTTATTTGTCAACATATAATCAGTTGCCAATTCTATTACAATATCTTTTCCAAAAGTGCTTCCAAATTCAGTAATTAATAACTTTAAACATTTAACAAATTTCCCATTTTTCTTTTTAAACATATAAAACATTTAAGTCTCATACCTTAAATAATTTTATATATTTAATAAAATACTTAGGAAAATTCTCCAAAAATTTCCATAAATCATTTTTAATCTACTTTTTGACATACTCAAGTTTATGACCCTAACTACAATATATATTAGCCGAAAATAATTTAAACCCAATTCAACCATTTTCTTTAATAGAAAATTCATAAATCCACAACAACTCAGAAAATTATGAAACTTGAAACCCATCTCTAAAATAATATTACTGATCTTATATCAAAAAGGCAAGCCATATAGGTGTCATTATTTTAGGTTTCCCGAATCATATCTTATGATAAAATCTATATGAAATAACATAAATCAACAACAAGTATATATATATATATATGTGTGTGCGTGTGTGTGTGTGTGTGTGTGTGTATTTAAACAATTAAAACATGACAATATTCTTGCAAAATAAATTCGGGTCTTATTTTGAAAAAAAACACAATGAAAATGAGATGTTTTATTCACCTTTGCTTGATTGTTAAAAAGGTTGAGATTTTCTCTTGAATTGATTTGATTAAGCTTCCTACTTGAATTCTTACTTAACTTCCTCTTGTTTTCTTCTATTGGTGGCCGGCAAGCCCTAGGTTTAGTTTTAGTTTGTTAATATTGGAAATGAGAATGTGATAAGGGTTTAGGGTATAAGAATGTATCATATTCCTATTCTACCATTATCCTAATACCTTTTATTACTTCAATTTATGTTTTCATTTGTTTATTCATTACTGAAGCATGGCTAACTTATAACTATACAAATCTCAGTCTCTTAACCACTTTATTCATTACCTTATTCTATTTAATTTATCTAATTAAACCTTCTAAATAATGTTAGTCAAAATTACGGTCATTATAATTATAAATCATAAAATCATGTTTTTATCATTCCAAAACATCATAGTTTCAACTAAAAAAAACGAAAGCATAAAACCATGATTGATGGTAATATTGTCCACCTTAGATTGTTTAAGCATGGAAAGATGTGCCTTGGTTCTTCCTCTTCAAGCTTTTAAAGATTTCCATTTTCAAATCAATCATATGAAATGTTGCAACCCTTATCCATTCTTCATAAAGTACTAGTTCCTCTTTACTCCAAAATATTGCTATAATCTCCTTATTAAAGAGACTACAAAATTAGTTTATTATGCACTTCACCTTACTTATTCCATTCTTTTACATTATCATTATTTAATTATCATTAAGTTAAATTATCCATAATAATGCCTAAAATAGGAGTGTTGCTTAGAGGAACCTGTTTACTGTATGAATGTCCTGCTCTCCCAAGACTTGGCATTATTGAATCACCTTTTCCTAATCTTCTTTAGATCCTCTCACCTCTCTTCATCCTTCTTTCAAACCTAAGGAGCGTATAGATGAAAGAAGAAATTTTTATTGACCACCGCTCCGAGAACTTGTTTACGTGGGAGTTACATGAGTTGTTTGCATGCTTCACCTCTGTCATATTCCTTATGCTAACCGCTTCCAGGGAGGCATGATTAAAAAAATTTGCTAACATCTTCTGTAGCCTATTTTTATGCAAGCGAGCAATAGTGTCTTCTCCTCTAGCCAGCGTCTTCTCCTCCTCTAGCATGCTTCGACTCTCAACGTAAGCAATAATCTTGGTGTCCTTGGCCTGCGGCCTACATCCCCTTGCCTCTTAGTCTCCTCCTTCTTCTTGACAAGGTCATTAAACCCTAACTTGAGACCCAAAATGTGTTTTGAAATCAAAGCACACAAAATGAAAATTTTAGTCTTAAAGACATAGGAAAGACGCAAAGAATGTATCAAGGGTAGAAGTCTCACCAAGAGGGCGTCGATAACCTCCTAGTCGAGTATGCTCGATATATTGAATCGAAACACACCCGACTTGGGCATAATCTGGTGAAATAATGCCTTGGACTTGACCCTAAATAAAGCATCCACCGAAAGATCCGCCTTATCCATTGAACAATATAATCCTAGAATAAACCGACCAATGGCCTCCAAAGAGCGACCAGCTGCCTCTTAAGAGTGACCAACAACATCGCCTGTAGCCTTTGCTGCATAGGCGTAACGCTCTCCATTCTTTTCCTCCACCACTTCCTCCCAACTTCTCTTCCCCCATACAATCTCCAAGCTCATAGCCTCTATAACCTCCTCGATTATAGGTGTCCATGCTAAAGGGGCCGTGGAGGCAGTTGATTTGATGGTATGGGGTTTCTTTATTGCACGCAATCCTAGGACTTTTACAGCTCCCTCAAAAGGCAGCAAGTTGCCAAAGTCAAAAGTCACTACGAGAAGAAAAAAGATAAGTTAAAAAAGTATGAAAAGTAAAAAAATGCAATATAATAGAGAATGATTTAGGGATTAAAGAATTTAGCACTATAAAAGGTCACATATACTTCAGAGGGACATGCCTAATGGTTCCTCTTGGCTACCAAGGGAGGATACACTAATCTGTCCTCTAAACTCTCACCATCCTCAGCTTGGGTCTCAAGGTCTCCTACTCCATCGAGGCATGATTTGGTAAGAGCCATAAGGGATAATGTCGGGCCTCCTTGCCCTAGTCAAACCTACAGTCTATTAAGATAGACTGCCCACTGCTCCCATCAGACTATGTTGAGTCTTTGAAAGATGTGGGTGCCTCCACCTAAAGGTTAGTTAGGAGCAGAGAGGAACCTTCATCGTAAACCCTCTAGCCAAAAATATTAGCCTCTTAGTCTAGTTATGGGTGTGTATCTTCTTCATTGAGACCTAGTCAGAAAGATAACCTTGCTTATTTTTCGCTTGGGGCTTAATCATTGTGAAATTGTCCCTAGATTAGTACATGCTAAAGGAATTAGATGAAAGCCCAAACTCCATTAAATCTACCTTGGTGAGAAGCTACTTGATATCTTAAAACTTTTAGGAAGAGTGACTATGGCTTGGTACATCTTAAATCTAGCAAGAACATCCTCTATGTATGAATTCTAATCTATAAGAGAACTAGAACAAAGTTACCATGGTGATATATTTTATGAAAATACAACAAAGGAGTGAATCATATCCACAATATAGAAGACAATATCACTGAGGATCATACTATGCTCATGCACATCGATGCACATGAAGAAATATGAGCCCATGTAACCAGATTGGCATCTATGGACAACCACCATCAGCTTTGTCATCATTTTTCAATGGAGGTAATAGTAACCGTAGGGTTCATCGTAAGGAATCCTGACAATCGAGTGCATGTACCACATCAAGCTAAGAAGATGCTTCTGATGTCTTGATAAAAGCAGATATACTGTTGCAATGATAATGTACGAGTTAAGGATAATATGAGCTAGTGGCATCATAAACCTATTGAGAAAGTTGGAAGGACGGAGCATAAAAATAGTGCCACATTGTTGGTAAATAGGAATCCAAAAAAATACTCCTTTGAAGGAATATGCTAGCGGTTATTAGAGAATTCCCACCTATAGCTCACTTAGGCAATCCTATGCCTTTAGTACATTTCCCTAATCGAAGTCTTCGACCCAAAAGGTAAGAATGCCTCCTTGAACATTGTGTCCTCCAAAGGAGGCACGTAGAGAGGCAAAATTAACTAAACTAAGAGGATCAACCCTGAACGTGAGGTAAAGCTTATATCGCCTTTCGGTTGAACCGTGTAGGTAGGATTGCAAGTAGCGCACTAGCCTCCTACCAATGCATTCATTCACACGCAATAACTAGACTAGTCATGCATCCCATAAGTCAAATTAGGCATGGTATACTTCTTGCTTTATTGTATATTGTTCTTAATTTCAAGCTTAGTTGGTCGAAGTGCACTCAAATTAAATGTAAGGATGGTTTAGTAAACATAAATAACCCATGGAAAGACTAAAATCCCCATGTACCACTAATTGAAGTTCAAAACAATAATTAATGTGTTAACTTGATTAATAAGCGCAAAGACATGTTTTCGAGAACTAAATATAATTTTAACCTCTAAAATGAAAATATAGTAAAAATGCTAGAAAACAACATAAATAAATAAAAATAACAAAAAAGGGACATGAAAACTAGCAGTAGTATTTTCAATGAAAGTAAAAACCGAAACAGAGTAGAATGCTTATGAAAAAACAAAAGTTTCTTGAGAACTATCGAATTTTGCATTTTAGAATGGAAAAAATCATACAAGATCCGAAGTGATGAAGAAGAAGGGGAAGATCTTGTTTAAAATAAGCCAAAGCTATAATATAAACCGTTGATTCGCAAAAGCAGGGGAATACATGGTCACATGATCCTACTTAATTATTGTTTCATGTCACAGGTGCAACAATTCGTAGGTGCATCGAAATACTAAAAGGCAAAGGATTTTGATGTTGGCAATTGCTGCAACATTCAATGCGACTGGATAGGTATTCTCCCATCTACTACAACAACATACTTGGGGTAAGATAAATGTTGCATGAATTTTCCACATGAAAAATTCATATCTTGATACAAAATCCTAATCTAGATACAACTACAAGGCCTAATCAGGACTAACGTATCTCATAGGATAGTGGACCAACACGAGTAAGCATAAAAAAATACCCTCTATAGGACAAGAAGCTTATGTCGTTTGACCATCTACTCAACATTGATCTGCATGCATGCCCACTATGACTATGATGATGTGAAACCATCTCATAACTAATAGATGTAGCCAAGCCAATCAATTCAAGCCTTAGCATCCTCATGGTGTCCAATATGCAATTTATGTCTTCACTTATGTCAAAGCAGAACCCCTAGTTTAAGATCCTACCTGCTAAGATTTCTTCTCGATATAAGCTAGACCCGAGTAATCTAACCGAATACCTCATGGGTGCCCAACCTATTAGCGATGATCCATTTTTCCATAAATGGAGCCAAATAACCTCTATGGTACCAATCCTTAAATGTAAAGGTAGAACATCCAAAAAAACAATGGTTGTGGCACTCCGTTTAAAAAAGACAGTTGTAACACAACCATATCTAACTAAAGTGATGACTAAGGACATTATTCTTCGATAACTCCTCTATAATAACATACACACAAAATGGAGAATGCCAAGAATAATAGTAGGCCATCTAGTTGGCATCAATAGCCATACCCACAATTAAGGCATAAAGCATAAATCTAACTTGTCTTGATCATAATGAGCATATGCTACGTTAGAGCCATATAGATTACAACCCAAGCATTTGTTTAAGTGTCTCCTCGCGCATGGCCATAAGGACTGGATTTTTTAATTTCTTCCTCCTAAGAAGAGCAAGCTCAAAAATTAGGAATTCTTATAGCAATATTACCATACTTCTTCAAGCTCTATAGAAACTCAAGCAGTAAAAGTAAAAGAACTTAGTGGGCATAGATCTTCTGATCGAACCACTCCAAAAACCATGTCGTAGTTTATATTTCTTAGTATTAATCACATAATTCCATACCCCAAATCATCTTTAGTTCACTTTAAGTAGCTTAAGATGACCCAAATTTCATGACTCTAATGTTGGTTGAATTTTAAGTTACCTATTAACATATCTAGAACAATAAACATCTGCTCCATGTCATAAAATATGATCAAATAGCTAACCAATAAACGTACTTATTATATATAACAATGATCATAGTGTTGCATAGAAACATATAAGTATTGGCAAACCTAACACCTAACTTGTAAAATGAAATGGTTGAATAATTGAAGAAGAAAAAATTGATGGTTGGTAAAAAAATAAATATAGATTTTGTAGTCTCATATGTAGTAAGGGCTCAACATCACTAATTTAATAAAAGTATCTCAATAGCATATTAGCAAATTAATTCTCCATAGAAATAGATTTTATAGGTTTAGAGACTTAAAATTATAATAAAAGACAAAGAATTACACCATCATCCTAAAGAGATGAAAATATATTAAAGAGTGAATTATTGATTTTGTAAATATATATAGACAGAATGAAATTCATCGTTGATCAAAAAATTGAATATAAGAGTCTTAAAGAATGCATCATTTTAGAAATCTTATTAATTGGTTTATATGAAAGAATCTTGACACTCTCTTGACCCCATGAATAATGATGATGCTATATCATACTAAAATTTCATTCGTATCTATTACATAAATAGGAAAAGAGAAACCAAAGCGTTTATATAGCGACACCTGTCTTTTCCCAAAGGGCATTTCCTATCCGGACGTTCCCTTTTACAACAACTGCATCGTCCGCAAACACCACTGTGACCAACCGTGTGAAAATCCCAACCTTGCCGACGTCGCTTTTGCTCTCCTACACTTCTTCGACATAGATGTGTACATCGATGTTGTTCCTCCGCCACCTTTAAGAAGATTTTTCGAAATTAGGGTTTTAAAGGTCAGTACTCATTACTTCCCAATCTGAATTTGGGTTTTTTTCCCGTTTCGCATCTGGACATTCCCTTTTCCAACGACTGCATCGTCCGCAAACACCACTGTGACCAACCATGTGAAAATCCCAACCTTGCCGACTTCGCTTTTCCTCTCCTACACTTCTTCGACACAGATGTGCGCATCAATGTTGTTCCTCCGCCGCCTTAAAGAAGATTTCAAAATTAGGGTTTTCAAGGTCAGTACTCATTACTTCCCAATCTGAATTTGGGTTTTTTTCGCAGTTCATTACATGTAAAGGAGTGGTATGATAGTTCTAAATCGATTGAGTTTCAAATGTGACCTTTTTTCCTTCTGCTGTACTGTGTTTCAATTCGAAAAAAACTGGACAGAATTTGGTATCTGTTTACCTTCCCAATCGACCCACGTTGAGTGATTGTTACTGAGTACGGAGACAATGGTTATTTTCAACCAACCAATCCAAAAAACATTTTCTTCTACGATACAATACAGAATGATTGTTCAATATTGTTTCATTTTCAAACATTTCGGTATGTACTTCAGTATATATTATATGATATTTCTTCTGCTCTGATTGAGTTTCAATTTATGCTTCAGAGTGTGAAATAGGAAATAAATGCACTTATATGTATTTCTTTACAGTATTCATGTCTTACCGCTTTCTGTATAATTATGATTTTAAATCCCTAAAAATGGTCCAAAATATTTGAATACCAGTCATACATTACTTTAAGTCGGGTTTATTTTACTCTGCATTGTTCTACCTTTCATTGCTGGTAACTTGCTGTACGAGTTACCAATAATCAAGTTTTTATGTCAATCTTTTCATTTCCATATCCGTGTACCGTATAAGGAAATATGATAGACCATGTGTATATTGTGCATAATTTTTATTCCCACCTTATGTTAGGTGGTTACATGAAACTTACAACGGTAAAATAAGACTGTGGAAACCGTTTAGTGGATTGTCGCTATTTTTTTCTATATCTTTGGACCTGAAATTGCCGAACATAACAAATAGTTTACAACATTTATATATAATATGTTTGAGTTCCATTTGTAGTAAGATGGTCATCATTTTTCTTATTCATGATTAGAAAACACTTTTAGCAGTTTCAAAATATTAGCTTTCCCAGATTCCAACTGTGTGTAAAGTATTAAAAGTTTTTTGGTTATACCACATTTTAGCTCTAATAATTATGTATATTTCGAGTTTAAAACCATATATGAAATAAATTATCAAGCCATCTTCAAATAATTGTTTTGAAAAATAATGTTGTCCTACACCTTTAACTGGAAATTATAACTGCTTCTTTCTTGAACTGCAATCTCTGATTTGTTTTTTTTTCCATAACTCAATGATACTGTAACGACCCGCCTCTCATACCACAGAAAGACGCATCATTAAGAAGAAAGAAAGGGATAGAAAAGAGAAAAGATAGAAAAGAATGAACCAAAACAACATCAGAATCTCACAGCGGAATGAATAAATTATATTAATTAAATAAAATATTACATAGTATCATATACATCAGAGTTATACAGCTCAAACTACACAAAACTAGACAGTTATAACACGTGTCTAGATATTACAACTCAAGTACATAACTGGAAATAGAAAAGACTCAAACACAGCGAAACCTATATATATATATATATATACACGCTGAAGCCACCTGCTCCATATCTCCTCCAGAATTTGTCAAACCAAACCTGAATCCCTCGACTACTCATACGTAATATGAGTACCCAAGAGTTTAATAAAATAGAAAATAAACACTCGGGTCAGACATGGGTCTGGTGTGAGTAAACGGTTAAAATTTGCTTGACTTTAAAAATCCTTTGAAATCAAAGGTATCACGTAAGACTCCCCACAAATAAACATGAGTAAGTTTTTACCTTACGCTAACCAAAACATTTGATAGGAAATCCAGTGATATTATAATAGGGTCTAGGGTTTTCAAAAAAATATAGAAATAGCTGGAATGCTTATCACGTTCCAACATAGTTGGGCATAATCAAAACCGTACAGGCACTTATTGGATTTTGGATTCCATACAATGGCAGGGCTACTGGGGTACCTCCCATCACAGTACGTGGCCTAGATCACCGTACCGAGGAGTACGCCCGCTCCCCCGCAACACAAGATCGAAACTATCCCTTACTGGAAAGTCCCAAACAAGACCACCCCGGCAGTTGTCATGATCAACCGCCCTACACAGCCGAAATAAAAAGGGACCTCTAGATAAGGGTAAATCTCGTCCTACTTGGGAATGACGAACTTAGCCTTGCTGCACCTCCGCTGTTTTAGCCATTTCCGGTTGATGAGGCTTGAGGCTGCGATTACGTTTATAGGACACATCTATCTTAGAATGCTCATCATCCACTTGACGATGTTCTGAAAGCATTCAATCCGTACAAGTTCATTCCGGGTTCGAACCAAACCGAAGGCACTATCTCGTTACACTCATTTTGGAATCACCCTCAGAGTTAACGACAATAGCCCTTGCACTCTGAATCACCATCTCTAACCTGTAAGTACTATTTCCGTCAAACTCATCTCGGAATCACCCCCAGAGTTATACCGACAAATAGTTCTTACACCTCGAGTCTTCACATGCACTCCCCTTGGATTCACGACCTAACGTTTAACTTGGATCGATGTGGTTTTCGGAATTCCAAATTTAGAAACCCTTTTGGAAGCCCGATCCCGGTCTCACTGAATCCAAACGCCATCTTAATGTCAAAGTGATTTAAGTTTAACAAATTAATTCAATTTAAGCATTGAATTCACACAACATCATTCACTGATAAATATCACACATTTATCATTAATATTTCAAATATCACATCACAGAATATCACAACATATCATCCAATAGATATCAACCAATCCAAATATTCCACAACAATCTTACACAAACAGGCATCGTTAATTCCTTTATAACTAATTTAATCATCTTAAATTAAATTAATTACTTGAGAATTAAACAACTAATCATTCTTAAACAATCATTAATTAATTACAATTAATTAATTAATCACTCTTTAATCAGCTTCATAATCCAATTAATTAACCTTAATTAATTTCTATTAATTAATTAACAATAATTAATTACAAAATCCTTAATTAATTACATTAATTAATTATTACTTCTTTCTTACTTCATTGATTAATTATCTCATAATTAATCACATTTATTAATTAATTAAAAAATTAACTATTCATTAATTCATTTATTAATGACCTCTAATTAATTTATTAATCAATCTTTCTCAAAATTACATTTAATAATTAATTATAAACTCAATTACAATTATTAATCAAACTTGATTAATCAAAATCAGTAATTAACTTCCTTAATTACTTTACTAATTAAACCAACACCTTGATTAATTTCATTAATCAATCCTTTAATTACACTGAGTAATTATCACTTAATTACTTCCCTAAGTAATTATACCTCTTCAATTACTATCCATTAAGTAATATCCTTAATTGATTACATTCAGTAATTATTCATTAATTACTTCACTATGTAATTACACATCTTTAGTTACATTAAGTAATTATACTTAATCCCATCATTAAGTAATTCTTTTAATTAATTAAACTTAATTAATTAACTAAAACTAATCATAATAACTTAATTAATTACTCTGAGTAATTAATTACTTTAATTACTTCATTAAGTAATTATGTTTAAATAATTCTTCTTAATCATTTATAACTTCTTAATTACTTATTAACTAATTATTTCTTAACTAATTAAACTTGATTAATTAATTTTTAATTAAGTAATTAATTACACTTAATTAATTACACAACTAATTTACCTTAATTTAATTACTCACATTAATCAATTTATGTTAATTGAGTAATTTACTTTAATTACCTTTATAATCAAAAACTTGATTAATATAACCATACTTTTCATTAACCTTAATCAATCAATTTGAAATTAAATATTTAAATTTAAAAACTTATATTTGGTTCACACTAAAACATCATCTTTAATTTATCATTAACTTTTAATTTACCTAAGTTAAATAACTTACTAAATCACAATTTTAAATCAATTCAAATAAAATTTTACTTGAAACATTATTATGTCACTAACAAAATAAAATTGAAAACAAACTACTTTAAACAAAAGTTTAAATATAAAAATCCAAACTTTAAAACTAAAATTCTTTTAAAGTTAAACATTCATTCTTTATACAACTAATTAAAACACTTTGTTTAAACATCAATTTACTTTCAACTTTAAAACTTCATTTTTATAAAGTATAAACCCGGTTAATATTAAACTTTAAAAACAAACTATTTTTAAAAACAATATTAACTTAAATTTGTTAAACACCAGGTTTTAAATTAAAACATCTCAAACATATTTGAACTATTTAAAGCTTTGATTTAAAACTCAGTTTGCTTTAAATTTCAGAAAATTTGATTTGCAGTTGAAATCAACAGTAACAAAAACCTGGAAACCCAATTACCCAAGACTAACTCACGCGACAACCCTCCTTCCAACTTCGAGTCACTCTCGATACCAACACGAAACCACACTCGAGCAAAACAACGAAAACCCATGGGCTAATTCATCTTCCACGAAACAAATTCCCATATGCGCACTTCGACCTCGTGCACATGCACGCCGGTCACGGTCGGCGGCGATCATCGTCGCAGCACTCCCCAAGTCGTCACTGACCTCCTCAAGTACTTCGTCCCCTTGGATTGACAAAAACGCCACAGATCCAAAATTTAGCTACAGCGTCGACAAACTGTAAGGAACTCAATCCAAAAATTCACCGTCAACGAAGAAATCCACCACCGGGGTCCCACCACGAAGCCTACACACGCGTCACGAACCACATAAATGACTCCCCCTCAGGCGATTCGCCCAAACTTATCAACGATGACGAACATCCCTCAAATCTGATCCAGTCAAGAGCCAACACCAAAACCCTACTGTGCCAATTTCTGATCACCACGACCATCATAAAAATCTTCCGCTATTTTTCCCAAATCACCAGACACCCTGACTACCTCCATGCTGAAGCTCACCATCCCCTTCGACGCAGATCAACAGAAATCGACCAAAACCCCAAATTCAAGTAATGCCCAATTTCTTTCTGAATGCCAACTTATAAATTACAAACTTCCTTTTAAAATTCATGAATTTGAACAATAATTCAGACCATATAATCAGAAGTTAAATTATTGAATTCGATTTTTATCCAATTTTGGTTTTTCCACTATAAATTCAAGATTTACAGTTTATTTTTCAATATAAATTTTAAGATTTATTTTTAAACACAAATCTACCTCATTACAATCAGATTTCTTCAAATAATTAATGATTATCAAAGATTAATTTAGAATATTGGAATTTTATGAAACTGAAACTTGCATAAGAACAGGAGTTTTTAAAACTTCATATCTACAAGCATTCAATCAGCTAAATAAACATGCATTTAAATCATCAAATCAAACATGCAAATATGGGTATTATGTTTATTGTATTATTCATTTCACAGAACAACATATAAAAGATTTAAAACCGCTTTTAAAAAAAAGAATTTACTCACAGAATTTAGGAGCAAAGAACACTTTGTATTACTGCATTTTTTTATTCTGTATTTTGAATATGTTGTTGATTGAATCTTCAAATTGAATTTGCTAAAAATTGATTACTGAAGATTTCCAGGTGAGCTTGAACCATGTTTTCAGGTAGCAATTTGGATCTGGGTTTATAAGCTTCAGATTTTCTGGTTTCAGCTTGAATCTTGCATTTGATTTCTTTTCTTTTTCTTCTTTTTTAGTTAAAGAGAAATTACAAAAGTTTAGCTGAAGAAAAAAAATAGATCTTTTTCTTTAAACTTTAATTAAAATAAAACTTTCTTTTAAAATAAAGATGCCACTTGTTTCATGAATGAACCATGTATTAACAAATGTCAAACCCATTTATTAATTTGTAAACAAGTGTATTTCCTAAGTTATTATATTGCCAAGTGTTATGAAGAGGTGATTTATTACATTAATTACTTGTTTAAAAATGAATTAATCCTTAATTACAATATTAATTTAATACTCATGTTATATATAACTATGCAATGCATTTATAACTTTGTGTTTAATTTATAATTATTTAAAACTTACTTTCCTACAAATAAGTTTTAAAAGAAGAAAGTGAACATTTATTTCAATTTTATTTTATAGGTTTAAACATATATTTCTATAACTAACATTTATATTATATATAAAACTAAATTTATTTTCAAAAAACCAATTAAAAAGAAAACAATTTAAACTTTATAACAATGTACTATATTTCAAGCCATTATTCATTTAATAAAAATCAATTTTCCTTTAAGTGTTTTATAAATAAAAATTTATTTTAAATAGCTTTTGAAAAGCATTTTTATTAAACCAAATCAAAAATCTTCCAAATCACTATAAAAACATATGTATATTAAAAATTTGAAAACATGTTTTCTATTTAAGTTTAACCCATTATTTTCTATTTACAATAAATATATACAAACATAAATATTCATTATAAATAGAACACTCTAAATATTAGCTTCAAAAATTATTTGAATTTTAAAACAAAACTCCAAATCACAATATATAAACATATATTTTATAATTATAAAATATTTTTATTAAATGTAAATTGAACCAATTTCCCTTTTTTTCAATGTATACATATATACATTTCAAATAGAATATTTTTATTAACTTAAAAGATTAATTATTATAATTACACATATATATTATTATTATCCCTTTGAAAAGAATAAACTTTCAAATTCAATTATCATTACTATTGAGTTTTTGAAAAGATAATCATTTGTTAAATTATATTAATTATTAGTTTTGTATATATAATATTTGGTTAAATTAGATTTTTAAATCAATATAACATATTTTAAAATAAATTATAAATGGAATTTATTAAATAAGTATTGCCCAAATTCCGAGACATCACATATACGATTTTAAGACGCGATATAGTCAACAAGTTAGTTTGTGGTTGTTTATGTCCGGTCATGCATGTAGTTATGTGTTATATTCCTTATTTATGCCCCATTGATCACTAGAGGGATCGCAAGTTTTATTTGTGTTATGATATTTTAATCAACTGGCTGCATGATGATTTTATCTCTCTTAACAAACAAATACACCTAACATTCGCAACATTTGTGCTTCTAATATGTACTTACAGCTAACATCTGGCACAGGTATTTAGGACCGAATGACAAGTGTTTGCTGATGTATTTAAATAAGGAAATATTGCATTCATAATTGTCATTTAAGGTTTACCTGAACTATGTGTTACACTTAAGACACACACATACACACATTGCTTAATATAGTTAACAATTAAAAGCTACTAGCATTAGTATCCTCTTAGTCTGACTTTGGAACATATTCAATAGTGGTGCCCGTGTTATTTTTAGGAATGAGTTGATAGAGAAAAGCTATTTCGAACATGAAAATAATCATATATCTTGCCAATTTACAGCTGCAGATTATATTGTCAGAAATCACTATTTATCATCTACATGATGACCTATATACTAACTTGGTCTAAGTGCTTATACTTATTTCACTGTTATAGCGGAAAAATATACAATCGACTTCCCTTCTTATTCTCTACTACTACTAAGTACATATTTTTCTGTTTGTAGTAAGGATATCCCTGGTAAACTTGAATAATATTGTTAAGGGATGTGTAACAAAAAGTATAGACAAGGCTGGGAACATGAAGCCTTCCGGTCGTGTTCACATTTCACCTTCGTATTCTATATTTCTCCTAATAAAATGTGTCAATACATTTAACTGAAACGTAATATATTCTATGGTATGTTTCAGCATAGCATATATAGTCATGTAACTTGCTCCCTGGTGTCTTTTTCAGGAAATCAAATAGGATGATATTTTCTGCTGCTACTGTATTTATTCTTCAATACAGTTTTTACTGAGAATTTCTTAGAAATGAGGTTTATTCCGTTATTGTTACTTTTAATCATTTTCTTTCTCCAGAGATATATTTGTATTCAGTTTTCATCATTTAATTACTTTATCAGCTCCCGTCAACAACGCACTATTATATATATATATATATATATATATATATATATATATATATATATATATATATATAAGGACATGTGCGTCTAACTTTTTTCATTATTTCCACTGCGCACTAAATAGCACAACATGGTTAATAAGGTTTAACATATATAGGTCGACGTTATTCATATCATAATGTTATTAAATTTACTAAATACTACATACGTTTACTGTGCTGTTGTCCTATTTCATGGTCATGCTTACTTTATTAATTTAATAACTATTTGATATTTATGCACATCTTCAAATACATGTCTTTAAATTTTCTCATTTTTTAACGTCACTGTGAAATGCAATTACAATGCTCGGTAGTTACTAGATTATAAGGTTCAATATTTAGTTAATTAAAAGTTTAAATCAATGATTAATTTTACATATGTAATTTGTGCCATTGATCAGTAACTGAAATATATAATTACTTACATATATTATTTACTAAATAACTGTTGTTATACAAGTTTGATTTTTAAAGTTAATGTGTATTATTTGTATCTCATATGGGTTTACTGTCCTGGTTTTATACACTGTCAAGAACTCAAATTAATGTTTAACAATGTAAACAACGGTTGGCTGAGACTGTAAATCAATATGCACTTTTGATTCCCCCACTGACCGTAACCTCTTTTAATTTACATTTATTGTTTACCGTGGATTTAATTCAATTTTAAATATTGGTGCATCCAAGCATTCTCAATTAGCATTACTCTAACTGTGAGTCATATCACTACGGTAATAGTCGTTTATAACCTGCCGCGGTGCTACTCAATTCCTGTTTTTCAAGAACTAAAAATATAATTTTTAATCTCAAATATAATATATATTTTTAAACATCAACAATTTTAAAACAAAAATATGACAACATCCTTTTCTTCTTCAAATCAACTTTATTCTGTGTTCTGTAATCCATGTTAGTATTTTGACTTCTTTAACTACTTTTGGGTTTTCACGATTAAGTTCATGTAAACGTGGGTCATGGAAATTTTAAACCGACTGAGTTTTAACCGTGATAATTATGAATTCAGTTTTTTACTGATGTTGTACTATTTTGTAGTTTGAAAAAAATTAATCAGTATTTTTTATCTGCTTCTCTTTGCATTCGAACCACCTTCATTGATTATAACTAAGTTAGGGGTCAATTATATTTTTAAATCAAACAATTGCTTTTATAGCAGATAGGGTCAGTATTTATAGCAGATATGTTTCATTTTCAGCATAGCATATATAGCCATGTAACATACTCTATGCACTCACTTTTGAGAAATCAAGTAGGATGATATTGTATGCCAAACAACGGAGAGTTATAAATCCTACCAACGTATTTATTCTTTCTCACTTTTCCTTTGAACCTATTCGTTCTCAGTTTTGTCCTACTGCATTAAATTTTCAACACAGTTATTCCAGTGAATTTCATAAAAATAGGGTTTTTCCCACTTTTTACTACCTTGAATCAATTTTCTTACTCTACGGATATAATTTTAATCAATTTCCTTTGAACACTATTTTGATGCTAACGATTTCTGAAATTGCAGTAGTCCTTTGGTCACTTCTGTTGGTAAGATTTTCATTCTTACCTTTCTCCAAATTTACTATGTTGCAGTCTTATTTTGAGTATATTACCTATCTTTTCTTTCCCATTTTCTTTTATGTCAATATTCTCATTCGATTACATTGTACTAGGAAGGTGATGTAGTTGACATGTCTGTTTGGTTTATTGTATGGAATTTCACTGGTATATTTAAGCATCATTTGGAAAGTGTGAGATGTGGAGAAAAATTGAAGAGGGAACAATGCATGAAGATATTTTTTGTGCTCAAAGAAACACTTATATTAATAAGGATGCCACCATAATTCTCAGTTACAGAAAGGTTCTTAAGCACATGTTGGTTTAACATTTATCCTTTACTTTTCTTTTGAATGTTAATAGTATTAATTGTGAACTTCCATATTTTCCTTTGGGAATAGTTGTTACACAATTAGAGATATTATTTTATGTGGCAATTCCTTAACATATATTGATTTATTTATCCACTTTGTATCAAAGATCGTGTTCTGTTTAGTTACTTATGGATCTTGGGCAAACAAATATATAGATATAGTTTAATGCAGTGTTTTAAGGACCGGACTGGGTCGCGGTCCAACCACGAAAAACCATGAACCATGCTATATGGTGGTCTGGAGAGGAGTTGGGCCAAGCTCAGATCATGGGTTAAACCTCAAAGACGTCGATCTAACCGCCGTTTGAACCCTTATTATCGAGGATAACCGACTACTCTTCTCTACTCTAAAATTCACAAACCCTAGCTGCTACAAAATCCACCACCGCTGCCACCAAATCCGTCGCCGCAACCATAAAATCCATTCTCGCTACTGCAAACCCTGTCGCCGCTGCCACAAGCATCAGCACCGCTGCTCATTGGAAAGTTTGGACAATCTATAGTGTCCTGCAGCAAAATTAGTGTGGTTTGTTTTTTTAATAAATTTTAATACTAAATTTATTAGAAATAAGCTTTGTTTTATACCGCTAGGATTTGGTATGATTGAAAATTGCGGTATTTAATTTTATTGATGATTTTCTGATTCCAAAATAGTCACACAACTGAAACTCAACCACTTGGACTGATTAAATTAAGTTTTATTTAGCTCTTATTTCATTTGCATCTCATGTATTGAGTTTAATTTTGATATGTTTTGTTTATTATGTGTTCTTTTTCACCGGAACCCTTATAGTTTAATTTTGATAGTGTCTTTGCAGTAAAATTATGTCATGTATTGAGTGTTTTGGAAACATTTTGGTATATTTTTCCACTATTTAAAATGGATGATATGGATGATTTAAATGGTGAATATAGGAATTAGCAGCTGAATAATGAACTGGTGTATTATAGAAATTATGAATGCAAATTTTGTTATTACTAAAAATTATATTCTATTTATAAACACTGTGAATGGTGAGTTACAACAATTCTATATTATAGCAAACACATTGTATACACGACTGTAAGCTTTGTAATGTTTGGGTATGATATGTATGAGTTTGAAACCATGCTGTAGTGTTTGGGTTGTTATTTTGGAATTTATATGTAACCTGTAAACTGTCAGCTGTTATATATGTTAACTTTTATGTATGGTTGAGTTCAAAACAAAGTTGCAGTGTTTAAGTTTATGTTATTTTGGTATTTATATGTAGTTTTCAACTGTTGTATATGTAAATTATTTTCAATTTTTTTTAAGGCTATGTTATATATGTATATATATTATATTATATATATATGAGATATGTTGTCCATGTAGAAATGATATGATATATTTTTTATGACATGAGTTAACATCTTATATTAAGCAACTTAGTCTATAATTTACGTTTTAAATGCACAAAATGTTAAAAAAATAAAAATGCACGGTTTCGACGGTTCGACCGATTTGTCCTTCGGAATCTTGAGACGTCATGGTCCAACTTACGATTTGGTTCTCAAAACATTGGTTTAATGTGAAAAATCAACATATTATACATGTCTCCATGACATAGACCTTTGTGATTGATATCATGATGTTAACAAATAACGTACTCACTAACATTAATTTTGTTCGAAATTTTGATGTCCCTACACTGACCAAGCAGTTTTAAAATGTAACAACTGACATAAGTTTAAATGTAACATTATAATATTGTTGTACCATTTTGTTAGTTTTAAACATATCGTCTTTTAGTCTTAGCCAGCCTTTGAAAGAGAATACAATAACCATGTGAATCGATCATAAAATTATTTATATTTATTTTTTATGTCCTCGTTTCCACTTTTCGTTTGTTTAAAATACATTTTAAATGTCATTATATAATAAAGGGACCATGTAATTTAGGTGTATAAAGTAAAAAAAATTCATAACTTTAAAAACTTCAGATGAAGTATTTTGATGACGCACTCTTCCTACTAAATTAGCCATAAACAATTGGTTCTAATACAATTTGAATCGATGAGTCTAATTGTTTTCCCGCTTTTTGGTAAAGCCGTGATACCAAAACATCGATCGAAAACCAAAGACAGCTCATCTCAAAGATTGGTTGTATTTTGCTTCACCATGGATATCGACAAATTTTGTCCGAGCCCGAATCTGGCTACGATTGATAGAACAAGGCAAGCAAAGTCATGGGAACCAGCGTTCCAAATTTCAGGTTAATCGGAGTTCGTATGAACAAGATATGATCGATGCAAGTTAGTCAAAGTATGCTGTTCGAATCCGTAGGATTCGTATCCATCACTGTTTGTCTTGTTCGAATCCATCAGTTTACATATGCTTCGAATCGATCGAGTTCAAATTGATCGGTAACGTGATATCGATCAGTTCGAATCGATCGGTTTCGAATCGATAAAGTAGGCATCACCTCAACAAGTTCGTACCCATCAGGTCAATGCGTTTCGTGTCCATCAACCATCCACAGTTCGTATCCATCAATGGGTTGCTCTTCGTATCGATGGACTTCGTATCCATCGATATAGTTTGCTTCGTATCGACCGAGACGGCCAGATCCTCGTATCCATGAATCTCGTATCGTTCGACCAATGCCTAATTCGAATCGATGAATGAAGCCTTCATTCGAATCCATCAGGCAGCGTTAGTTCATATCCATCACAATCGTATCCATTGAATGGATACGATGCTATCGATGCGAGCTAAGCCGCCTATCTCGGTTCGACCTAGACATTGAAAGACAGCTTGGTGCAGTGGTAAAGTGTTGGATTATTAAAGATAAGGAGGCGAAATTCATGGATGCGAAGTGGTCAACTCGGCACAAGAACCGGACCGAGGCGAAGAGTGCATGCCACCTCACCAAAGAACCACGTGACAAGATCGATTCGAACGTATCGATTCAAACTGATGGGTTCGAACCAAACAGCCAACCGAAACACTCCAATTCGTATCGATAATATCTCCCAAACCACGAGTCCAAATGCCACGAAATTTTCACAGAAGCTTACATACATGTTGAAGAATGTCCATACCAAATTTCACCTCGATTGGATGATTTTCTGATTGATTCGAATGGAGTTCGAATTGATCCCAAAGTGGGCCCAAATTTCCTGAGGCCGGGCATGTGGGACCCCTCACATGCCAGAAGTGGTCTCCCGAATTTTCAGTGAAATATCAGCATCCTACGCCTATAAATAGAGCTCCAGAGCCTACAGAAAAGGGATCTTTTGGCCATTCAACGTCCAGACTCTGCCGAATTCAATTCTACTCTTCAACAATGCTGTTGTAATCAAGATCAGAGCTATAACTTGCTGTAATCCGCTGTAATTGACTGAAATCATCAAGTGAATCAATAAAGATATAAACTTCAGAGTGGACGTAGGCAAGATCGCCGAACCACTATAAATCCTGTGTTTCTGATTGTTATTGCTGAATTATTGTGATTGCTATTGCTGAAATCTGAGTTCTGTATTGATTACTGTCGATTGTGTTCATAAATGGGTGCTTTCACGATATTGGGTGTTTTTGACCAATTTTGGCGCAAACATTTCGGTGCTTTCATTGAGAGTTGAACTCAGGATAAGTTGAATTTGAAGATTTAAGAATTTAGATCTAAGAGCTATGACAAGACAAACGAGTAAAAAACAAAGGCCAGAGAGAAGTTAACACCAAGGAAGTCAAGAGGCTTCTTCAAGAGCGAATCAAGCATCGATCTTCATCACTAAGGACGAGATGGAGGCAATGATGAAGAAACAGGAGGAGTTGATCCAGAGTTTATTTCAACAGATATGGCAACTTGGAGCACAGAATAGAGAAGCTGATGGAGTTCAGAATGGAGCAGGACCATCCGGCGTAGCACCTGGATTAGGAGGCACGCATATGGAGAATGTTGATCCAATCTCGGAGAGAGAGAGAGAGAGAGGAGCATCCGCGCAACCTGGGAGTAGCAGAGGAGTAAACGCTCAGTCAAGGGGGCAGATCCCAGAGTTCCCTCGTGAACTCGGGGGGCAGGTTGAAAGTGATGAACGAAGATTGCATCTCGGAGACAATGACTAGTTGGCGGAGATGGTTAGGCGAGCCATGAGAGGTGGATTAGTAAACAAAGATTTAGAAGATGTTAATAGGAGCCCTTTTACCACGGCAATCAGGCGAGCAAGGAACCCACCAGATTTTAAGCTACCATCGTTAGATATGTATGATGGAAGGACATACCCTACAGTTCATCTGACGAAATATATGAGGCATATGGAGGAGCTGGGGGCATCAGAGGAGGTTATGGCCCGATGCTTCCCATTGTACTTAGTAGATATTGCAGCATTATGGTTTAGACAGCTGGAGAGCGGCTCCTTAGGAACATGGGCAGATTTAACTGAGAGATTCATGAGGCAGTTCAGGGTTCACATTGCGAGACCCAAGAATGTGATGACTTTGGCAACTCTAAAACAGAAAGCTGGAGAGACTTTGGGGAGTTTTCTGACGCGATTCAATGCGGCAGCAGCTTCGGTGGATCGACCAGATCCATATATGGTTATGATGGCAACTGTGTCCGGAATAGCTGACGGAACAGAGTTCAAAAATTCATTAACTAAGGATCCACCGATGGATCTAGGAGAATTCTATCACGAGGCGGAAATTTTTTTACGATTGGAGGATGCGAACGCCGAAAGAGAGGAAGGAGAAGGAGTCGATGTTTTCACAATCAAAGGCGGGAATATACCCGGAAAGGGTGCGGAGACTAGTAAAGGTAAAAGAAAGACTGAAAATGATGGCGACAGGTCAAAGCAGCCAGGGAGGGAGCCGCGATTCACCACTTACTCTGAGCTGAATGAGAGTCTGGAACGAATTTATCAGGATACCAAAGAGCAGGTTCCGTATCGTAGGCCGATGCAAAGGGATCCAACTTCTGACGAAAGAAAATCAGAAAAGTTTTGTGTATTTCATGAATTGAACGGTCATAACACTAATGATTGTAGGCATCTGAAGGACGAGGTGGAAGGGCATATCAGGAACGGTATGCTCCTTTAGTATGTGAGGAGGCGAACTCCAGCAGAGGAGCCAGAGCGACCACCGTCTACATCAGCTAGAGGTGACCCTGAGCCAGGACAACGTTTGGTTATTCATTGATTGACTGAAATAATGATGAACAAGTCGTAAACCTCTCACTGACACGGTTAAATCATTTACACATGTGAGCGATCGCGCACGATCCATAGGCATGCTCTGAATGACTACCAACCGCATCATAGTAATAGTTTACGCTTTGACGCCTTCATCTTGCTTTTTGCTTTGATTTTGATTTGAACATTTAGACTCTGCTTGTTTGGACATTTCTATTGTGGGATTAGTGTGATTGTCGCTTTGATATTTGCAATTCTGTGAAAAAGCTTACTTGTATGCTCGTTGGATCGCGAACGGTCCACGAGCACTTCTTGCATTGCGATGAACCGCCAAAGTCTTTGATTCAGAAACTCCGGCATTGATAATACTAAGTCGCCCCCCCCTCGGGGCACACATGATTTGCCTCGAACGGCACACGATCGCGAACGATCACAACTTGCCTCGAACAGCACCCGACCGCAAACGGTCACGATTCACTTATTATGTCCGACCTCGAACGGTCACAATCAGCATTGAACGGCACTCGATCGCGAACGATCGATACCCGCCGCGAACGGCATACGACCGCGAACGGTCCAATCCCATTCCATCCTTCCCCGCGAACGGCATCGACCGCGAACGGTCCCGATTCATCTCAAATGACACACGATCCCGAACGATCGTCATTTGAGGTCATATGAAACTATCAAGTTCTTTACAGGTTGTTGACAGGGTATGAACATCCAGCTCATGGGATTGCAAAACACACCTTCCTATCGCAAGGCATGTTTTGGAGGGCAAATGTTATCCCGCTTTTTGGCAAAGCCGTGATACCAAATGATCGGTCGAAAACCAAAGACAGCTCATTTTAATGATTTTTTGTACTTCGCTTCACCATAGACATCGACGAATTTTGTCCGAGCCCGAATCAGGCTACGATTGATAGAACACGGCAAGCAAAGTCATGGGAACCAGCGTTCCAAATTTCAGGTTAATCGGAGTTCGTATGAAGGAGATATGATCGATGCAATTTACTCAAAGTATGTTGTTCGAATCCATAGGATTTGTATCCATCACTGTTTGTCTTGTTCGAATCCATCGATTTACATATGCTTCCAATCGATCGAGGTCGAATCGATCGGTAACGTGATATCGATCGGTTCGAATCGATCGGTTTCGAATCGATAAAGTAGGCATCACCTCAACAAGTTCGTACCCATCAGGTCGATGCGTTTCATGTCCATCAACCATCCACAGTTCGTATCCATCAGTGGGTTGTGCTTCGTATCGATGGACTTCGTATCCATCGATATAGTTTGCTTCGTATCCACCGAGACGGCCATATTCTCGTATCCATGAATTTCGTATCGTTCGACCAATGCCTAGTTCGAATCGATGAACGAAGCCTTCATTCGAATCCATCAAGCAGAGTTAGTTCGTATCCATCACAATCGTATCCATTGAATGGATACGATGCTATCGATGCGAGCTAAGCCGCCTATCTCGGTTCGAACTAGACATTGAAAGATAGCTTGGTGCAGTGTTAAGGTGTTGGATTATTAAAGATAAGAAGGCGAAATTCGTGGATGCGAAGTGTTCAACTCAGCACAAGAACCAGACAGAGGCGAAGAGTGCGTGCCACCTCACCAAAGAACCACGTCACAAGATCGATTCGAACGTATCGATTCGAACTGATGGGTTCAAACCAAACAGCCAACCGAAACACTCCAACTCGTATCGATCATATCTCCCAAATCACAAGTCCAAATGCCACTAAATTTTCACAGAAGCTTGCATACATGTTGAAGAATGTCCACACCAAATTTCACCTCGATTGGATGATTTCCTGATCGATTCAAATGGAGTTCGAATCGATCCCAAAGTGGGCCCAAATTTCTTGAGGCCGGGCATGTGGGCCCCCTCACATGCCAGAAGTGGCCTCCCGAATTTTCAGCGAAATATCAGCATCCTACGCCTATAAATATAGCCCCAGAGCCTATAGAAAAGGGATCTTTTGGCCATTCAATGTCCAGACTCTGCCGGATTCAATTCTACTCTTCAACAACGCTGTTGTAATCAAGTAGCAGAGCTATAACTTGCTGTAATCCACTGTAATTGACTGAAATCATCAAGTGAATCAATAAAGATATAAACTTCAGAGTGGACGTAGGCAAGATCGCCGAACCACTATAAATCATGTGTTTCTGATTGTTATTGCTGAATTATTGTGATTGCTATTGCTTAGATCTGAGTTCTGTATTGATTACTGCTGATTTGTGTTCATAAACGGGTGCTTTCACGATATCGGGTGTTTGTGACCAATTTTGGCGCAAACACTGATTTTATTAAACCAATGGGATCCTTTTTTTTACAGTGGTTGGTGAGAAGCTATTATCAATATAGGCAATTCACCACATGCAAGCATTAACCTATGAATATCGAGAGGGGGATAGTTGTAACTGTAGAAATCAAGAACTGGTAATTGGTTATAAAATTGCTTTGCATATAAAGCATATGAAGTTAGAAGTATACATGAGCACGCTTTATGTTTGTAAAATGTGGAATAGTTTGTGAAGGTCTTAGTTGTTTAACAATGATATACATTTTTGTTTATTTAATAAAATCAAACATGAGTCATCTAACTAAATATTATCTTTTATATTTAGTTTAATCTTCTCGATCGGAAGCATGAAATCTTAAAGGTACAACTTGAAAAAATTAGTCACATCTTACCCAGTAAATAGAACTATGTATCAAATAGCTATATAAGAGAATAGTTTTTGTTACACGGTGAATCTTCATGATTGAACACTATAGATATCAATCATTTTTTCTCATAAATGATGTCCAATAATAAGTTTTTTGCACAGGAACGGGATGCGAATGTTGATCAATGCAGTGCACTGGTAACACAACTATATTGATCAGACTCCAACCCAAGGGCTTCTCGATGTGAATCAAAAAGGCACTTCAAATTAAGGAAGCTAATGATGTTGTTGTTGTTTTAAGTTTTAACCTTCATGTTGTCAAAGTGTACAAAAGAAATTATATTCATATGGTATAACTATTGTGAATAAATAAATCAGTTTTCATAGCTGATGCATTAAAATTTTTAGGATTAATGTACGCATAGTATATTGCAAGTTTTATTGTATGATGTTCACAAATCTTATGGTAAATTTAAGGATTGTTGTATAAATATTTGAAACTTTCTTTAAGTAAATTTCTTAACAAATTATTTTTTCAAACTTCATATTTTAGGTCTTTATTTTTAACTTGATTGGGTTTAATGCTATCAAGCAACTGATAACGTTATAATTTAATCTCATAAGAGTTATGGTGATGCCTTTGAGAGAAGCAAAATTTAAATTCATGCTCTTTGATGTAGATGTTTGATCACATATTTGTTTCAATAACCTTTATTGTAATATTAACTTCAACTTTCATATTTTTTTCTTATTAATCTCTAATTTTTAAGATTGAAACTTGGTGGATTTTTGGTTGGGAACTTCATAGGTAGTGGGTACATACTGTACTGACTTTTTCCATGCCTAATAGGATATTACAAATGAAATAGGAATTATTGGTCTGTTTAACTAATGATTTTTAGGACTTATTTAAGCCGGCTACAAAAGAATCATATGTTTTCGATAAAATTATTAAGTGTTCAGTTTTGATTAGTTTTGAATGAGTTTGTCTAAAATGAGATTCCTTTGTCTATTGACTGATTGTGTTTCAAATAAACTATGTACATGTGTTACAAAGTTATATTAAATATGAGAAAACAATATAATGTTGAAATTATATAAGTATTGAAAAACAATGTAGCGTTCGATGAGTATTATTGATAAAAAAAGAGTTACAGGAACCATTAATGACATTAAACACTATTTACCCGGAAAAAAAATGTGAGCACGAAAAAACATAGTGTTCAGTGAGTATAATTAGTATAAAAATATCAGTTACATAAAAATATCAGTTACAGGAACCATTAATACATTAACCACTATTTATCAGAAAAAGCAAACTTCATACCTTTTACTATGCACTTTTTTGTTCTTTCTATTAGGTCATCGTTTAGACAATCCAAATCCATTGCTAGACAATACCATATGCGGAACTAATCATTCTGTGTAATTTACGTTGTTTATACAAACAGACTATTCAAAGGATTAAATATTGCTACATCACATTTCCTTTAGTAGAATGACATATCTGATCTGATATGAAAATAATTTAGGTTCTATGGAAGGACTTCCGTAATTTGAAATGCAACGACCAACTCTAACAACGTTTTTAACCTAGCTGGTAACGATTTTGACCCTAAAATAATGAAAGTAACGTTTTTAAACGAAAATAATAACATATATATCAATATAAATTTGAAACCATACAATTCTTGAGAGCTCCATTGAATTTTACGTGATTTTTAATTTCGAGAGTTACATCCGACACTTATCTTTTCTTAACTTTTGTATTTTTAATGTTAACATTTTTTTTATGTATAAAGCTGTATATATTTAGTGCTTTGGTTTCATTTTTTTATGTATTCTTTCATAAAATGCATAATATACACATTATCAAAAAATATTCTTTTATTCATTGTTATGTTCATACGTTTAAGGTGCAAATATAGTACTATTTTAATTTGCAGTTTACAATTCTCTGTTATTATTTATTTTTGAAAATGAGTAAAGGTTTTACGTCTATATAAAATATCCAAAATTCCCATTGTAATATTTTTGTTGCAAAATGATGTATTATAGTAATCTACTCATTGCATTTAATCTACAATTTTATTTATATGGTTTATATATAGATTTAAAAAATACGTATATATATTCTGCACTTTTATTTCTAAAAATGCATATATTCTACACTCCCTTAACATATGTTTTTATTTTGTACATTTTATATTTTTTTAACATAAAGAAGGCGACATCTATTTGTATTCCAAGTTTTGCAAATTTTCATACAACTTTGCCTATTTATTTTAATATAATTGCATTTTCTAAAATAACGTGAGATGTATGCAAACTTGATTTGTTTTTTAACGGCACAAGTATTAATGAAAACTTTCAAGATTTGTGTATTTTGAGTCTATGTTGTTTTTTATAATTTTCTATATTGTAAATTTTAATTTTGAAGAGAAAATGAAGGTATCAATTTTAGCATTTTATTATTTCAAAAATATGTCTTGCCATAAATACAATTGCCATTTGTCCTTCCGCTTAATTGAAACAAGGATTAGATCTTAGAAAAACCTAATAAAAAACCAGTTTGCATTACTTACTATTTTCTATTTGTCTCTTCCATTATACGAATTCTTCGAAATTTACCAATTTTTTTATTAATAAGTAAGCTTTTAAAATTCAATGACCACTGCGCATATCGAAAATCTAAGAACAAACATTGGCAAAGCTACTAAATTTACTAATATGTGTGTGTGTCATTTCCATATACACATCATAATAAACTAAAAATCTACATTCCTCTACTATGTAGAAATTCTTTATTTTTTGGCTTATATTCTAAACAACTTTTAACATCAATTTAGTTATAAACAATGCCCGTGTGCGTAGCACAGGCCACATGCTAGTTATCCTATGATAGGAAAAAATTTATCTTATAATCAATTTGACTGAAAGTTCACTAAATCCCAATTACTTTATAGTATGCGGTAGATCAAGATTTGGAACTCCAAAATATGATGCTATTGACAAGATTATAAAATATGAATCAAATAAATTATATTAGCTGGTTGACGAATGGATGACTTCTTTAATGGATGAAGCATAAACGGTAACAACCCACCTTTTTCGGTCCTCTAGTGTGACGACTCGAATTTTTCGCGTTCGAAAATCGACATCCATACTTCACATTGTACTCGAATGCCGCAGATTCGATCGTTCAAATTCGAGTCGCCGGAGCTTATAACACATTAAGTAAATAACACAGCGGAAGAAATGAATAATATATATCAATGTACAACATTTGATACAATATCTGATACAACAGAATGATACAATAAACATCAATATACATCAGAGATACAAAGAAATAGCAGCGGAAAGAAAAGATAACACAGCAGCGGAACAAATCTCCAAAATGGCCTTCAAGAAAGAACTCCAGTATTAGTAATCTCCATCTCCAAAGCACCAATCCAGAATAGCTCGAACTCCAAATCAAAACGAAGAGAAGCAACTCGATCCAAAATGCGATTGCCAAATCCTAAGGCTGAAAGCTATCGAATCTACACCTACTACTGATTATCTGAAAACCCCAACTCTAGACTGCCCGTGTGGGAAAATAGTGGGCACCCAGAGTTTAGGAAAGGGACAATAAACTCCAGGTCAGTCATGGGACTGGTATGAGCAAACAAAAACAATTGGTCTTTTAAAACAAACAACAGAATTTAAATTTGAAATCCGCAATGCTTTTTGAAAAATGAAACTACCATAAGGCCTCCCGACACACACACAATGCAAACGCACACATGGGGGAGATTTCTCCTTATGATAGTCAAATATGCTTACTACGAGAAAAATCCTTTGATATTATTACTAGTGCATAGTGGAAAATCTTTCGAAAGTATAATATAAATCCTAGCCAGCATAGGTACCATGATACTATGCCTACTATAGCTGCCATGTTAAATGGCAGGTTCTACAACTAAAACCGTACAAGGCACGTATTGGATGAATGGATTTCCAACAAATGGTCAGGCTAAGGAACTTCCTATTGCCACATGGGTACGCCTCTGGCGGGACGTCCCGAGAACTAACGTTACGGTTAGATCTCTGCCAACACAAGGCCGGGTTACCTCTGTAACTAGGTAACTACTACACGAATATGCCATCCCCCGGTCCTTTGGGACCTTTATCCGAGGCGCCTCAAAGCAACAACCACACAGTAAATGAGATTGGAGCAACCACATAGGTTAAATACCAGGGCTCCATACCTGATACCACCCTTTACCAGAAGGGAATGACACACCCTAAAGGGAGCGACCCTCATAACCTTGCCGCATCTTTCCTGTTTCGACCATTTCCGGGGAGTGAGGTCCTGATGCAGTCTCGTCCACAAAGCTACGCTTTGTGCAACAAAGCCATGCTTTGGGTCAATCAGATGACCAAAGCAATGATCACAAAGATAAATGATCAAACAAATGATCATATCACAAATGATCAACCAATGATCATCACACAGCAGCACTCAGCATGCCACATTACCAAATTGGGAATATCACTGATAAATATCAACTACATAACCTCTGAGCTCGTACGTCTCAGAGAAGGGTGTTAAGCTAAGAGAATAAATTCTCCGCCACCAAGCAGAAATGTATTTGATAGAAATCAGTTAACATCTCAAAGTGTAATGTCGGACATACAACCATACAAGTCTGTCCCGGGTTCGAACAGAACCGAAGGCACTTCCGAAGAAGCCCTTGCAAATCCGGATAATCCCTAATCACGTCCGGACTTCCCATCACATATGGAGATCTCTATACCGGGGATCAGCCAGTGCAGAGACAATCGATGAGTCACCCTTTTGTTTTCGGAAATATCCGGTCTTCACCACCGGTCTTCAATTGCTATCCACAACGTCGTATCACTATTCGGAATGGGCTATATGACACTAGGTCCTCTCCCGGCTAAACCGAATAATGAGCGCCATATTTTAAAACATATGGATATGGGATTTTAGTGAAGTCACAACTTATAAAATCCAAAACTTTTCTTTCAAATGGTTAAGCAAATTACCATTTTAAATCTTTAAACAAAAAGATTTATTTCACAAAGTTTCACCTAGTTTCACAAAGATCTATTCATAGATTTCAAAACAACTTCCATTTCAATTGGATTAACTCAATAAATCTTTAAATTTAAGATTTAATTTATAGCTTTCAAAACACGTTCCAAAGATTTATTAATAACTCGGAATACCATTTTCATTTCAAAACTCGAATTCCTTTTAACACACATTGAAAATCCATTTCTTATATGAAAGCTTCTATTATTGGAAAACAACAGTTTTCGTTTCAGAAAAGTCCGATTTATACAAGTTGGAATCTTGGGTTAATTTTAAATTTCAAAACATCACTTTTAAATTGGTTTAAAAACCCATATAAATCCATTTATAAGTTGAATAACTTTTTAAAACCCTAGTTTCCAAATCATAGAATTCAATTCAATTATTGAATTCAAATTTAACTCAAATTATTTAAATTTCAAAACTCCATTAAGTTATTCACATAACTTTTATTTTTGAAATTCATTTTTTTTTTCAAAAACCTCAATTCTAATTCCAAAACTATTTTGGATTCAAAAATTCAAATTTTTAAAACAATTTCAAAATCTGTGACTTAACTCATTTCCACGTGCAACCCATATTTGTGTGTGTATAAGTGTGGTCCAGGGGTTTTACACAATAGTGCACAACATCATCATCACAGATTCAATCATAAAGATAAGCGGTATAACCCATAACGCTTATCTATATTCACAGATTCATAGATAAAGTAAATTATCAATCATAAAAATTCACTAATATGATTCGATGTGGGTTTCGGATAACCAACTGGAATCCGACTCCCTGTCGCATCGAAATTCAAATGTCGTTTTACGGGTCAAAGGGTTTCATATTCATACAACAGCATATTCATCACAAATATAGCAGATCAGCACAAAGTATCACATAGCATCACATCACATATCAAATATATCAATCCATCACACAACATTCAATAACAATCAGCATCTACAATTAAGATGAATAAACTGGGTGGTTTTAAATTTATTACCTACATGATTACTTTCATTTATTAGTCCTAATTAACTATCTCTAATTACAATGAGTAATTAGCTTATAAGATAATTACACAAGTTAATTACTTAAACCCTACATATATATAAATCACCCTTGATTAATAACCATTCAGTAATTAAATACATTAATTACTCAACCCAATTAATTATTCTTAATTAATTATCTAAATTAATCATTAATCACTTGATTAAATAAATCTTAATTATAAATTAAAATTTAGTTAACCGTTCTTAATTATAGATTAATTAAACTTAATTAATTAATCTCAAATCAAATTAAATATCATTAATTTTTTAATTAAACTTCCACATTATTAATTAATTAAATAATTAATATTTATCTAAATTACCTTAGTAATTAAATGATTCCAATCATTAAACATTTATTTATCTTTTAGATAAACATTTCTTATTAAATCAAGCATTTAAACACAAAAATGTTTTTAAATTTACATTAAATTCCATTTAACATTTCTTTTAAACTTAAAGATTCAAATTTATTTAAAATAAGATTCTAAAACAATACAAATCTTAATCTTATATGTTTACAAGAACATATACTTTGTTAATAAGATTAAAAAGAATTTAAATTTCAATTCAAATTAAATTCAAACCAATTTAAAAATTACTTTAACATTTGAAATTCAACTTTCAAATTTATTTTAGCTTTAAATTCTTTCTATCATCTATACCTTTAATTCAAATGCAAACCATTTGAAAACAATTTAAATTTAAATCTTTAATTTAAAAACTGAAGTTAAAAAAAATAGATTTAAAAACTCAGAGTTTGAATTCATTTGAATTCCTAAATTTCAAATACTTAACCTTTCCAATACAAAATTCAAAACAACATTGCCTTTATACTTGAGAGTCAAAATCAAATTTGAATTTGAAATATAATTACCTTCAAATCTCTGATAATCAAATCTGAACTCATATTCAAAATTCCAAATTAAAAACTAAGTTTAAATCTCCATCTTAATTTTAAATTTACTTTTTTTTTTTTCATTTAAAACAGAAACAGTTTCTGTTTAATTCAAAAACTTAAACTTTGAAATCTTTTTCTAAATTTACATTATTTCAAAAGAACATAATTCAACTTATTTGAATTCAACATAAATTCAGTTTCAAAATTCCAAGTCACAAATGTATTTTGCACTTTATTTCAAATTTTATAAAACCTGAAACAGGTTTCCTGATTCATCTCTTTTATTTATTTTTTATATTTCAAACAAACTTTGAATTTCTGCATTTAACTTATTACAAAAATAGGAATTCAAACTATTTGAATTTAATTTTCAAACTCAAGTTTAAATCCTAAGCTAAGCTTCCAGATTTAAATTTAAACTTTACTTCAAATTTTAAAAATAACAGAACAGCTCTGTTATTAAGCCTGCACATACACACAGAACTCCCTGATTTACTTCGAGTCACTTCTCCTACTACTCCGAGTTTTTTTTCAATTTACCCGAGACCTACCCGAGTCAAAATTCCCTGCAACCCAGAAACTTACCCCAAACCCAGTAAACTAGTGATCTTACTGTAATTTCCAATTTACAAACTAAATTTTTAATTGTAAATCAATTCAATGATTTACTTATGATCTAAAATAGATGACCATTTCCAGAAACAATTTTACTTAATTCAAATGCAAGGGATCAAAGGATCTTGATCAAAAATAAAATACAGTAAACATGAAACTGTATTTTCTCTTTTCACTGTAAATTTAAATTTTAGTTTTAAAATTCTTGAATTTACTCACTGATTAAATTAATAAACCTGGAACATTACATCATAAATCTTTAAATTTATCACTCCAGTCAAATTTGTTTTGTGTAATTTGGTTTTCAGATTCCAGATATCATATGTAGTTTATATACAATTAGAACTCACACATTCTAAACAAACTTGATTTGTTCAAGCATTTAAGTTAAATTCAGTAAAAAAAAAGTCAAAGAAATTTTAGAAATCAAGACATAAGTTTTGAAATTTGAAAAGCACACATGCACAGCCACCAACTTGTTTACAGTCACAACTTGCAAGTACTTCCATATATGTTTATTTAAAATTTATAAACATGCATAATTTACCTAAAAAAAACTGTTTTATAAAGAAGAGTTACTCACATAACCAGATAATGTCTCAGTCATTTTTTTATTTTTTTATTTTGCAACCAGGTTCTTGAGATCTGGAATGAATGAAACAAAAGCAAGCTTTGTTGTGTTTCCCAAACATGCATCACACATATACATACACATGTAAACATATTTCTATTTCAGAATCATCACATATCAGAGAAGACAAGTCATTCAAGCATTCATCAAGACAGAGAACAAATTCAGGGCTAGATTGCTCACCTGGGTATTTTGACAGAGAACAAAGAAGAAGCAGAGAGGTGTTTTGACAGCTTCAAAGAGTGAAAGCCTGAATTTTTTTTTTTTTTTTCTTTTTCTTCTTTAGATCATAGAGTTTAGATCTGTAAATTGTAAGTACAGATTTCTATTTACTCTTTGTTGTACATAATTTATTAAATACAAACACTTCTAATTACTTACAGTTGAATGACAAAGAAGTTTTTTTTTCTTTTCTCTAAAACCTGAAATCAGAATTAGCTCAAGTCTTAGGCTTGATTTCCTGCAACTTGGATTGACCTAATTGTTTAAATCTTGTTTTAGTTACTGATTTCAACATTAAACTCAAATTATTTTAGAAAGGAAATTTACTTGCCTTTGAGTTTGTTTTAGAAATCCACTGCATGCTTTCCAGGTTATCATCTCCAGGCTTCCACTTTTATTTTCAAACTTCATGTTTTGCTTTGCTTTAAAAACTTCACCTGATTGTTTTACTTCTCTGATCTTGTTTGCCTTTTAATCTTTGTATTGAATCATTGATGAATTGAATTGGGAAAACAGGTTCTATGATTGAATTTGCAGATGCAAAGAAAATGCAGGGTTCCCTTGCATTTCCAGATTATGAAAGTATGAAATGCAGCCCCCTTTTGTTTCCAGAGTTTGATTGTTTGATGAGGTTTCTTGATTCATAATGATGCATGCAGATTTGAATTTTGGAAAAGAGGAGTTTTGAATACATGAATGTATGCTGCAGGTTTTGAATATGGTTGTGAATGAGATTTGTTTTGAAAAAGAGGAGGAGTTTGTTTGATTTCAAGGTTGCAGATTAGTATATGGTTTGAGAATGTGATTTGGTTTTCTTTTTGATATCTATGTTTTAAAAAGCTTTGATATTGAGATGTGTGATGCAAAATCTGTTTTTTCAGATTTTGCTGAGATATGCTAAGATATGTTATATGATGGCATATGGGAAGATGTGAAGCTTCTTGTATTTATTTTTTAAAAAAAATTTCATTATTTTAAATAAAAGTAATGATGCTATTTGTATGTATACATATATGTAAGATCTAAAGGTATGTATTTGTTTATACTTTGTAAATAAATGTATTTGTTTATTCATTTGTATGTAATATGTACATGTTCAATGTTAAAAGAATTTAATCAATATTTATGTATGTATATATATACATATATTGTATCTTAACAAATTTTTAAATGCTACTCATTTTTTTAAAACACTCATTTTAAACTTGAGATACTAACATATGTATTTATTTTACTTTTACAAATTTTAAAAAGAAAGGAATTTAAAACAATTTGTACACTCACAAACAAATCACACACATATATATACATTTCTTAGTTTATTTTATTTTTGAATTAAGACTAGTATACCATTTAAATAAATAATTATCTATGTTTATATTATTTCAGATTTTTATTTCTTATTTTATAACCATTTTGTCCATTATTCCTACTTATTCTAATTTAAAGAAAGGAAATGAATTTTAAACTAATTATGTTTTTAATAAATAAACCCATATAAAATAGTATTTAGTTTTAAACAATTGTTTTGAAAATCATTTGTATCCAATTCAAAATACAACTTTTAAATCCAACTAATTTGATAAAAATATAAATTATTGAATTTTCAATTAAAAGTTCCATTTTAAAAATACCTAAATTTCACCTTAATGATTTTAAAGGCCAAATGTTTATTTTAAAAACATTTATCTCAAATGTAGGTTCAAATCCCCAATTTACTTGAATTAAATTTATTTATATCTATTTATATACATATATTCATACATTTTCCTTTTATTTATTTATTTATTCATTCTAGAAAATTTTCTAATTAAATCACAATTTATTTCAAAAAATAATTTAATGGCCAATTTAAACTTAATGAATTTCAGGAATGTTACAGATTTCCCCCCTTAAAAGAATTTCGTCCTCGAAATTGCAAGGACGAGAAAGAAAAGACAATAGACAAAGAAATTATTGATCGCATTAGATCGAAATATTTATTCTGCATTTGGTTTACCAAATCAGAATATCGACAATAGATATGAGAACAATCTCATATAATATTACACAAGATATTTGGGTCCATCGGTCTACGAATATGCAAGAGCATTGACTAGTTCGAAGAGATAACTAATCGTTCGTAGAATATATCGGATCCCAGAGAATAGATAGATAGATCAAATCTTCATATTAGTTAACCAATTTACTAATTTAAAATTTCCAATTTATCTAATATTTTCAATTTCAAATTCATTAGAGTTTAGATCGAAAAGCTGATAAGAAACCGATGAAGATACGAAGTAAGAATTTTCTACAACGATTCGTATGGCCATCATCACACCGAAACTTCTTTCTGGAGCAGCTACGAAGCAATCAAAAGAATTCGAAATCGAATCAAAGGAGATTTATAGAGAAAAGATATTCCCACTGTTGCAGGGTATTGACCATTTGTAGTGGTACTCCCCTGTCCCCTATCTCGTTCTCTTCTCGCACTCATACTCACTATCAGTGGATAGTAAGAGAATTTACTGAGGCATTCGAACGGATATCTCAGGGATATACTCATTCTGGGGTTTACTTCACCCTATCTCTAATGAGTTACTTAATGTGTTATACTCCTGAGCTAAAGTTTTAACCTTCAGCTCTGATACCAAATGTGACGACTCGAATTTTTCGCGTTCGAAAATCGACATCCATACTTCACATTGTACTCGAATGCCGCAGATTCGATCGTTCAAATTCGAGTCGCCGGAGCTTATAACACATTAAGTAAATAACACAGCGGAAGAAATGAATAATATATATCAATGTACAACATTTGATACAATATCTGATACAACAGAATGATACAATAAACATCAATATACATCAGAGATACAAAGAAATAGCAGCGGAAAGAAAAGATAACACAGCAGCGGAACAAATCTCCAAAATGGCCTTCAAGAAAGAACTCCAGTATTAGTAATCTCCATCTCCAAAGCACCAATCCAGAATAGCTCGAACTCCAAATCAAAACGAAGAGAAGCAACTCGATCCAAAATGCGATTGCCAAATCCTAAGGCTGAAAGCTATCGAATCTACACCTACTACTGATTATCTGAAAACCCCAACTCTAGACTGCCCGTGTGGGAAAATAGTGGGCACCCAGAGTTTAGGAAAGGGACAATAAACTCCAGGTCAGTCATGGGACTGGTATGAGCAAACAAAAACAATTGGTCTTTTAAAACAAACAACAGAATTTAAATTTGAAATCCGCAATGCTTTTTGAAAAATGAAACTACCATAAGGCCTCCCGGCACACACACAATGCAAACGCACACATGGGGGAGATTTCTCCTTATGATAGTCAAATATGCTTACTACGAGAAAAATCCTTTGATATTATTACTAGTGCATAGTGGAAAATCTTTCGAAAGTATAATATAAATCCTAGCCAGCATAGGTACCATGATACTATGCCTACTATAGCTGCCATGTTAAATGGCAGGTTCTACAACTAAAACCGTACAAGGCACGTATTGGATGAATGGATTTCCAACAAATGGTCAGGCTAAGGAACTTCCTATTGCCACATGGGTACGCCTCTGGCGGGACGTCCCGAGAACTAACGTTACGGTTAGATCTCTGCCAACACAAGGCCGGGTTACCTCTGTAACTAGGTAACTACTACACGAATATGCCATCCCCCGGTCCTTTGGGACCTTTATCCGAGGCGCCTCAAAGCAACAACCACACAGTAAATGAGATTGGAGCAACCACATAGGTTAAATACCAGGGCTCCATACCTGATACCACCCTTTACCAGAAGGGAATGACACACCCTAAAGGGAGCGACCCTCATAACCTTGCCGCATCTTTCCTGTTTCGACCATTTCCGGGGAGTGAGGTCCTGATGCAGTCTCGTCCACAAAGCTACGCTTTGTGCAACAAAGCCATGCTTTGGGTCAATCAGATGACCAAAGCAATGATCACAAAGATAAATGATCAAACAAATGATCATATCACAAATGATCAACCAATGATCATCACACAGCAGCACTCAGCATGCCACATTACCAAATTGGGAATATCACTGATAAATATCAACTACATAACCTCTGAGCTTGTACGTCTCAGAGAAGGGTGTTAAGCTAAGAGAATAAATTCTCCGCCACCAAGCAGAAATGTATTTGATAGAAATCAGTTAACATCTCAAAGTGTAATGTCGGACATACAACCATACAAGTCTGTCCCGGGTTCGAACAGAACCGAAGGCACTTCCGAAGAAGCCCTTGCAAATCCGGATAATCCCTAATCACGTCCGGACTTCCCATCACATATGGAGATCTCTATACCGGGAATCAGCCAGTGCAGAGACAATCGATGAGTCACCCTTTTGTTTTCGGAAATATCCGGTCTTCACCACCGGTCTTCAATTGCTATCCACAACGTCGTATCACTATTCGGAATGGGCTATATGACACTAGGTCCTCTCCCGGCTAAACCGAATAATGAGCGCCATATTTTAAAACATATGGATATGGGATTTTAGTTAAGTCACAACTTATAAAATCCAAAACTTTTCTTTCAAATGGTTAAGCAAATTACCATTTTAAATCTTTAAACAAAAAGATTTATTTCACAAAGTTTCACCTAGTTTCACAAAGATCTATTCATAGATTTCAAAACAACTTCCATTTCAATTGGATTAACTCAATAAATCTTTAAATTTAAGATTTAATTTATAGCTTTCAAAACACGTTCCAAAGATTTATTAATAACTCGGAATACCATTTTCATTTCAAAACTCGAATTCCTTTTAACACACATTGAAAATCCATTTCTTATATGAAAGCTTCTATTATTGGAAAACAACAGTTTTCGTTTCAGAAAAGTCCGATTTATACAAGTTGGAATCTTGGGTTAATTTTAAATTTCAAAACATCACTTTTAAATTGGTTTAAAAACCCATATAAATCCATTTATAAGTTGAATAACTTTTTAAAACCCTAGTTTCCAAATCATAGAATTCAATTCAATTATTGAATTCAAATTTAACTCAAATTATTTAAATTTCAAAACTCCATTAAGTTATTCACATAACTTTTATTTTTGAAATTCATTTTTTTTTTCAAAAACCTCAATTCTAATTCCAAAACTATTTTGGATTCAAAAATTCAAATTTTTAAAACAATTTCAAAATCTGTGACTTAACTCATTTCCACGTGCAACCCATATTTGTGTGTGTATAAGTGTGGTCCAGGGGTTTTACACAATAGTGCACAACATCATCATCACAGATTCAATCATAAAGATAAGCGGTATAACCCATAACGCTTATCTATATTCACAGATTCATAGATAAAGTAAATTATCAATCATAAAAATTCACTAATATGATTCGATGTGGGTTTCGGATAACCAACTGGAATCCGACTCCCTGTCGCATCGAAATTCAAATGTCGTTTTACGGGTCAAAGGGTTTCATATTCATACAACAGCATATTCATCACAAATATAGCAGATCAGCACAAAGTATCACATAGCATCACATCACATATCAAATATATCAATCCATCACACAACATTCAATAACAATCAGCATCTACAATTAAGATGAATAAACTGGGTGGTTTTAAATTTATTACCTACATGATTACTTTCATTTATTAGTCCTAATTAACTATCTCTAATTACAATGAGTAATTAGCTTATAAGATAATTACACAAGTTAATTACTTAAACCCTACATATATATAAATCACCCTTGATTAATAACCATTCAGTAATTAAATACATTAATTACTCAACCCAATTAATTATTCTTAATTAATTATCTAAATTAATCATTAATCACTTGATTAAATAAATCTTAATTACAAATTAAAATTTAGTTAACCGTTCTTAATTATAGATTAATTAAACTTAATTAATTAATCTCAAATCAAATTAAATATCATTAATTTTTTAATTAAACTTCCACATTATTAATTAATTAAATAATTAATATTTATCTAAATTACCTTAGTAATTAAATGATTCCAATCATTAAACATTTATTTATCTTTTAGATAAACATTTCTTATTAAATCAAGCATTTAAACACAAAAATGTTTTTAAATTTACATTAAATTCCATTTAACATTTCTTTTAAACTTAAAGATTCAAATTTATTTAAAATAAGATTCTAAAACAATACAAATCTTAATCTTATATGTTTACAAGAACATATACTTTGTTAATAAGATTAAAAAGAATTTAAATTTCAATTCAAATTAAATTCAAACCAATTTAAAAATTACTTTAACATTTGAAATTCAACTTTCAAATTTATTTTAGCTTTAAATTCTTTCTATCATCTATACCTTTAATTCAAATGCAAACCATTTGAAAACAATTTAAATTTAAATCTTTAATTTAAAAACTGAGTTAAAAAAAATAGATTTAAAAACTCAGAGTTTGAATTCATTTGAATTCCTAAATTTCAAATACTTAACCTTTCCAATACAAAATTCAAAACAACATTGCCTTTATACTTGAGAGTCAAAATCAAATTTGAATTTGAAATATAATTACCTTCAAATCTCTGATAATCAAATCTGAACTCATATTCAAAATTCCAAATTAAAAACTAAGTTTAAATCTCCATCTTAATTTTAAATTTACTTTTTTTTTTTTCATTTAAAACAGAAACAGTTTCTGTTTAATTCAAAAACTTAAACTTTGAAATCTTTTTCTAAATTTACATTATTTCAAAAGAACATAATTCAACTTATTTGAATTCAACATAAATTCAGTTTCAAAATTCCAAGTCACAAATGTATTTTGCACTTTATTTCAAATTTTATAAAACCTGAAACAGGTTTCCTGATTCATCTCTTTTATTTATTTTTTATATTTCAAACAAACTTTGAATTTCTGCATTTAACTTATTACAAAAATAGGAATTCAAACTATTTGAATTTAATTTTCAAACTCAAGTTTAAATCCTAAGCTAAGCTTCCAGATTTAAATTTAAACTTTACTTCAAATTTTAAAAATAACAGAACAGCTCTGTTATTAAGCCTGCACATACACACAGAACTCCCTGATTTACTTCGAGTCACTTCTCCTACTACTCCGAGTTTTTTTTCAATTTACCCGAGACCTACCCGAGTCAAAATTCCCTGCAACCCAGAAACTTACCCCAAACCCAGTAAACTAGTGATCTTACTGTAATTTCCAATTTACAAACTAAATTTTTAATTGTAAATCAATTCAATGATTTACTTATGATCTAAAATAGATGACCATTTCCAGAAACAATTTTACTTAATTCAAATGCAAGGGATCAAAGGATCTTGATCAAAAATAAAATACAGTAAACATGAAACTGTATTTTCTCTTTTCACTGTAAATTTAAATTTTAGTTTTAAAATTCTTGAATTTACTCACTGATTAAATTAATAAACCTGGAACATTACATCATAAATCTTTAAATTTATCACTCCAGTCAAATTTGTTTTGTGTAATTTGGTTTTCAGATTCCAGATATCATATGTAGTTTATATACAATTAGAACTCACACATTCTAAACAAACTTGATTTGTTCAAGCATTTAAGTTAAATTAAGTAAAAAAAAAGTCAAAGAAATTTTAGAAATCAAGACATAAGTTTTGAAATTTGAAAAGCACACATGCACAGCCACCAACTTGTTTACAGTCACAACTTGCAAGTACTTCCATATATGTTTATTTAAAATTTATAAACATGCATAATTTACCTAAAAAAAAACTGTTTTATAAAGAAGAGTTACTCACATAACCAGATAATGTCTCAGTCATTTTTTTATTTTTTTATTTTGCAACCAGGTTCTTGAGATCTAGAATGAATGAAACAAAAGCAAGCTTTGTTGTGTTTCCCAAACATGCATCACACATATACATACACATGTAAACATATTTCTATTTCAGAATCATCACATATCAGAGAAGACAAGTCATTCAAGCATTCATCAAGACAGAGAACAAATTCAGGGCTAGATTGCTCACCTGGGTATTTTGACAGAGAACAAAGAAGAAGCAGAGAGGTGTTTTGACAGCTTCAAAGAGTGAAAGCCTGAATTTTTTTTTTTTTTCTTTTTCTTCTTTAGATCATAGAGTTTAGATCTGTAAATTGTAAGTACAGATTTCTATTTACTCTTTGTTGTACATAATTTATTAAATACAAACACTTCTAATTACTTACAGTTGAATGACAAAGAAGTTTTTTTTTCTTTTCTCTAAAACCTGAAATCAGAATTAGCTCAAGTCTTAGGCTTGATTTCCTGCAACTTGGATTGACCTAATTGTTTAAATCTTGTTTTAGTTACTGATTTCAACATTAAACTCAAATTATTTTAGAAAGGAAATTTACTTGCCTTTGAGTTTGTTTTAGAAATCCACTGCATGCTTTCCAGGTTATCATCTCCAGGCTTCCACTTTTATTTTCAAACTTCATGTTTTGCTTTGCTTTAAAAACTTCACCTGATTGTTTTACTTCTCTGATCTTGTTTGCCTTTTAATCTTTGTATTGAATCATTGATGAATTGAATTGGGAAAACAGGTTCTATGATTGAATTTGCAGATGCAAAGAAAATGCAGGGTTCCCTTGCATTTCCAGATTATGAAAGTATGAAATGCAGCCCCCTTTTGTTTCCAGAGTTTGATTGTTTGATGAGGTTTCTTGATTCATAATGATGCATGCAGATTTGAATTTTGGAAAAGAGGAGTTTTGAATACATGAATGTATGCTGCAGGTTTTGAATATGGTTGTGAATGAGATTTGTTTTGAAAAAGAGGAGGAGTTTGTTTGATTTCAAGGTTGCAGATTAGTATATGGTTTGAGAATGTGATTTGGTTTTCTTTTTGATATCTATGTTTTAAAAAGCTTTGATATTGAGATGTGTGATGCAAAATCTGTTTTTTCAGATTTTGCTGAGATATGCTAAGATATGTTATATGATGGCATATGGGAAGATGTGAAGCTTCTTGTATTTATTTTTTAAAAAAAATTTCATTATTTTAAATAAAAGTAATGATGCTATTTGTATGTATACATATATGTAAGATCTAAAGGTATGTATTTGTTTATACTTTGTAAATAAATGTATTTGTTTATTCATTTGTATGTAATATGTACATGTTCAATGTTAAAAGAATTTAATCAATATTTATGTATGTATATATATACATATATTGTATCTTAACAAATTTTTAAATGCTACTCATTTTTTTAAAACACTCATTTTAAACTTGAGATACTAACATATGTATTTATTTTACTTTTACAAATTTTAAAAAGAAAGGAATTTAAAACAATTTGTACACTCACAAACAAATCACACACATATATATACATTTCTTAGTTTATTTTATTTTTGAATTAAGACTAGTATACCATTTAAATAAATAATTATCTATGTTTATATTATTTCAGATTTTTATTTCTTATTTTATAACCATTTTGTCCATTATTCCTACTTATTCTAATTTAAAGAAAGGAAATGAATTTTAAACTAATTATGTTTTTAATAAATAAACCCATATAAAATAGTATTTAGTTTTAAACAATTGTTTTGAAAATCATTTGTATCCAATTCAAAATACAACTTTTAAATCCAACTAATTTGATAAAAATATAAATTATTGAATTTTCAATTAAAAGTTCCATTTTAAAAATACCTAAATTTCACCTTAATGATTTTAAAGGCCAAATGTTTATTTTAAAAACATTTATCTCAAATGTAGGTTCAAATCCCCAATTTACTTGAATTAAATTTATTTATATCTATTTATATACATATATTCATACATTTTCCTTTTATTTATTTATTTATTCATTCTAGAAAATTTTCTAATTAAATCACAATTTATTTCAAAAAATAATTTAATGGCCAATTTAAACTTAATGAATTTCAGGAATGTTACATCTAGTATAATACTTAAACCAACGTTCAAGCCTCAAAAAAAAGAAATAGACAGTCTTTGAGAGATGATTACAAGAAACAAATAATATCTATAACTATAAATTTCTAAACTCACATCCAAAAGGGGAAAAACTATAATATCATATAATAACCATTTATTTACTAGCACGATTGATAAATTACATTACTTCATAATTCATTACGATCCTAATACCAATCCTAAATCACACTATATAAAGAAGTCATATAGAATGTATATAGCATATACCAATAATACACAATGAGTTATTTAACATCCAACCCGTCACATAACCGGGCTCCATCAATCTACGTGATAAATATAAAAATGAAAATAAGAGTGGTTCAGATATAAGTCTGAGTAAGTGAAACATATCTACTCCTCATACTATAAAGATGCTACTATAACATAATCACTGCCTAAAACGTTGTCAACACGTCTAGACCTACGTCATTTGCTATAAGATCGTGCTACCGTATAATCATTTCTTGTTCTGCTATCTTCATATAGGGTATTATCGTCTATCTATCTCATATTGGACTCACGTCCTAACTCGCATTATGCTTCATGATCGTTTAACATCCTCTCCTCATAGGCTTACCTACTTGCGCTACAGGAGCATGTATCGCTTATCTATCTCATATTGGACTCACATCCCGGTCTCACCTACTTTTGCTACATTATCACCTAGCATCCACTACTCCTGCACTTGCCTCGTGTACTAAATGATCATTCCACCTACACTCACTTTATATGCCAAAAAAGTATGTTTCCCTTTCTGTCATTTGTGGTAGAGAATTGCAATCAATCCAACATCTAATAATTCCATTGCTAAGCAAACATGTATACATTAACTCTCTATACAATAACTCACTTCCACATATCTCGCCTCGACATCATAGACTGCAATTGCCTTCGAAATAGCTACACAACACTCCACAAAGTCCCAGCTAGGAAGCTCCACCAAAACAAATATGACTCGGTAGGATCTAGGTTTGACCAAATCCAACCGAGATCTGACCAGTTTACCAGTCTTTACAATTAAAGCCCCACAAAATCCCCGTGCTCTTGGACTGTGAAGCTTTTTTACTGTAGCATATTAAACAATAGGCCGCTTTAAACCCCGTTATCTTCTTCTACACCCGCTAAATCAAGGCTTTTTAGCTCTCACTTTAACAATATTAATGTAAAAAGGTTAATTTGACAAGTTTTCTTTTGAGCCGAGTCAATAAAGTTAGAGTAAAGACCTAACTTTAAGGTATAAGTGCTCAATATAAGTTAGAAATGTATTGCGGTCACCAAATCTGGACTGCATAAATCATGATATTCTTTGGTTTTGTTATATAAGATTAAATGATATATTTTTTTATAGACAAAGGAAGTGAGAATAAGAATAAATTAACTTTAAATATTTGGTTTAATATCTAATGAAGTTTTTGCACCTCTGCTATTTTTCGCTATATCCTCGCTATAACTTTTTGCACTTCCTCCACTATGGAACTGCTAAACACTTTAACTGCACAGACTATAACTAATCTATCAGTCATTTGATTAGCCTATCGGCCATGGTATGACTGGTCTATCAGTCACCCATAAAGGTGCATGATCCGGCGCCATCACTTTATCATTTCACCTCCGTTCTTATGTCTAACGGCTTCAATTTATATCCATCGATTGTGATGGATACTTCTTCATTATACTATGGTTATACTTTATTTAAAGGATGCATTAATGCTAATTAGAGTTGTAGAATTACTCTGATTCACTGGGTTTGGTACAATTTTCATTTTTCTTCAAATTTTCACAGTTAAGTAAAATTATCTCTCTAATCTTTAGTTAACTCTTTTAGTTCATTATTAATTCACGATTATCCTAATTCCATACCCAAACCATAATTATAACATTATCAATGCATTATATTGCGGTTTATAGAAGATTCACTCACATTCTTTGATCAAAGCCTCCGTATGAAGAAGAAAATAATATTGTCTCCACTGTCTTATTATTCTAGCGCTAATAACCACCTATTTCCATACAAGATTGTCGTACTCATCTTCATAATTGTTTCAATAGGTAACTCGCCAAAATCCATTAAGATTTGAGAGAGTTATGCCTTTTAAAGTTTTATTAAGGAATTAGAAGAAATGTAACAAGAGAGAAGAAGAATGAATTTTTGGATAGAGAAATTTTTGGAATTTTGTTCTTTAATAGTAATTATTGAATATCAAAGAGTTATTATGCGTAATCCTATTTTTTGGAACACGTTTGAATAATTGAACGTACATGATTCTTAAATATATATTAGAAGGGAAAATTAGAACAGCTTTACAAATTCAAATTGAAACCCTAAATCTCAAAGCCTATTAAGCTCCAAAACTAGTTTTCTCTGTACAACTTCTGATTCGAACAAGATTATAGTGGAAACTGGTTAGAATGACATGCTCTATGTAATTGCACAACTCCCATCATCAAGTTCTAAATTTTTGAAGAAAACACCTTTTCCCTTTATTATTTAATTTAATTAAATTATCATTTTTATTAATTTTAAAATTATTGTTAAATTTATGGTGCATTACATTCCCTTTTCCCCCTAAAAGGAATTTCACCCTTGAAAATTCCAAAGGATAGAAAATTGCAATATAGTCTCTCATGTGTCAAGTAGCACTCACATGACATACATGTCATATACACACAAAAACATACACGACAGACAATGACAACCATCCAAAAAGTTTTCCAAACATAACATACATCATAAATTACCTAACATCCATAACATTTACTAACGTGACGTAAATATAACAATACATAAGATATCATAAAACATGGATGCATATATGATTATAACGGCATATGACATATAGAATAAAATGCAACAATCTATCTTCGGCGCCTTATAATATAAATAAGATAACACGACATATTAGCTATGTATGTTACATACAAGTATGAGCATACAGGTTTTATATGCATGCAACCTCATCAAATTCAATACATCATGAAGTCCATGCACAAATTAGCAACTGCGAATTTAGTCATATGTGACATATCAAGATCAAGTATACAAAATTCTTAAATAGAATAAACCAACCTGATGACCCAAGCAAGAAAACCAACCAATAGTATTTTAAACAAAGCAACACACAAACATATATATATATATATATATATATATATATATATCAAATATTCAAAAATGCCTAATAAACTAATTATATTAGCAAACAAGCAAATGGAAAAGAATCAAGACGAAAAGCTGGGTTGAGTGCTCACTTCGGCTTCCTAAGTTCTCTATCTCGGATTACTCTTTCCCTTCTAACCAAATAGACTACACTATAGGTACATATACCCATTAACAAACACCAACCTCAATTGTATGTGCACAACTACGACTTATGCAATTCATTCAACTAATCCCAGCAATCTAATATTGAAATACATATTAACCGGTAACCTTGGCATAAAAATGCCTAGTTGACTTTCAGTCTCATACAACTCCTAAATGCACATACACTATACTAAAATATTACCAGAAGAGAACTCATCACTTCCTCTTTGGATCTTAAGGTAAGAAAAATCAAAAGTGGATGGTGTCTCACTTAAGCCACTAGTGACTTGTATCATTATGTGATTCCTCATTTCACCTAAGAACATCAAAAGAGGGTGATGTCTTAACGAGGTAAATAAAGCATAATCTCTCTTTCTACTCTCAATCCAATTAAAGTGGTATCATTTTCACTAATGATATCACTTCTTCGGGAATTCCATGCATGATAATATACAAGATTTTTATCCAATTTTTTATAAATATAAGCCAAGAAAGCAACATTCGAAAAATCTTATGTCCTTTTGAAAGAAATTGTCAACTACACCTTAAAAGATTGTCAATCTATTGGTATAAGGGATCCAATCAACTAAAATTCCAATAACTCCAATTCCTCTTTTACTACCCAGTTATCCGAGTGAAACTGTACCTCAATTGTAACTTCAAACTTCAAACATTATGTAGTATAATTTTGGACCAATCTTCTTCACGCTAACTCTAACCTCAATATTTTTTTATTTGGTTAATCTTTTTTCTCTGTAATGTTTTAACAAAATAATTTGGATTTACATTTCTCTCTCTTGTCACAAATACGATCAATCTCTTTAATTGATTCAGAAATTCTCATATCCAACGCTAACTCTCTTCTAGACTCACATGGAAAAGCAGCGCACCAACATGCCTAATAAGTTTTATTTACCTGGGGAGGAAGACCGGAATCTTTTACTAAAGTGTATAAGATTACTATTTTATAGGATGAATAACAACTCATCATCGTAGGATTATTGGGACCACAACTCGCAATAAGATAGTACCCAGTCCACTACTCCTCATTAAAGCCTCATTCCTATCTTTGTTCTAAAAGTTCAAGGATTATGCCCTAGGAAAAGTTATGTAGTTTGTTACATAACCTAACTTTGAAACTAATCTTGTTTGAATTGAAGTAAGCTTCTGGTTTTGTTTTCTGCTACATATGTTGTTATATGTGATGTAAATCATTAAATATAGTAAGTAGAAAATCATCCAATAAAATGTTATATAATTGAAGTTGCAAATAATTTGTAATTGTGAGTATTATATCATAATTAAAATAATATTTATTTTGAATAATCCTGGTTAAAGTTTTTTAAGGTAAGGATATCAATACATTTGTTGATACCGCAGACTTAGCACTCCACAAATGTTGGGTAGTGCATCAGTTTTGGGTCTTGGACTGATAACAAATACGATATTCGAATTTATAAAATATATTTTGAATTTAAAGGTTAAATTTTGGACGTAAATATTTTATAAATGTTAAAAAGTATATATAAATTTAATAGTGTCATTAAATAAAGACATATAAGTTCTTAAATGTTATAACATACATGTATGAAACCAATAAATTCAAAATGTTTAAATTTGATTATAAATACAAACGCATATGTTCGATTATAAAGTTTTTAATTTGGAGTGTATGTAGATTTTTGTAATTATACTTGTTATAGTTATATAATGACTCGAAATTATTTAAATAAATATTTAAAATTTTAAATTCCAATAAATTAAAATGTTTAGTAATGTACACAGGTACACATGTATATATAGATTATAATTGTTTTAAAATACATTTATCTACAAGTATATGATTATAAAAGTTGTGATTATATGATTATTCTCAAAAATATTTGAGAAAATAAAATTATAATTTTTCAAGCTTCTAAAATAACAGAAGTTTTAATCGAAATTGTTAATTAATTAAAATTGTTCAATTAAATATCTTCACATAGATCATAAAGTTCATGAACTATAATATATATATATATATATATATTATAAATTTTATTATATATATATGTATGTATGTATGTATGTATACGAAAGTGTACATATAAATATAAATGTTATAATTTATATGTACTAATTCAAAAAAAATTGTATTAACATCTGAGATTTGTGAAATCTTAAATTAATAAACTAAACTAATTACTTAATTAACTGAATAAAGTACATACAAAACTTATGTATTAATATAAGAATTAGTTAAATTATAAACTTTATAAGTAAATTAACCTTATATGTATGTGCATATAAGTGATATGTATAAGTGTTGAAACAAACCCAACTAAGATATTTGAGATAAATACATATGTAGTTTGTGTATACAATGATATCTGATGTATCAGTCAGTCGTATCATTGGGTATTCTTAAAAATATATTATCTTTTAAATAAATATCACTTTTATTAATAAAGATTGTGAATCTTATATAATGTTCCATCTACCATCTACATATTTGGTAGCTTACTTGAATTTGGCTATTGAGAAAAATCAAGCCAATATAGTTATATGTAGCTATTTAATATATCTCCATATAGTAAAGACATTACCTGCATTTTTGGAGCAAACTCAAGGTGTAAGTAATTTACCCTTTGGTTTTCTTGAAATGATAGGTCAGGGTGAATAAGCTCTTATAACCTGTCGATCAAACTCAAGGTCATAATTATGATTGTGATAAAGACCACATGGTTAGAAGTTATTTGTGATATAACTAATAAGGGTTATCCACCATTTATGGTGCTATAGAATGTTAAGAAAACTCAAGGGTGGATCACCAAGATAAGCGGATCCTATAACTATTAGAGAAATACAGAATCCTATAAAATTTGATGGGGCCTTATTAAATAAATAAAATGAAATGCAATGACATGGAATTTTGTAATTTTATTTTCAATATTTAATTTATTTTAAATATTGAAATATTTATTTTAAAACTTAATATCTTGAATTTAAATATAAAGATTATTTAAATTATTTGAAATTGTGAATTTAATACTTGAACAGTGAATTAAATATTTGAATTTTGAATGGAGTATAAATTTTATAGATTTAATAGTCTTATTTAACTTCTTTAATTTGCAAAATAATAACGGTGAATTTAGTATGTAAATTTATTTGCAATAATAAATGGTACAAATAAATGATAAGAAAATAAGTTATTAATATAATGAATCAATTTTTATTGGCGTATTTTTAATTTAATATATTTGTTTTTTTCATTATTTTTTGGGAAAATATTTGAATTTTTTGTTTGATGATTATCGGCAAATGATAGTGTTTTTGTGATTTTACAAAATACGTAAACCAGTATATATCATTATTGTTTTGAAGTCTTGTCACTATTTTGAGCGCGACCATATTTTTGTTTTAGAGCTAAGACTTCACACTATGTAGCGAGATGCTGGAATTTGCAAATTAAATTTAACCCAACATTTTGCTTAACAAACACGCCATCTCTTATTTCACTCTTCCATTTAAAACAAAATAAGTGAGCAAAAATAAAATAAAAAGAAAGCAAGCATCTTGATTTCCAAAAAAAATCATATTAATTCAAATTTAAATCTGAAAATTCAAAAGTCAAAATCTTTTAGCTGAAAGTGCCTAGATCACTTATAAGTGGATTTGTGGAGGGTGCTACAACAATTTAAGGATGTTCAAATTTTCAAATTGAACTAGGGTTTTGGTTTTATCAAGATCTAGGCTTTAATCGTTGAATTAGAGGTTAGTTTTGGGTTTGTAGGGCTAGTTTGGCATTTCATGAATGAATTTGGCAAAGATGGTGCACTATTTAGTCATGCACCGCCTAGGCAGTCGCGATTGTCTGGGCTGGGCCACGATTTTAATAGAGGAGTCAGGTGGAAGATTGGGGTGTTTAGGAGGTGTAGCGATTTTAATAGAGGAGTCAGGTGGAAGATTGGGGTGTCTAGGAGGTGTAGCTCGCGTAGGAGATGAGGTTAGCAAAGTCGAATTGGGTTCTCATGTTCCATGGAGGGTGAACGAGGAGGAGGAAGCTTTGGTTAGGGTGAAGTCTAGAACTGGATGGAGCGAGTATTTATTAATTAATGAAGAAGATTTAAATATAGATGGTAATTAATTTGTTAATCAAGTGTTTAAGAAATTATTGAAAATTAATTTATTTGAATAACTTATATATTTCATATCCTATTTATACAAGGTCGAAATCAAATGTGTCGGTTACATAGACTTGTGGAGTCATTAACTACATTATGGAATTGGATTAGTTATGATTGGAGATAATGGAATTTTATGCTAAAATGGACGAAATTAGAATGATTTACCGATAACAGGAATTTTGGTGCGTATAACTCACCTCTTTGGTTAAATCGGTATGTTATGGTAGATAAAATTTAATTGTTTGTGTTTGGTTAAAATTATTGGTGGCATGTTGGGATTTTTAATTGGTTGATTATTTGGTTTTGATGAATTGTTGCTTTTGAAAGCGGTCAATATATGAAATCTTTTGTAGGAAATTTGTCTAATGTACGGGGAGTTTGTAAAGGGATCCAATGGGATTTCTTGTCATTGTTGATTTATTTTCAGCAATATTCTTGTTACATCAGTTATTGAATATAAAACTTGATTGTTTGGCCCCTATTGGATATGACATTGTTATATGTTCAAAACTTAAACCCAATAATGATAAAAATCAATAACAACTTTGGTTAAGTGCTTTGGGTGGCTATTGGCCTCATTCCGTATTTTGAAATACTATTAATTTCTATTTTGCTTGGAATTGGTTTTGATTCAGAGAATGATTTTAAATTTGACCGTTAGGGTTTTCAGTGATATTTTATTGAAAATGGATTTGAACTCCCTTGACTCGAACATTTCTGTTAGACTTTTATTATTACTTAAAAATGTTAAAGTTTTTTAACTATTGGTTAACAATGTTTCAAAAGTTGTTTATTTATATTTAATAGTGCCTAAAAGTTATTTATCAATATTTTATGTTGTGAAAGGTTATTCGTTAAATAAGTAATAATGTTTTATAATATATAATAGTTATTTATTAATAACATATTGGAATTTATAATTATTATTTATTAACAATATTTTAGAAGTCAATTATTTTTTTTATCATAATGTTTGAAGATTAATTATTATTGTTTTTTTGATAATGTTTGAAATTAATAATTATTACATTTATAATGTTTTGAAGTTAATAATTATTACTCATTAGAATTGTTTTGATGTTGATAGTTATTATTATATAATGATGTTTTTTAAGTAAATTATTATTATTTATACTGTATTGATGTTATTAATTATATTAAGAAATTTTTTAGAGTTAATAAATTATTTATTAATGATGTTGGAAGGTTAATCTTGTAGGACCGATTTCACCCTAGAGGGAGGGTGAATAGGGTGATACTATCAATTATAAAATTTATGTGGAAGAATACAAAATATTTGCAACACAGATATAGTCGTGTAACAGCAGCACAAATAATAGCAGAATAAAAAATGCAGAAAATAGCACACACAGATTTACCCAGCTTCGGCAAACCTCTGCCTACGTGTTGCCTCCATGGTTTCCACTAGAAATTAGATAGGTAGACTCTTACACACGTAAACTTGCGACACCTGCTACCGACTAACCTAACTCTATGCTCAAAACCCTGCCAAAACTCAGCCACCAAGTGCGAATTCTCAAACTACACCATGTAGTTGTCCCCTAGTCAAACAACTAGAAAATACGATTGCTTAAAAAAGAAAATAAAAAATAAAACAATAAAATAGTGTAACCCTAATTTTTAAAGGCCCATAAATAATTGTCGACCATAACAAAATACAGTGTTAATAATTCCCTTTCTCCTTTTATTTTGTTCGGCCCAACTTGTTTTGCAGAAAATGACGATTTCTTTAGCTCGTTCGTTCCTCTTTCTCTGATAACTAGGGCTTCTGAAAATTGAAGGTGCCAGCTTTGTCGATTTAACTGATGATGCTTCGATTTCTTTTCTTCGATTGATTCATCCACGGCTACTTCAATTTGGTCGAGTTCGGCTGTCAAAATGGTATGCAATTTTTCCTTTTTCGATATTGATTCTGCTTGAATCTTTTGATTCGAGTTGAATGATTGTTCTTTGTTGCTTGAAATCGAATGATTTTGCTATCAATGATGATTATGGGTTTTATAGGATTTGATTCCCTTTATTTTCGTTTGTTTGAATTTAGTTGAATTCATCAATTACTTTGTTTTGGCCACTGATCCACGTTTGGATGCTTGAAATGATTACTGACTTGTTCAATTCATATATTTTCGTTTCTTGATTGACATGGCTTGATTTCTTACCTGGTCGACTTCCTTGGTCATCACGGTATTGAATTCTCTATTGATATCAGCTTTGACTTTGATTATGTTGAATTTGGCAATTTTGATTTGTTAAAGTGCTGGTGATATTGTTCGAACTGCACCATACTGTTCCATGATTTTGGTAGCCAATGAATTCGGGTAGCACTTGAGTATTGCCTCTGTTTTGAAACTTATGACTTCAGGCATTTTTGAAAATTCCTCTTGATCGATCACCTTGTTTGTTGCTTACGGTTTGATCTCACTTGTATATAATGACTTCCATACTGTTGTGTGCATTTGCTTGTTTGAGTTGTAGCCTTGAGCTCTGTCTTCACTGCAACCATATATGTGTTGTATATTTGCTTGAGTCTGGTTCCATTGATGATGCTATGTGCTTGTTGTATATATGCACTGTGTGTATACATGTGTGATTATACATGTATATATGTATATTGTATATGTTGGCTGCTATGTTGATGTTGCACTTGCACCATTCGAGCTGTGGTACAGGTTATCACTGTATTTCCTTTTGTCCGGTCATGCTTGCATTGTTGGTTCGTCATTTGTGTCCACTGCTTGATTGTACATATGTGCACTTGATTTTGAGGCTGTTGGACTATTACTTGATTTTGACTCAGCCTTGAACACTGCATCCCTGCTGTTCTTTTCTCTGTTCATTTGATGTTGTGGCCATTTCCACTTGTTCAGTGTATGATCTAGTTCATTTTAGTCATGTGCATTGAGCTTGATTGCTTGCATATTGATGTTGCTTCATTTCTGTTTTACTGGTGCATGTTGTATCTGCATTCACCACTATTTGTACACTCTCATTTTGACCTGAGGAGGTTGCAATTTGATGTGAGTTGTCTTTGCTTTTGAGGTTGCTGCACCGCCTATATTTATATATGTTGTTTCACACATGTATATGTGTATGGTTGTAGCGTTTTACTTGAATCTTGATTGCACTGTGTATATCCCCATATCTCCTAGATGATTGCATTGGCCACTGGTCTCTGTTGAAGTTATATTGCTTTGACCAGTTTCATTTATGCCTTTGAGCTTCAGATACTTGCTTGAGCTCGAATTCATACATGCCGGGTCTTTTTGTATTGAATTGCTCCGGTTTTTGATGATGTTGCGTTCATTAGCTTGGTTGCAATCCTCTGATCTTCATTGTATTTTTGTATTTGCAACTATACTGGTTTCCTTTAAACTTCATGTTGATTTTTGAAGTCGCATCTGAGTTGAATCCAGCAAAAAGCTTGGGTTTGACCTTGTTCTCAAGTTGTGACTTTATTTGTGTTGCACTTGAGTTGAACCCGGATTTTCATTTGGGTTTGACCTGTGCTCAACTGTCTCTGTAATTTTATCAAAAGTATATATAGGTGTGCACGGCCCTGTGGCATGTACAGTGATACACTGTGCATGTCATAAATGTTCGTGTATGATGAATTCAAATTTAAATAATGATGAACAACCCAAATAACTAAGGCAAATAATATTTGCAAAATTGCATTATATATTATACTGCAAAAATATTTTATTTTCAATTTTACTACGCTAATGTATATTTTTGCCGATTGCTCAGATGCTGGATTCAATCTAGAATGAAGTTGAAGATCAATACGAGTGAATGAGTGATATGTAATGAGGTGCAAATATAAATGATATATTGTGATGTAGTCGAATTTGTATTGTAACTGAAAATTGTATGTACAGTGAGAGCAGAAATTTTTACTATTCAAAATTGTAATGAATATTTGTTTGAATAAAATATCTGGTTGAATTTAAATTCTGTGTTATTTATTTTATTCAGCAAATATTTAATCTGTGAAAATAAAATAGTACATTAACAAATACATTTAAATGAATTTATATATGTTTATTATCATCAAACAAAAATAATATACTCACATATTCAACAATCTCCCCCTTTTGATGATAACAAACATACATTTAAGATTTTGAATTTATTAAATGTATTTAATTATTCAATTTGCTCCCCCTATTTGAATGCTCCCTCTCTACATAAAGCTCCCTCCTCATATATGCATGCAAATAAAAAATATGCAAATGGGACTAGATGCAAGTAGAAAATATTTGACCTTTATTTGTCAAAATCATAACTTTTCTCTCCCCCTTTTGTTATCATCAAAGGAGTAATAGTGTTAGAAAAATAGAGATAAAGTGATAGATACTAATACAACATTAAAACTCAATCGAATATAAATATTAAATTTAAATAAAAAATTAAATAAAAATCATAAATACTATGTTTGACGCATATTCCACTTTAGAATGATAGAGATGATATCATCATCTAAAACCATATAGTTGTGTCTATTGTGGTATATTTATATCAGGAATTTGAATATCTACTAACCATGCATAATCGTTAAGGCTTTTAAATGAGATTAGTAGTATTTACATATTTTTTTTAAAAATGAATTCAGGTATCTTCTAACCACACATAACCATGAGGACTTTTAAATGGGATTAGAATCAACTTTTTTATTTAATTAATCAATTTTAATATATGTTCCGTACATGCATAACCATGAGGACTTTTAAATGTGCATGGAAGCGCATACAAAATACCAAGTAATTCACCCATGCATAACCGTAAGGACTATTAAATGAGAGTGAATACTTTGGATGTTTTTGTTTAAAAAAATAATGAAATGAAAAAATGAATGATTTCCCATTTAAAATACCACATATTGACATACTATATTGGATTTTGATGAGTGATGGTCGATAGAAATATGATAGAATTAGAGATGATCATGGAACTTTTACCAATAGAAAGTATTATAACTCTTGTTTAAATTTCTAAAGAAATTTTCTAATTATAGTGTTTCATGTTGTAATATATGATTTATATCAACACTCACTTTTTTTAATCACTATTTTTCTTTTTGATAATCAATAGGACGCCAGATAAGTTAATGTTAGCATTTAAGGTCATAATTAAGAATATAGAATCAAATTTCTAAAATGCCCAAATTTAGACGAAGTTAACATAAATTATTTTCTGGAAGGGGTTTTGCAAAAATGTCTGCTTGTTGAGAATCGGTGAAATGAAATTTATGCATATATTTTCTTTGGAAATATGATCTCTAATAAAATGATGTCTAACATCTATATGTTTTGTCCGTGAATGATGTACAAGATTATTTGTGAGATCAATTGCACTTTTACTATCACACATTAGTGGTGCACGTTTAAAATTTAGACCATATGCTTGCTAATTTTGTATCATCCATAAAATTTGAGCAGAGTAGCCACTTATAGCAATATACTTTGCCTCTATGGTGGATAATGCAATACAATCTTTTTTCTACTTGACCATCCAACCATTGAATGTCCTAACATAAAACACGTGCCACTTGTACTTTTTCTATCAACTAAACTTCCAGCATAATTTGCATCTGAATTTCCTTTTAATTCAAAGTAATCATTAGTTGGATACCAAAGACCAAAACGTGGGGTGCGCAACAAATATCTTATAATTCTTTTAACATATTTTAAATGAGTCTCTTTTAGATTAGATTGAAATCGTGTACATATGTAGACAAAAAACATGATATCAGGTCTAGAAGCGATAAGATAAAGAAGTGATCCAATCATTCCTCGATATTGTTTTTGATCAACTGCCTTACCTTTTTCATCCTTGTTGAGTTTAATTTTTGTGCTCACGGGGGTTTTTGCAGGTTTAGAATCTTTTAATCCAAATTTAATGACCGGTTCCCTAATATATTTCGTTTGAGAGATGAACGTAACATTATCGCTTTGTTTGATTTGAAATCCTAAACAGAATTTTAACTCTCTAACCAAACTCATTTCAAACTTTTCCTGCATAACATTTTCAAATTTCTCATACAACACATGGTTAGTGGCGCCATAAATGATATCATCAGCATATATTTGAACAATCAAAATATCGTTATTTTCATGCAGTAAGAACAATGTGGTGTCTACACAACCCTTTTTGAACCCATTTTCAAGGATATATGTGCTAAGACATTCATACCAAGCTCTAGGAGCTTGTTTTAATCCATATAATGCTTTCTTAAGTTTATATACATGATTAGGGTATTCATGACTTTCAAAACCTTCTGGTTGTTCAACAAATACATCTTCTTTCAAAATTCCATTAAGAAAAGCACTTTTAAAATCAATTTGTCTTAGTTTAAATCCTTTATAGCAAGTAAAAGCTAACAACATCCTAATGGACTCTAGTCTTGCTACTGGTGCAAAAGTTTCATCAAAGTAAATTCCTTCAATTTGATTATAGCCTTTAGCAACCAACCTAGTTTTATTCCTAATCACATTTCCAGATTCACCATATTTGTTTTTAAACATCCATTTTGTTCCTATAACTGGATAGTCATTAGGTCTAGGAGCTAGAGTCCAAACATCATTTCGCTCAAATTGATTTAGCTTTTCTTGCATAGCCATAAACCAATTTTCATCATTAAGTGCTACATCTATGTCTTTGGGTTCAATTTCTGAGGTATGCATTGTATAGACACAAATCACACAAATTTCTAAAGGATGAAGGAGTTTGAATACTTGCAATCGGATTCCCTATTACCAACTTTGGAGGATGTTCTGCTTTGAATTTCAATTTCTCTAGATCCAGATTTCTTTGGACTTCTTCTGTGGTGTGGTTTCTTTTTGTTTTTCATTTTCATCTTTGTCTTTCTCCTTTTTTATATCGCTTTTGATTGTTTCCTTAATTTGATCCTTGATTCCTTCATTAAATTTCACATTGATTGACTCCATGATTATTCTTATCCTTTTGTTGTATACTCTATAAGCTTTGCTTCTGGATGAGTATCCCATGAACATCCCTTTGTCAGCTTTTGCCTCAAACTTTCCTAGTTGGTCACCTGTATTACGAATGAAACATGGACAACCAAAAACCTTGAAATATGCAATGTTTGGACTTTTGCCGAGCCATAGTTCATACGGTGTTTTCTTAAGAATTGGCCTAATCATGACTCTATTCGTTACGTAACAGACTGTATTTACTGCCTCTACCCAAAAAGACAAGGGTAGTTCATACTCGTTTATCATAGATCTAGCCAACTCATGCAAGGTTCGATTTTTTCTTTTAACTACTCCATTTTTCCATGGAGTACGTGGGGCGGAGAATTCATGTCTAAATCCATTTTCATCACAAAAATTTTCAAATTCTCCTACATGATCACTTCTTAGTGAAATAATAGAAACTCCTTTTTCATTTTGAACTAATTTTGTGAATTTGGTGTAGTAAGAAAAATTTTCTGAATTTTTAGCTAAGAAGTATACCTACGTGTATTTAGAGTAATCGTCAACCAATACGAAATAATATTTCTTGCCACCTAGACTTGCAATATCGTTAGGTCTAAATAAATCCATATGAACTAGTTCAAGAACTCTAGAAGTGCTTACATTGTTCTAGGCATGAAATGATGATTTTTTAAGTTTTCCGATGGTACATGCTTTACATAAAATTTCCGTTTCAAAATCACGTGATGGCAAACCTCTTACCAAATCTTTACTTTTTAATTGGTTCAGTAGACTCGTGCTGGCATGCCCTAATAGTCTATGCCATAAATTTACTTCGACATCCTTAGCTACCCACCATTTTGAAAGAGTGAGATCATCAAAAGATAGAGAATATATATTACCTTTCCTCTTACGTGAAAATAAGATTTCTTCTGATGATTGGTCAAGAATTTTGCACAAGTCAGAATCAAAAATAACATTCATTCCTTTGTCACATAACTGACTAATTGAAATAAGATTATGGTGTAGGTTTTCAACATATAATACGTCATTTAAGGTAAACTTACCATTACATATTTTACCTTTACCAATAATCTTGCATTTCTCATTGTTGCCCATAGTGACTCTCCCTCCTTTGTGTTTTTCTAGGCTATGAAACTTTGATTTGTCGCATATCCTGTGCTTGGAGCAACCATAATCTAGATACCATTCTTATCATTCCTTAGCCTGCCAACACGCTTCATTTGGTTCTTCACTTTCACTATCATTTGTTTCCCTTGTGAAACACTGATTATTAAAAGCTTCATGATGAGATTAGGATGTTCCTTCATGAACTGCTTCACGTGTGTATCAGATTTCCTACGCAGTTAAACCATGTGAAACACAATTATATTCAATTTAGTCTAAAGAACAAATAATAGCATTCATAGCCTTGATATTTTTCGAAGGTAGTTTAATTTTAGAATTTGTCCATATATTCATTGGTTTTTCTATTTCTTGATTATCTATCATAACTAAACCAATTTCAACAATATTCCAGACATCAATGGATTTCAAAAAAAAATCTTTTTTAATTTCCAATGTAGAAAATCTGTTCCATCAAATATAGGAGGAAATATACTGGACCGATCCTCAGCAAAAGAAGTGTTAAAAGAAGCCATTTCAAAAATTCAGATTTGTGAAGTAAAATTGGTAGTTGAAAAATCAATTTTTTTAAAACAAAATTGGAATTTGAACCTGCTCTGATACCACTTGTAGGATCAATTTAACCCTAGAGGGGGTGAATAGGGTGATACTATCAATTATAAAATTTATGTGGAAGAATATAAAATATTTGCAACACAGATATAGTCATGTAACAGCAACACAGATAATAGCGGAATGAAAAATGCAGAAAATAGCACACACAAATTTACCCACCTTCAACAAAACCCTGCATACATGATGGCCCCAAGATTTCTACTAGAAATTAGATAATTAGACGCTTGCACACCTAAACTTGCAACACCCGCTATCAACTAACCTAACTCTACACTCAAAACCCAGCCACAAATCAACCACTAAGTTGCGAATTCTCAAAAATACGCCACGTAGTTTGTCCCCTGGTCACATGACTAGAAAATTAAAAAAAGAAAATACAAATTAAAAAAATAAAGCAATGAAACCCTAATTTTTAAAGGCCCATAAATAATTGCCGGCCCAAACAAAATATAGTGTTAATAATTCCCTTTCTCCTTTTATTTTGTTCGGCCAAACTTGTTCTGTAGAAAATGGTGATTTCTTTAGCTCGTTCGTTCCTCTTTCTCTCATAACTAGGACTTTTGAAAATTGAAGGTGATGGCTTTGTCTGTTACTTGATGATGCTTCGATTTCTTTTCTTCAATTGATTCGTCCATGGCTACTTCAATTTGGTCTAATTCGACAGTCAAAATGGTATGCAATTTTTCCTTTTTCGATATTGATTCTGCTCGACGTTTTTGATTCGAGTTGAATGATTGTTCTTTATTGCTTGAGCGCGAATGATTTTGCTGCAAATGATAATTACGGGTTTTATAGGATTTGAATTCCCATATTTTCGTTCGTTTGAATTTAGGTGGATTCGTCGATTATTTTGTTTTGGCCATTGATCTTCGTTTGGATGCTTGAGATGATTACTAACTTGTTCAATTTATATATTTTCATCTCTTCGTTGACATGGCTTGATTTCTTAACTATTTGACTTCCTTGGGCATCATGGCATTGAATTCTCTGTTGACATCGGCTTTGACTTTTATTATGTTGATTTCGGCCATTTTGATTTGTTAAAATGCTGGTGATATTGTTTGAACTATTCCGTACTGTTCCATGACTTTGGTAGCCAATGAATTTCGGTAACACTTGAGTATTGCCTCTGTTTTGAAATTTCTGACTGCAGTCATTTTGGAAATTTCCTCTTGATTCGATCACCTTGTTTGTTGTATACGGTTTGATCTCACTTGTATATAATGACTTCCATACTGCTATATGCATTTGCTTGTCTATGTTGTAGCCTCGATCTCCGTCTTCACTGCAAGCATATGTGTGTTGTATATTTGCTTGAGTCTGGTTCCATTGAAGATGATATGTGCATTTCGTATATATGCACTGTGCATATACATGGGTGATTATACATGTATATATGTATGTTGTATATGTTGGTCGTTATGCTGATGTTGCACTTGCACCATTCGAGCTGTGGTACTGGTGATCACTCTATTTCATGTTGCCCGGTCTTACTTTCATTGTTGGTTCATCATTTGTGTTCATTTCTAACATTTACATACATGCACTTGATTTTGAGGCTGTGGCAATATTGCTTGATTTTGACTCAGCCTTGAACATTGCATCACTGCTGTTCTTTCTCTATTCATTTGATGTTGTGGCCATTTCCACTTGTTCAATGTATGATCTAGTTCATTTAATCCATGTGCATTGAGCTTGATTGCTTGCATATTGATGTTGCTTCATTTTTGTTTTACTAGTGCATGTTGTATCTGCATTCACCACTATTTTTACACTTTCACCTTGACCTGAGGAGCTTGCAATTTGATGTGCACTATCTTTGCTTTTGAGGTCGCTGCACCGCCTATATGTATACATGCTATTCCACACATCTATATTTGTATGGTTGTAGTGTTTTACTTGAATCTTAATTGCACTTTGTATATCCCCACATCTCCCAGATGATCACATTGGTCACTGGTCTCTGTTGAAGTTATATTGCTTTGACCGATTTCGTTTATGTCTTTGAGCTTCAGACATTTGCTTGAGCTCGAATTCATACATGCCGGGTCTAGTCATATATAATGTTTTCCAGATGGAGTTCAAACGAAGAAGTTACGACTGTTTGAAGTTTTAGCATCAGAAAAAATTATATGTATGAAATTGGTAACTAACATTAATTATAATTGATTGATTGATTGCTGATGTGTGTTAAATTACATATGTACATGGTTAGCAATGAGTCAACGGAATTTATTAAAAGGGAAACATATTATATACACAAAGTTTGTAATTATCTCAATCGCTTATGCGTTTATGCGCGCATTTAAACGTTTGAATTTGATTAATGAAATTAATTGGAAACAAGAGTATTGTATTAATATATGTATACACACACGCATACATACATAAATATGTAAAAGGAGAGAAATGATAAAAATATTTATTGACAATAAATGCATTTTATTAGTAATTAATGTAAGTTACAATTGTAATTAACATGCGTTACAACATTTACTAGTATACGTTAATTTGAATTTAACGTAGATTGCAAACATGTAAGACGAGGAAACTAAATTTGTTAATAAAATATATATTCTTGAAGTTTAAATCTTTAATGTTTATAAACCGACGATTTAGAAAGGCGGATAAAAAGTTAACAAATAAATGTTGTAATGGACAAGAATCAATGGGGAATGGTTAAAATTAGTAATCAAGCAATTAAGAAAATTAAATATGAATGAATAAAATTAAACAAGGGATTGATTAGTTTAGATTGTGTATGTATATATACATATATCCTAATTAATTGTACATATTCAAAAGTATAAACAAATGTGTAACATATCCAATGGATGAATAGATAAGGATTGGGAATAAATTGATTGGCTGAATTAATGACATAATTGACATTAATGAGAATGCATAACAAAGAAAACTATTATGGATGTAAATTTGGCAAATTATGATGGATCGTTTGCTAACAAATGAAAATATTTAAAATAAAGATCTAATGAGATTTATAAAATGGAAAACAATTTGTAAAGTCAATTAAGAGGGAGAGTATAATCTCTTAGAAAGTGTAATGTGTGCATACAAACAACAAAAATGGAAATTTTGCAATGCAATCAATTATGGAAATAAATGAACGTTGATTTATTTTTTGCCGTGGCAGTTTTCTATTGGACTGAGTGAAGTGGTTTTTGATTTCCTAGCGTTCTATTGGTCTTGTAACGTGTATGAGCCAGGGTGGATAACCATGAGGTGTTCGAATGAACATGATTTGACCTAGGAAAATCTAATGGATTATATGCACTCACACTTTCTATAAATAAACCATCTAACCTCAAACCTTATTTTCTATTCGGCCGTCGCTATAATTCTACAAAAAAATTTGTGTATATTCGTCTTCCTCCTTTCTCCACTAAATAACTAATTCCCTTCCAAATCAAATTAAAAATGTATATACCAGTTATTTGAAGATTTCTGAAGAATTTAAAAAAGGAAGATAAGAAGAAGAAGAAAAGCTTTTCAATTTTATATAAGCTCAAGTGCCAGGTGAGTGGGAATTAATATGAAATAGAAAAAGAAAGTAGTTTAATTTTAGTTTTTCTGGCACGATAATATGAATTAATTTCTGTTAATAATTGAGGTTTGATGCAAATTATTGTAACTTCTTCGTCTACCACTTCTCAATTCTATTTCATGTTTGGTTTAAAGTATGGAACGTATAAATTTCTTATTCGCGCTTTATGGCGTAAATGAGATTGACTTAATTGAATTGAATTAGAATTACTATTCGATTATTAATGGCATAACTGGTTAATTGGATAAATTCAGAATATATTCGTTGAATAAAATTGGAAATTTGGTTGCTATAATTACATAATTATGAATATGGTTATGGAACAAAATTTGGAATTTGAATTGGTATACGTGTTTACTCCATATGCGGCCTTAAACGTAGAAAGTGGAATTTAGTGTAATAAAATGGTTTTTGGCTATTGGAAAAAAAAAATTGTATAGATTAAATCTCTAAAAAGAGAACGTAAATTAGGGTGGAAAAAAAATTAAATTAAATGAACACTAAAGGATAGTGTAAATCTGTAACAAAATGGTATAAAAATTATAGACAAACCATACGAATTGAACGGACGTGAAATTGAAACACCATTTATGCAGGAAAAAGGGAAATTGTGAAATAAAAAAATTAGATGTTAAAATGGCATATAGCAGATTAATGGAAATAAACAATATGTAAGCTGTAACGGTAAAATTAATAAATCTGGAAACGACTTGGTAGGCAGACCTTGTAAAGGTCTGGATGGGTGTTTCATGCAGTTAAGACCAAAATATAGTTTTCGCTGTACGTATTAGGAGCAGGTGTTACCCGGCTGCTTGTCCCGGCTGTAAGACAATAATCATAGAAGGTATGGTTAGGCTCAAACGAGAATCCAGTCAAGAGAGGATTGGAAACATGATGGATTATTGTAACTTATCTGGGTTGACATTCATGGATGGTTCAGTGTTGGTCGCTTGATCAAGGTGGCTCGGTCGTACATGGCTCGGTCAAGGAGAGGAGATCATGCATGGTTCAGTCATTGTGCATAAGTCAAGATGGCACGATACAACTGGCTTGGTGAGTATGGCTCGATAAGCATGGCTTGATACATCTGGTTCGGTGAGTATAGCTTGGTAGTGGCATGGCCTTGGTTCAACGTGTGTCGTTTGGCCTAGGTTCAACATGTATCGTTCGGATTTAGTAGTACGTCATGTCTCGATCGGCTTGGTTGGGTCGGCATATGTCGCTCGGCACATATAGGTCGTCAAATATGACCCAGATATAGCGGCTCAATGTACTTGAATCGGTTTGCATTAAGGGGGTTGCTAAATTATCAACAAGGGGATACAACTGTTTTCTTCACGCTTCGAGCCACATATCTAGCTATTTCGAGTCATCCGACGACTCTCTACGAGTCATCCACAGAGGACCTCTGGTTCAACCAAAGTTGCTCGGTTTACCTAGGTCGGTCATCCTGAAGCATCACTTGTGGGCCGAGTTGTCTAAGTCGTGGGCTTGCGTAGGGGACCTAGTCTATCTTTCTCTATAAATAGAGAAGTAGGGGTACGGTTAAAGGACCCCTTTTTTGGAAACTCCAGGGAGACTCTGCCATTTTTTATACTTGCTCCTTTCCTGTTCAAACTTGTATTCAAGTTATCTGTTTACGGATTGTAATTGTACTCAAGCAATTGGAAAAGTAATAAAGATCATATTCAAAGTGGATATAGGCAATTATGCCAAACCACTATTGTTATATGCTTTTAAGCAAAGCCGTGACATCAAAAGATTAGCTGGAAACCAAAGAAAGTTCTTCTTGATTGCCAGTTATGTACAAGTCAGCTATGGATGTCCGTAAATTTTGACCGAGTCTGGATCAAGCTACAATTGATATGACGAGACAAGCAACATTGCAGAAGCCAACATTTTAAATTTCAAGTCATTCGGAGTTCGTATGCTCAAGATATGATCGATGCAAACCAAGGAGATCAACTCGCTCGCGTCCATCATTTCGCATCGATCGGTTTCATTTCCATCAAGCATCCAGCGATTTCTGTCCATCATGTGCACTCTACCTTGGTCCACTTGGCCTGGTTCTACTTTGTATCCTTCAAATTGGCATGACTTCAAATCCATCAAATGGAATCAATTCATAATTATTCTAATTGCACAGTTTGTACCGATCATTCAATGATCGATACGAATGAAGCATTGAATGAACTATACGAAATGTCCTCCAGCTACCGATACGAATAACCTCCAGCTATCGCTACAAAATGACCCCCAGCCATCGATACGAAGTAACCTGTATGCATCGATATGAACAGATCCTCAAGTGATCGAACGAACAGAACGCGTAAAAATGGTTGACTCGGTCACTCGGCATAAAACATGGATCGATCCAAGAGTTTAGCGCCACGTCAACCTGTACGCACTTGCTCAAATCGATACGAACAGATCGATGCGAATAGGAGCGATGTGAATTCAGCAGCCTCCAATAAATCTGAACTTGCATCGATTGTTACTCAAAATCTACAAGTCCAAATGCCATCAAAATTTCATTGGAGTTTACATGCGTCCTCAAGAATATTCATGATCGAGCTCAGCTCTGTTGGATGAGATATCGACTGATACGAAACGCGGACCAAATTCAAACATTATGGGATCGATTGTGTGGGCACACCCACATGGGAGAAGAGGTCTTCCGAGATCTGGGCGGGATATTTAAGCCTACACAAATAAGTAGCAGTCTAAGAGCTTTAGAAAAAGGATCTTTGGGCTCTTCTACGTTCAAACTTTGCCAAAAATACTTTTGTACTTCAATTCTACTATTGTAATTCATTGTAACCACTGAAAAAAGATCAATAAAAGTCAGCCATTTCATAGTGGACGTAGGCCATATGCTGAACCACTCTAAATCTGCGTGTTTCTGTGTGTTTCCTTTTAAATTTTGAGTGTTCTTCAGATTTATTTCTCTACATTTTTGCTATCTATGATTTGGAATTGTAAACATTCATCAGCAATTGGGTGTTTGTGACCAATTTTGGCACAAATAATTTTGGTGCTTTCACTGAGCAGGGCTAGCATTCAGGAATTCTACAACTCGAACTTTGGATGTGGAAAGCTATGATGAAGCAATCAGCGAGGAGACGGAGAGAAGAAAGAAGCCAGCACGAAGGAAGTTATGAGGCTTCCTCAAGAGCGAATCAAGCCTCAGTCTTCATCACCCCAGACAAGGTGGGGATGATGATGGAAGCTATGCAGGAGGGGATGCTGAAAAGGAAAGAAGAGATGATGCAAAACCTAAACCAGTAGATTGGGCAAGCATGAGTGCAAAGTCAAGAGAATGCCACCACAAGGCGTGTTGGAGATAGGGATCAGGAGCATGGAACAAGAAGAATCCAGAGCAGAACGGGACCATCAGGGGCAGTCCCAGAGCTAGAAGGCACTCCCCAGGAGCATTTTGATCCAGCCTCAGGCATGATAACAGGTGGAGCTATTCAACACGTATTGATAGTGGAATGGATGCCCGTCCAGGAGAGCAAATTCCAAGATTTCCTTGCGAACTTAAGGGGGGTAGATCGGAGGCAAAAGACAAGGATTGCAGCATGATGACAATGATAGATAGGCTAAGATGGTCAGATGAGCCATGAAAGGCGGACTAGTGAATAGAGATCTGGAAGATGTTAACGGGAGCCTCTTCACTCCCGCAATTAGGCAGGCTAGGAGTATACCATAATTCAAGCTACCGACATTGGAGATGTACGATGGAAGGACGGACCCTGCTATTAATGTGACGTAGTATATGCGACACATGAAAGTATTGGGGGTATGAGAGGAGATCATGGCTCGATGTTTCCTAATATATCTGATGGAAATAGCTGCACTATGGTTCAGGCAATTGGAGATCAGCTCCATTAGAACATGGACTGAGAAGTTTATGAGGCAATTAAGAGTCCACATTTCAAGACCTAAGTATGTGATGACTTTGAGGACATTGAAGCAAAGAGCTGGGGAATCTTTGAGGAGATTTCTGACACAATTCAATGCAATGGCAGCGTCGGTGGATCGACTAGATCCATCCATGGTTTTAATGGCAGCTGTATCTGGCATAACTGATGGCATAGAATTCAAGAACTCATTGACAAGGGATCCACTCATGGATCTAGAAGAGTTTTATCATGAAGCAGAAAGGTTCCTACGACATAAGGATGCAAATGCTGAGAGAGAGAGTGAGAAAGGAGAGGGAGTTGCTATTTATGCAGTCAAAAGAGGAGATCCGTCCGGAAAAGATTCAGGCACTGATAAGGGGAAATGGAAAGCCGAGGATAACGATGATGGACCAAACCGGCCGTCAAAGGAACCAAGATTCATCTCTTATACGGAGTTGAATGAAAATTTGGAACGGATCTACCAGGACACCAGGGGGTAGGTTCCTTATTGAAAGCCAATGAGGAGGGATCCGTCCAACAATGACAGGAAATCAGACAAGTACTGCTTATTCCATGAGCTAAGTGGCCATAACACCAATGATTGCAGGCACATGAGGGATGAGGTAAAAAGGCATATTTGGAATGGCATGCTATTACAATACGTGAGGAGGCGAGCCACGACAATGGAGCAAGAACGACCACCACATGTATCAACAGAGAACGGCTCAGGATCAAGGCATCAGCTTGTCGTCAGCTGATTGAAATAATGATGAATAAGTGGCAAACTCCACACCAACATGATTAAGTCATTTACATATGTACGGGATCGCGAGCGATCCTTAGGGATACTCCGATACGACTATCAATCGCATCATTGTATGGGTTTGCACTTTCACGTCTCTGTTTCGCTTTTTTTATATTTCTCATGTTTGGACTTGATTTTGTTGGACATTTCTATTGAAAGACTCGTTTTGAATGTAAATCTGCTATTTGTGATTCCATAGTCACTTACACATGTATAGGATCATGAATGGCCCACAGGCATGCTCTGAGATGGCGACAAACCGCCATAACAAACAATTCAAAAACTCACTCGAACGTGAAATCTGATGCTAATGATACAAAGTCCCCCTAGGCAAACACTATTCGCCTCGAACGGTACCCGACCGCGAACAGTCACAATTCATCTTGAACGATACCCGACCGCAAACGGCACCCAACTGCGAATGGCACCCGACCATGAATGGTCGTAACTCGCCTCGAACGCCACCTGACCGCAAATGGTCACAATTCTCCTCGAATGTCATCCGACCGCGAACGGTCACATACCACCCCGAACGGCATACGATCTCGAACGATCGTCATTCGCTGCCTGGTATGATTATCAATCTCTTTGCAGGTCATTAACAGGATATGAACATCCATCTTATGATATTACAAAACATACATTCCTATCGCAAGGCATGTTTTGGGGAGCAAGTGCTACTCCGCCTTTTAGCAAGGCCGTGATACCAAAAGATTAACTGAAAACCAAAGAAAGTTCACCTCGATTGCCAGTTATTTACAAGTTAGCTATGGACCTCGATAAATTTTGACCGAGTCCGAATCAAGCTACAATTGACATGATGAGACAAGCGAAGCTACAGAAGCCAAATTCCAAGCCAATCGGAGTTCATATGCTTAAGATATGATCGACGCAAACCAAGGAGATCAACGCACTGGCATCCAACATTTCACATCGATTAGTTTCGTATTAATCAAGCATCCAGCGATTCATATGCATCACATGCACTCTATCTCATGTCCACTTGGTCTGGTTCTACTTCGTATCCATCAAATTGGCTCGACTTCATATCCATTAAATGGAATTAATGCGTATCGATTCCAATTGCATAGTTCTTGTCGAACGTTCAATGATCGATACGAATGAAGCATCGAACAAACGATACGAAATGATCTCCAGCTGCCGATACGAAATAACCTCCAGCTATCAATATGAAATGACCCCTTGCCATCGATACGAAGTAACCTGTGAGCATCGATACGAACAGAGCCTCAAGTGATCGATACAAATAGGATGCATAACAATGGTTGACTCGGTCATTCGATGTAAAAAGTGGATCAATCCAACAATTTAGCGCCATGTTGACTTGTAGGCACGTACTCAAATCGAAACAAATAGATCGATGCAAACAGGAGCGATGCGAATTCAGTAGCCTCCAATAAATCCAAACTTACGTCGATAATTACTCAAAATCTACAAATCCAAATGCCACCAAACTTTCACAGAAGCTTACGTGCATCCTCAAGAATGTTCATGATCGAGCTCGGCTCTATTGGATGAGATATTGGTCGATATGAAGTTCGTTCGTATCGACCACAGATCGAGTGAAAAAGTTATGGGATCGATCTTATGGTCCATCCACGTGATAGAAGAGGTCTTCAGAGACCTGGAAGAGATATTTGCAGACTAGGCCTATAAGTAGCAGTCCAAGAGCGTCAAAAAAAGGATCTTTAGTCTCTTCTAAATTCAAACTCTGCCAAAACTACTTTTGTACTTCAATTCTACTGTTGTAATTCATTGTAACCAGCAAAAAAAGATCAACAAAAGTCATATATTTCATAGTGGACGTAGGCCATGCACCAAACCGCTCTAAATCTACGTGTTTCTGTGTGTTTCCTTTTAAATTTTCAGTGTTCTTCACGTTTATTTTCTCTATATTTTTGTTATCTATGATCTGGAATTGTAAAGGAGTGCTTTCATCCACAATTGGGTGTTTATAACCAATTTTGGTGCTTTCACTGAGGAGGCTAGCATTTAGGAATTCTACAACTTGAACTCTGGATCTGGAAAGCTATGGTGAAGCGATCAGCAAGGAGACCAAAAGCAGAAAGTATCCAGCATGAAGGAAGTCAGGAGGCTTCCTCAGGAGCGAATCAAGCCTCGATCTTCATCACCCGAGACGAGATGAATATGATGATGGAAGCTATGCAGGAGGGGATGCTGAAAAGAAAAGAATAAATGATGCAAAACCTACTCCAGCAGATTAGGTAAGCAAGAGTGCAGAGTGAAGAGAACGCCACTACAAGGGGTGCTAGAGATAGGTATCAGGAGCATGGACCAACCAGGATCCAAAATAGAACAGGACCATTAAGGGAAGCCCCAGAGCTAGAAGGCACTCCCTAGAAGCATGTTGACCCAACCTCAAGCAGGATACCAAGTGGAGCTGTTCAACACGGCATTGATAGAGGAGTGGAAGCCCGTACAAGAGAGCGGATTTTAGGATTCCCTCGCGAACTCGAGGGGCAGATCGGAGGCAACGGACAAGGATTGCACCTAGGCCGCAGTGGTAGATTGACGGAGATAGTCAGACGAGCCATGAGAGGCGGACTAGTGAATAGAGATCTGGAAGATTTTAACAGTAGCCCCTTCACTCCCGCAATTAGGCAGGCTAGGAATAAACCAAAATTCAAGCTACTGACACTGGAGATGTACGATGGAAGGACGAACCATTTTGTTCATCTGATGAAGTATATGCGACATATGGAAGTACTGGAGGAATCAGAGGAGATCATGGACCTTTTTTCCACTTTATCTGACGGACATAACAGCACTATGGTTCAGACAATTGGAAAGCGGTTCCATTAGAACATGGACTGAGTTGACCGAGAATTTTATGAGGCAATTCAGATTCCACGTTTCAAGACCTAAGAATGTGATGAGTTGACAACACTGAAGCAAAGAACCAGGGAATCTTTGAGAAGCTTTTTGACATGATTCAATGCAATAGCAGCGTTGGTGGATCGACCAGACCCATCAATGGTTTTAATGGAACTGTATCTGGCATATCTGATGGCATAGAATTCAAGAACTCATTGACAAGGGATCCACCAATGGATCTAGGAAAGTTTTATCATGAAGCAGAAAGTTTCCTACGACAAGAGGATGCAAATGCTAATAGAGAGGTAAGAGAGGGAGTTAATGTTCATGCGGTCAAAAGCGGAGATCTACCAAAAAAAGATTCGGGCAAGGATAAAGGGAAATGGAAAGCTGAGGATAACGATGATGTACCAAAGTGGCCACAAAAGAAATCGAGATTCACCTCTTATACGAAGTTGAATGAAACTTTGGAATGGATCTACCAGGACATCAGGGGGCGGATTCCTTATCGAAAGGCAATAAGGAGGGATCTAACCAATAATGAGAGAAAATCAGACAAGTACTGCTTATTCCATGAGCTAAGTGGCCATAATACCAATGATTACAGGCACTTAAGGGATGAGATAAAAGTGCATATTTGGAATGGAATGCTATTACAATGCATGAGGCGGTTAGCCACTACAGTGGAGCAAGAACGACCAAAACCTACACCAACTGGGAACGGCTCGGGATCGAGGCATCATATTGTCATCAAATGATATAAATAATGGTGAATAAGTGGCAAACTCCACACCAACATGATTAAGTCATTTACACATGTACAGGACCACGAGCGATCCTCAGGAACGCTATGGTACGACTATCAATCGCATCAGTGTAGGTGTATGCACTTTGACGTCTCTCTTATGCTTTTGTTTTATAGTTCTTATGTTTGGACTTGATTTTGCTGCACATTTCTGTTGAAAGACTCATTTTGAATGTAAATCTGCTATTTGTGATTCCATAACGGCTAAGCTACTTACATACGTACAGGATTGTGAATGGTTCTCAGGCATGCTCTGGGATGGCAACAAACCGCCATGACAAACAATTCAAAAACTCACTCGAACGTGAAATCTGACATTAATGATACTATGTCCACCCCTGGCATACACTATTCACCTCGAACGACCGCCGATCGCTAGCGATCACAATTCGCCTCTAACGGAACCCGATCACGAACGATCATAATTCATCTTGAACAGTACCCGACCGCGAACAATCATAACTCGCCTAGAATGGCACCCATCCGCAAACGGTCACAATTCGCCTCGAATGGCACCCAACGTGAACGGTCACATACCACCCCGAATGGCATACGATCTCGAACGATCGTCATTCGCGACCTGGTAGGATTATCAATTTCTTTTTGGGTGATTAATAGGATATGAACTTCTAGCTTATGACATTACAAAACACACCTTTCTGTCGCAAGGCACGTTTTTGGGGGCAAAGATTAACTGGAAACCTAAGAAAGTTCTCCCCGATTGCTAGTTATGTACAGATCAGCTATGGATGTCGGTAAATTTTGATCGAGTCCAGATCAAGCTACAATTAATATGACGAGACATGCGAAGCTACGAAAGCCAACATTTCAAACTTCAAGTCAATTGGAGTTAGTATGCTCAAGATATGATCGATGCAAACGAAGGTGACCAACTCACTCGCATCCATCATTTCGCATCGATCGGTTTCATATCCATCAAGCATCCAGCGATTCGTGTCCATCACGTGCACTCTATCTCGGTCCACTTGGCCTGGTTCTACTTCGTATCCATCAATTGGCACGACTTCGTATCCATCAAATGGAATCAATTCATATCGATTCTAATTGCACAGTTCGTTTCGATCATTCAATGATCGATACGAATGAAGCATCGAACGAACTATACGAAATGACCTCCAACTACCAATACGAAATAACCTCTAGCTATCGATAAGAAATGACCCCCAACCATCGATACGAAGTAACCTGTGAGCATCAATACGAACAGAGCCTCAAGTGATCGATATGAAGAGAACGCGTAAAAATAGACGACTCGATCACTCGGCATAAAAAGGGGATCGATCCAAGAATTTAGCGCTATGTCAAATTCTAGGCATGTGCTCAAATCTATACGAACAGATTGATGCGAATAGGAAGGATGCGAATTCAGCAGCCTCCAATAAATTCGAACTTGCATCGATTATTACTCAAAATCTACAAGTCCAAATGCCATAAAATTTTCTTAGAAGCTTACATGCATCATCAAGAATATTCGTGATCGAGCTCGGCTCTATTGGATGAGATATTGGTCGATACGAAGTTCATTCGTATCGATCGCGAGCCGGGTGCAAACGTTATGGGATCAATTGTGTGGGACCACTCACATGAGAGAAGAGGTATTCCAAGATCTGGGTGAGATATTTATAGCCTACACCTATAAGTAGCAGTCCAAGAGCTTTAGAAAAAGGATCTTTGGGCTCTTCTACTTTCAAACTCTGTCGAAAATACTTTTGTACTTCAATTCTACTATTGTAATTCATTGTAACCACCGAACAAAGATCAATAAAAGTCAGCTATTTCATAGTGGACATAGGCCATATGCCGAACCACTCTAAATATTTGTGTTTCCATGTGTTTACTCTTAAATTTTGAGTGTTCTTCACATTTATTTTCTCTACATTTCTGCTATCTATGATCTGGAATTGTAACGGGTGCTTCCATTGGCAATTGGGTGTTTGTGACCAATTTTGGCGCAAACGTTTTGGTGCTTTCACTGAGAAGGGCTACCATTCGGGAATTCTACAACTTGAACTTTGGATTTGGAGAGCTATGGTGAAGAAATCAGCAAGGAGATCGAGAGCAGAAAGTAGCCAGCATGACGGAAGTCTAGAGGCTTCCTCAGATGTGAATCAAGCCACGGTCTTCATCACCCGAGACGAGATGGAGAGGATGATGGAAGCTATGCAGGAGGGGATGTTGAAAAGGCAAGAAGAGATGATGCAAAACCTACTCCAGCAGATTAGGTAAGCAAGAGTGCAGAGTCAAGAGAACGCCAATACAAGGGGTGCTAGAGATAAGGATCAGGAGCATGGAACAACCAGGATCCAGAACAGAACGGAGGGGCAGCCCCAGAGCTAGAAGGCACACCCTAAGGGCATGTTGATCCATCCTCAGGCAAGAGTGGGGCTTTTCAACATGGCATTGATAGAGGAATGGACGCTTGTCCAGGAGAGTAGATTCTAGGATTCGCTCGTGAACTCGGGTAGTAGATCAGAGGCAACAAACAAGGATTGCAGCTAAACGACAGTGATAGATTGGCGGAGATGGTCAAACGAGCCACGAGAGGGGGACTAGTGAATAGTGATCTGGAAGATGTTAACAGGAGCCCCTTTACTTCCGCAATTAGGCAGGCTAAGAATCCACCAGAATTCAAGCTACCGATATTGGAGATGTACGATGGAAGGACAGACCCTGCTGTTCATTTGACAAAGTACATGCGACATATGGTAGTAATGGGGGCTTCAGAGGAGATCATGGCCCGATGTTTCCCACTATATCTGACGGACATAGCAGCACTCTCGTTTAGGCAATTGGAGAGCGGTTCCACTAGAACATGGACTAAGAAGTTTATGAGGCAATTCAGTGTCAACATTTGCAAGACCTAAGATTGTGATGAGTTTGACAACACTAAAGCAAAGAGCAGGGGAATCTGTGAGGAGCTTTCTGACATGATTCACTGCAACGGTAGCGTCGGTGGATCGACCAGATCCATTCATGTTTTTAATGGCATCTGTATCTGGCATAGCTGATGGCAAAAAATTCAGGAACTCGTTGACAAGGATCCACCCATGGATCTAGGAGAGTTTTAACATGAAACAGAAAGGTTCCTACAGCAAGAGGATGCAAATGCTGAAAGAGAGGAAGGAGAGGGAGTTGCTGTTTATGCAGTCAAAAGCGGGGTTCCGCCCGAAAAAGATTCAGGCAAGGATAAGGGGAAATCGAAAAGCGGAGGATAACGATGATGTACCAAAGCGGCCGCGAAAGGAACTTAGATTCACCTCTTGTACAGAGTTGAATGAAACTTTGGAATGGATCTACCAGTACACCAAGGGGTAGGATCCTCATCGAAAGCCAATGAGGAGGGATCCAACCAACAATGAGAGGAAATTAGACAGGTACTGCTTATTCCATGAGCTAAGTGGCTATAATACCAATGATTGCAGGCACCTGAGGGATGAGATAGAAGGGCATATTTGGAATGGCATGCTATTACAATACGTAAGGTGGCGAGCCATGATGGTGGAGCAAGAACGACCACCACCTGCACCAATTGGGAAAGGCTCAAGATCGAGGCATCAGCTTGTCATCAACCGATTGAAATAATGACAAATAAGTGGTAAACTCCACATCAACACGATTAAGTCATTTACACATGTACAGGATATGAGCGATCCTCAGGGTTGCTCTGATACGACTATCAATTGCATCAGTGTAGGTATTAGCACTTTGACATCTCTGTTTTGCTTTTATTTTATATTTCTCATGTTTGGACTTGATTTTGTTGGACATTTTTGTTGAAAGACACATTTTGAATATATATATATATATATATATATATATATATATGCTATTTTTTCATAACGGCTAAGCCACTTACACATTTATGGGATCGCGAATGGTCCTCAGGCATGCTCTGAGATAGTGACAAACCGCCATAACAATCAATTTAAAAACTCACTCGAACGTGAAATCTGACATTCATGATACGAAGTCCCTCCCGTGTACATATTATTCGCCTCGAACGGCACCCGACCGTGAACGGTCACAATTTGCCTCGAACGACACCCGATCGCGAACGATCACAACCCGCCTCGAACGACACACGACCTTGAATGGTCACAACTTGCCTCGAATGGTCACATTTTTACTTGAACAACTCCCGACCACGAACGACCACATACCATTCTGAACGGCATAAGATCTCGAATGATTGCCATGCACGGCCTGGTAGGATTATTGATCTCTTTGCAGGTCATTAACAGGATATGAACATCTAACTTATGACATTACAAAACACACATTCCTATCGCAAGACATGTTTTTGGGGGCAAATGTTATTCCACCTTTTAGCAAGGTCGTGATGCCAAAAGATTAACTAGAAACCAAAGAAAGTTCTACTCGATTGCCAATCACGTACAGGACAACTTTGGATCTCGGTAAATTTTGACCGAGTCAGGATCAAGCTACAATTAATATGACGAGACAAGCGAAGCTATGTAAGCCAATGTTTCAAATTTCAACTCAATCGGAGTTCGTATGCTCAAGATATGATTGATGCAAACTAAGGAGGTTAACTCACTCGCATCCATCATTTTGCATCGATCGGTTTCGCAACCATCAAGCATCCAGCGATTCGTATCCATCACGTGCACTCTACCTCGTGTCCACTTAGCTTGGTTCTGCTTTGTATCCATCAAATCGGCTCGACTTCATATCCATCAAATGGAATCAATTCTTATCGATTCCAATTGCACAGTTCATATCGATCGTTCAACGATCGATGCGAATGAAGCAACGAACGAACGATACGAAATAACCTCCAACTATCGATATGAAATGACCCCCAGCCATCGATACAAAATAACCTCCAAATATCGATACGAAATGACCCCTAGCCATTGATACGAAGTAACCTGTGAGCATAGATACGAATAGATCCTTAAGTGATCGATACGAAGAGAATGCTTAAAATGGTTGACTCGGTTACTTGGCATAAAAAGTGGATCTATCCAAGAATTTAGCGCTATGTCAACTTGCAGGCACGTGCTCAAATCGATATGAACAGATCGATGCGAATAGGAACGATGCGAATTTAGTAGCCTCCAATAAATCCAAACTTGCATCGATCATTACTCAAAATCTACAAGTCCAAATGCCACCAAATTTCACAGGAGCTTACGTGCATCCTCAAGAATGTTCGTGATCGATCTTGGCTCGGTTGGACGAGATATTGATCGATACAAAGTTCGATCGTATCGATTGCGGACCGAGTGTAAACGTTATGGGATCGATCATGTGGGCCCACCTACATGAGAGAGGAGGTCTTCCGAGATCTGGGAGAGATATTTGTAGCCTACACCTATAAGTAGTAGTCTAAGAGCTTTAGAAAATTGATCTTTGGTTTTTCTATGTTCAGACTCTACCGAAACTACTTTTGTACTTCAATTCTACCATTGTAATTCATTGTAATCAACAAACAAAGATCAATAAAAGTCAGCCATTTCATAGTGGACAGACCATACGCCGAACCACTCTAAATTTGTGTGTTTCTATGTGTTTCCTTTTAAATTTTGAGTGTTCTTCACATCTATTTTCTCTCTATTCGTACTATCTATGGTCTGAAATTTTAAACGGGTGCTTTCATTGGTAATTGGGTGTTTGTGACCAATTTTGGCACAAACAACTATAAATTTGGTGTTCACATTTTTGTTGTTCTTTTCACATTCAACTGTGTTACTTCTCTATTTTAATTTAATTTCTTCATTAATCTCTCTACACAATTCTATTCAAGGGTGTTAGTGTCTAACTTTATTGCTAATATTTTGGAGCTTTCACTCAGAAGGGTACATTCTCAGGCTGTTGGATCTACTTTGTTGCTACTAGATTGAGAAAATACTCTGAAAGAAATCCAAGTTTATTCTTAAGAGTTCATAGTTTCTACTCAAAGTTCCTACAGATAATTCTAAGATGACAAGACCACGTACCAGAACCGCCTCCGGCGACGCCGATGCTAATGAGACCGCTAGCGTCTAGCAAGTAGGACCTAACATTCGGCAAGCTAGTGTCGATGCAGAAACCGCCATCATCCCAAACCAAGGAGAAGTTATCAATAGGGAAGAGTTCAATGAGCTGATGAAGGAGCTCGTGGAAAGTAGGCGGCAACTTAACAAGCAGATTCAAACAAATGCCAACCTGATGACCCAGATCGCTCGGTAGCAGCGTCAGAACGTTGGAGGAACCCCTGCTTCCTACTCAACATCCAACAACTCTGCTACGTCAGATGAAAACCCCGGATGTAGATGTCGTAGGATTGAAACAACACAAACTGGTACAATAGAGCAATTGGTGATGACTCGCTAAGAGCGAACCAATAGAAATGTTCCAGATTCCTTAGTTGGAACCGTGGTGTAAAGTACCATTTTCCCGTACTCTTTGAATCGACAATAAACCACACATGTCCAACTCAAATTGCATGAAAAGACAGATCTTTAAGGGTAATAAAGAAAAGTATACAGAACAGAATCTCACATGAATGGAATAACATATAATATTGAACAAATATTTTACAGCGGAAAACTTTTAAAATATAATATCTAAGTCTAACCTAACTTCAGCTTCAACAGTTATAAAACCTGCCTTTACAAATGTTGACAAACATCAAACAAAATACACCAAGTACCGTGGATAATAGAATTTCTCCATACGTCGATGAATATCTCCAGCTCTCCTTTGGAAACTCCAACTGTCTTCGACTATCCTGAAACTACTCAGATCTGACCCGAGTATTGAAAATACCCGGATCAGGCTTGATAAACCAGCGCGAGAAAAACTCAATAATAAATGACAGTGTCATATATCAGCCTTTGGATAAAATTTTTGGAAATAAAGTGTATCTCATAAGATCACGCCCACATATAAACAGAGACGGGTTTTTACCTTATGATAACTAAAACACTTTTATATATATCAAAACATTTGATATTATTTCTAATGACATCTCTTTGAAAACATTTGCAAATAAGCTTATTATTCTTATCCGAAATGGTTACCCATATAGCATTTTGAGGCTATTCATTACGCCAATACAAATAAAACCGTAGGTTCTTATTGAAGAATGGATTTCCATACAAATGACCAGACGTAGGATCTACCTTGCGAAATGGGTACACCTCTAGATGGACGTTCCAAGAAACCATCACAAAGCTCCTCTATCAACACAAGACCGGCCCATCTCTTAACTAGATGGTACCGAATATGTCATGCCTTGGTCGTTACCGACCTTTAACCGGGCGCTCGTTTTCCATACACCACATTAATTAACATCCCGAACATCATAGCGGGAAGAAATATATCTAGAAGAGGATGACCATATCCTAATTGGGAATGACCCACTTAGCCTTGCTGCATCTAATCCTGTTTCGGTCATTTCCGGTTTGATGAGGCTTGAGGCAAACGATTACCTTTTCTCACAGCACATATCACATCTTTGAATGCCACATTTCCATTTTCGTTTAACTACTAATTGTCTTCTACAAAAATACAACCCTTGAGTTCGTATGTCTTAAGGAGGGCGTTAAGCTAAGAGAAGTTGCTTTCTTCGCCACCATTGACGTACGTTTGTAAAAACCAATGTACGTAATCATTAGAAATGCAATGTTAGACAAACATCCATACAAGTTATCCAGGAACAGGACAAACCGAAGGCACTTTCCTCGGCCATTACTAGGCGAGAAGCCCTTGCAATCGGAAAAATCTCTATCACGAGAAGACCACTGCTATAAATATCTCTATAATGGGGGCCAACCGAGCACGTTCAACAAGCAGTCATCACGCTATAAAGATCCACGGTCTTCAATCACCATCTTCCACATGTCATCACGTTCGAACGTATACATTGGTTCGAAGTGGTTTTCGGATAGGAATTAACCAAATCCGACTCCAGTTCCTTCGAAATCCAATCATCGATAAAAGCGAATACGAGTATATAGGATTTATTAAGTCTCTTTTCACTTTAATTCTTTTCGGATGATTTCAAAATCTCTTTCTTTTGACTTAGAGTAATTCCAAGTAATTCATTATTTTGCTTTGGAAAATATCTCAATTTCCTTACTTAATTCTTGATCCAAATTCCTTAACTTTTAAGCGTGCCAAAAACAATGTTATTAAAGACATCGTTTACGATAAACCCTAAATATATCTTAGAAAATATTTTTGAGTAAATAGGATCATAGAAATCTTTCATTTTGGAGATTGCTTAAATTTTGGATAATGCCAATCTTCTTTTAAATTCAAAAACATAATATAGAATCTTTTTAAGAGCATCCGGGCTTTCCTTTCGATCTGTTCCACCCCTTGCCTAAGGAAAGAAAACATAGACCAGGTAAGTTCAGGACACTGGTTGCCCTATGCTTAACCTTAGTTAAACACCTTGTTTTATCTTCCCAGATCTCACAAGCGGGGCAAATGTACTAGTCGTTTCCGCATACTTAGATTTTCAACTTTATTTTGGAATTGCTTTAAATATTCCAAATTATCTTTCAAAACGCTTAATTATCCTTTTCAAAACATTCGCAATTATTCTAGGAAACGTCGTTACATTTAAACTCATATTCCAAAAGTTATACAATTCGCAGCAGAAAAGTGCTACGGAAAGTGCTAAATAAGCTTATTTGATTTAAACAACTTTTAAATATTTGAAAATTCATATTTTCTGATCCAAATCTCTTTTAAATCATTTAAATAGATTTATCAAATTTATTCCATATTTTTTCATAATTAAAAACATTCATTTAAATAGATTTCTTGTTTTGGTCACTAAACTACACTAGCACGATTTTTCTAGAACATTGATTTGGACTTACTCCAAAATGTACTCAACGAAACTTTGATTTTCTTTCTTCGTTTAGAAGATATGGATAAAATAGTCCAGAATTTTCTTATCTCGAAGAATTCCGTGCGATATTCCACTCTACACATTCATTTGATTTTTCGCGTGAAATCACGAACTACCGTTGCGCGACGCGTCTAGTTTTAACTTTATTTTTCAGTATTTGAAATAATCTATTCAAATTGGATTTCAACACCTATAAAATCATTACAAATCTTTTTAAATCAATAGTTTCACTTTCTAAAGCTTTTAAAATATATTTTCACTATTACCATAATTATAATATTATTATATTTCCATTATTTTAATATTAAATTTTAAATTCCAATTTCAACTCAATTTCAATTCTAATCTAAAATTAAACACATTTAAAACTTAGATTTCAAATCTAATTTCGGTTTAAACTTCCATTCAACCTCAAACTAAACTTCACTTTTTTAAAATCGATTTTAATTTCAATTTCAGTATTCATCTTAATTTCAATTTCTAATTAACCATCCTTTTCAAATCCCTTTCACTTCATATTCCAAACTCTCTTTCATTTTAACTTTAATTTCACTTTTAAATGGAAAGAGAATTATTTTTCCATAATTTCTCATATTACTAAAATATGGTCTTACTAAATAAAGGGATTACTTAATTAATAGGAATTCGTTGTCCAAATTATCATCACAACCATACAACAATCATATAACATCAATATCTTCCATACGGTAAATGTCATAACATTACTACGGATTATCCAACATATTCAAACAATCAATCAAACACCCATATCATCAAATAGTGATTATCTAACATAACAATTAAGCATGATAATCAATATAATTTAAAAAGCGGTGAGAATTTCTCACCTTCATATCCACTCCGTTAAACTTTAACGTAAGATTTTCGTCCCTCGCTAACGTGCTATTTCCAAAGCCTTGGCTTTTGTCGTTTCCTTTCTGAACGCTTTTGTTTTCTTTTTCTTTTTCTTTCGTTCTTTCTCTCCTTTTCTTTTGTTTTTTTATATATGGAAGAGAAAAGGAGGTACAGACTTGGTGTGGAGGAGGGTATGGGGTGTGTGGTGCTCGACTAGGGGTGTAGGGAGGTGGGTACGGCTTTGTGGAGGTGGGTATGGGTGTGTAGGGCTCGGTCATGGGTGTAAGAAGTGGGTAGGTGGAAGCTAGGCTTGGTTTTGGCGGTGAAAAGTGATGTGTGGAGGTGATAGCTTGAAGATAGAAGAGAATGGAGGTGGAAGAGAGGTTGGATGCCATGGAAATGGAGGTGAAGAAGAAGGAAGGAATGAAATGTGAGAAAGTGGAAGGTATGGATGCTTCTTTATATATGGGCTTTGGATGGCAAATGACTAAAATACCCTTCTCTACTTTTTGACTTTTTAAGTTACATTTCTACCCTTGATTTAACCCTTTAAGGACATGCATTTAAGAAAGGAAAGGATGACCCATTAATATGATTTGAATTTGTGAAATGAGTACTCTTTTTTTCTTAAACTTTGTGTAAAAAGAAAAAGCCTTTTCCTTGATTTGATTTGCATTAATGGTGGAAATGATGTTTACCACTTTTTCTTACACTTTAAAATGTTAAAATAACATTTTCTCCTTTTCCATTAGTGATATGACTTAAGCATTAATGGTGATGGAAAGTATGTGTAAGGAGATGAAAGGTGATGGTAAGTTTGCTTTTTTATTACTTAATTTTAAGTATGCTTATTTAATTATTTTATGAAAATATCTTAGATATTTTCTTATCTTTTAATTTGACTAATTGTAATGTATTTTAAAAGTTTGTATTTATAAGTTAGAAAAGATATTAAGTTGCAACAACTTATCGACAACTTGTTTTGGTTGAAAACGGTATTTTTTAGACGACGAATTTTACAGTTAAAATTTGACGTTTTTATTAAGCTATATATTGAAATAAATCAAACTTTAAAACAAACATTTTACTTCTTTAAATAAATTAAAACAAGTCTCTTTATAAAAAAATTATCTTTAATTAATATCAAAATCTCCAATTTTACCGCGTATGTAAAACTGACAAAATGCGACAAATTTTGGTTATTTTTGTAAAACGTTTATTAATAAACTTCTAAATCTTTTAACATACTTTTATTATCTTTATTAGATGTTCTAAATTAAGATTTATCTTTTTAAATAAATATCTAAATTCATTTATTTAAGCCTTTATTATTAACAGAACTTAACTTTTGTCGATTTGTTCTAAAATCCAAATTTATACCTTTTAGTTTATTAACTATAAGAATAGATAATTTGTTTACTATATATAACATTTTTATTTAAGATTTAAATTCCTTTTAAATTTAAAACGAACGAAATCTCTTATTTTCGAAGTAGCGAAATTACGGGTCGTTACATTCTCCCCTACTTAAAAGCATTTCGTCCTCGAAATGAAAGTTAGATAAAGGATTCTATCTCATACTCATATCCTCAAATAGTTGGTCTTATCTCTACCGATGATAGAAAAAAGAAGAAGGTCGATATCATAACAACACAAACAAATGATGCCAAACATACATATAAAGATTCCCCACATTAACCTTAGTATCTATCACGTACTTACGGTTATATATACATACATCAACTCAAATTTCTATCCTACCCATCCTAGTGCGTACTGCACACTTAAGATAGAATATACAATAACCAAATAAGACTATACATCCAAAAACAACCAAACAGATACTATAAATACATCCATATAACTCATTCCCTGACCTAAGCATGTACTATACCTGAGGTCTATATATACACATACCAAAACATCGGTCCAACCACTATATCTTATTGTCTAAGATGACTATCTAACTACTACATAGATAGACCCTAAACATCATACTATATGTGATATTTGATTCGATCTATTATTCGAATCCACAACTTTACTTCCGAACTAGTGTCGATCCCCCGATTTTCTAGTGCGCACTTTGATCAAACTTCTCGATCACAAACCCTTGCTTCCCTTGCATTGCTCTAAACTATGGTAGAAAACTCGTGTACATAGTCATAAACTCTCATCAATGCTCTCCGTCAAGAATCAGTGATAATTCCTTTTTCGGATTGGTGTAAAATCCTCAAAATTCTATACTCAAATCTTAGGTCAAAATTTATGTGCCGAAATGATCTACGTTTAACTTATGTACTTATTCACATTCAACTTTACCTAATACATTTCTTTTTAAAAAAAAAAATTGTATTAGTCCAAGTTTATTTCACAACCATTTACTTTCTTCTAAATACATTATTAGTTAAGCATTCAAATATGACTTGAACTTGTATAATATACCTTTACTTCCTTAGAATATATATACATATCCCCAAACTTCAAATCATCATTACTTCGATTAGGGTCTTCAACAAATGTGGAATTATATTATTTCAAGTAAATAAGTTATAAAACTTAATCCTTAGTTTTATTTACCTAATGTCTTGATTTAGCTAACATTGTTTATCTTATCCATATATTAATAGGACTACTTTTCTAAGTGTACATCTTTTCCTCACTAATTCTATGATTAACTACTTAACTTATTTACCTATCCATTTTCTGAATCAAATTTCTTAATCTTAAATCCATCAAATACTTTATTGTCAAATTATGAAACTTTATTCTCATGGTATTTGTTATTAACCTTTTTGGTCCAACAATCACCCTACTAACCATATTATTCAAAAATATCCACTTCTATTCTTACTTCATTTTGAATTACAAATGCTACCCTAAATGTATCACTAATTCAAATTTTTACATTAGGATGATATTTTTTATACCTCTTATTTCTAAATTTCACTTTGATTTTAACCTAGTCAAAGTGTCTAAATTTCAAATTAACTTAACTCCTTTATAAGTTATAGAACTTACCCTTTCATATTATATTTAACCAAAATTTCAATTTTGGCTTATCTTTTTCTATTTTATTAATAACAAATTTTTTCTATATGTATATTTTCTCTTTACTTTCTCTAGTTACAACTTGTAGCTTCAATATTATCATCAAATATCTTACAGTCGAATTATGAATTTTACTTCACAGAATATTGTACTTAGCTTTTAGATCCATCCATTATGATAATCACCTAATCATTATTATCTCTTAATACTAAATATCTAAGGGTATATGATTAAATTTCTAAATTCTAGCTCTCAACTAATTGATTCTATATGGAATATCTTATAGTCAAATTATGCAATTCTAATCACAAGATATTCATATTTTAGTTTTGCTAAGAAAAATTACAATCAATCCATAATTTCTAACCCAAAAATAATAATATACCCTTTGATATTTATAATATAAACCCAAGGTAAAATTATTTCATTTACTAATTTCTTTTAAAAAAAACCATTTTTACAAAATTAACAAATACGCACTCATATAATAATACTCTCATAACTCATTCTATGGTGTTACTAACCCTATCTCTAATGAGTTACTCATCCTAGGATATTACTAATCCTATCTCAGATAAGACTTACCCCTATTAGGCTTCGGTGTTCGCTCAACCAAAAGCTCTGATACCAAATGTAAAGTCCCCTTTTTCCATACTCTTTGAATCGACAATAAACCACACATGTCCAACTCAAATTGCACGAAAAGACGGATCTTTAAGGGTAATAAAGAAAAGTAGACAGAACAGAATCTCACACGAATGGAATAACATATAATATCGAACAAATATTTTACAGCGGAAAACTTTTAAAATACAATATCAGAATCTTACCTAACTTTAGCATGGACAGTTATAAAACCTGCTTTTACAAACGCTAACAAACATCAAACAAAATACATTAAGTGCAGCGGATAATAGAATTTCTCCATACGTCGATGAATATCTCCAGCTCTCCTTTCGAAACTCCAACTGTCTTCGACTATCCTGAAACTACTCGGATCTGACCCGAGTATTGAAAATACCCAAATCAGGCTTGATAAACCAACGTGAGAAAAACTCCATAATAAATGATAGTGTCATATATCAGCCTTTGGATAAAATTCTTGTAAATAAAGAGTATCTCATAAGACCACGGCCGCACATAAACACGGACGGGTTTTTACCTTATGATGACCAAAATACTTTTATATATATATCAAAACATTTGATATTATTTCTACTGACATCTCTTTGAAAACATTTGCAAATAGACTTATTAATCTTATCCGAAATGGTTACCCATATAGCATTTTGAGGCTATTTATTACGCCAATACAAACAAAACCATAGGTTCTTACTGGAGAATGGATTTCCATACAAATGACCAACGCAGGATCTACCTTCCAAAATGGGTACACCTCCAGATGGATGTCCCGAGAAACCATCACAAAGCTCCTCTACCAACACAAGACCGACCCACCTCTTAACTAGATGGTATCGAATATGTCATCCTCCGGTCGTTACTGATCTTTAGCCGAGCGCTCGTTTTCCATGCACTACATTAATTAACATCCCGAACATCATAGCGGGAAGAAATATATCTAGAAGAGGATGACCATATCCTAATTAGGAATGACCCACTTAGCCTTGCTACAGCTAATCCTGTTTCGGTCATTTTCGATTTGATGAGAATAAGGTGAACGATTACCTTTTCTCATAGCACATATCACATCTTTGAATGCCACATTGACATTTGCATTCAACTACTAATTGCCTTCGACAAAAATACAACCCTTGATCTTGTATGTCTCACGGAGGGTGTTAAGCTAAGAGAAGTTTCCTTCTCCGCCACCACTGATGTACGTTTGTAAAAACCAATGTACGCAATCGTTAGAAATGCAATGTCAGAAAAACGTCCATACAAGTTGTCCAGGAACAGTACAAACCGAAGGCACTTTCCTCGGCCATTACTAGGCGAGAAGCCCTTGCAATCCGCAAAATCTCCATCACGAGGAGACCACTGCTATAAATAACTCTATATTGGGGGCCAACCAGAGCATGTTCAACAAGCAGTCTTCACGCTAGGAAGATCCACGGTCTTCAGTCACCATCTTTAACATATCTTCACGTTCGAACGTATACATTGGTTCGAAGTGGTTTTCGGATAGGAATTAACCAAATCCGACTCCAGTTCCTTCGGAATCCAATCATGGTAAAAGTGAATACGAGTATATAGGATTTATTAAGTCTCTTTTCACTTTAATTCTTTTCGGATTATTTCAAAATCTCTTTCTTTTGACTTAGAGTAATTCTAAGTAATTCATTCTTTTGCTTTGGAAAATATCTCAATTTCCTTACTTAATCCTTGATCCAAATTCCTTAACTTTTAAGTGGGTCAAAAACAATGTTATTGAAAACATTGTTTACGATAAACCCTAATTCAATCTTAGCTAATTTTTTTGAGTAAATAAGATCATAGAAATCATTCATTTTGGAGATTGCTTAAATTTTGGATAATACCAATCTTCTTTTAAATTCAAAAACTTAATACAGAATCCTTTTATTTAAGAGCATCCGGGCTTTCCTTTCGATCTGTTCCACCCCTCGCCTAAGGAAAGAAAACATAGGCCACGTAAGCTCAGGGTAATGGTTGCTCCATCCCAAACCTTAGTTAAACACATTGTTTTATCTTCCCAAATCACACAGGCGGGACAAACGTACTAGTCGTTTCCGCATACTCAGATTTTCAACTTTATTTTGGAATTGCTTATAAATATTTCAAATTATCTTTCAAAATGCTTAATTATCCTTTTCAAAACATTCACAATTATTATGGGAAACGTCGTTACATTTAAACTCATATTCCAAAAGTTATACAATTCGCAGCAGAAAAGTGCTGCCGAAAGTGCTAAATAAGCTTATTTGAACTAAACAACTTTTAAATATTTGAAAATTCATATTCTTCGATCCGAATCTCTTTTAAATCATTCAAATAGATTTATCAAATTTATTCCATATTTTTTCATAATTTAAATCGTTCATTTAAACAGATTTCCTATTATGGTCACTAAACTGCACTAGCGCGATTTTTCTAGAAATTTGATTTGGACTTATTTCAAAATCTACTCAACGAAACTTTGATTTTCTTTCTTCGTTTATAAGATATGGATAAAATAGTCCATAATTTTCTTATCTCGAAGAATTCCGAGCCATAATCCAATCTACATATTCATTTGAACTTTTCGATGCGAAATCGCAAACTACCGTTGTGCGACGCGTCTGGTTTTTACTCTATTTTTTGATATTTGAAACAATCCATTCAAATTGGATTTCAACACTTATAAAATCATTACAAATCATTTTAAATCAATATTTTCACTTTTTAAAGCTTTTAAAATATATTTTCACTATTACCATAATTATAATATTATTATATTTCCATTATTTTAATATTAAATGTTAAATTTTAAATTCCAATTTCAACTCAATTTAAATTCTAATCTCAAATTAAACACATTTAAAACTTATATTTCAAATCTAATTTCAATTTAAACTTCCATTCAACCTCAAACTAAACTTCACTTTTTCAAAATCGATTTCAATTTCACTATTCATCTTAAGTTCAATTTCTAATTAACTATCCTTTTCAAATCCGTTTCACTTCAAATTTCAAATTCTCTTTCATTTTAACTTTAGTTTCACTTTTAAATTAAAAGAGACTTATTTTTCTACAATTTCTCATAATACTAAAATATGGTTTTACTAAACGTAGGGATTACTTAATTAATAGGAATTTGACGTCCAAATTATCATCGCAACCATACAAAAATCATATAACATCAATATTTTCCATACGGTAAATGTCATGACATTACTACGGATTATCCAACATATTCAAACAATCAATCAAACATCCATATCATCAAATAGTGATTATCTAACATATAATTTAAAAAGCGGTGAGAATTTCTCACCTTCATATCCACTCCGTCAAACTTTAACGTAAGATTTTCGTCTCTCGCTAACGTGTTATTTCCACCGCCTTGCCTTTTGCCATTTCCTTTTCGAACGCTTTTTTTCCTTTTCTTTTCTTTTTCTTTCCTTATCTCTCTCTCTTTTTCTTTTGTTTTTTTATATATGGAAGAGAAGAGAGGGTACGGACTTTGTTTGGAGGAGGGTGTGGGGTGTATGGTGCTCGGCCTAGGGTTGTAGGGAGGTGGGTACGGCTCTGTGGAGGTGGGTATGGGTGTGTAGGGCTCAGCCGTGGGTGTAAGAGGTGGGTAGGTGGAAGCTAGGCTTGGTTTTGGTGGTGAAAAGTGATGGTGTGGTGATGTGGAGGTGATAGCTTGAAGGTAGAAGAGAATGGAGGTGGAAGAGAGTTTGGATGCCATGGAAATGGAGGTGAAGAAGAAGGAGAAAGTGAAGAAGAAGGAAGGAATGGAATGTGAGAAAGTGGATGATATGGATGCTTATTTATATTTAAGCTTTGGATGGCAAATGACTAAAATACCCTTTTCTACTTTTTGACTTTTTAATTTACCTTTCTACCCTTGATTTAACCCTTTAAGGACATGCATTTAAGAAAGGAAAGGATGGCTTATTAATGTGATTTGAATTTGTGAAGTGATTACTCTTTTTTTTCTTAAACATTGTGTTAAAAAGAAAGAAGCCTTTTCCTTGATTTGATTCGCACTAATGGTGGAAATGATGTTTACCTCTTTTTCTTACACTTTAAAATGTTAAAATAACATTTGCTCATTTTCCATATGTGATATGACTTAAGTATTAATGGTGATGGAAAGTATGTGTAAGGAGATGAAAGGTGATCGTAAGTTTGCTTTTTTATTACTTAACTTTTAAGTATGCTTATTTAATTATTTTATGAAAATATCTTAGATATTTTCTTATCTTTTGATTTGATTAATTGTAAAGTGTTTTAAAAGTTTGTATTTGTAAGTTAGAAAAGGTATTCAGTTGCAACAACTTATCGACAAATTGTTTTGGTTGATAACAGTGTTTTTTTGACGACAAATTTTATAGTCAAAATTTGACGTTTTTATTAAGCTATATGTTGAAGTAAATCAAACTTAAAACGAACATTTTACTTCTTTTAATAAATTTAAACAACTCTCTTTATAAAAAAATTATTTTTAATTAATATCAAAATCTCCAATTTTATGCGTTTGTAAACTGACAAAATGCGACAAATTTTGGTTATTTTTGTAAAACGAGTATTAACAAACCTATAAATATTTTAACATACTTTTATTATCTTTATTAGATGTTTTAAATAAGATTTATCTTTTTAAATAAATCTCTAAATTCATTTATTTAAGCCTTTTAACAGAACTTAACTTTTGTCGATGTTCTAAAATCCAAATTTATACCTTTTAATTTGTTAACTATAAGAATGGAGAATTTATTTACTATATATAACATTTTTATTTAATATTTAAATTCCTTTTAAATTTAAAATGAACGAAATCTCTCATTTTCGAAGTAGCGAAATTACGGGTCGTTATACGTGGCCCCTCAACTGCACCTAGGATTTCGCTCCCAACTGGCGTGTGAAATTTAGGATCTGGAGCACGCTTGGTAGCTGGTCCACCACCTCGCTAGGGTAGTAGTGAAGCGGGTCCTTAGGATGCACACCTAGGTGATCTCCTACCAAGGGGGCACTAGCCGGATCAATCACGCAGGACAGATGCCGACATGCCACCTCCCATCCAAGCTTCGGATTTATCAGCTATAGTCAAGCAACTGATGAGGAATCAGGGCTTAACCGACGATTACTGGGGCATATCGAGGATCCATACTCCATTTACAGATACCATCCGATAGGCCAAGTGCCACTGAAAATTCAACATGCCTACTATTCCAGCTTATGAAGGGAAGACCGACCCCCGACAGCACATAATGAGATACATGTGGATGAGGGACTCGACTAGGGAAAATGATGCGACCAAATGCAGATGCTTCCTAATAACCCTATCTAAAATCTCTACCATGTGGTTCACTAGACTTCCCCCACGATCGATTTCCAAGCTTGATGAGCTAGCGGCGAAGTTCTTAGAGAAGTTTTGGATCCATGCCACTTGCCCAAAGGACGTGATGTCGTTGTTCACTGTAATTCAGGCTCCGGAGGAATTGTTGAAGGATTGTTTGCAAAGATTTCACATTGTGGCTACCGAATTAGCAATCCGAATGACCATGCTATCCTTATTGCCATGATGCGAGGAGTAGATCTAGGCTCAGAGTTTGGTGATTAGCTGGCAAGCAAACCACCAACTACTCTAGAATGCTTTTATTCAAAGGCGAACCAATTCACGAGAAGGGAAGAGGCTAGGTGGTCAAGATAGAGCAGTGCGCTAGGGATCAGTAAGGAATCAGTGCAAAGTAATATTGTGGTCAAGCATTCTAGAAAAAACTCTGGTAAGGTCCAAATCAATGTTCAAAATAAGTCGGAGCAGTCTGAAGGATCCAGAGGAGGAAATTCCGGATGAAGAGGGAAGTAGGAAAGTGGAAACCAAGATTCCCAACCTATAGCAAATATGCCTCTGAATACATCTTTGGAGAATATTTATCTATCAACCTGTAATACATTCCAACATCGAAAGCCACGCTCAAAGGATCGATTAAGGAACAAAAGTAGACTGGAAAGTATTATCAATTTCACAAGACCTACGGGCACAATACTGAAGAGTGCAGACGCTTCCATGATGCTATAAAAAAGCTGATTCGCCAAAAGAAGTTACAGCTGTTTGTTAAGAATCTGTAGAAAGGCAGACAGAGAACATCCAACCCCAATCATAGGAAAGCTTCACATTGACCTGAGGAGCCTGCTCGGATCAGAGGAAGGATGGTCATAAACACAATAATCGATGGACCTCATGTGGCAAAAAAGAGTTGGCAAGAAATGGAATGTTATGCTAGTTCCTTGAAGCATGCGGGCTTCGAATGTTGCTTGAACACAGAAGATGGGACTCCAGCGAAACAACAACGAACGATGACCGATGATATAGTATTCATAAGTAGGGATGTCGATCAGGTGGAGGCACCTACCATTGACCCGATGGTTATCTCAGCTATGATCAGATCGGTGCTTGTGAGAAGGAGACTAATTGATTGTGGGAGTTCTATTAATATTATCTTTAAAAAGGCGTTTGACCAAATGAAGATGGAGGTAGAGGATCTGAAACCATTTAAAGCCCGCATTCACAACTTAAATGGTGCAGCTACTTATGCAATAGGTTATGTTAAATTGCCAGTTGAACTAGAAGAAGGTGAATGCAGGAGGGTACGGATCCTACCGTTCTTTGTATTAGATGTTTGATTTCCCATTTAATGTTTTTCTAGGCCGACCGGGTCTGGCGAAGTTTAGGACAGCTTTGGCCCCGTAGTATTTGATCTTGAAATTTCTAACAGACAGAGGAGTTGGGGTAGTGCATGGCGATCAAGCGACTGATCGTGCTTGTTATGTAGCTGAGATGTTAGAGGCCTAGCGCAGAGAGAAGGGAAAGGGTGTAGACAACCCTGTCCACATCCATGTTGCTAAAAATTTATAGGTAGCGCCTAATCTTGGCTTAGGCAATACGGTCGGATCTATAGAGACGTAGATTTGAGAGATGACGATGTAAAACCCAAGGAGGCCAAGGTGGCACCGGCTGAACTGATGATTGACATTCCAGCTATCCATGATGAGCCGTCATAGGTGCTTATGATTGGATCATAGCTCAACCCCTCGATAATAGGGGATCTTACTGATTTCCTCCAAGCGAATCTAGATGTTTCGCTTGGACTCATTTTGATATATGTGGAATTTCTCCCACCGTCACAATTCATATGTTGATTATTGACCTGAAGTATGTGCCAGTGAAACAAAAGAGGAGATGCATAGACATGGAGAGGTCCGCTGCTCTCAACGAGGAGGTAGATATGCTCAATGCCAATGAGTTCGTCCATGACGCCCTCTATCCTGAATGGATATCTAATTCCATACTAGTGAGGAAGGAAAACGGTGGAGGACTCGTATTGATTACTCAAACCTAAATAAGGCATGCACTAAGATAGTTTTTGATTGCCTAGAATTGATCAGCTGGTCGACTCGACAGTAGGACACGATTTGTTTTCATTTATGGATGCGTATTAGGGACACAATCAAATCCAGATGCACATTCCAGATCGGGAGCATACCAGTTTTGTCATAGACATTGGACAGTACTATTACGTAGTGATGCCTTTCGGGTTGAAGAACGCAGGAGCAACTTATCAGCGTTTGGTGAATCGGACATTTAAAGACTAGATTTGTAGAACGATGGAAGTCTATGTGGATGATATGCTCGTGAAGTCACGATAGTCAAACGACCACATTCGAGACTTAGTAGAGATGTTTAATGTGCTTAAATTTTACGGAATGAAAATCAATCCATTGAAATGTTCCTTTAGCATTGCATCGGGGAATTTTTTGGATTTAGTTGTCAACGCGAGGGGAATCAAAGCCAATCTACAAAAGATTCAAGCTATTCGAGATATACATGCACCCAGAACTATAAAGCAAATACAAAGCCTACTTGGGAAAGTCGCCGCGTTGAGTCGAATTATATCCAAAGCAACTGATAAGTGTATTCCTTTCTTTGATGTGATAAGGAAAGGGATTTTTTTTAAAATGGACGTCAAATTGTGAGGATGCATTCCATGCTTTGGTAATACACTTGGAGAGGCCCCCTATTCTGTCAAAGCCCGTAGACCATGAGGAGTTGTATGTTTATGTCGCCGTAATCCCAGTATGCCATCAATGCAGCTTTGGTTCATGAGGAAAACCAAATCCAAAAGATAGTGTACTATGTTAGTGAGCGTTTAACGGGGGTAGAGAAAAATTATCCTAAAATTGAGAAGTTGACTTATTATTTGTTGATCGCATCATGCAAGCTCCGCCCATATTTTTAGGCATGTCCAGTCAGTGTTTATACCGATCAACCTTTATGGCAGTTGCGGCAACGATTTGAGACTTCTGGAAGGCTACTCAAATGGAACATGGAGCTGAGTCAGATCAACATCACCTACCTACCATGGAGGGCTATCCAGAGGCAAGCACTAGCAGATTTCATTGCATAGTTCACTATATCAGATGAGCCAAGTGGAAGTGATGTGATTCCCTCTATTCAATGGAAGTTATGTATAGATGGGGCATCCAATGACGATTGTTCTGGGGCTTGTGTTAATCTTATAGCTCCTAAGTACCAATCAATTTGTTATGCTTTGAAATTTAGTTTCCATGCTACGAACAATGAAGCCGAGTATGAAGCATTGGTCGCTGAACTGAAGCTTACCAAAAAGCTTAAAGTGAAGTTAGTTGAAATCTATTGTGACTCACAGTTGATGGTATACCAAGTACGAGGAGACTATTAGGCAAAGGAGCAAAGGCTTTCCCTATACCTCGCTTGGGTTCAAGAATTGTTGGCGATCCTCTAATACTACGATATTTTGCATATTCCATGCGAACAAAATGGGGAAGCCGATTCCTTGCAAAACTTGCAAGCATTGGTGATGCACAGTAGATAGGCTTGGTTCTCGTTGAAACTTTACACGCCACGAGTATAAATGAGATAGAGGTAGATTTTGCATCAGAGACAAACTGAAAGGGAGTCATGGATGACCACTTTCAAAGAATACTTTCTACATAGAACCTTGCCCGAAAGAAAGAATGAGAGACGACAAGTCGTTCGCAAGGCCTCACAGTATATAATGCAGGATGGAATGATGTATCGGAAGGGAGTCTTCATTCCCTTGCTTAGGTGCATCGCCCACGATGAGGTAAAGCGGGTTTTAAGAGAAGTCTATAAAGGAGAATGTAGCGACCATACTGACAGGCAAACACTAGCCAAAAAGATACTCGATATGGATACTATAAGCCGACCGTGAATCGGGACGCCACGGACACTAAACAATATCAGAATCTTACAGCGGAACGAATAAATTATATTACATCACATAAGATATTACATAGTATCATATATATTAGAGAAACACAACTTATACAACACAAATTAGATAGTTAAAATTGGAAGAGCATCAGAGAAATGAAACTGTGTTAGCCAAGTAAACAACAAATATACGAATTGGAAGAAGTCGGTAATAATCTCAAGCATCCAAACGAAGATCAGTAGCCAAGATAAATTAAATGGCAAATTCAAATGAACGGGAAAATAGGAATTCAAACCCTATATAAACATTAACATCATCGGTAGTTTTGATCATCGAGTTCATTCAACCTAGAGAGCGAAAGGCATAAATTACATACCGGAATCAAAGTTGAACTCAATCAAATAGAAGCAACTGAAAGCATCTCAAGTGATGATCAATCGACATAGCAAGGAAATCGAAATCACTTATTCGATCGATCTAATTAAAGTCGGCTTCTTCGAATTTTTTCAAAGCCCTAATTACAGAACGAAGAGGAAAGAACGAGGCCGCCATTTCACAGAGCAAAGAGGAATAAAGATATAAAAAAAAGGGCCGGCCTTTCTGTTGTTTTCATTTGAGCTTAACTTTTTAAATTAGGGTTTTATTTAAATTTATTTTAAATTTAAATTCTTCTATTAAACCGTTGTAATTTCTAGTCGTGTGACTAGGGGATAAACTACGTGGAGTAGTTTGAGAATTCGCAACTCAATGGCTGAGTTTTGGCAGGGTTTTGAGCGTAGATTTAGGTTAGTCAATAGCGGATGTCGCGAGTTTACGTGTGTAAGCGTGTGACTGCTTAATTTCTAGTAGAAACCTTAGGGGCGGCACATAGGCAGGTTTTTGCCGAAGCTAGGTAAATTCTGTGTTGTTCTATTTTTGCATTTATTATTCTGCTACTATCTGTGCTGCTATTGTTCTGATATATCTGTGTTGAGAATATTTTATATACTTCCGCATTAAAATTTTAAAATTGATAGTATCACCCTATTCACCCCCACAACCTCCCTCTAGGGTGGAATCGATCCTACAAGTGGTATCAAAGCTAGGAACAAAAGCCATTTTTGTTTTAAAAAGTTTGATTTGTCAAAAATCAATTTTTAAAATGGCTTCTTTTAATAATGCTTTCGCGGAGGGTCAGTCCATAGTTAGACCACCAATGTTCAATGGTGAATATACTTACTGGAAAAATAGGATGGAAATTTTTCTAAAAAGCATTGACACTTGGGATATTATTGAGACAGGGTATAGAGCACCAACTATAATTGTAAATGATCAGGAAATAAATAAACCGAAGGATCAATGGATAGAGCTAGAAAATAAATTACAAAATGCTAACGCTAAAGCTATGAATTCTATTATCTGTTCATTGGATCAATTTGAATTTAATCGTGTCTCACATTGTTCAACTACGCAGGAAATATAGCATACACTCGAAGTGACTCACGAAGGAATGTCTCAAGTCAAAGAATCTCGCCTTGCC